>JAKOOJ010000054.1:2035000-2635000 GCA_022577455.1 Arizona elegans
GCAGGCCCTGTTCTTCTGCAAAACACTTGCAGGTCCTGTTCTTGTGCAAAACACTTGCAGGTCCTGTTCCTCTTGAAAACACTGGCAGGCCTTGTTGTGCAAATCACTTTCAGGCCCTGTTCTTGTGCAATACACTTTCAGACCTTGTTCTTGTGCAAAATAGTTGCCAGCTCGGTTCTTGTTCAAAACACTTGCAGGCTCTATTCTTGTGCAAAATACTTGAAGGTCCTGTTCTTGGGCAAAACACTTGCAGGACCTGTTCTTGTGCAAAACACTTGCAGGTCCTGTTCCTCTTGAAAACACTGGCAGGCCTTGTTGTTGTGAAAATCACTTTCAGGCCCTGTTCTTGTCCAAAATAGTTGCAAGCTCTGTTCTTGTGCAAAACACTTGCAGTCACTGTTCTTGTGTAAAACACTGGCAGGCCCTGTTGTTGCACAAAACACTTGCAGGTCGTGTTCTTGTGTAAAACACTTTCAGGCCCTGTTGTTGTGCAAAATACTTGCAAGTTCTGTTTTTGTGCAAACCACTTGCAGGCCCTGTTCTTCTGCAAAACACTTGCAGGTCCTGTTCTTGTGCAAAACACTTGCAGGTCCTGTTCCTCTTGAAAACACTGGCAGGCCTTGTTGTGCAAATCACTTTCAGGCCCTGTTCTTGTGCAATACACTTTCAGACCTTGTTCTTGTGCAAAATAGTTGCCAGCTCGGTTCTTGTTCAAAACACTTGCAGGCTCTATTCTTGTGCAAAACACATGCAGGCTCTGTTCTTGTGGAAAACACTTGCAGCCATTTTTCTTGTGTAAAACACTCGCAGTCCCTGTTCCTCTTGAAAACACTGGTAGGCCTTGTTGTTGTGCAAATCACTTTCAGGCCCTCTTCTTGTGCAATACACTTTCAGACCCTGTTCTTGTGCAAAATAGTAGCAGGCTCTATTCTTGCGCAAAACACTTGCAGATCCTGTTCTTGGGCAAAACACTTGCAGGCCCTGTACTTGTGCAAAACACTTGCAGGTTCTGTTCTTGTGTAAAAGACTTTCAGACCCTGTTCTTGTGCAAAATAATTGCAAGCTCGGTTCTTGTGCAAAACACTTGCAGCCATTTTTCTTGTGTAAAACACTCGCAGTCCCTGTTCCTCTTGGAAACACTGGCAGGCCTTGTTGTTGTGAAAATCACTTTCAGGCCCTGTTCTTCTGCAATACACTTTCAGACCCTGTTCTTGTGCAAAATAGTTGCAACCTCTCTTCTTGTGCAAAACACTTGCAGGCCCTGTTCTTGTGCAAAACACTTGCAGGCCCTGTATTTGTGAAAAACACTTGCAGGTTCTGTTCTTGTGTGAAAGACGTTCAGACCCTGTTCTTGTGTAAAACACTCGCAGTCCCTGTTCCTCTTTTTTTTTTTATTGAAAAAGTTTTCAAATACAAGTTTTTCCCCCTTTTTCCCCCCCTTCCCTAACCCCCCCTCACCACCCATCCCCCCCGTGACTTCTTCACAACAATAGGCTATTTCATAACTAATTACATACATAATATCTTTCCTTTCCCTTACTCCCTCCTCAGAATACTGACCCTTAGCATATTATTCTTATAACTCCCATTTTTACGATAATCTGCCCTTTTTCTCCTCCCCTAAACTTATAGTGTATTATTACAATTTAACATTTAATCTTTTATATATATTAATATAACATTTTAAAGCGGCCTTCTCCCTACATCCAAATTTAACATTTATTCAGTTCTATCCAATTCCTCCACTCCCCTAAATATATGACTTAAAGATCCTTTTTCTTAGACTAATCAATCAGTAAACTAACCTATTTCAACCCTTCAATTCCTACAAAGTCATGCAATACAATTCTAAATATAATCCACTGCCCACTTTACTAAGATATACACATATCTATATATGCATTCCATTTTGTAAAAAGAAAAAAGACAATAACTTTAAATTTATAATCCATATAATAGCAGTCCCTGTTCCTCTTGAAAACACTGGCAGGGCTTGTTGTTGTGCAAATCACTTTCAGGACCTGTTCTTGTGCAATACACTTTCAGACCTTGTTCTTGTGCAAAATACTTGCAAGGTCTGTTTTTGTTCAAAACACTTTCAGACCCTGTTCTTGTTCTAAACAGTTGCCGGCTCTGTTCTTGTGCAAAACACTCGCAGTCCCTGTTCCTCTTGAAAACACTGGCAGGCCATGTTGTTGTGCAAATCACTTTCAGGCCCTCTTCTTGTGCAATACACTTTCAGACCCTGTTCTTGTGCAAAACACTTGCAGCCATTTTTCTTATGTAAAACACTTGCAGTCCCTGTTCCTCTTGAAACCACTGGCAGGCCCTGTTCTTGTGCAATACACTTTCAGACCCTGTTCTTGTGCAAAATAGTTGCAAGCTCGGTTCTTGTTCAAAACACTTGCAGGCTCTATTCTTGTGCAAAATACTTGAAGGTCCTGTTCTTCTGCAAAACACTTGCAGGACCAGTTCTTGTGCAATACACTTTCAGACCCTGTTTTTGTTCAAAACACTTGCAGGCCCTGTTCTTGTGCAATACACTTTCAGACCTTGTTCTTGTGCAAAATACTTGCAAGGTCTGTTTTTGGTCAAAACACTTGTAAGTTCTGTTCTTCTGCAAACCACTTGCAGGCCCTGTACTTGTGCAAAACACTTACAGGTTCTGTTCTTGTGTAAAAGACTTTCAGACCCTGTTCTTGTGCAAAATACTTGCAAGTTCTGTTTTTGTGCAAACCACTTGCAGGCCCTGTTCTTGTGTGAAACACTTTCAGACCCTGTTGTGCAATACACTTTCAGACCCTGTTCTTGTTCTAAACAGTTGCCGGCTCTGTTCTTGTGCAAAACACTCGCAGTCCCTGTTCCTCTTGAAAACACTGGCAGGCCATGTTGTTGTGCAAATCACTTTCAGGCCCTCTTCTTGTGCAATACACTTTCAGACCCTGTTCTTGTGCAAAACACTTGCAGGCCCTGTTTTTGTGCAAAACACTTGCAGCCATTTTTCTTATGTAAAACACTTGCAGTCCCTGTTCCACTTGAAACCACTGGCAGGCCCTGTTCTTCTGCAATACACTTTCAGACCCTGTTCTTGTGCAAAATAGTTGCAAGCTCGGTTCTTGTTCAAAACACTTGCAGGCTCTATTCTTGTGCAAAATACTTGAAGGTCCTGTTCTTCTGCAAACCACTTGCAGGCCCTGTACTTGTGCAAAACACTTACAGGTTCTGTTCTTGTGTAAAAGACTTTCAGACCCTGTTCTTGTGCAAAATACTTGCAAGTTCTGTTTTTGTGCAAACCACTTGCAGGCCCTGTTCTTGTGTGAAACACTTTCAGACCCTGTTGTGCAATACACTTTCAGACCCTGTTCTTGTTCTAAACAGTTGCCGGAACTGTTCTTGTGCAAAACACTCGCAGTCCCTGTTCCTCTTGAAAACACTGGCAGGCCATGTTGTTGTGCAAATCACTTTCAGGCCCTCTTCTTGTGCAATACACTTTCAGACCCTGTTCTTGTGCAAAACACTTGCAGGCCCTGTTTTTGTGCAAAACACTTGCAGCCATTTTTCTTATGTAAAACACTTGCAGTCCCTGTTCCACTTGAAACCACTGGCAGGCCCTGTTCTTGTGCAATACACTTTCAGACCCTGTTCTTGTGCAAAATAGTTGCAAGCTCGGTTCTTGTTCAAAACACTTGCAGGCTCTATTCTTGTGCAAAATACTTGAAGGTCCTGTTCTTCTGCAAAACACTTGCAGGCCCTGTACTTGTGCAAAACACTTACAGGTTCTGTTCTTGTGTAAAAGACTTTCAGACCCTGTTCTTGTGCAAAATACTTGCAAGTTCTGTTTTTGTGCAAACCACTTGCAGGCCCTGTTCTTGTGTGAAACACTTTCAGACCCTGTTGTGCAATACACTTTCAGACCCTGTTCTTGTTCTAAACAGTTGCCGGCTCTGTTCTTGTGCAAAACACTCGCAGTCCCTGTTCCTCTTGAAAACACTGGCAGGCCATGTTGTTGTGCAAATCACTTTCAGGCCCTCTTCTTGTGCAATACACTTTCAGACCCTGTTCTTGTGCAAAACACTTGCAGGCCCTGTTTTTGTGCAAAACACTTGCAGCCATTTTTCTTATGTAAAACACTTGCAGTCCCTGTTCCACTTGAAACCACTGGCAGGCCCTGATCTTGTGCAATACACTTTCAGGCCCTGTTCTTGTGCAAAATAGTTGCAAGCTCGGTTCTTGTTCAAAACACTTGCAGGCTCTATTCTTGTGCAAAATACTTGAAGGTCCTGTTCTTCTGCAAAACACTTGCAGGCCCTGTACTTGTGCAAAACACTTACAGGTTCTGTTCTTGTGTAAAAGACTTTCAGACCCTGTTCTTGTGCAAAATACTTGCAAGTTCTGTTTTTGTGCAAACCACTTGCAGGCCCTGTTCTTGTGTGAAACACTTTCAGACCCTGTTGTGCAATACACTTTCAGACCCTGTTCTTGTTCTAAACAGTTGCCGGCTCTGTTCTTGTGCAAAACACTCGCAGTCCCTGTTCCTCTTGAAAACACTGGCAGGCCATGTTGTTGTGCAAATCACTTTCAGGCCCTCTTCTTGTGCAATACACTTTCAGACCCTGTTCTTGTGCAAAACACTTGCAGGCCCTGTTTTTGTGCAAAACACTTGCAGCCATTTTTCTTATGTAAAACACTTGCAGTCCCTGTTCCACTTGAAACCACTGGCAGGCCCTGATCTTGTGCAATACACTTTCAGGCCCTGTTCTTGTGCAAAATAGTTGCAAGCTCGGTTCTTGTTCAAAACACTTGCAGGCTCTATTCTTGTGCAAAATACTTGAAGGTCCTGTTCTTCTGCAAAACACTTGCAGGACCAGTTCTTGTGCAATACACTTTCAGACCCTGTTCTTGTTCTAAACAGTTGCCGGCTCTGTTCTTGTGCAAAACACTTGCAGTACCTGTTCCTCTTGAAAACACTGGCAGGCCTTGTTCTTGTTAAAGACACTTTCAGGCCCTGTTCTTGTGCAAAATAGTTGCAAGCTCTGTTCTTGTGCAAAACACTTGCAGTCACTGTTCTTGTGTAAAACACTGGCAAGCCCTGTTGTTGCACAAAACACTTGCAGGTCGTGTTCTTGTGTAAGACACGTGCAGGCCCTGTACTTGTGCAAAACACTTACAGGTTCTGTTCTTGTGTAAAAGACTTTCTGACCCTGTTCTTGTGCAAAATACTTGCAAGTTCTGTTTTTGTGCAAACCACTTGCAGGCCCTGTTCTTGTGTGAAACACTTTCAGACCCTGTTGTTGTGCAATACACTTTCAGACCCTGTTCTTGTGCAAAACACTTGCAGGCCCTGTTTTTGTGCAAAACACTTGTAGGCCCTGTTTTTGGGCAAAACACTTGCAGGCTCTATTCTTGTGCAAAATAGTTGCAAGCTCTGTTCTTCTTAAAAACACTTGCAGGCCCTGTTCTGGTGCAAAATACTTGCAAGTTCTGTTTTTGTGCAAAACACTTGCAGGCCCTGTTCTTGTGCAAAATAGTTGCAAGCTCTGTTCTTGTTCTAAACAGTTGCCGGCTCTGTTCTTGTGCAAAACACTTGCAGTCCCTGTTCCTCTTGAAAACACTGGCAGGACTTGTTCTTGTTAAAGACATTTGCAGGCCCTATTCTTGTGCAAACCACTTGCAGTCCCTGTTCCTCTTGAAAACACTGGCAGGCCATGTTGTTGTGCAAATCACTTTCAGACCCTCTTCCTGTGCAATACACTTTCAGACCCTGTTCTTGTGCAAAATAGTAGCAGGCTCTATTCTTGCGCAAAACACTTGCAGATCCTGTTCTTGGGCAAAACACTTGCAGGCCCTGTACTTGTGCAAAACACTTGCAGGTTCTGTTCTTGTGTAAAAGACTTTCAGACCCTGTTCTTGTGCAAAATAATTGCAAGCTCGGTTCTTGTGCAAAACACTTGCAGCCATTTTTCTTGTGTAAAACACTCGCAGTCCCTGTTCCTCTTGGAAACACTGGCAGGCCTTGTTGTTGTGAAAATCACTTTCAGGCCCTGTTCTTCTGCAATACACTTTCAGACCCTGTTCTTGTGCAAAATAGTTGCAACCTCTCTTCTTGTGCAAAACACTTGCAGGCCCTGTTCTTGTGCAAAACACTTGCAGGCCCTGTATTTGTGAAAAACACTTGCAGGTTCTGTTCTTGTGTGAAAGACGTTCAGACCCTGTTCTTGTGTAAAACACTCGCAGTCCCTGTTCCTCTTTTTTTTTTTATTGAAAAAGTTTTCAAATACAAGTTTTTCCCCCTTTTTCCCCCCCTTCCCTAACCCCCCCTCACCACCCATCCCCCCCCGTGACTTCTTCACAACAATAGGCTATTTCATAACTAATTACATACATAATATCTTTCCTTTCCCTTACTCCCTCCTCAGAATACTGACCCTTAGCATATTATTCTTATAACTCCCATTTTTACGATAATCTGCCCTTTTTCTCCTCCCCTAAACTTATAGTGTATTATTACAATTTAACATTTAATCTTTTATATATATTAATATAACATTTTAAAGCGGCCTTCTCCCTACATCCAAATTTAACATTTATTCAGTTCTATCCAATTCCTCCACTCCCCTAAATATATGACTTAAAGATCCTTTTTCTTAGACTAATCAATCAGTAAACTAACCTATTTCAACCCTTCAATTCCTACAAAGTCATGCAATACAATTCTAAATATAATCCACTGCCCACTTTACTAAGATATACACATATCTATATATGCATTCCATTTTGTAAAAAGAAAAAAGACAATAACTTTAAATTTATAATCCATATAATAGCAGTCCCTGTTCCTCTTGAAAACACTGGCAGGGCTTGTTGTTGTGCAAATCACTTTCAGGACCTGTTCTTGTGCAATACACTTTCAGACCTTGTTCTTGTGCAAAATACTTGCAAGGTCTGTTTTTGTTCAAAACACTTTCAGACCCTGTTCTTGTTCTAAACAGTTGCCGGCTCTGTTCTTGTGCAAAACACTCGCAGTCCCTGTTCCTCTTGAAAACACTGGCAGGCCATGTTGTTGTGCAAATCACTTTCAGGCCCTCTTCTTGTGCAATACACTTTCAGACCCTGTTCTTGTGCAAAACACTTGCAGCCATTTTTCTTATGTAAAACACTTGCAGTCCCTGTTCCTCTTGAAACCACTGGCAGGCCCTGTTCTTGTGCAATACACTTTCAGACCCTGTTCTTGTGCAAAATAGTTGCAAGCTCGGTTCTTGTTCAAAACACTTGCAGGCTCTATTCTTGTGCAAAATACTTGAAGGTCCTGTTCTTCTGCAAAACACTTGCAGGACCAGTTCTTGTGCAATACACTTTCAGACCCTGTTTTTGTTCAAAACACTTGCAGGCCCTGTTCTTGTGCAATACACTTTCAGACCTTGTTCTTGTGCAAAATACTTGCAAGGTCTGTTTTTGGTCAAAACACTTGTAAGTTCTGTTCTTCTGCAAACCACTTGCAGGCCCTGTACTTGTGCAAAACACTTACAGGTTCTGTTCTTGTGTAAAAGACTTTCAGACCCTGTTCTTGTGCAAAATACTTGCAAGTTCTGTTTTTGTGCAAACCACTTGCAGGCCCTGTTCTTGTGTGAAACACTTTCAGACCCTGTTGTGCAATACACTTTCAGACCCTGTTCTTGTTCTAAACAGTTGCCGGCTCTGTTCTTGTGCAAAACACTCGCAGTCCCTGTTCCTCTTGAAAACACTGGCAGGCCATGTTGTTGTGCAAATCACTTTCAGGCCCTCTTCTTGTGCAATACACTTTCAGACCCTGTTCTTGTGCAAAACACTTGCAGGCCCTGTTTTTGTGCAAAACACTTGCAGCCATTTTTCTTATGTAAAACACTTGCAGTCCCTGTTCCACTTGAAACCACTGGCAGGCCCTGTTCTTCTGCAATACACTTTCAGACCCTGTTCTTGTGCAAAATAGTTGCAAGCTCGGTTCTTGTTCAAAACACTTGCAGGCTCTATTCTTGTGCAAAATACTTGAAGGTCCTGTTCTTCTGCAAACCACTTGCAGGCCCTGTACTTGTGCAAAACACTTACAGGTTCTGTTCTTGTGTAAAAGACTTTCAGACCCTGTTCTTGTGCAAAATACTTGCAAGTTCTGTTTTTGTGCAAACCACTTGCAGGCCCTGTTCTTGTGTGAAACACTTTCAGACCCTGTTGTGCAATACACTTTCAGACCCTGTTCTTGTTCTAAACAGTTGCCGGAACTGTTCTTGTGCAAAACACTCGCAGTCCCTGTTCCTCTTGAAAACACTGGCAGGCCATGTTGTTGTGCAAATCACTTTCAGGCCCTCTTCTTGTGCAATACACTTTCAGACCCTGTTCTTGTGCAAAACACTTGCAGGCCCTGTTTTTGTGCAAAACACTTGCAGCCATTTTTCTTATGTAAAACACTTGCAGTCCCTGTTCCACTTGAAACCACTGGCAGGCCCTGTTCTTGTGCAATACACTTTCAGACCCTGTTCTTGTGCAAAATAGTTGCAAGCTCGGTTCTTGTTCAAAACACTTGCAGGCTCTATTCTTGTGCAAAATACTTGAAGGTCCTGTTCTTCTGCAAAACACTTGCAGGCCCTGTACTTGTGCAAAACACTTACAGGTTCTGTTCTTGTGTAAAAGACTTTCAGACCCTGTTCTTGTGCAAAATACTTGCAAGTTCTGTTTTTGTGCAAACCACTTGCAGGCCCTGTTCTTGTGTGAAACACTTTCAGACCCTGTTGTGCAATACACTTTCAGACCCTGTTCTTGTTCTAAACAGTTGCCGGCTCTGTTCTTGTGCAAAACACTCGCAGTCCCTGTTCCTCTTGAAAACACTGGCAGGCCATGTTGTTGTGCAAATCACTTTCAGGCCCTCTTCTTGTGCAATACACTTTCAGACCCTGTTCTTGTGCAAAACACTTGCAGGCCCTGTTTTTGTGCAAAACACTTGCAGCCATTTTTCTTATGTAAAACACTTGCAGTCCCTGTTCCACTTGAAACCACTGGCAGGCCCTGATCTTGTGCAATACACTTTCAGGCCCTGTTCTTGTGCAAAAT
This sequence comes from Arizona elegans, assembly GCA_022577455.1. Lineage (NCBI taxonomy): Eukaryota > Metazoa > Chordata > Lepidosauria > Squamata > Colubridae > Arizona > Arizona elegans. The sequence goes on from JAKOOJ010000054.1 coordinate 2,044,079, forward strand.
AGTTGCAAGCTCGGTTCTTGTTCAAAACACTTGCAGGCTCTATTCTTGTGCAAAATACTTGAAGGTCCTGTTCTTCTGCAAAACACTTGCAGGCCCTGTACTTGTGCAAAACACTTACAGGTTCTGTTCTTGTGTAAAAGACTTTCAGACCCTGTTCTTGTGCAAAATACTTGCAAGTTCTGTTTTTGTGCAAACCACTTGCAGGCCCTGTTCTTGTGTGAAACACTTTCAGACCCTGTTGTGCAATACACTTTCAGACCCTGTTCTTGTTCTAAACAGTTGCCGGCTCTGTTCTTGTGCAAAACACTCGCAGTCCCTGTTCCTCTTGAAAACACTGGCAGGCCATGTTGTTGTGCAAATCACTTTCAGGCCCTCTTCTTGTGCAATACACTTTCAGACCCTGTTCTTGTGCAAAACACTTGCAGGCCCTGTTTTTGTGCAAAACACTTGCAGCCATTTTTCTTATGTAAAACACTTGCAGTCCCTGTTCCACTTGAAACCACTGGCAGGCCCTGATCTTGTGCAATACACTTTCAGGCCCTGTTCTTGTGCAAAATAGTTGCAAGCTCGGTTCTTGTTCAAAACACTTGCAGGCTCTATTCTTGTGCAAAATACTTGAAGGTCCTGTTCTTCTGCAAAACACTTGCAGGACCAGTTCTTGTGCAATACACTTTCAGACCCTGTTCTTGTTCTAAACAGTTGCCGGCTCTGTTCTTGTGCAAAACACTTGCAGTACCTGTTCCTCTTGAAAACACTGGCAGGCCTTGTTCTTGTTAAAGACACTTTCAGGCCCTGTTCTTGTGCAAAATAGTTGCAAGCTCTGTTCTTGTGCAAAACACTTGCAGTCACTGTTCTTGTGTAAAACACTGGCAAGCCCTGTTGTTGCACAAAACACTTGCAGGTCGTGTTCTTGTGTAAGACACGTGCAGGCCCTGTACTTGTGCAAAACACTTACAGGTTCTGTTCTTGTGTAAAAGACTTTCTGACCCTGTTCTTGTGCAAAATACTTGCAAGTTCTGTTTTTGTGCAAACCACTTGCAGGCCCTGTTCTTGTGTGAAACACTTTCAGACCCTGTTGTTGTGCAATACACTTTCAGACCCTGTTCTTGTGCAAAACACTTGCAGGCCCTGTTTTTGTGCAAAACACTTGTAGGCCCTGTTTTTGGGCAAAACACTTGCAGGCTCTATTCTTGTGCAAAATAGTTGCAAGCTCTGTTCTTCTTAAAAACACTTGCAGGCCCTGTTCTGGTGCAAAATACTTGCAAGTTCTGTTTTTGTGCAAAACACTTGCAGGCCCTGTTCTTGTGCAAAATAGTTGCAAGCTCTGTTCTTGTTCTAAACAGTTGCCGGCTCTGTTCTTGTGCAAAACACTTGCAGTCCCTGTTCCTCTTGAAAACACTGGCAGGACTTGTTCTTGTTAAAGACATTTGCAGGCCCTATTCTTGTGCAAACCACTTGCAGTCCCTGTTCCTCTTGAAAACACTGGCAGGCCATGTTGTTGTGCAAATCACTTTCAGACCCTCTTCCTGTGCAATACACTTTCAGACCCTGTTCTTGTGCAAAATAGTTGCAGGCCCTGTTCTTGTGCAAAACACTTGCAGGCCCTGTTCTTGTGCAAAATACTTGCAAGTTCTGTTTTTGTGCAAAACACTTGCAAGTTCTGTTCTTGTGCAAAACACTTGCATGCCCTGTACTTGTGCAAAACACTTGCAGGTTCTGTTTTTGTTCAAAACACTTTCAGGCCCTGTACTTGTGTAAAACACTCGCAGTCCCTGTTCCTCTTGAAAATACTGGCAGGCCTTGTTGTTGTGCAATACACTTTCAGACCCTGTTCTTGTGCAAAATAGTTGCAAGGTCTGTTCTTGTTCAAAACACTTGCAGGCTCTGTTCTTGTGCAAAACACTTGCAGTCCCTGTTCCTCTTGAAAACACTGGCAGGACTTGTTGTTGTGAAAATCACTTTCAGGCCCTGTTCTTGTCCAAAATAGTTGCAAGCTCTGTTCTTGTGCAAAACACTTGCAGTCACTGTTCTTGTGTAAAACACTGGCAGGCCCTGTTGTTGCACAAAACACTTGCAGGTTGTGTTCTTGTGTAAAACACTTGCAGGTCCTGTTCCTCTTGAAAACACTGGCAGGCCTTGTTGTTGTGCAAATCACTTTCAGGCCCTGTTCTTGTGCAATACACTTTCAGACCTTGTTCTTGTGCAAAATAGTTGCAACCTCTGTTCTTGTGGAAAACACTTGCACGCCCTGTTTTTGTGCAAAACACTTGCAGCCATTTTTCTTATGTAAAACACTTGCAGTCCCTGTTCCTCTTGAAACCACTGGCAGGCCCTGTTCTTGTGCAATACACTTTCAGACCCTGTTCTTGTGCAAAATAGTTGCAAGCTCAGTTCTTGTTCAAAACACTTGCAGGCTCTATTCTTGTGCAAAATACTTGAAGGTCCTGTTCTTCTGCAAAACACTTGCAGGACCAGTTCTTGTGCAATATACTTTCAGACCCTGTTTTTGTTCAAAACACTTGCAGGCCCTGTTCTTGTGCAATACACTTTCAGACCTTGTTCTTGTGCAAAATACTTGCAAGGTCTGTTTTTGGTCAAAACACTTGTAAGTTCTGTTCTTCTGCAAACCACTTGCAGGCCCTGTACTTGTGCAAAACACTTACAGGTTCTGTTCTTGTGTAAAAGACTTTCAGACCCTGTTCTTGTGCAAAATATTTGCAAGTTCTGTTTTTGTGCAAACCACTTGCAGGCCCTGTTCTTGTGTGAAACACTTTCAGACCCTGTTGTGCAATACACTTTCAGACCCTGTTCTTGTTCTAAACAGTTGCCGGCTCTGTTCTTGTGCAAAACACTCGCAGTCCCTGTTCCTCTTGAAAACACTGGCAGGCCATGTTGTTGTGCAAATCACTTTCAGGCCCTCTTCTTGTGCAATACACTTTCAGACCCTGTTCTTGTGCAAAACACTTGCAGGCCCTGTTTTTGTGCAAAACACTTGCAGCCATTTTTCTTATGTAAAACACTTGCAGTCCCTGTTCCACTTGAAACCACTGGCAGGCCCTGTTCTTGTGCAATACACTTTCAGGCCCTGTTCTTGTGCAAAATAGTTGCAAGCTCGGTTCTTGTTCAACACACTTGCAGGCCCTGTTCTGGTGCAAAATACTTGCAAGTTCTGTTTTTGTGCAAAACACTTGCAGGCCCTGTTCTTGGGCAAAACACTTGCAGGCTCTATTCTTGTGCAAAATAGTTGCAAGCTCTGTTCTTGTTAAAAACACTTGCAGGCCCTGTTCTGGTGCAAAATACTTGCAAGTTCTGTTTTTGTGCAAAACACTTGCAGGCCCTGTTCTTGTGCAAAATAGTTGCAAGCTCTGTTCTTGTTCTAAACAGTTGCCGGCTCTGTTCTTGTGCAAAACACTTGCAGTCCCTGTTCCTCTTGAAAACACTGGCAGGACTTGTTCTTGTTAAAGACATTTGCAGGCCCTATTCTTGTGCAAACCACTTGCAGTCCCTGTTCCTCTTGAAAACACTGGCAGGCCATGTTGTTGTGCAAATCACTTTCAGACCCTCTTCCTGTGCAATACACTTTCAGACCCTGTTCTTGTGCAAAATAGTTGCAGGCCCTGTTCTTGTGCAAAACACTTGCAGGCCCTGTTCTTGTGCAAAATACTTGCAAGTTCTGTTTTTGTGCAAAACACTTGCAAGTTCTGTTCTTGTGCAAAACACTTGCATGCCCTGTACTTGTGCAAAACACTTGCAGGTTCTGTTTTTGTTCAAAACACTTTCAGGCCCTGTACTTGTGTAAAACACTCGCAGTCCCTGTTCCTCTTGAAAATACTGGCAGGCCTTGTTGTTGTGCAATACACTTTCAGACCCTGTTCTTGTGCAAAATAGTTGCAAGGTCTGTTCTTGTTCAAAACACTTGCAGGCTCTGTTCTTGTGCAAAACACTTGCAGTCCCTGTTCCTCTTGAAAACACTGGCAGGACTTGTTGTTGTGAAAATCACTTTCAGGCCCTGTTCTTGTCCAAAATAGTTGCAAGCTCTGTTCTTGTGCAAAACACTTGCAGTCACTGTTCTTGTGTAAAACACTGGCAGGCCCTGTTGTTGCACAAAACACTTGCAGGTTGTGTTCTTGTGTAAAACACTTGCAGGTCCTGTTCCTCTTGAAAACACTGGCAGGCCTTGTTGTTGTGCAAATCACTTTCAGGCCCTGTTCTTGTGCAATACACTTTCAGACCTTGTTCTTGTGCAAAATAGTTGCAACCTCTGTTCTTGTGCAAAACACTTGCAGGCCCTGTTCTTGTGCAAAACACTTGCAGGCCTTGTACTTGTGAAAAACACTTGCAGGTTCTGTTCTTGTGCAAAACACTTGCAGCCATTTTTCTTGTGTAAAACACTCGCAGTCCCTGTTCCTCTTCAAAACACTGGCAGGGCTTGTTGTGCAAATCACTTTCAGGCCCTGTTCTTGTGCAATACACTTTCAGACCCTGTTCTTGTGCAAAATACTTGCAAGTTCTGTTTTTGTTCAAAACACTTGCAGGCCCTGTTCTTGTGCAATACACTTTCAGACCCTGTTCTTGTGGAAAACACTTGCACGCCCTGTTTTTGTGCAAAACACTTGCAGCCATTTTTCTTATGTAAAACACTTGCAGTCCCTGTTCCTCTTGAAACCACTGGCAGGCCCTGTTCTTGTGCAATACACTTTCAGACCCTGTTCTTGTGCAAAATAGTTGCAAGCTCAGTTCTTGTTCAAAACACTTGCAGGCTCTATTCTTGTGCAAAATACTTGAAGGTCCTGTTCTTCTGCAAAACACTTGCAGGACCAGTTCTTGTGCAATATACTTTCAGACCCTGTTTTTGTTCAAAACACTTGCAGGCCCTGTTCTTGTGCAATACACTTTCAGACCTTGTTCTTGTGCAAAATACTTGCAAGGTCTGTTTTTGGTCAAAACACTTGTAAGTTCTGTTCTTCTGCAAACCACTTGCAGGCCCTGTACTTGTGCAAAACACTTACAGGTTCTGTTCTTGTGTAAAAGACTTTCAGACCCTGTTCTTGTGCAAAATACTTGCAAGTTCTGTTTTTGTGCAAACCACTTGCAGGCCCTGTTCTTGTGTGAAACACTTTCAGACCCTGTTGTGCAATACACTTTCAGACCCTGTTCTTGTTCTAAACAGTTGCCGGCTCTGTTCTTGTGCAAAACACTCGCAGTCCCTGTTCCTCTTGAAAACACTGGCAGGCCATGTTGTTGTGCAAATCACTTTCAGGCCCTCTTCTTGTGCAATACACTTTCAGACCCTGTTCTTGTGCAAAACACTTGCAGGCCCTGTTTTTGTGCAAAACACTTGCAGCCATTTTTCTTATGTAAAACACTTGCAGTCCCTGTTCCACTTGAAACCACTGGCAGGCCCTGTTCTTGTGCAATACACTTTCAGGCCCTGTTCTTGTGCAAAATAGTTGCAAGCTCGGTTCTTGTTCAAAACACTTGCAGGCTCTATTCTTGTGCAAAATACTTGAAGGTCCTGTTCTTCTGCAAAACACTTGCAGGACCAGTTCTTGTGCAATATACTTTCAGACCCTGTTTTTGTTCAAAACACTTGCAGGCCCTGTTCTTGTGCAATACACTTTCAGACCTTGTTCTTGTGCAAAATACTTGCAAGGTCTGTTTTTGGTCAAAACACTTGTAAGTTCTGTTCTTCTGCAAACCACTTGCAGGCCCTGTACTTGTGCAAAACACTTACAGGTTCTGTTCTTGTGTAAAAGACTTTCAGACCCTGTTCTTGTGCAAAATACTTGCAAGTTCTGTTTTTGTGCAAACCACTTGCAGGCCCTGTTCTTGTGTGAAACACTTTCAGACCCTGTTGTGCAATACACTTTCAGACCCTGTTCTTGTTCTAAACAGTTGCCGGCTCTGTTCTTGTGCAAAACACTCGCAGTCCCTGTTCCTCTTGAAAACACTGGCAGGCCATGTTGTTGTGCAAATCACTTTCAGGCCCTCTTCTTGTGCAATACACTTTCAGACCCTGTTCTTGTGCAAAACACTTGCAGGCCCTGTTTTTGTGCAAAACACTTGCAGCCATTTTTCTTATGTAAAACACTTGCAGTCCCTGTTCCACTTGAAACCACTGGCAGGCCCTGTTCTTGTGCAATACACTTTCAGGCCCTGTTCTTGTGCAAAATAGTTGCAAGCTCGGTTCTTGTTCAAAACACTTGCAGGCTCTATTCTTGTGCAAAATACTTGAAGGTCCTGTTCTTCTGCAAAACACTTGCAGGACCAGTTCTTGTGCAATACACTTTCAGACCCTGTTCTTGTTCTAAACAGTTGCCGGCTCTGTTCTTGTGCAAAACACTTGCAGTACCTGTTCCTCTTGAAAACACTGGCAGGCCTTGTTCTTGTTAAAGACACTTTCAGGCCCTGTTCTTGTGCAAAATAGTTGCAAGCTCTGTTCTTGTGCAAAACACTTGCAGTCACTGTTCTTGTGTAAAACACTGGCAAGCCCTGTTGTTGCACAAAACACTTGCAGGTCGTGTTCTTGTGTAAGACACGTGCAGGCCCTGTACTTGTGCAAAACACTTACAGGTTCTGTTCTTGTGTAAAAGACTTTCAGACCCTGTTCTTGTGCAAAATACTTGCAAGTTCTGTTTTTGTGCAAACCACTTGCAGGCCCTGTTCTTGTGTGAAACACTTTCAGACCCTGTTGTTGTGCAATACACTTTCAGACCCTGTTCTTGTGCAAAACACTTGCAGGCCCTGTTTTTGTGCAAAACACTTGTAGGCCCTGTTTTTGGGCAAAACACTTGCAGGCTCTATTCTTGTGCAAAATAGTTGCAAGCTCTGTTCTTGTTAAAAACACTTGCAGGCCCTGTTCTGGTGCAAAATACTTGCAAGTTCTGTTTTTGTGCAAAACACTTGCAGGCCCTGTTCTTGTGCAAAATAGTTGCAAGCTCTGTTCTTGTTCTAAACAGTTGCCGGCTCTGTTCTTGTGCAAAACACTTGCAGTCCCTGTTCCTCTTGAAAACACTGGCAGGACTTGTTCTTGTTAAAGACATTTGCAGGCCCTATTCTTGTGCAAACCACTTGCAGTCCCTGTTCCTCTTGAAAACACTGGCAGGCCATGTTGTTGTGCAAATCACTTTCAGACCCTCTTCCTGTGCAATACACTTTCAGACCCTGTTCTTGTGCAAAATAGTTGCAGGCCCTGTTCTTGTGCAAAACACTTGCATGCCCTGTACTTGTGCAAAACACTTGCAGGTTCTGTTTTTGTTCAAAACACTTTCAGGCCCTGTACTTGTGTAAAACACTCGCAGTCCCTGTTCCTCTTGAAAATACTGGCAGGCCTTGTTGTTGTGCAATACACTTTCAGACCCTGTTCTTGTGCAAAATAGTTGCAAGGTCTGTTCTTGTTCAAAACACTTGCAGGCTCTGTTCTTGTGCAAAACACTTGCAGTCCCTGTTCCTCTTGAAAACACTGGCAGGACTTGTTGTTGTGAAAATCACTTTCAGGCCCTGTTCTTGTCCAAAATAGTTGCAAGCTCTGTTCTTGTGCAAAACACTTGCAGTCACTGTTCTTGTGTAAAACACTGGCAGGCCCTGTTGTTGCACAAAACACTTGCAGGTCGTGTTCTTGTGCAAAACACTTGCAGGTCCTGTTCCCCTTGAAAACACTGGCAGGCCTTGTTGTTGTGCAAATCACTTTCAGGCCCTGTTCTTGTGCAATACACTTTCAGACCTTGTTCTTGTGCAAAATAGTTGCAACCTCTGTTCTTGTGCAAAACACTTGCAGGCACTGTTCTTGTGCAAAACACTTGCAGGCCCTGTACTTGTGAAAAACACTTGCAGGTTCTGTTCTTGTGCAAAACACTTGCAGCCATTTTTCTTGTGTAAAACACTCGCAGTCCCTGTTCCTCTTGAAAACACTGGCAGGGCTTGTTGTGCAAATCACTTTCAGGCCCTGTTCTTGTGCAATACACTTTCAGACCCTGTTCTTGTGCAAAATACTTGCAAGGTCTGTTTTTGTTCAAAACACTTGCAGGCCCTGTTCTTGTGGAAAACACTTGCACGCCCTGTTTTTGTGCAAAACACTTGCAGCCATTTTTCTTATGTAAAACACTTGCAGTCCCTGTTCCTCTTGAAACCACTGGCAGGCCCTGTTCTTGTGCAATACACTTTCAGACCCTGTTCTTGTGCAAAATAGTTGCAAGCTCGGTTCTTGTTCAAAACACTTGCAGGCTCTATTCTTGTGCAAAATACTAGAAGGTCCTGTTCTTCTGCAAAACACTTGCAGGACCAGTTCTTGTGCAATACACTTTCAGACCTTGTTCTTGTGCAAAATAGTTGCAAGCTCTGTTCTTGTGTAAAACACTGGCAGGCCTTGTTGTTGTGCAAATCACTTTCAGACCCTCTTCCTGTGCAATACACTTTCAGACCCTGTTCTTGTGCAAAATAGTTGCCGGCTCTGTTCTTGTGCAAAACACTCGCAGTCCCTGTTCCTCTTGAAAACACTGGCAGGCCATGTTGTTGTGCAAATCACTTTCAGGCCCTCTTCTTGTGCAATACACTTTCAGACCCTGTTCTTGTGCAAAACACTTGCAGGCCTTGTTTTTGTGCAAAACACTTGCAGGCCCTGTTTTTGGGCAAAACACTTGCAGGCTCTATTCTTGTGCAAAATAGTTGCAAGCTCTGTTCTTGTTAAAAACACTTGCAGGCCCTGTTCTGGTGCAAAATACTTGCAAGTTCTGTTTTTGTGCAAAACACTTGCAGGACCTGTTCTTGTGCAAAATAGTTGCAAGCTCTGTTCTTGTTCTAAACAGTTGCCGGCTCTGTTCTTGTGCAAAACACTTGCAGTCCCTGTTCCTCTTGAAAACACTGGCAGGACTTGTTCTTGTTAAAGACATTTGCAGGCCCTATTCTTGTGCAAACCACTTGCAGTCCCTGTTCCTCTTGAAAACACTGGCAGGCCTTGTTGTTGTGAAAATCACTTTCAGGCCCTGTTCTTGTCCAAAATAGTTGCAAGCTCTGTTCTTGTGCAAAACACTTGCAGTCACTGTTCTTGTGTAAAACACTGGCAGGCCCTGTTGTTGCACAAAACACTTGCAGGTCGTGTTCTTGTGTAAAACACTTGCAGGTCCTGTTCCTCTTGAAAACACTGGCAGGCCTTGTTGTCGTGCAAATCACTTTCAGACCCTCTTCCTGTGCAATACACTTTCAGACCCTGTTCTTGTGCAAAATAGTTGCAGGCCCTGTTCTTGTGCAAAACACTTGCAGGCCCTGTTCTTGTGCAAAATACTTGCAAGTTCTGTTTTTGTGCAAAACACTTGCAAGTTCTGTTCTTGTGCAAAACACTTGCATGCCCTGTACTTGTGCAAAACACTTGCAGGTTCTGTTTTTGTTCAAAACACTTTCAGGCCCTGTACTTGTGTAAAACACTCGCAGTCCCTGTTCCTCTTGAAAATACTGGCAGGCCTTGTTGTTGTGCAATACACTTTCAGACCCTGTTCTTGTGCAAAATAGTTGCAAGGTCTGTTCTTGTGCAAAACACTTGCAGTCCCTGTTCCTCTTGAAAACACTGGCAGGACTTGTTCTTGTTAAAGACATTTGCAGGCCCTATTCTTGTGCAAACCACTTGCAGTCCCTGTTCCTCTTGAAAACACTGGCAGGCCTTGTTGTTGTGAAAATCACTTTCAGGCCCTGTTCTTGTGCAATACACTTTCAGACCTTGTTCTTGTGCAAAATAGTTGCAACCTCTTTTCTTGTGCAAAACACTTGCAGGCCCTGTTCTTGTGCAAAACACTTGCAGGCCCTCTACTTGTGAAAAACACTTGCAGGTTCTGTTCTTCTGCAAAACACTTGCAGCCATTTTTCTTGTGTAAAACACTCGCAGTCCCTGTTCCTCTTGAAAACACTGGCAGGGCTTGTTGTTGTGCAAATCACTTTCAGACCCTCTTCCTGTGCAATACACTTTCAGACCCTGTTCTTGTGCAAAATAGTTGCAGGCCCTGTTCTTGTGCAAAACACTTGCAGGCCCTGTTCTTGTGCAAAATACTTGCAAGTTCTGTTTTTGTGCAAAACACTTGCAAGTTCTGTCCTTGTGCAAAACACTTGCATGCCCTGTACTTGTGCAAAACACTTGCAGGTTCTGTTTTTGTTCAAAACACTTTCAGGCCCTGTACTTGTGTAAAACACTCGCAGTCCCTGTTCCTCTTGAAAATACTGGCAGGCCTTGTTGTTGTGCAATACACTTTCAGACCCTGTTCTTGTGCAAAATAGTTGCAAGGTCTGTTCTTGTTCAAAACACTTGCAGGCTCTGTTCTTGTGCAAAACACTTGCAGTCCCTGTTCCTCTTGAAAACACTGGCAGGACTTGTTCTTGTTAAAGACATTTGCAGGCCCTATTCTTGTGCAAACCACTTGCAGTCCCTGTTCCTCTTGAAAACACTGGCAGGCCTTGTTGTTGTGAAAATCACTTTCAGGCCCTGTTCTTGTCCAAAATAGTTGCAAGCTCTGTTCTTGTGCAAAACACTTGCAGGCCCTGTTCTTGTGCAAAACACTTGCAGGCCCTCTACTTGTGAAAAACACTTGCAGGTTCTGTTCTTCTGCAAAACACTTGCAGCCATTTTTCTTGTGTAAAACACTCGCAGTCCCTGTTCCTCTTGAAAACACTGGCAGGGCTTGTTGTTGTGCAAATCACTTTCAGACCCTCTTCCTGTGCAATACACTTTCAGACCCTGTTCTTGTGCAAAATAGTTGCAGGCCCTGTTCTTGTGCAAAACACTTGCAGGCCCTGTTCTTGTGCAAAATACTTGCAAGTTCTGTTTTTGTGCAAAACACTTGCAAGTTCTGTCCTTGTGCAAAACACTTGCATGCCCTGTACTTGTGCAAAACACTTGCAGGTTCTGTTTTTGTTCAAAACACTTTCAGGCCCTGTACTTGTGTAAAACACTCGCAGTCCCTGTTCCTCTTGAAAATACTGGCAGGCCTTGTTGTTGTGCAATACACTTTCAGACCCTGTTCTTGTGCAAAATAGTTGCAAGGTCTGTTCTTGTTCAAAACACTTGCAGGCTCTGTTCTTGTGCAAAACACTTGCAGTCCCTGTTCCTCTTGAAAACACTGGCAGGACTTGTTCTTGTTAAAGACATTTGCAGGCCCTATTCTTGTGCAAACCACTTGCAGTCCCTGTTCCTCTTGAAAACACTGGCAGGCCTTGTTGTTGTGAAAATCACTTTCAGGCCCTGTTCTTGTCCAAAATAGTTGCAAGCTCTGTTCTTGTGCAAAACACTTGCAGTCACTGTTCTTGTGTAAAACACTGGCAGGCCCTGTTATTGCACAAAACACTTGCAGGTCGTGTTCTTGTGCAAAACACTTGCAGGCCCTGTACTTGTGCAAAACACATGCAGGCCCTGTTCTTGTGCAAAATACTTGCAAGTTCTGTTTTTGTGCAAAACACTTGCAAGTTCTGTTCTTGTGCAAAACACTTTCAGGCCCTGTACTTGTGCAAAACACTTGCAGGTTCTGTTTTTGTTCAAAACACTTTCAGGCCCTGTACTTGTGTAAAACACTCGCAGTCCCTGTTCCTCTTGAAAACACTGGCAGGCCTTGTTGTTGTGCAAATCACTTTCAGGCCCTGTTCTTGTGCAATACACTTTCAGACCTTGTTCTTGTGCAAAATAGTTGCAACCTCTTTTCTTGTGTAAAACACTGGCAGGCCCTGTTCTTGTGCAAAATACTTGCAAGTTCTGTTCTTGTGCAAAACACTTGCAGGTCTTGTTCTTGTTCAAAACAGTTGCAGGCTCTGTTCTTGTGCAATACACTTGCAGTCCCTGTTCCTCTTGAAAACAATGGCAGGCCTTGTTGTGCAAATCACTTTCAGGCCCTGTTCTTGTGCAATACACTTTCAGACCTTGTTCTTGTGCAAAATAGTTGCAAGCTCTGTTTTTGTTAAAAACTCTTGCAGGCTCTATTCTTCTGTAAAACACTGGCAGGCCTTGTTGTTGTGCAAATCACTTTCAGACCCTGTTCTTGTTCTAAACAGTTGCTGCCTCTGTTCTTGTGAAAACCACTTGCAGTCACTGTTCTTGTGTAAAACACTGGCAGGCCCTGTTGTTGCACAAAACACTTGCAGGTCGTGTTCTTGTGTAAAACACTTTCAGGCCCTGTTGTTGTGCAAAACACTTGCAACTTCTGTTTTTGTTCAAACCACTTGCAGGCCCTGTTCTTCTGCAAAACACTTGCAGGCCCTGTTCTTGTTCTAAACAGTTGCAGGCTCTGTTCTTGTGCAAAACACTTGCAGCCATGTTTCTTGTGTAAAACACTCGCAGTCCCTGTTCCTCTTGAAAACACTGGCAGGCCCTGTTCTTGTGCAAAACACTTTCAGACCTTGTTCTTGAAAACCTCTTGAAAACACTGGCAGGCCTTGTTCTTGTTAAAGACACTTGTAGGCCCTATTCTTGTGCAAACCACTTGCAGTCCCTGTTTCTCTTGAAAACACTGGCAGGCCTTGTTGTTGTGAAAATCACGTTCAGGCCCTGTTCTTGTGCAAAATAGTTGCAAGCTCTGTTCTTGTGCAAAACACTTGCAGGTCTTGTTCTTGTTGAAAACAGTTGCAGGCTCTGTTCTTGTGCAAAACACTTGCAGCCATTTTTCTTGTGTAAAACACTCACAGTCCCTGTTCCTCTTGAAAACAGTGGCAGGCCTTGTTGTTGTGCAAATCACTTTCAGCCCCTCTTCTTCTGCAATACACTTTCAGACCTTGTATTTGTGCAAAATAGTTGCAGGCTCTATTCTTGTGCAAAACACTTGCAGGCCCTGTTGTTGGGCAAAACACTTGCAGGCTCTGTTCTTGTGCAAAACACTTGCAGTCACTGTTCTTGTGTAAAACACTGGCAGGCCCTGTTCTTGTGCAAAATACTTGCAAGTTCTGTTTTTGTGCAAACCACTTGCAGGCCCTGTTCTTGTGCAAAACACTTGCAGGTCTTGTTCTTGTTCAAAACAGTTGCAGGCTCTGTTCTTGTGCAATACACTTGCAGTCCCTGTTCCTCTTGAAAACAATGGCAGGCCTTGTTGTGCAAATCACTTTCAGGCCCTGTTCTTGTGCAATACACTTTCAGACCTTGTTCTTGTGCAAAATAGTTGCAAGCTCTGTTGTTGTTAAAAACTCTTGCAGGCTCTATTCTTCTGTAAAACACTGGCAGGCCTTGTTGTTGTGCAAATCACTTTCAGGCCCTGTTCTTGTGCAAAATAGTTGCAAGCTCTGTTCTTGTTGAAAACACTTGCAGGCTCTGTTCTTGTGCAAAACACTTGGAGCCATGTTTCTTGTGTAAAACACTCGCAGTCCCTGTTACTCTGGAAAACACTGGCAGGCCTTGTTGTGCAAATCACTTTCAGGCCCTGTTCTTGTGCAATACACTTTCAGACCTTGTTCTTGTGCAAAATAGTTGCAAGCTCTGTTGTTGTTAAAAACTCTTGCAGGCTCTATTCTTCTGTAAAACACTTGCAGGCCCTGTTTTTGGGCAAAACACTTGCAGGCTCTATTCTTGTGCAAAATAGTTGCAAGCTCTGTTCTTGTTAAAAACACTTGCAGGCCCTGTTCTGGTGCAAAATACTTGCAAGTTCTGTTTTTGTGCAAAACACTTGCAGGACCTGTTCTTGTGCAAAATAGTTGCAAGCTCTGTTCTTGTTCTAAACAGTTGCCGGCTCTGTTCTTGTGCAAAACACTTGCAGTCCCTGTTCCTCTTGAAAACACTGGCAGGACTTGTTCTTGTTAAAGACATTTGCAGGCCCTATTCTTGTGCAAACCACTTGCAGTCCCTGTTCCTCTTGAAAACACTGGCAGGCCTTGTTGTTGTGAAAATCACTTTCAGGCCCTGTTCTTGTCCAAAATAGTTGCAAGCTCTGTTCTTGTGCAAAACACTTGCAGTCACTGTTCTTGTGTAAAACACTGGCAGGCCCTGTTGTTGCACAAAACACTTGCAGGTCGTGTTCTTGTGTAAAACACTTGCAGGTCCTGTTCCTCTTGAAAACACTGGCAGGCCTTGTTGTCGTGCAAATCACTTTCAGACCCTCTTCCTGTGCAATACACTTTCAGACCCTGTTCTTGTGCAAAATAGTTGCAGGCCCTGTTCTTGTGCAAAACACTTGCAGGCCCTGTTCTTGTGCAAAATACTTGCAAGTTCTGTTTTTGTGCAAAACACTTGCAAGTTCTGTTCTTGTGCAAAACACTTGCATGCCCTGTTCTTGTGCAAAACACTTGCAGTCCCTGTTCCTCTTGAAAACACTGGCAGGACTTGTTCTTGTTAAAGACATTTGCAGGCCCTATTCTTGTGCAAACCACTTGCAGTCCCTGTTCCTCTTGAAAACACTGGCAGGCCTTGTTGTTGTGAAAATCACTTTCAGGCCCTGTTCTTGTCCAAAATAGTTGCAAGCTCTGTTCTTGTGCAAAACACTTGCAGTCACTGTTCTTGTGTAAAACACTGGCAGGCCCTGTTGTTGCACAAAACACTTGCAGGTCGTGTTCTTGTGTAAAACACTTGCAGGTCCTGTTCCTCTTGAAAACACTGGCAGGCCTTGTTGTCGTGCAAATCACTTTCAGACCCTCTTCCTGTGCAATACACTTTCAGACCCTGTTCTTGTGCAAAATAGTTGCAGGCCCTGTTCTTGTGCAAAACACTTGCAGGCCCTGTTCTTGTGCAAAATACTTGCAAGTTCTGTTTTTGTGCAAAACACTTGCAAGTTCTGTTCTTGTGCAAAACACTTGCATGCCCTGTACTTGTGCAAAACACTTGCAGGTTCTGTTTTTGTTCAAAACACTTTCAGGCCCTGTACTTGTGTAAAACACTCGCAGTCCCTGTTCCTCTTGAAAATACTGGCAGGCCTTGTTGTTGTGCAATACACTTTCAGACCCTGTTCTTGTGCAAAATAGTTGCAAGGTCTGTTCTTGTGCAAACCACTTGCAGTCCCTGTTCCTCTTGAAAACACTGGCAGGACTTGTTCTTGTTAAAGACATTTGCAGGCCCTATTCTTGTGCAAACCACTTGCAGTCCCTGTTCCTCTTGAAAACACTGGCAGGCCATGTTGTTGTGCAAATCACTTTCAGACCCTCTTCCTGTGCAATACACTTTCAGACCCTGTTCTTGTGCAAAATAGTTGCAGGCCCTGTTCTTGTGCAAAACACTTGCAGGCCCTGTTCTTGTGCAAAATACTTGCAAGTTCTGTTTTTGTGCAAAACACTTGCAAGTTCTGTTCTTGTGCAAAACACTTGCATGCCCTGTACTTGTGCAAAACACTTGCAGGTTCTGTTTTTGTTCAAAACACTTTCAGGCCCTGTACTTGTGTAAAACACTCGCAGTCCCTGTTCCTCTTGAAAATACTGGCAGGCCTTGTTGTTGTGCAATACACTTTCAGACCCTGTTCTTGTGCAAAATAGTTGCAAGATCTGTTCTTGTTCAAAACACTTGCAGGCTCTGTTCTTGTGCAAAACACTTGCAGTCCCTGTTCCTCTTGAAAACACTGGCAGGACTTGTTGTTGTGAAAATCACTTTCAGGCCCTGTTCTTGTCCAAAATAGTTGCAAGCTCTGTTCTTGTG
Source organism: Arizona elegans (assembly GCA_022577455.1). NCBI lineage: Eukaryota > Metazoa > Chordata > Lepidosauria > Squamata > Colubridae > Arizona > Arizona elegans. The sequence continues at coordinate 2,059,650 of JAKOOJ010000054.1, forward strand.
CAAAACACTTGCAGTCACTCTTCTTGTGTAAAACACTGGCAGGCCCTGTTGTTGCACAAAACACTTGCAGGTCGTGTTCTTGTGCAAAACACTTGCAGGTCCTGTTCCCCTTGAAAACACTGGCAGGCCTTGTTGTTGTGCAAATCACTTTCAGGCCCTGTTCTTGTGCAATACACTTTCAGACCTTGTTCTTGTGCAAAATAGTTGCAACCTCTGTTCTTGTGCAAAACACTTGCAGGCACTGTTCTTGTGCAAAACACTTGCAGGCCCTGTACTTGTGAAAAACACTTGCAGGTTCTGTTCTTGTGCAAAACACTTGCAGCCATTTTTCTTGTGTAAAACACTCGCAGTCCCTGTTCCTCTTGAAAACACTGGCAGGGCTTGTTGTGCAAATCACTTTCAGGCCCTGTTCTTGTGCAATACACTTTCAGACCCTGTTCTTGTGCAAAATACTTGCAAGGTCTGTTTTTGTTCAAAACACTTGCAGGCCCTGTTCTTGTGGAAAACACTTGCACGCCCTGTTTTTGTGCAAAACACTTGCAGCCATTTTTCTTATGTAAAACACTTGCAGTCCCTGTTCCTCTTGAAACCACTGGCAGGCCCTGTTCTTGTGCAATACACTTTCAGACCCTGTTCTTGTGCAAAATAGTTGCAAGCTCGGTTCTTGTTCAAAACACTTGCAGGCTCTATTCTTGTGCAAAATACTAGAAGGTCCTGTTCTTCTGCAAAACACTTGCAGGACCAGTTCTTGTGCAATACACTTTCAGACCTTGTTCTTGTGCAAAATAGTTGCAAGCTCTGTTCTTGTGTAAAACACTGGCAGGCCTTGTTGTTGTGCAAATCACTTTCAGACCCTCTTCCTGTGCAATACACTTTCAGACCCTGTTCTTGTGCAAAATAGTTGCCGGCTCTGTTCTTGTGCAAAACACTCGCAGTCCCTGTTCCTCTTGAAAACACTGGCAGGCCATGTCGTTGTGCAAATCACTTTCAGCCCCTCTTCTTGTGCAATACACTTTCAGACCCTGTTCTTGTGCAAAACACTTGCAGGCCTTGTTTTTGTGCAAAACACTTGCAGGCCCTGTTTTTGGGCAAAACACTTGCAGGCTCTATTCTTGTGCAAAATAGTTGCAAGCTCTGTTCTTGTTAAAAACACTTGCAGGCCCTGTTCTGGTGCAAAATACTTGCAAGTTCTGTTTTTGTGCAAAACACTTGCAGGCCCTGTTCTTGTGCAAAATAGTTGCAAGCTCTGTTCTTGTTCTAAACAGTTGCCGGCTCTGTTCTTGTGCAAAACACTTGCAGTCCCTGTTCCTCTTGAAAACACTGGCAGGACTTGTTCTTGTTAAAGACATTTGCAGGCCCTATTCTTGTGCAAACCACTTGCAGTCCCTGTTCCTCTTGAAAACACTGGCAGGCCTTGTTGTTGTGAAAATCACTTTCAGGCCCTGTTCTTGTCCAAAATAGTTGCAAGCTCTGTTCTTGTGCAAAACACTTGCAGTCACTGTTCTTGTGTAAAACACTGGCAGGCCCTGTTGTTGCACAAAACACTTGCAGGTCGTGTTCTTGTGTAAAACACTTGCAGGTCCTGTTCCTCTTGAAAACACTGGCAGGCCTTGTTGTCGTGCAAATCACTTTCAGACCCTCTTCCTGTGCAATACACTTTCAGACCCTGTTCTTGTGCAAAATAGTTGCAGGCCCTGTTCTTGTGCAAAACACTTGCAGGCCCTGTTCTTGTGCAAAATACTTGCAAGTTCTGTTTTTGTGCAAAACACTTGCAAGTTCTGTTCTTGTGCAAAACACTTGCATGCCCTGTACTTGTGCAAAACACTTGCAGGTTCTGTTTTTGTTCAAAACACTTTCAGGCCCTGTACTTGTGTAAAACACTTGCAGTCCCTGTTCCTCTTGAAAATACTGGCAGGCCTTGTTGTTGTGCAATACACTTTCAGACCCTGTTCTTGTGCAAAATAGTTGCAAGGTCTGTTCTTGTGCAAAACACTTGCAGTCCCTGTTCCTCTTGAAAACACTGGCAGGCCTTGTTGTTGTGAAAATCACTTTCAGGCCCTGTTCTTGTGCAATACACTTTCAGACCTTGTTCTTGTGCAAAATAGTTGCAACCTCTTTTCTTGTGCAAAACACTTGCAGGCCCTGTTCTTGTGCAAAACACTTGCAGGCCCTCTACTTGTGAAAAACACTTGCAGGTTCTGTTCTTCTGCAAAACACTTGCAGCCATTTTTCTTGTGTAAAACACTCGCAGTCCCTGTTCCTCTTGAAAACACTGGCAGGGCTTGTTGTTGTGCAAATCACTTTCAGACCCTCTTCCTGTGCAATACACTTTCAGACCCTGTTCTTGTGCAAAATAGTTGCAGGCCCTGTTCTTGTGCAAAACACTTGCAGGCCCTGTTCTTGTGCAAAATACTTGCAAGTTCTGTTTTTGTGCAAAACACTTGCAAGTTCTGTCCTTGTGCAAAACACTTGCATGCCCTGTACTTGTGCAAAACACTTGCAGGTTCTGTTTTTGTTCAAAACACTTTCAGGCCCTGTACTTGTGTAAAACACTCGCAGTCCCTGTTCCTCTTGAAAATACTGGCAGGCCTTGTTGTTGTGCAATACACTTTCAGACCCTGTTCTTGTGCAAAATAGTTGCAAGGTCTGTTCTTGTTCAAAACACTTGCAGGCTCTGTTCTTGTGCAAAACACTTGCAGTCCCTGTTCCTCTTGAAAACACTGGCAGGACTTGTTCTTGTTAAAGACATTTGCAGGCCCTATTCTTGTGCAAACCACTTGCAGTCCCTGTTCCTCTTGAAAACACTGGCAGGCCTTGTTGTTGTGAAAATCACTTTCAGGCCCTGTTCTTGTCCAAAATAGTTGCAAGCTCTGTTCTTGTGCAAAACACTTGCAGTCACTGTTCTTGTGTAAAACACTGGCAGGCCCTGTTATTGCACAAAACACTTGCAGGTCGTGTTCTTGTGCAAAACACTTGCAGGCCCTGTACTTGTGCAAAACACATGCAGGCCCTGTTCTTGTGCAAAATACTTGCAAGTTCTGTTTTTGTGCAAAACACTTGCAAGTTCTGTTCTTGTGCAAAACACTTTCAGGCCCTGTACTTGTGCAAAACACTTGCAGGTTCTGTTTTTGTTCAAAACACTTTCAGGCCCTGTACTTGTGTAAAACACTTGCAGGTCCTGTTCCTCTTGAAAACACTGGCAGGCCTTGTTGTCGTGCAAATCACTTTCAGACCCTCTTCCTGTGCAATACACTTTCAGACCCTGTTCTTGTGCAAAATAGTTGCAGGCCCTGTTCTTGTGCAAAACACTTGCAGGCCCTGTTCTTGTGCAAAATACTTGCAAGTTCTGTTTTTGTGCAAAACACTTGCAAGTTCTGTTCTTGTGCAAAACACTTGCATGCCCTGTACTTGTGCAAAACACTTGCAGGTTCTGTTTTTGTTCAAAACACTTTCAGGCCCTGTACTTGTGTAAAACACTTGCAGTCCCTGTTCCTCTTGAAAATACTGGCAGGCCTTGTTGTTGTGCAATACACTTTCAGACCCTGTTCTTGTGCAAAATAGTTGCAAGGTCTGTTCTTGTGCAAAACACTTGCAGTCCCTGTTCCTCTTGAAAACACTGGCAGGCCTTGTTGTTGTGAAAATCACTTTCAGGCCCTGTTCTTGTGCAATACACTTTCAGACCTTGTTCTTGTGCAAAATAGTTGCAACCTCTTTTCTTGTGCAAAACACTTGCAGGCCCTGTTCTTGTGCAAAACACTTGCAGGCCCTCTACTTGTGAAAAACACTTGCAGGTTCTGTTCTTCTGCAAAACACTTGCAGCCATTTTTCTTGTGTAAAACACTCGCAGTCCCTGTTCCTCTTGAAAACACTGGCAGGGCTTGTTGTTGTGCAAATCACTTTCAGACCCTCTTCCTGTGCAATACACTTTCAGACCCTGTTCTTGTGCAAAATAGTTGCAGGCCCTGTTCTTGTGCAAAACACTTGCAGGCCCTGTTCTTGTGCAAAATACTTGCAAGTTCTGTTTTTGTGCAAAACACTTGCAAGTTCTGTCCTTGTGCAAAACACTTGCATGCCCTGTACTTGTGCAAAACACTTGCAGGTTCTGTTTTTGTTCAAAACACTTTCAGGCCCTGTACTTGTGTAAAACACTCGCAGTCCCTGTTCCTCTTGAAAATACTGGCAGGCCTTGTTGTTGTGCAATACACTTTCAGACCCTGTTCTTGTGCAAAATAGTTGCAAGGTCTGTTCTTGTTCAAAACACTTGCAGGCTCTGTTCTTGTGCAAAACACTTGCAGTCCCTGTTCCTCTTGAAAACACTGGCAGGACTTGTTCTTGTTAAAGACATTTGCAGGCCCTATTCTTGTGCAAACCACTTGCAGTCCCTGTTCCTCTTGAAAACACTGGCAGGCCTTGTTGTTGTGAAAATCACTTTCAGGCCCTGTTCTTGTCCAAAATAGTTGCAAGCTCTGTTCTTGTGCAAAACACTTGCAGTCACTGTTCTTGTGTAAAACACTGGCAGGCCCTGTTATTGCACAAAACACTTGCAGGTCGTGTTCTTGTGCAAAACACTTGCAGGCCCTGTACTTGTGCAAAACACATGCAGGCCCTGTTCTTGTGCAAAATACTTGCAAGTTCTGTTTTTGTGCAAAACACTTGCAAGTTCTGTTCTTGTGCAAAACACTTTCAGGCCCTGTACTTGTGCAAAACACTTGCAGGTTCTGTTTTTGTTCAAAACACTTTCAGGCCCTGTACTTGTGTAAAACACTCGCAGTCCCTGTTCCTCTTGAAAACACTGGCAGGCCTTGTTGTTGTGCAAATCACTTTCAGGCCCTGTTCTTGTGCAATACACTTTCAGACCTTGTTCTTGTGCAAAATAGTTGCAACCTCTTTTCTTGTGTAAAACACTGGCAGGCCCTGTTCTTGTGCAAAATACTTGCAAGTTCTGTTCTTGTGCAAAACACTTGCAGGTCTTGTTCTTGTTCAAAACAGTTGCAGGCTCTGTTCTTGTGCAATACACTTGCAGTCCCTGTTCCTCTTGAAAACAATGGCAGGCCTTGTTGTGCAAATCACTTTCAGGCCCTGTTCTTGTGCAATACACTTTCAGACCTTGTTCTTGTGCAAAATAGTTGCAAGCTCTGTTTTTGTTAAAAACTCTTGCAGGCTCTATTCTTCTGTAAAACACTGGCAGGCCTTGTTGTTGTGCAAATCACTTTCAGACCCTGTTCTTGTTCTAAACAGTTGCTGCCTCTGTTCTTGTGAAAACCACTTGCAGTCACTGTTCTTGTGTAAAACACTGGCAGGCCCTGTTGTTGCACAAAACACTTGCAGGTCGTGTTCTTGTGTAAAACACTTTCAGGCCCTGTTGTTGTGCAAAACACTTGCAACTTCTGTTTTTGTTCAAACCACTTGCAGGCCCTGTTCTTCTGCAAAACACTTGCAGGCCCTGTTCTTGTTCTAAACAGTTGCAGGCTCTGTTCTTGTGCAAAACACTTCCAGCCATGTTTCTTGTGTAAAACACTCGCAGTCCCTGTTCCTCTTGAAAACACTGGCAGGCCCTGTTCTTGTGCAAAACACTTTCAGACCTTGTTCTTGAAAACCTCTTGAAAACACTGGCAGGCCTTGTTCTTGTTAAAGACACTTGTAGGCCCTATTCTTGTGCAAACCACTTGCAGTCCCTGTTTCTCTTGAAAACACTGGCAGGCCTTGTTGTTGTGAAAATCACGTTCAGGCCCTGTTCTTGTGCAAAATAGTTGCAAGCTCTGTTCTTGTGCAAAACACTTGCAGGTCTTGTTCTTGTTGAAAACAGTTGCAGGCTCTGTTCTTGTGCAAAACACTTGCAGCAATTTTTCTTGTGTAAAACACTCACAGTCCCTGTTCCTCTTGAAAACAGTGGCAGGCCTTGTTGTTGTGCAAATCACTTTCAGCCCCTCTTCTTCTGCAATACACTTTCAGACCTTGTATTTGTGCAAAATAGTTGCAGGCTCTATTCTTGTGCAAAACACTTGCAGGCCCTGTTGTTGGGCAAAACACTTGCAGGCTCTGTTCTTGTGCAAAACACTTGCAGTCACTGTTCTTGTGTAAAACACTGGCAGGCCCTGTTCTTGTGCAAAATACTTGCAAGTTCTGTTTTTGTGCAAACCACTTGCAGGCCCTGTTCTTGTGCAAAACACTTGCAGGTCTTGTTCTTGTTCAAAACAGTTGCAGGTTCTGTTCTTCTGCAAAACACTTGCAGCCATTTTTCTTGTGTAAAACACTCGCAGTCCCTGTTCCTCTTGAAAACACTGGCAGGGCTTGTTGTTGTGCAAATCACTTTCAGACCCTCTTCCTGTGCAATACACTTTCAGACCCTGTTCTTGTGCAAAATAGTTGCAGGCCCTGTTCTTGTGCAAAACACTTGCAGGCCCTGTTCTTGTGCAAAATACTTGCAAGTTCTGTTTTTGTGCAAAACACTTGCAAGTTCTGTCCTTGTGCAAAACACTTGCATGCCCTGTACTTGTGCAAAACACTTGCAGGTTCTGTTTTTGTTCAAAACACTTTCAGGCCCTGTACTTGTGTAAAACACTCGCAGTCCCTGTTCCTCTTGAAAATACTGGCAGGCCTTGTTGTTGTGCAATACACTTTCAGACCCTGTTCTTGTGCAAAATAGTTGCAAGGTCTGTTCTTGTTCAAAACACTTGCAGGCTCTGTTCTTGTGCAAAACACTTGCAGTCCCTGTTCCTCTTGAAAACACTGGCAGGACTTGTTCTTGTTAAAGACATTTGCAGGCCCTATTCTTGTGCAAACCACTTGCAGTCCCTGTTCCTCTTGAAAACACTGGCAGGCCTTGTTGTTGTGAAAATCACTTTCAGGCCCTGTTCTTGTCCAAAATAGTTGCAAGCTCTGTTCTTGTGCAAAACACTTGCAGTCACTGTTCTTGTGTAAAACACTGGCAGGCCCTGTTATTGCACAAAACACTTGCAGGTCGTGTTCTTGTGCAAAACACTTGCAGGCCCTGTACTTGTGCAAAACACATGCAGGCCCTGTTCTTGTGCAAAATACTTGCAAGTTCTGTTTTTGTGCAAAACACTTGCAAGTTCTGTTCTTGTGCAAAACACTTTCAGGCCCTGTACTTGTGCAAAACACTTGCAGGTTCTGTTTTTGTTCAAAACACTTTCAGGCCCTGTACTTGTGTAAAACACTCGCAGTCCCTGTTCCTCTTGAAAACACTGGCAGGCCTTGTTGTTGTGCAAATCACTTTCAGGCCCTGTTCTTGTGCAATACACTTTCAGACCTTGTTCTTGTTCAAAACAGTTGCAGGCTCTGTTCTTGTGCAATACACTTGCAGTCCCTGTTCCTCTTGAAAACAATGGCAGGCCTTGTTGTGCAAATCACATTCAGGCCCTGTTCTTGTGCAATACACTTTCAGACCTTGTTCTTGTGCAAAATAGTTGCAAGCTCTGTTTTTGTTAAAAACTCTTGCAGGCTCTATTCTTCTGTAAAACACTGGCAGGCCTTGTTGTTGTGCAAATCACTTTCAGACCCTGTTCTTGTTCTAAACAGTTGCTGCCTCTGTTCTTGTGAAAACCACTTGAAGTCACTGTTCTTGTGTAAAACACTGGCAGGCCCTGTTGTTGCACAAAACACTTGCAGGTCGTGTTCTTGTGTAAAACACTTTCAGGCCCTGTTGTTGTGCAAAACACTTGCAACTTCTGATTTTGTTCAAACCACTTGCAGGCCCTGTTCTTCTGCAAAACACTTGCAGGCCCTGTTCTTGTTCTAAACAGTTGCAGGCTCTGTTCTTGTGCAAAACACTTGCAGCCATGTTTCTTGTGTAAAACACTCGCAGTCCCTGTTCCTCTTGAAAACACTGGCAGGCCCTGTTCTTGTGCAAAACACTTTCAGACCTTGTTCTTGAAAACCTCTTGAAAACACTGGCAGGCCTTGTTCTTGTTAAAGACACTTGTAGGCCCTATTCTTGTGCAAACCACTTGCAGTCCCTGTTTCTCTTGAAAACACTGGCAGGCCTTGTTGTTGTGAAAATCACGTTCAGGCCCTGTTCTTGTGCAAAATAGATGCAAGCTCTGTTCTTGTGCAAAACACTTGCAGTCACTGTTCTTGTGTAAAACACTGGCAGGCCCTGTTCTTGTGCAAAATACTTGCAAGTTCTGTTTTTGTGCAAACCACTTGCAGGCCCTGTTCTTGTGCAAAACACTTGCAGGTCTTGTTCTTGTTCAAAACAGTTGCAGGCTCTGTTCTTGTGCAATACACTTGCAGTCCCTGTTCCTCTTGAAAACAATGGCAGGCCTTGTTGTGCAAATCACTTTCAGGCCCTGTTCTTGTGCAATACACTTTCAGACCTTGTTCTTGTGCAAAATAGTTGCAAGCTCTGTTGTTGTTAAAAACTCTTGCAGGCTCTATTCTTCTGTAAAACACTGGCAGGCCTTGTTGTTGTGCAAATCACTTTCAGGCCCTGTTCTTGTGCAAAATAGTTGCAAGCTCTGTTCTTGTTGAAAACACTTGCAGGCTCTGTTCTTGTGCAAAACACTTGGAGCCATGTTTCTTGTGTAAAACACTCGCAGTCCCTGTTACTCTGGAAAACACTGGCAGGCCTTGTTGTGCAAATCACTTTCAGGCCCTGTTCTTGTGCAATACACTTTCAGACCTTGTTCTTGTGCAAAATAGTTGCAAGCTCTGTTGTTGTTAAAAACTCTTGCAGGCTCTATTCTTCTGTAAAACACTTGCAGGCCCTGTTTTTGGGCAAAACACTTGCAGGCTCTATTCTTGTGCAAAATAGTTGCAAGCTCTGTTCTTGTTAAAAACACTTGCAGGCCCTGTTCTGGTGCAAAATACTTGCAAGTTCTGTTTTTGTGCAAAACACTTGCAGGACCTGTTCTTGTGCAAAATAGTTGCAAGCTCTGTTCTTGTTCTAAACAGTTGCCGGCTCTGTTCTTGTGCAAAACACTTGCAGTCCCTGTTCCTCTTGAAAACACTGGCAGGACTTGTTCTTGTTAAAGACATTTGCAGGCCCTATTCTTGTGCAAACCACTTGCAGTCCCTGTTCCTCTTGAAAACACTGGCAGGCCTTGTTGTTGTGAAAATCACTTTCAGGCCCTGTTCTTGTCCAAAATAGTTGCAAGCTCTGTTCTTGTGCAAAACACTTGCAGTCACTGTTCTTGTGTAAAACACTGGCAGGCCCTGTTGTTGCACAAAACACTTGCAGGTCGTGTTCTTGTGTAAAACACTTGCAGGTCCTGTTCCTCTTGAAAACACTGGCAGGCCTTGTTGTCGTGCAAATCACTTTCAGACCCTCTTCCTGTGCAATACACTTTCAGACCCTGTTCTTGTGCAAAATAGTTGCAGGCCCTGTTCTTGTGCAAAACACTTGCAGGCCCTGTTCTTGTGCAAAACACTTGCAGTCCCTGTTCCTCTTGAAAACACTGGCAGGACTTGTTCTTGTTAAAGACATTTGCAGGCCCTATTCTTGTGCAAACCACTTGCAGTCCCTGTTCCTCTTGAAAACACTGGCAGGCCTTGTTGTTGTGAAAATCACTTTCAGGCCCTGTTCTTGTCCAAAATAGTTGCAAGCTCTGTTCTTGTGCAAAACACTTGCAGTCACTGTTCTTGTGTAAAACACTGGCAGGCCCTGTTGTTGCACAAAACACTTGCAGGTCGTGTTCTTGTGTAAAACACTTGCAGGTCCTGTTCCTCTTGAAAACACTGGCAGGCCTTGTTGTCGTGCAAATCACTTTCAGACCCTCTTCCTGTGCAATACACTTTCAGACCCTGTTCTTGTGCAAAATAGTTGCAGGCCCTGTTCTTGTGCAAAACACTTGCAGGCCCTGTTCTTGTGCAAAATACTTGCAAGTTCTGTTTTTGTGCAAAACACTTGCAAGTTCTGTTCTTGTGCAAAACACTTGCATGCCCTGTACTTGTGCAAAACACTTGCAGGTTCTGTTTTTGTTCAAAACACTTTCAGGCCCTGTACTTGTGTAAAACACTCGCAGTCCCTGTTCCTCTTGAAAATACTGGCAGGCCTTGTTGTTGTGCAATACACTTTCAGACCCTGTTCTTGTGCAAAATAGTTGCAAGGTCTGTTCTTGTGCAAAACACTTGCAGTCCCTGTTCCTCTTGAAAACACTGGCAGGACTTGTTCTTGTTAAAGACATTTGCAGGCCCTATTCTTGTGCAAACCACTTGCAGTCCCTGTTCCTCTTGAAAACACTGGCAGGCCTTGTTGTTGTGAAAATCACTTTCAGGCCCTGTTCTTGTGCAATACACTTTCAGACCTTGTTCTTGTGCAAAATAGTTGCAACCTCTTTTCTTGTGCAAAACACTTGCAGGCCCTGTTCTTGTGCAAAACACTTGCAGGCCCTCTACTTGTGAAAAACACTTGCAGGTTCTGTTCTTCTGCAAAACACTTGCAGCCATTTTTCTTGTGTAAAACACTCGCAGTCCCTGTTCCTCTTGAAAACACTGGCAGGGCTTGTTGTTGTGCAAATCACTTTCAGACCCTCTTCCTGTGCAATACACTTTCAGACCCTGTTCTTGTGCAAAATAGTTGCAGGCCCTGTTCTTGTGCAAAACACTTGCAGGCCCTGTTCTTGTGCAAAATACTTGCAAGTTCTGTTTTTGTGCAAAACACTTGCAAGTTCTGTCCTTGTGCAAAACACTTGCATGCCCTGTACTTGTGCAAAACACTTGCAGGTTCTGTTTTTGTTCAAAACACTTTCAGGCCCTGTACTTGTGTAAAACACTCGCAGTCCCTGTTCCTCTTGAAAATACTGGCAGGCCTTGTTGTTGTGCAATACACTTTCAGACCCTGTTCTTGTGCAAAATAGTTGCAAGGTCTGTTCTTGTTCAAAACACTTGCAGGCTCTGTTCTTGTGCAAAACACTTGCAGTCCCTGTTCCTCTTGAAAACACTGGCAGGACTTGTTGTTGTGAAAATCACTTTCAGGCCCTGTTCTTGTCCAAAATAGTTGCAAGCTCTGTTCTTGTGCAAAACACTTGCAGTCACTCTTCTTGTGTAAAACACTGGCAGGCCCTGTTGTTGCACAAAACACTTGCAGGTCGTGTTCTTGTGCAAAACACTTGCAGGTCCTGTTCCCCTTGAAAACACTGGCAGGCCTTGTTGTTGTGCAAATCACTTTCAGGCCCTGTTCTTGTGCAATACACTTTCAGACCTTGTTCTTGTGCAAAATAGTTGCAACCTCTGTTCTTGTGCAAAACACTTGCAGGCACTGTTCTTGTGCAAAACACTTGCAGGCCCTGTACTTGTGAAAAACACTTGCAGGTTCTGTTCTTGTGGAAAACACTTGCAGCCATTTTTCTTGTGTAAAACACTCGCAGTCCCTGTTCCTCTTGAAAACACTGGCAGGGCTTGTTGTGCAAATCACTTTCAGGCCCTGTTCTTGTGCAATACACTTTCAGACCCTGTTCTTGTGCAAAATACTTGCAAGGTCTGTTTTTGTTCAAAACACTTGCAGGCCCTGTTCTTGTGGAAAACACTTGCACGCCCTGTTTTTGTGCAAAACACTTGCAGCCATTTTTCTTATGTAAAACACTTGCAGTCCCTGTTCCTCTTGAAACCACTGGCAGGCCCTGTTCTTGTGCAATACACTTTCAGACCCTGTTCTTGTGCAAAATAGTTGCAAGCTCGGTTCTTGTTCAAAACACTTGCAGGCTCTATTCTTGTGCAAAATACTAGAAGGTCCTGTTCTTCTGCAAAACACTTGCAGGACCAGTTCTTGTGCAATACACTTTCAGACCTTGTTCTTGTGCAAAATAGTTGCAAGCTCTGTTCTTGTGTAAAACACTGGCAGGCCTTGTTGTTGTGCAAATCACTTTCAGACCCTCTTCCTGTGCAATACACTTTCAGACCCTGTTCTTGTGCAAAATAGTTGCCGGCTCTGTTCTTGTGCAAAACACTCGCAGTCCCTGTTCCTCTTGAAAACACTGGCAGGCCATGTTGTTGTGCAAATCACTTTCAGGCCCTCTTCTTGTGCAATACACTTTCAGACCCTGTTCTTGTGCAAAACACTTGCAGGCCTTGTTTTTGTGCAAAACACTTGCAGGCCCTGTTTTTGGGCAAAACACTTGCAGGCTCTATTCTTGTGCAAAATAGTTGCAAGCTCTGTTCTTGTTAAAAACACTTGCAGGCTCTGTTCTTGTGCAAAACACTTGCAGTCCCTGTTCCTCTTGAAAACACTGGCAGGACTTGTTGTTGTGAAAATCACTTTCAGGCCCTGTTCTTGTCCAAAATAGTTGCAAGCTCTGTTCTTGTGCAAAACACTTGCAGTCACTCTTCTTGTGTAAAACACTGGCAGGCCCTGTTGTTGCACAAAACACTTGCAGGTCGTGTTCTTGTGCAAAACACTTGCAGGTCCTGTTCCCCTTGAAAACACTGGCAGGCCTTGTTGTTGTGCAAATCACTTTCAGGCCCTGTTCTTGTGCAATACACTTTCAGACCTTGTTCTTGTGCAAAATAGTTGCAACCTCTGTTCTTGTGCAAAACACTTGCAGGCACTGTTCTTGTGCAAAACACTTGCAGGCCCTGTACTTGTGAAAAACACTTGCAGGTTCTGTTCTTGTCCAAAACACTTGCAGCCATTTTTCTTGTGTAAAACACTCGCAGTCCCTGTTCCTCTTGAAAACACTGGCAGGGCTTGTTGTGCAAATCACTTTCAGGCCCTGTTCTTGTGCAATACACTTTCAGACCCTGTTCTTGTGCAAAATACTTGCAAGGTCTGTTTTTGTTCAAAACACTTGCAGGCCCTGTTCTTGTGGAAAACACTTGCACGCCCTGTTTTTGTGCAAAACACTTGCAGCCATTTTTCTTATGTAAAACACTTGCAGTCCCTGTTCCTCTTGAAACCACTGGCAGGCCCTGTTCTTGTGCAATACACTTTCAGACCCTGTTCTTGTGCAAAATAGTTGCAAGCTCGGTTCTTGTTCAAAACACTTGCAGGCTCTATTCTTGTGCAAAATACTAGAAGGTCCTGTTCTTCTGCAAAACACTTGCAGGACCAGTTCTTGTGCAATACACTTTCAGACCTTGTTCTTGTGCAAAATAGTTGCAAGCTCTGTTCTTGTGTAAAACACTGGCAGGCCTTGTTGTTGTGCAAATCACTTTCAGACCCTCTTCCTGTGCAATACACTTTCAGACCCTGTTCTTGTGCAAAATAGTTGCCGGCTCTGTTCTTGTGCAAAACACTCGCAGTCCCTGTTCCTCTTGAAAACACTGGCAGGCCATGTTGTTGTGCAAATCACTTTCAGGCCCTCTTCTTGTGCAATACACTTTCAGACCCTGTTCTTGTGCAAAACACTTGCAGGCCTTGTTTTTGTGCAAAACACTTGCAGGCCCTGTTTTTGGGCAAAACACTTGCAGGCTCTATTCTTGTGCAAAATAGTTGCAAGCTCTGTTCTTGTTAAAAACACTTGCAGGCCCTGTTCTGGTGCAAAATACTTGCAAGTTCTGTTTTTGTGCAAAACACTTGCAGGACCTGTTCTTGTGCAAAATAGTTGCAAGCTCTGTTCTTGTTCTAAACAGTTGCCGGCTCTGTTCTTGTGCAAAACACTTGCAGTCCCTGTTCCTCTTGAAAACACTGGCAGGACTTGTTCTTGTTAAAGACATTTGCAGGCCCTATTCTTGTGCAAACCACTTGCAGTCCCTGTTCCTCTTGAAAACACTGGCAGGCCTTGTTGTTGTGAAAATCACTTTCAGGCCCTGTTCTTGTCCAAAATAGTTGCAAGCTCTGTTCTTGTGCAAAACACTTGCAGTCATTGTTCTTGTGTAAAACACTGGCAGGCCCTGTTGTTGCACAAAACACTTGCAGGTCGTGTTCTTGTGTAAAACACTTGCAGGTCCTGTTCCTCTTGAAAACACTGGCAGGCCTTGTTGTCGTGCAAATCACTTTCAGACCCTCTTCCTGTGCAATACACTTTCAGACCCTGTTCTTGTGCAAAATAGTTGCAGGCCCTGTTCTTGTGCAAAACACTTGCAGGCCCTGTTCTTGTGCAAAATACTTGCAAGTTCTGTTTTTGTGCAAAACACTTGCAAGTTCTGTTCTTGTGCAAAACACTTGCATGCCCTGTACTTGTGCAAAACACTTGCAGGTTCTGTTTTTGTTCAAAACACTTTCAGGCCCTGTACTTGTGTAAAACACTTGCAGTCCCTGTTCCTCTTGAAAATACTGGCAGGCCTTGTTGTTGTGCAATACACTTTCAGACCCTGTTCTTGTGCAAAATAGTTGCAAGGTCTGTTCTTGTGCAAAACACTTGCAGTCCCTGTTCCTCTTGAAAACACTGGCAGGACTTGTTCTTGTTAAAGACATTTGCAGGCCCTATTCTTGTGCAAACCACTTGCAGTCCCTGTTCCTCTTGAAAACACTGGCAGGCCTTGTTGTTGTGAAAATCACTTTCAGGCCCTGTTCTTGTGCAATACACTTTCAGACCTTGTTCTTGTGCAAAATAGTTGCAACCTCTTTTCTTGTGCAAAACACTTGCAGGCCCTGTTCTTGTGCAAAACACTTGCAGGCCCTCTACTTGTGAAAAACACTTGCAGGTTCTGTTCTTCTGCAAAACACTTGCAGCCATTTTTCTTGTGTAAAACACTCGCAGTCCCTGTTCCTCTTGAAAACACTGGCAGGGCTTGTTGTTGTGCAAATCACTTTCAGACCCTCTTCCTGTGCAATACACTTTCAGACCCTGTTCTTGTGCAAAATAGTTGCAGGCCCTGTTCTTGTGCAAAACACTTGCAGGCCCTGTTCTTGTGCAAAATACTTGCAAGTTCTGTTTTTGTGCAAAACACTTGCAAGTTCTGTCCTTGTGCAAAACACTTGCATGCCCTGTACTTGTGCAAAACACTTGCAGGTTCTGTTTTTGTTCAAAACACTTTCAGGCCCTGTACTTGTGTAAAACACTCGCAGTCCCTGTTCCTCTTGAAAATACTGGCAGGCCTTGTTGTTGTGCAATACACTTTCAGACCCTGTTCTTGTGCAAAATAGTTGCAAGGTCTGTTCTTGTTCAAAACACTTGCAGGCTCTGTTCTTGTGCAAAACACTTGCAGTCCCTGTTCCTCTTGAAAACACTGGCAGGACTTGTTCTTGTTAAAGACATTTGCAGGCCCTATTCTTGTGCAAACCACTTGCAGTCCCTGTTCCTCTTGAAAACACTGGCAGGCCTTGTTGTTGTGAAAATCACTTTCAGGCCCTGTTCTTGTCCAAAATAGTTGCAAGCTCTGTTCTTGTGCAAAACACTTGCAGTCACTGTTCTTGTGTAAAACACTGGCAGGCCCTGTTATTGCACAAAACACTTGCAGGTCGTGTTCTTGTGCAAAACACTTGCAGGCCCTGTACTTGTGCAAAACACATGCAGGCCCTGTTCTTGTGCAAAACACTTGCAGGCCCTGTACTTGTGCAAAACACATGCAGGCCCTGTTCTTGTGCAAAATACTTGCAAGTTCTGTTTTTGTGCAAAACACTTGCAAGTTCTGTTCTTGTGCAAAACACTTTCAGGCCCTGTACTTGTGCAAAACACTTGCAGGTTCTGTTTTTGTTCAAAACACTTTCAGGCCCTGTACTTGTGTAAAACACTCGCAGTCCCTGTTCCTCTTGAAAACACTGGCAGGCCTTGTTGTTGTGCAAATCACTTTCAGGCCCTGTTCTTGTGCAATACACTTTCAGACCTTGTTCTTGTGCAAAATAGTTGCAACCTCTTTTCTTGTGTAAAACACTGGCAGGCCCTGTTCTTGTGCAAAATACTTGCAAGTTCTGTTCTTGTGCAAAACACTTGCAGGTCTTGTTCTTGTTCAAAACAGTTGCAGGCTCTGTTCTTGTGCAATACACTTGCAGTCCCTGTTCCTCTTGAAAACAATGGCAGGCCTTGTTGTGCAAATCACTTTCAGGCCCTGTTCTTGTGCAATACACTTTCAGACCTTGTTCTTGTGCAAAATAGTTGCAAGCTCTGTTTTTCTTAAAAACTCTTGCAGGCTCTATTCTTCTGTAAAACACTGGCAGGCCTTGTTGTTGTGCAAATCACTTTCAGACCCTGTTCTTGTTCTAAACAGTTGCTGCCTCTGTTCTTGTGAAAACCACTTGCAGTCACTGTTCTTGTGTAAAACACTGGCAGGCCCTGTTGTTGCACAAAACACTTGCAGGTCGTGTTCTTGTGTAAAACACTTTCAGGCCCTGTTGTTGTGCAAAACACTTGCAACTTCTGTTTTTGTTCAAACCAGTTGCAGGCCCTGTTCTTCTGCAAAACACTTGCAGGCCCTGTTCTTGTTCTAAACAGTTGCAGGCTCTGTTCTTGTGCAAAACACTTGCAGCCATGTTTCTTGTGTAAAACACTCGCAGTCCCTGTTCCTCTTGAAAACACTGGCAGGCCCTGTTCTTGTGCAAAACACTTTCAGACCTTGTTCTTGAAAACCTCTTGAAAACACTGGCAGGCCTTGTTCTTGTTAAAGACACTTGTAGGCCCTATTCTTGTGCAAACCACTTGCAGTCCCTGTTTCTCTTGAAAACACTGGCAGGCCTTGTTGTTGTGAAAATCACGTTCAGGCCCTGTTCTTGTGCAAAATAGTTGCAAGCTCTGTTCTTGTGCAAAACACTTGCAGGTCTTGTTCTTGTTGAAAACAGTTGCAGGCTCTGTTCTTGTGCAAAACACTTGCAGCAATTTTTCTTGTGTAAAACACTCACAGTCCCTGTTCCTCTTGAAAACAGTGGCAGGCCTTGTTGTTGTGCAAATCACTTTCAGCCCCTCTTCTTCTGCAATACACTTTCAGACCTTGTATTTGTGCAAAATAGTTGCAGGCTCTATTCTTGTGCAAAACACTTGCAGGCCCTGTTGTTGGGCAAAACACTTGCAGGCTCTGTTCTTGTGCAAAACACTTGCAGTCACTGTTCTTGTGTAAAACACTGGCAGGCCCTGTTCTTGTGCAAAATACTTGCAAGTTCTGTTTTTGTGCAAACCACTTGCAGGCCCTGTTCTTGTGCAAAACACTTGCAGGTCTTGTTCTTGTTCAAAACAGTTGCAGGCTCTGTTCTTGTGCAATACACTTGCAGTCCCTGTTCCTCTTGAAAACAATGGCAGGCCTTGTTGTGCAAATCACTTTCAGGCCCTGTTCTTGTGCAATACACTTTCAGACCTTGTTCTTGTGCAAAATAGTTGCAAGCTCTGTTGTTGTTAAAAACTCTTGCAGGCTCTATTCTTCTGTAAAACACTGGCAGGCCTTGTTGTTGTGCAAATCACTTTCAGGCCCTGTTCTTGTGCAAAATAGTTGCAAGCTCTGTTCTTGTTGAAAACACTTGCAGGCTCTGTTCTTGTGCAAAACACTTGGAGCCATGTTTCTTGTGTAAAACACTCGCAGTCCCTGTTACTCTGGAAAACACTGGCAGGCCTTGTTGTGCAAATCACTTTCAGGCCCTGTTCTTGTGCAATACACTTTCAGACCTTGTTCTTGTGCAAAATAGTTGCAAGCTCTGTTGTTGTTAAAAACTCTTGCAGGCTCTATTCTTCTGTAAAACACTTGCAGGCCCTGTTTTTGGGCAAAACACTTGCAGGCTCTATTCTTGTGCAAAATAGTTGCAAGCTCTGTTCTTGTTAAAAACACTTGCAGGCCCTGTTCTGGTGCAAAATACTTGCAAGTTCTGTTTTTGTGCAAAACACTTGCAGGACCTGTTCTTGTGCAAAATAGTTGCAAGCTCTGTTCTTGTTCTAAACAGTTGCCGGCTCTGTTCTTGTGCAAAACACTTGCAGTCCCTGTTCCTCTTGAAAACACTGGCAGGACTTGTTCTTGTTAAAGACATTTGCAGGCCCTATTCTTGTGCAAACCACTTGCAGTCCCTGTTCCTCTTGAAAACACTGGCAGGCCTTGTTGTTGTGAAAATCACTTTCAGGCCCTGTTCTTGTCCAAAATAGTTGCAAGCTCTGTTCTTATGCAAAACACTTGCAGTCACTGTTCTTGTGTAAAACACTGGCAGGCCCTGTTGTTGCACAAAACACTTGCAGGTCGTGTTCTTGTGTAAAACACTTGCAGGTCCTGTTCCTCTTGAAAACACTGGCAGGCCTTGTTGTCGTGCAAATCACTTTCAGACCCTCTTCCTGTGCAATACACTTTCAGACCCTGTTCTTGTGCAAAATAGTTGCAGGCCCTGTTCTTGTGCAAAACACTTGCAGGCCCTGTTCTTGTGCAAAATACTTGCAAGTTCTGTTTTTGTGCAAAACACTTGCAAGTTCTGTTCTTGTGCAAAACACTTGCATGCCCTGTTCTTGTGCAAAACACTTGCAGTCCCTGTTCCTCTTGAAAACACTGGCAGGACTTGTTCTTGTTAAAGACATTTGCAGGCCCTATTCTTGTGCAAACCACTTGCAGTCCCTGTTCCTCTTGAAAACACTGGCAGGCCTTGTTGTTGTGAAAATCACTTTCAGGCCCTGTTCTTGTCCAAAATAGTTGCAAGCTCTGTTCTTGTGCAAAACACTTGCAGTCACTGTTCTTGTGTAAAACACTGGCAGGCCCTGTTGTTGCACAAAACACTTGCAGGTCGTGTTCTTGTGTAAAACACTTGCAGGTCCTGTTCCTCTTGAAAACACTGGCAGGCCTTGTTGTCGTGCAAATCACTTTCAGACCCTCTTCCTGTGCAATACACTTTCAGACCCTGTTCTTGTGCAAAATAGTTGCAGGCCCTGTTCTTGTGCAAAACACTTGCAGGCCCTGTTCTTGTGCAAAATACTTGCAAGTTCTGTTTTTGTGCAAAACACTTGCAAGTTCTGTTCTTGTGCAAAACACTTGCATGCCCTGTACTTGTGCAAAACACTTGCAGGTTCTGTTTTTGTTCAAAACACTTTCAGGCCCTGTACTTGTGTAAAACACTCGCAGTCCCTGTTCCTCTTGAAAATACTGGCAGGCCTTGTTGTTGTGCAATACACTTTCAGACCCTGTTCTTGTGCAAAATAGTTGCAAGGTCTGTTCTTGTGCAAAACACTTGCAGTCCCTGTTCCTCTTGAAAACACTGGCAGGACTTGTTCTTGTTAAAGACATTTGCAGGCCCTATTCTTGTGCAAACCACTTGCAGTCCCTGTTCCTCTTGAAAACACTGGCAGGCCTTGTTGTTGTGAAAATCACTTTCAGGCCCTGTTCTTGTGCAATACACTTTCAGACCTTGTTCTTGTGCAAAATAGTTGCAACCTCTTTTCTTGTGCAAAACACTTGCAGGCCCTGTTCTTGTGCAAAACACTTGCAGGCCCTCTACTTGTGAAAAACACTTGCAGGTTCTGTTCTTCTGCAAAACACTTGCAGCCATTTTTCTTGTGTAAAACACTCGCAGTCCCTGTTCCTCTTGAAAACACTGGCAGGGCTTGTTGTTGTGCAAATCACTTTCAGACCCTCTTCCTGTGCAATACACTTTCAGACCCTGTTCTTGTGCAAAATAGTTGCAGGCCCTGTTCTTGTGCAAAACACTTGCAGGCCCTGTTCTTGTGCAAAATACTTGCAAGTTCTGTTTTTGTGCAAAACACTTGCAAGTTCTGTCCTTGTGCAAAACACTTGCATGCCCTGTACTTGTGCAAAACACTTGCAGGTTCTGTTTTTGTTCAAAACACTTTCAGGCCCTGTACTTGTGTAAAACACTCGCAGTCCCTGTTCCTCTTGAAAATACTGGCAGGCCTTGTTGTTGTGCAATACACTTTCAGACCCTGTTCTTGTGCAAAATAGTTGCAAGGTCTGTTCTTGTTCAAAACACTTGCAGGCTCTGTTCTTGTGCAAAACACTTGCAGTCCCTGTTCCTCTTGAAAACACTGGCAGGACTTGTTCTTGTTAAAGACATTTGCAGGCCCTATTCTTGTGCAAACCACTTGCAGTCCCTGTTCCTCTTGAAAACACTGGCAGGCCTTGTTGTTGTGAAAATCACTTTCAGGCCCTGTTCTTGTCCAAAATAGTTGCAAGCTCTGTTCTTGTGCAAAACACTTGCAGTCACTGTTCTTGTGTAAAACACTGGCAGGCCCTGTTGTTGCACAAAACACTTGCAGGTCGTGTTCTTGTGCAAAACACTTGCAGGCCCTGTACTTGTGCAAAACACATGCAGGCCCTGTTCTTGTGCAAAATACTTGCAAGTTCTGTTTTTGTGCAAAACACTTGCAAGTTCTGTTCTTGTGCAAAACACTTTCAGGCCCTGTACTTCTGCAAAACACTTGCAGGTTCTGTTTTTGTTCAAAACACTTTCAGGCCCTGTACTTGTGTAAAACACTCGCAGTCCCTGTTCCTCTTGAAAACACTGGCAGGCCTTGTTGTTGTGCAAATCACTTTCAGGCCCTGTTCTTGTGCAATACACTTTCAGACCTTGTTCTTGTGCAAAATAGTTGCAACCTCTTTTCTTGTGTAAAACACTGGCAGGCCCTGTTCTTGTGCAAAATACTTGCAAGTTCTGTTCTTGTGCAAAACACTTGCAGGTCTTGTTCTTGTTCAAAACAGTTGCAGGCTCTGTTCTTGTGCAATACACTTGCAGTCCCTGTTCCTCTTGAAAACAATGGCAGGCCTTGTTGTCCAAATCACTTTCAGGCCCTGTTCTTGTGCAATACACTTTCAGACCTTGTTCTTGTGCAAAATAGTTGCAAGCTCTGTTTTTGTTAAAAACTCTTGCAGGCTCTATTCTTCTGTAAAACACTGGCAGGCCTTGTTGTTGTGCAAATCACTTTCAGACCCTGTTCTTGTTCTAAACAGTTGCTGCCTCTGTTCTTGTGAAAACCACTTGCAGTCACTGTTCTTGTGTAAAACACTGGCAGGCCCTGTTGTTGCACAAAACACTTGCAGGTCGTGTTCTTCTGTAAAACACTTTCAGGCCCTGTTGTTGTGCAAAACACTTGCAACTTCTGTTTTTGTTCAAACCACTTGCAGGCCCTGTTCTTCTGCAAAACACTTGCAGGCCCTGTTCTTGTTCTAAACAGTTGCAGGCTCTGTTCTTGTGCAAAACACTTGCAGCCATGTTTCTTGTGTAAAACACTCGCAGTCCCTGTTCCTCTTGAAAACACTGGCAGGCCCTGTTCTTGTGCAAAACACTTTCAGACCTTGTTCTTGAAAACCTCTTGAAAACACTGGCAGGCCTTGTTCTTGTTAAAGACACTTGTAGGCCCTATTCTTGTGCAAACCACTTGCAGTCCCTGTTTCTCTTGAAAACACTGGCAGGCCTTGTTGTTGTGAAAATCACGTTCAGGCCCTGTTCTTGTGCAAAATAGTTGCAAGCTCTGTTCTTGTGCAAAACACTTGCAGGTCTTGTTCTTGTTGAAAACAGTTGCAGGCTCTGTTCTTGTGCAAAACACTTGCAGCCATTTTTCTTGTGTAAAACACTCACAGTCCCTGTTCCTCTTGAAAACAGTGGCAGGCCTTGTTGTTGTGCAAATCACTTTCAGCCCCTCTTCTTCTGCAATACACTTTCAGACCTTGTATTTGTGCAAAATAGTTGCAGGCTCTATTCTTGTGCAAAACACTTGCAGGCCCTGTTGTTGGGCAAAACACTTGCAGGCTCTGTTCTTGTGCAAAACACTTGCAGTCACTGTTCTTGTGTAAAACACTGGCAGGCCCTGTTCTTGTGCAAAATACTTCCAAGTTCTGTTTTTGTGCAAACCACTTGCAGGCCCTGTTCTTGCGCAAAACACTTGCAGGTCTTGTTCTTGTTCAAAACAGTTGCAGGCTCTGTTCTTGTGCAATACACTTGCAGTCCCTGTTCCTCTTGAAAACAATGGCAGGCCTTGTTGTGCAAATCACTTTCAGGCCCTATTCTTGTGCAATACACTTTCAGACCTTGTTCTTGTGCAAAATAGTTGCAAGCTCTGTTGTTGTTAAAAACTCTTGCAGGCTCTATTCTTCTGTAAAACACTGGCAGGCCTTGTTGTTGTGCAAATCACTTTCAGGCCCTGTTCTTGTGCAAAATAGTTGCAAGCTCTGTTCTTGTTGAAAACACTTGCAGGCTCTGTTCTTGTGCAAAACACTTGGAGCCATGTTTCTTGTGTAAAACACTCGCAGTCCCTGTTACTCTGGAAAACACTGGCAGGCCTTGTTGTGCAAATCACTTTCAGGCCCTGTTCTTGTGCAATACACTTTCAGACCTTGTTCTTGTGCAAAATAGTTGCAAGCTCTGTTGTTGTTAAAAACTCTTGCAGGCTCTATTCTTCTGTAAAACACTGGCAGGCCTTGTTGTTGTGCAAATCACTTTCAGGCCCTGTTCTTGTCCAAAATAGTTGCAAGCTCTGTTCTTGTGCAAAACACTTGCAGTCACTGTTCTTGTGTAAAACACTGGCAGGCCCTGTTGTTGCACAAAACACTTGCAGGTCGTGTTCTTGTGTAAAACACTTTCAGGCCCTGTTGTTGTGCAAAATACTTGCAAGTTCTGTTTTTGTGCAAACCACTTGCAGGCCCTGTTCTTGTGCAAAACACTTGCAGGCCCTGTACTTGTGCAAAACACTTGCAACTTCTGTTTTTGTTCAAACCACTTGCAGGCCCTGTTCTTGTGTAAAACACTTGCAGTCCCTGTACTTGTGTAAAACACTCGCAGTCCCTGTTTCTCTAGAAAACACTGGCAGGCCTTGTTGTTGTGCAATACACTTTCAGACCCTGTTCTTGTTCAAAATAGTTGCAGGCTCTATTCTTGTGCAAAACACTTGCAGGCCCTGTTCTTGTGCAAAACACTTGCAGGTCCTGTTCTTGTTCTAAACAGTTGCAGGCTCTGTTCTTGTGCAAAACACTTGCAGCCATTTTTCTTGTGTAAAACACTCGCAGTCCCTGTTTCTCTAGAAAACACTGGCAAGCCTTGTGGTTGTGAAAATCACTTTCAGGCCCTGTTCTTGTCCAAAATAGTTGCAACCTCTGTTCTTGTGCAAAACAATTGCAGTCTCTTTTCTTGTGTAAAAGACGTTCAGACCCTGATCTTGTGCAAAATACTTGCAAGTTCTGTTCTTGTGCAAAACACTTGCAGTCCCTGTTCCTCTTGAAAACTCTGGCAGGACTTGTTCTTGTTAAAGACGCTTGCAGGCTCTGTTCTTGTGCAAAACACTTTCAGGCCCTGTTCTTCTGCAAAATAGTTGCAAGCTCTGTTCTTGTTCAAATCACTTGCAGTCACTGTTCTTCTGTAAAACACTGGCAGGCCCTGTTGTTGTACAAAACACTTGCAGGTCGTGTTCTTGTGCAAAACACTTGCAGGCCCTGTTCTTGTGCAAAACACTTGCAGGCCCTGTTCTTGTGCAAAATACTTGCAAGTTCTGTTTTTGTGCAAAACACTTGCAAGTTCTGTTCTTGTGCAAACCACTTGCAGGCCCTGTTCTTGTGCAAACTACTTGCAAGTTCTGTTTTTGTGCAAACCACTTGCAGGCCCTGTTATTGTGCAATACACTTGCAGTCCCTGTTCATCTAGAAAACACTGGCAGGCCTTGTGGTTGTGCAAATCACTTTCAGGCCCTGTTCTTGTGCAATACACTTTCAGACCTTGTATTTGTGCAAAATAGGTGCAGGCTCTATTCTTGTGCAAAACACTTGCAGGCCCTGTTCTTGGGCAAACAACTTGCAGGCTCTATTCTTGTGCAAAATACTTGCAAGTTCTGCTTTTGTGCAAACCATTTGCAGGCCCTGTTCTTCTGCAAAACACTTGCAAGTCCTGTTCTTGTTCTAAACAGTTGCAGGCTCTGTTCTTGTGCAAAATACTTGCAGCCATGTTTCTTGTGTAAAACACTCGCAGTCCCTGTTCCTCTTGAAAACACTGGCAGGCCTTGTTGTTGTGCAATACACTTTCAGACCTTGTATTTGTGCAAAATAGGTGCAGGCTCTATTCTTGTGCAAAACACTTGCAGGCCCTGTTCTTGGGCAAACAACTTGCAGGCTCTATTCTTGTGCAAAATACTTGCAAGTTCTGCTTTTGTGCAAACCATTTGCAGGCCCTGTTCTTCTGCAAAACACTTGCAAGTCCTGTTCTTGTTCTAAACAGTTGCAGGCTCTGTTCTTGTGCAAAATACTTGCAGCCATGTTTCTTGTGTAAAACACTCGCAGTCCCTGTTCCTCTTGAAAACACTGGCAGGCCTTGTTGTTGTGCAATACACTTTCAGACCTTGTTCTTGTGCAAAATAGTTGCAAGCTCTGTTGTTGTTAAAAACTCTTGCAGGCTCTATTCTTGTGTAAAACACTGGCAGGCCTTGTTCTTGTGCAATACACTTTCAGACCCTGTTCTTGTTCTAAACAGTTGCTGGCTCTGTTCTTGTGAAAACCACTTGCAGTCCCTGTTCCTCTTGAAAACAATGGCAGGCCTTGTTGTGCAAATCACTTTCAGGCCCTGTTCTTGTGCAATACACTTTCAGACCCTGTTCTTGTGCAAAATAGTTGCAAGCTCTGTTCTTGTTCAAAACACTTGCAGGCTCTGTTCTTGTGCAAAACACTTGCAGTCCCTGTTCCTCTTGAAAACACTGGCAGGACTTGTTCTTGTTAAAGACGCTTGCAGGCCCTGTTCTTGTGCAAAACACTTGCAGGCCCTGTTGTTGTGAAAAACACTTGGGGGCCCTGTTCTTCTGCAATACACTTTCAGACCTTGTTCTTGTGCGAAATAGTTGCAAGCTCTGTTCTTGTTCAAATCACTTGCAGTCACTGTTCTTCTGTAAAACACTGGCAGGCCCTGTTGTTGTACAAAACACTTGCAGGTCGTATTCTTGTGCAAAACACTTGCAGGCCCTGTTCTTGTGCAAAACACTTGCAGGCCCTGTTGTTGTGCAAAATACTTGCAAGTTCTGTTTTTGTGCAAACCACTTGCAGGCCCTGTTCTTCTGCAAAACACTTGCAGGTCCTGTTCTTATTCAAAACACTTGCAGGCTCTGTTCTTGTGCAATACACTTGCAGACATTTTTCTTGTGTAAAACACTTGCAGTCCCTGTTCCTCTTGAAAGCACTGGCAGGCCTTGTTGTTGGGCAAATCACTTTCAGACCCTCTTCTTGTGCAATACACTTTCAGACCCTGTTCTTGTGCAAAATAGTTGCAAGCTCTGTTCTTCTTCAAAACACTTGCAGGCTTTATTCTTGTGCAAAACACTTGCAGTCACTGTTCTTGTGTAAAACAATGGCAGGCTCTATTCTTGTGCAAAATAGTTGCAACCTCTGTTCTTGTGCAAAACAATTGCAGTCACTTTTCTTGTGTAAAAGACGTTCAGACCCTGATCTTGTGCAAAATACTTGCAAGTTCTGTTCTTGTGCAAAACACTTGCAGTCCCTGTTCCTCTTGAAAACTCTGGCAGGACTTGTTCTTGTTAAAGACGCTTGCAGGCTCTGTTCTTGTGCAAAACACTTGCAGGCCCTGTTCTTCTGCAAAATAGTTGCAAGCTCTGTTCTTGTTCAAATCACTTGCAGTCACTGTTCTTCTGTAAAACACTGGCAGGCCCTGTTGTTGTACAAAACACTTGCAGGTCGTGTTCTTGTGCAAAACACTTGCAGGCCCTGTTCTTGTGCAAAACACTTGCAGGCCCTGTTCTTGTGCAAAATACTTGCAAGTTCTGTTTTTGTGCAAAACACTTGCAAGTTCTGTTCTTGTGCAAAACACTTGCAGGCCCTGTACTTGTGCAAAACACTTGCAGGTTCTGTTTTTGTTCAAAACACTTTCAGGCCCTGTACTTGTGTAAAACACTCACAGTCCCTGTTCCTCTTGAAAACACTGGCAGGCCTTGTTGTTGTGCAAATCACTTTCAGGCCCTGTTCTTGTGCAATACACTTTCAGACCTTGTTCTTGTGCAAAATAGTTGCAACCTCTTTTCTTGTGTAAAACACTGGCAGGCCCTGTTCTTGTGCAAAATACTTGCAAGTTCTGTTCTTGTGCAAAACACTTGCAGGTCTTGTTCTTGTTCAAAACAGTTGCAGGCTCTGTTCTTGTGCAATACACTTGCAGTCCCTGTTCCTCTTGAAAACAATGGCAGGCCTTGTTTTGCAAATCACTTTCAGGCCCTGTTCTTGTGCAATACACTTTCAGACCTTGTTCTTGTGCAAAATAGTTGCAAGCTCTGTTGTTGTTAAAAACTCTTGCAGGCTCTATTCTTCTGTAAAACACTGGCAGGCCTTGTTGTTGTGCAAATCACTTTCAGACCCTGTTCTTGTTCTAAACAGTTGCTGCCTCTGTTCTTGTGAAAACCACTTGCAGTCACTGTTCTTGTGTAAAACACTGGCAGGCCCTGTTGTTGCACAAAACACTTGCAGGTCGTGTTCTTGTGTAAAACACTTTCAGGCCCTGTTGTTGTGCAAAACACTTGCAACTTCTGTTTTTGTTCAAACCACTTGCAGGCCCTGTTCTTCTGCAAAACACTTGCAGGCCCTGTTCTTGTTCTAAACAGTTGCAGGCTCTGTTCTTGTGCAAAACACTTGCAGCCATGTTTCTTGTGTAAAACACTCGCAGTCCCTGTTCCTCTTGAAAACACTGGCAGGCCCTGTTCTTGTGCAAAACACTTTCAGACCTTGTTCTTGAAAACCTCTTGAAAACACTGGCAGGACTTGTTCTTGTTAAAGACACTTGTAGGCCCTATTCTTGTGCAAACCACTTGCAGTCCCTGTTTCTCTTGAAAACACTGGCAGGCCTTGTTGTTGTGAAAATCACGTTCAGGCCCTGTTCTTGTGCAAAATAGTTGCACGCTCTGTTCTTGTGCAAAACACTTGCAGGTCTTGTTCTTGTTGAAAACAGTTGCAGGCTCTGTTCTTGTGCAAAACACTTGCAGCCATTTTTCTTGTGTAAAACACTCACAGTCCCTGTTCCTCTTGAAAACAGTGGCAGGCCTTGTTGTTGTGCAAATCACTTTCAGCCCCTCTTCTTCTGCAATACACTTTCAGACCCTGTTCTTGTGCAAAATAGTTGCAGGCTCTATTCTTGTGCAAAACACTTGCAGGCCCTGTTCTTGTGCCAAACACTTGCAGGTCTTCTTCTTGTTCAAAACAGTTGCAGGCTCTGTTCTTGTGCAATACACTTGCAGTCCCTGTTCCTCTTGAAAACACTGGCAGGCCTTGTTGTTGTGCAAATCACTTTCAGGCCCTGTTCTTGTGCAATACACTTTCAGACCTTGTATTTGTGCAAAATAGATGCAAGCTCTGTTCTTGTGCAAAACACTTGCAGTCACTGTTCTTGTGTAAAACACTGGCAGGCCCTGTTCTTGTGCAAAATACTTGCAAGTTCTGTTTTTGTGCAAACCACTTGCAGGCCCTGTTCTTGTGCAAAACACTTGCAGGTCTTCTTCTTGTTCAAAACAGTTGCAGGCTCTGTTCTTGTGCAATACACTTGCAGTCCCTGTTCCTCTTGAAAACAATGGCAGGCCTTGTTGTGCAAATCACTTTCAGGCCCTGTTCTTGTGCAATACACTTTCAGACCTTGTTCTTGTGCAAAATAGTTGCAAGCTCTGTTGTTGTTAAAAACTCTTGCAGGCTCTATTCTTCTGTAAAACACTGGCAGGCCTTGTTGTTGTGCAAATCACTTTCAGGCCCTGTTCTTGTGCAAAATAGTTGCAAGCTCTGTTCTTGTTGAAAACACTTGCAGGCTCTGTTCTTGTGCAAAACACTTGGAGCCATGTTTCTTGTGTAAAACACTCGCAGTCCCTGTTACTCTGGAAAACACTGGCAGGCCTTGTTGTGCAAATCACTTTCAGGCCCTGTTCTTGTGCAATACACTTTCAGACCTTGTTCTTGTGCAAAATAGTTGCAAGCTCTGTTGTTGTTAAAAACTCTTGCAGGCTCTATTCTTCTGTAAAACACTGGCAGGCTTTGTTGTTGTGCAAATCACTTTCAGGCCCTGTTCTTGTCCAAAATAGTTGCAAGCTCTGTTCTTGTGCAAAACACTTGCAGTCACTGTTCTTGTGTAAAACACTGGCAGGCCCTGTTGTTGCACAAAACACTTGCAGGTCGTGTTCTTGTGTAAAACACTTTCAGGCCCTGTTGTTGTGCAAAATACTTGCAAGTTCTGTTTTTGTGCAAACCACTTGCAGGCCCTGTTCTTGTGCAAAACACTTGCAGGCCCTGTACTTGTGCAAAACACTTGCAACTTCTGTTTTTGTTCAAACCACTTGCAGGCCCTGTTCTTGTGTAAAACACTTGCAGTCCCTGTACATGTGTAAAACACTCGCAGTCCCTGTTTCTCTAGAAAACACTGGCAGGCCTTGTTGTTGTGCAATACACTTTCAGACCCTGTTCTTGTGCAAAATAGTTGCAACCTCTGTTCTTGTGCAAAATAATTGCAGTCACTTTTCTTGTGTAAAAGACGTTCAGACCCTGATCTTGTGCAAAATACTTGCAAGTTCTGTTCTTGTGCAAAACACTTGCAGTCCCTGTTCCTCTTGAAAACTCTGGCAGGACTTGTTCTTGTTAAAGACGCTTGCAGGCTCTGTTCTTGTGCAAAATAGTTGCAAGCTCTGTTCTTGTTCAAATCACTTGCAGTCACTGTTCTTCTGTAAAACACTGGCAGGCCCTGTTGTTGTACAAAACACTTGCAGGTCGTGTTCTTGTGCAAAACACTTGCAGGCCCTGTTCTTGTGCAAAACACTTGCAGGCCCTGTTCTTGTGCAAAATACTTGCAAGTTCTGTTTTTGTGCAAAACACTTGCAAGTTCTGTTCTTGTGCAAAACACTTGCAGGCCCTGTACTTGTGCAAAACACTTGCAGGTTCTGTTTTTGTTCAAAACACTTTCAGGCCCTGTACTTGTGTAAAACACTCACAGTCCCTGTTCCTCTTGAAAACACTGGCAGGCCTTGTTGTTGTGCAAATCACTTTCAGGCCCTGTTCTTGTGCAATACACTTTCAGACCTTGTTCTTGTGCAAAATAGTTGCAACCTCTTTTCTTGTGTAAAACACTGGCAGGCCCTGTTCTTGTGCAAAATACTTGCAAGTTCTGTTCTTGTGCAAAACACTTGCAGGTCTTGTTCTTGTTCAAAACAGTTGCAGGCTCTGTTCTTGTGCAATACACTTGCAGTCCCTGTTCCTCTTGAAAACAATGGCAGGCCTTGTTGTGCAAATCACTTTCAGGCCCTGTTCTTGTGCAATACACTTTCAGACCTTGTTCTTGTGCAAATTAGTTGCAAGCTCTGTTGTTGTTAAAAACTCTTGCAGGCTCTATTCTTCTGTAAAACACTGGCAGGCCTTGTTGTTGTGCAAATCACTTTCAGACCCTGTTCTTGTTCTAAACAGTTGCTGCCTCTGTTCTTGTGAAAACCACTTGCAGTCACTGTTCTTGTGTAAAACACTGGCAGGCCCTGTTGTTGCACAAAACACTTGCAGGTCGTGTTCTTGTGTAAAACACTTTCAGGCCCTGTTGTTGTGCAAAACACTTGCAACTTCTGTTTTTGTTCAAACCACTTGCAGGCCCTGTTCTTCTGCAAAACACTTGCAGGCCCTGTTCTTGTTCTAAACAGTTGCAGGCTCTGTTCTTGTGCAAAACACTTGCAGCCATGTTTCTTGTGTAAAACACTCGCAGTCCCTGTTCCTCTTGAAAACACTGGCAGGCCCTGTTCTTGTGCAAAACACTTTCAGACCTTGTTCTTGAAAACCTCTTGAAAACACTGGCAGGCCTTGTTCTTGTTAAAGACACTTGTAGGCCCTATTCTTGTGCAAACCACTTGCAGTCCCTGTTTCTCTTGAAAACACTGGCAGGCCTTGTTGTTGTGAAAATCACGTTCAGGCCCTGTTCTTGTGCAAAATAGTTGCACGCTCTGTTCTTGTGCAAAACACTTGCAGGTCTTGTTCTTGTTGAAAACAGTTGCAGGCTCTGTTCTTGTGCAAAACACTTGCAGCCATTTTTCTTGTGTAAAACACTCACAGTCCCTGTTCCTCTTGAAAACAGTGGCAGGCCTTGTTGTTGTGCAAATCACTTTCAGCCCCTCTTCTTCTGCAATACACTTTCAGACCCTGTTCTTGTGCAAAATAGTTGCAGGCTCTATTCTTGTGCAAAACACTTGCAGGCCCTGTTCTTGTGCCAAACACTTGCAGGTCTTCTTCTTGTTCAAAACAGTTGCAGGCTCTGTTCTTGTGCAATACACTTGCAGTCCCTGTTCCTCTTGAAAACACTGGCAGGCCTTGTTGTTGTGCAAATCACTTTCAGGCCCTGTTCTTGTGCAATACACTTTCAGACCTTGTATTTGTGCAAAATAGTTGCAGGCTCTATTCTTGTGCAAAATAGATGCAAGCTCTGTTCTTGTGCAATACACTTTCAGACCTTGTTCTTGTGCAAAATAGTTGCAAGCTCTGTTGTTGTTAAAAACTCTTGCAGGCTCTATTCTTCTGTAAAACACTGGCAGGCCTTGTTGTTGTGCAAATCACTTTCAGACCCTGTCCTTGTTCTAAACAGTTGCTGCCTCTGTTCTTGTGAAAACCACTTGCAGTCACTGTTCTTGTGTAAAACACTGGCAGGCCCTGTTCTTGTGCAAAATACTTGCAAGTTCTGTTTTTGTGCAAACCACTTGCAGGCCCTGTTCTTGTGCAAAACACTTGCAGGTCTTGTTCTTGTTCAAAACAGTTGCAGGCTCTGTTCTTGTGCAATACACTTGCAGTCCCTGTTCCTCTTGAAAACAATGGCAGGCCTTGTTGTGCAAATCACTTTCAGGCCCTGTTCTTGTGCAATACACTTTCAGACCTTGTTCTTGTGCAAAATAGTTGCAAGCTCTGTTGTTGTTAAAAACTCTTGCAGGCTCTATTCTTCTGTAAAACACTGGCAGGCCTTGTTGTTGTGCAAATCACTTTCAGGCCCTGTTCTTGTGCAAAATAGTTGCAAGCTCTGTTCTTGTTGAAAACACTTGCAGGCTCTGTTCTTGTGCAAAACACTTGGAGCCATGTTTCTTGTGTAAAACACTCGCAGTCCCTGTTACTCTGGAAAACACTGGCAGGCCTTGTTGTGCAAATCACTTTCAGGCCCTGTTCTTGTGCAATACACTTTCAGACCTTGTTCTTGTGCAAAATAGTTGCAAGCTCTGTTGTTGTTAAAAACTCTTGCAGGCTCTATTCTTCTGTAAAACACTGGCAGGCTTTGTTGTTGTGCAAATCACTTTCAGGCCCTGTTCTTGTCCAAAATAGTTGCAAGCTCTGTTCTTGTGCAAAACACTTGCAGTCACTGTTCTTGTGTAAAACACTGGCAGGCCCTGTTGTTGCACAAAACACTTGCAGGTCGTGTTCTTGTGTAAAACACTTTCAGGCCCTGTTGTTGTGCAAAATACTTGCAAGTTCTGTTTTTGTGCAAACCACTTGCAGGCCCTGTTCTTGTGCAAAACACTTGCAGGCCCTGTACTTGTGCAAAACACTTGCAACTTCTGTTTTTGTTCAAACCACTTGCAGGCCCTGTTCTTGTGTAAAACACTCGCAGTCCCTGTTTCTCTAGAAAACACTGGGAGGCCTTGTTGTTGTGCAATACACTTTCAGACCCTGTTCTTGTGCAAAATAGTTGCAACCTCTGTTCTTGTGCAAAACAATTGCAGTCACTTTTCTTCTGTAAAAGACGTTCAGACCCTGATCTTGTGCAAAATACTTGCAAGTTCTGTTCTTGTGCAAAACACTTGCAGTCCCTGTTCCTCTTGAAAACTCTGGCAGGACTTGTTCTTGTTAAAGACGCTTGCAGGCTCTGTTCTTGTGCAAATCACTTTCAGGCCCTGTTCTTGTGCAAAATAGTTGCAAGCTCTGTTCTTGTTGAAAACACTTGCAGGCTCTGTTCTTGTGCAAAACACTTGGAGCCATGTTTCTTGTGTAAAACACTCGCAGTCCCTGTTACTCTGGAAAACACTGGCAGGCCTTGTTGTGCAAATCACTTTCAGGCCCTGTTCTTGTGCAATACACTTTCAGACCTTGTTCTTGTGCAAAATAGTTGCAACCTCTGTTCTTGTGCAAAACAATTGCAGTCACTTTTCTTGTGTAAAAGACGTTCAGACCCTGATCTTGTGCAAAATACTTGCAAGTTCTGTTCTTGTGCAAAACACTTGCAGTCCCTGTTCCTCTTGAAAACTCTGGCAGGACTTGTTCTTGTTAAAGACGCTTGCAGGCTCTGTTCTTGTGCAAAACACTTGCAGGCCCTGTTCTTCTGCAAAATAGTTGCAAGCTCTGTTCTTGTTCAAATCACTTGCAGTCACTGTTCTTCTGTAAAACACTGGCAGGCCCTGTTGTTGTACAAAACACTTGCAGGTCGTGTTCTTGTGCAAAACACTTGCAGGCCCTGTTCTTGTGCAAAACACTTGCAGGCCCTGTTCTTGTGCAAAATACTTGCAAGTTCTGTTTTTGTGCAAAACACTTGCAAGTTCTGTTCTTGTGCAAAACACTTGCAGGCCCTGTACTTGTGCAAAACACTTGCAGGTTCTGTTTTTGTTCAAAACACTTTCAGGCCCTGTACTTGTGTAAAACACTCACAGTCCCTGTTCCTCTTGAAAACACTGGCAGGCCTTGTTGTTGTGCAAATCACTTTCAGGCCCTGTTCTTGTGCAATACACTTTCAGACCTTGTTCTTGTGCAAAATAGTTGCAACCTCTTTTCTTGTGTAAAACACTGGCAGGCCCTGTTCTTGTGCAAAATACTTGCAAGTTCTGTTCTTGTGCAAAACACTTGCAGGTCTTGTTCTTGTTCAAAACAGTTGCAGGCTCTGTTCTTGTGCAATACACTTGCAGTCCCTGTTCCTCTTGAAAACAATGGCAGGCCTTGTTGTGCAAATCACTTTCAGGCCCTGTTCTTGTGCAATACACTTTCAGACCTTGTTCTTGTGCAAAATAGTTGCAAGCTCTGTTGTTGTTAAAAACTCTTGCAGGCTCTATTCTTCTGTAAAACACTGGCAGGCCTTGTTGTTGTGCAAATCACTTTCAGACCCTGTTCTTGTTCTAAACAGTTGCTGCCTCTGTTCTTGTGAAAACCACTTGCAGTCACTGTTCTTGTGTAAAACACTGGCAGGCCCTGTTGTTGCACAAAAAACTCTTGCAGGTCGTGTTCTTGTGTAAAACACTTTCAGGCCCTGTTGTTGTGCAAAACACTTGCAACTTCTGTTTTTGTTCAAACCACTTGCAGGCCCTGTTCTTCTGCAAAACACTTGCAGGCCCTGTTCTTGTTCTAAACAGTTGCAGGCTCTGTTCTTGTGCAAAACACTTGCAGGCCCTGTTCTTGTGCCAAACACTTGCAGGTCTTCTTCTTGTTCAAAACAGTTGCAGGCTCTGTTCTTGTGCAATACACTTGCAGTCCCTGTTCCTCTTGAAAACACTGGCAGGCCTTGTTGTTGTGCAAATCACTTTCAGGCCCTGTTCTTGTGCAATACACTTTCAGACCTTGTATTTGTGCAAAATAGTTGCAGGCTCTATTCTTGTGCAAAACACTTGCAGGCCCTGTTCTTGTGCAATACACTTTCAGACCTTGTTCTTGTGCAAAATAGTTGCAACCTCTTTTCTTGTGTAAAACACTGGTAGGCCCTGTTCTTGTGCAAAATACTTGCAAGTTCTGTTCTTGTGCAAAACACTTGCAGGTCTTGTTCTTGTTCAAAACAGTTGCAGGCTCTGTTCTTGTGCAATACACTTGCAGTCCCTGTTCCTCTTGAAAACAATGGCAGGCCTTGTTGTGCAAATCACTTTCAGGCCCTGTTCTTGTGCAATACACTTTCAGACCTTGTTCTTGTGCAAAATAGTTGCAAGCTCTGTTGTTGTTAAAAACTCTTGCAGGCTCTATTCTTCTGTAAAACACTGGCAGGCCTTGTTGTTGTGCAAATCACTTTCAGGCCCTGTTCTTGTGCAAAATAGTTGCAAGCTCTGTTCTTGTTGAAAACACTTGCAGGCTCTGTTCTTGTGCAAAACACTTGGAGCCATGTTTCTTGTGTAAAACACTCGCAGTCCCTGTTACTCTGGAAAACACTGGCAGGCCTTGTTGTGCAAATCACTTTCAGGCCCTGTTCTTGTGCAATACACTTTCAGACCTTGTTCTTGTGCAAAATAGTTGCAAGCTCTGTTGTTGTTAAAAACTCTTGCAGGCTCTATTCTTCTGTAAAACACTGGCAGGCTTTGTTGTTGTGCAAATCACTTTCAGGCCCTGTTCTTGTCCAAAATAGTTGCAAGCTCTGTTCTTGTGCAAAACACTTGCAGTCACTGTTCTTGTGTAAAACACTGGCAGGCCCTGTTGTTGCACAAAACACTTGCAGGTCGTGTTCTTGTGTAAAACACTTTCAGGCCCTGTTGTTGTGCAAAATACTTGCAAGTTCTGTTTTTGTGCAAACCACTTGCAGGCCCTGTTCTTGTGCAAAACACTTGCAGGCCCTGTACTTGTGCAAAACACTTGCAACTTCTGTTTTTGTTCAAACCACTTGCAGGCCCTGTTCTTGTGTAAAACACTTGCAGTCCCTGTACTTGTGTAAAACACTCGCAGTCCCTGTTTCTCTAGAAAACACTGGCAGGCCTTGTTGTTGTGCAATACACTTTCAGACCCTGTTCTTGTGCAAAATAGTTGCAACCTCTGTTCTTGTGCAAAACAATTGCAGTCACTTTTCTTGTGTAAAAGACGTTCAGACCCTGATCTTGTGCAAAATACTTGCAAGTTCTGTTCTTGTGCAAAACACTTGCAGTCCCTGTTCCTCTTGAAAACTCTGGCAGGACTTGTTCTTGTTAAAGACGCTTGCAGGCTCTGTTCTTGTGCAAAACACTTGCAGGCCCTGTTCTTCTGCAAAATAGTTGCAAGCTCTGTTCTTGTTCAAATCACTTGCAGTCACTGTTCTTCTGTAAAACACTGGCAGGCCCTGTTGTTGTACAAAACACTTGCAGGTCGTGTTCTTGTGCAAAACACTTGCAGGCCCTGTTCTTGTGCAAAACACTTGCAGGCCCTGTTCTTGTGCAAAATACTTGCAAGTTCTGTTTTTGTGCAAAACACTTGCAAGTTCTGTTCTTGTGCAAAACACTTGCAGGCCCTGTACTTGTGCAAAACACTTGCAGGTTCTGTTTTTGTTCAAAACACTTTCAGGCCCTGTAGTTGTGTAAAACACTCACAGTCCCTGTTCCTCTTGAAAACACTGGCAGGCCTTGTTGTTGTGCAAATCACTTTCAGGCCCTGTTCTTGTGCAATACACTTTCAGACCTTGTTCTTGTGCAAAATAGTTGCAACCTCTTTTCTTGTGTAAAACACTGGCAGGCCCTGTTCTTGTGCAAAATACTTGCAAGTTCTGTTCTTGTGCAAAACACTTGCAGGTCTTGTTCTTGTTCAAAACAGTTGCAGGCTCTGTTCTTGTGCAATACACTTGCAGTCCCTGTTCCTCTTGAAAACAATGGCAGGCCTTGTTGTGCAAATCACTTTCAGGCCCTGTTCTTGTGCAATACACTTTCAGACCTTGTTCTTGTGCAAAATAGTTGCAAGCTCTGTTGTTGTTAAAAACTCTTGCAGGCTCTATTCTTCTGTAAAACACTGGCAGGCCTTGTTGTTGTACAAAACACTTGCAGGTCGTGTTCTTGTGCAAAACACTTGCAGGCCCTGTTCTTGTGCAAAACACATGCAGGCCCTGTTCTTGTGCAAAATACTTGCAAGTTCTGTTTTTGTGCAAAACACTTGCAAGTTCTGTTCTTGTGCAAAACACTTGCAGGCCCTGTACTTGTGCAAAACACTTGCAGGTTCTGTTTTTGTTCAAAACACTTTCAGGCCCTGTACTTGTGTAAAACACTCACAGTCCCTGTTCCTCTTGAAAACAATGGCAGGCCTTGTTGTTGTGCAAATCACTTTCAGGCCCTGTTCTTGTGCAATACACTTTCAGACCTTGTTCTTGTGCAAAATAGTTGCAAGCTCTGTTGTTGTTAAAAACTCTTGCAGGCTCTATTCTTCTGTAAAACACTGGCAGGCCTTGTTGTTGTGCAAATCACTTTCAGACCCTGTTCTTGTTCTAAACAGTTGCTGCCTCTGTTCTTGTGAAAACCACTTGCAGTCACTGTTCTTGTGTAAAACACTGGCAGGCCCTGTTGTTGCACAAAACACTTGCAGGTCGTGTTCTTGTGTAAAACACTTTCAGGCCCTGTTGTTGTGCAAAACACTTGCAACTTCTGTTTTTGTTCAAACCACTTGCAGGCCCTGTTCTTCTGCAAAACACTTGCAGGCCCTGTTCTTGTTCTAAACAGTTGCAGGCTCTGTTCTTGTGCAAAACACTTGCAGCCATGCTTCTTGTGTAAAACACTCGCAGTCCCTGTTCCTCTTGAAAACACTGGCAGGCCCTGTTCTTGTGCAAAACACTTTCAGACCTTGTTCTTGAAAACCTCTTGAAAACACTGGCAGGCCTTGTTCTTGTTAAAGACACTTGTAGGCCCTATTCTTGTGCAAACCACTTGCAGTCCCTGTTTCTCTTGAAAACACTGGCAGGCCTTGTTGTTGTGAAAATCACGTTCAGGCCCTGTTCTTGTGCAAAATAGTTGCAAGCTCTGTTCTTGTGCAAAACACTTGCAGGTCTTGTTCTTGTTGAAAACAGTTGCAGGCTCTGTTCTTGTGCAAAACACTTGCAGCCATTTTTCTTGTGTAAAACACTCACAGTCCCTGTTCCTCTTGAAAACAGTGGCAGGCCTTGTTGTTGTGCAAATCACTTTCAGCCCCTCTTCTTCTGCAATACACTTTCAGACCCTGTTCTTGTGCAAAATAGTTGCAGGCTCTATTCTTGTGCAAAACACTTGCAGGCCCTGTTCTTGTGCCAAACACTTGCAGGTCTTCTTCTTGTTCAAAACAGTTGCAGGCTCTGTTCTTGTGCAATACACTTGCAGTCCCTGTTCCTCTTGAAAACACTGGCAGGCCTTGTTGTTGTGCAAATCACTTTCAGGCCCTGTTCTTGTGCAATACACTTTCAGACCTTGTATTTGTGCAAAATAGTTGCAGGCTCTATTCTTGTGCAAAACACTTGCAGGCCCTGTTGTTGGGCAAAACACTTGCAGGCTCTATTCTTGTGCAAAATAGATGCAAGCTCTGTTCTTGTGCAAAACACTTGCAGTCACTGTTCTTGTGTAAAACACTGGCAGGCCCTGTTCTTGTGCAAAATACTTGCAAGTTCTGTTTTTGTGCAAACCACTTGCAGGCCCTGTTCTTGTGCAAAACACTTGCAGGTCTTGTTCTTGTTCAAAACAGTTGCAGGCTCTGTTCTTGTGCAATACACTTGCA
Organism: Arizona elegans; assembly: GCA_022577455.1. Classification (NCBI taxonomy): domain Eukaryota; kingdom Metazoa; phylum Chordata; class Lepidosauria; order Squamata; family Colubridae; genus Arizona; species Arizona elegans. The sequence continues at coordinate 2,096,718 of JAKOOJ010000054.1, forward strand.
GTCCCTGTTCCTCTTGAAAACAATGGCAGGCCTTGTTGTGCAAATCACTTTCAGGCCCTGTTCTTGTGCAATACACTTTCAGACCTTGTTCTTGTGCAAAATAGTTGCAAGCTCTGTTGTTGTTAAAAACTCTTGCAGGCTCTATTCTTCTGTAAAACACTGGCAGGCCTTGTTGTTGTGCAAATCACTTTCAGGCCCTGTTCTTGTGCAAAATAGTTGCAAGCTCTGTTCTTGTTGAAAACACTTGCAGGCTCTGTTCTTGTGCAAAACACTTGGAGCCATGTTTCTTGTGTAAAACACTCGCAGTCCCTGTTACTCTGGAAAACACTGGCAGGCCTTGTTGTGCAAATCACTTTCAGGCCCTGTTCTTGTGCAATACACTTTCAGACCTTGTTCTTGTGCAAAATAGTTGCAAGCTCTGTTGTTGTTAAAAACTCTTGCAGGCTCTATTCTTCTGTAAAACACTGGCAGGCTTTGTTGTTGTGCAAATCACTTTCAGGCCCTGTTCTTGTCCAAAATAGTTGCAAGCTCTGTTCTTGTGCAAAACACTTGCAGTCACTGTTCTTGTGTAAAACACTGGCAGGCCCTGTTGTTGCACAAAACACTTGCAGGTCGTGTTCTTGTGTAAAACACTTTCAGGCCCTGTTGTTGTGCAAAATACTTGCAAGTTCTGTTTTTGTGCAAACCACTTGCAGGCCCTGTTCTTGTGCAAAACACTTGCAGGCCCTGTACTTGTGCAAAACACTTGCAACTTCTGTTTTTGTTCAAACCACTTGCAGGCCCTGTTCTTGTGTAAAACACTTGCAGTCCCTGTACTTGTGTAAAACACTCGCAGTCCCTGTTTCTCTAGAAAACACTGGCAGGCCTTGTTGTTGTGCAATACACTTTCAGACCCTGTTCTTGTTCAAAATAGTTGCAGGCTCTATTCTTGTGCAAAACACTTGCAGGCCCTGTTCTTGTGCAAAACACTTGCAGGTCCTGTTCTTGTTCTAAACAGTTGCAGGCTCTGTTCTTGTGCAAACCACTTGCAGCCATTTTTCTTGTGTAAAACACTCACAGTCCCTGTTTCTCTAGAAAACACTGGCAAGCCTTGTGGTTGTGAAAATCACTTTCAGGCCCTGTTCTTGTGCAATACACTTTCAGACCTTGTTCTTGTGCAAAATAGTTGCAAGCTCTGTTCTTGTGCAAAACACTTGCAGTCACTGTTCTTGTGCAAAACACTTGGAGCCATGTTTCTTGTGTAAAACACTCGCAGTCCCTGTTACTCTGGAAAACACTGGCAGGCCTTGTTGTGCAAATCACTTTCAGGCCCTGTTCTTGTGCAATACACTTTCAGACCTTGTTCTTGTGCAAAATAGTTGCAAGCTCTGTTGTTGTTAAAAACTCTTGCAGGCTCTATTCTTCTGTAAAACACTGGCAGGCTTTGTTGTTGTGCAAATCACTTTCAGGCCCTGTTCTTGTCCAAAATAGTTGCAAGCTCTGTTCTTGTGCAAAACACTTGCAGTCACTGTTCTTGTGTAAAACACTGGCAGGCCCTGTTGTTGCACAAAACACTTGCAGGTCGTGTTCTTGTGCAAAACACTTGCAGGCCCTGTTCTTGTGCAAAACACTTGCAGGCCCTGTTCTTGTGCAAAATACTTGCAAGTTCTGTTTTTGTGCAAAACACTTGCAAGTTCTGTTCTTGTGCAAAACACTTGCAGGTTCTGTTTTTGTTCAAAACACTTTCAGGCCCTGTACTTGTGTAAAACACTCACAGTCCCTGTTCCTCTTGAAAACACTGGCAGGCCTTGTTGTTGTGCAAATCACTTTCAGGCCCTGTTCTTGTGCAATACACTTTCAGACCTTGTTCTTGTGCAAAATAGTTGCAAGCTCTGTTGTTGTTAAAAACTCTTGCAGGCTCTATTCTTCTGTAAAACACTGGCAGGCCTTGTTGTTGTGCAAATCACTTTCAGACCCTGTTCTTGTTCTAAACAGTTGCTGCCTCTGTTCTTGTGAAAACCACTTGCAGTCACTGTTCTTGTGTAAAACACTGGCAGGCCCTGTTGTTGCACAAAACACTTGCAGGTCGTGTTCTTGTGTAAAACACTTTCAGGCCCTGTTGTTGTGCAAAACACTTGCAACTTCTGTTTTTGTTCAAACCACTTGCAGGCCCTGTTCTTCTGCAAAACACTTGCAGGCCCTGTTCTTGTTCTAAACAGTTGCAGGCTCTGTTCTTGTGCAAAACACTTGCAGGTTCTGTTTTTGTTCAAAACACTTTCAGGCCCTGTACTTGTGTAAAACACTCACAGTCCCTGTTCCTCTTGAAAACACTGGCAGGCCTTGTTGTTGTGCAAATCACTTTCAGGCCCTGTTCTTGTGCAATACACTTTCAGACCTTGTTCTTGTGCAAAATAGTTGCAAGCTCTGTTGTTGTTAAAAACTCTTGCAGGCTCTATTCTTCTGTAAAACACTGGCAGGCCTTGTTGTTGTGCAAATCACTTTCAGACCCTGTTCTTGTTCTAAACAGTTGCTGCCTCTGTTCTTGTGAAAACCACTTGCAGTCACTGTTCTTGTGTAAAACACTGGCAGGCCCTGTTGTTGCACAAAACACTTGCAGGTCGTGTTCTTGTGTAAAACACTTTCAGGCCCTGTTGTTGTGCAAAACACTTGCAACTTCTGTTTTTGTTCAAACCACTTGCAGGCCCTGTTCTTCTGCAAAACACTTGCAGGCCCTGTTCTTGTTCTAAACAGTTGCAGGCTCTGTTCTTGTGCAAAACACTTGCAGCCATGTTTCTTGTGTAAAACACTCGCAGTCCCTGTTCCTCTTGAAAACACTGGCAGGCCCTGTTCTTGTGCAAAACACTTTCAGACCTTGTTCTTGAAAACCTCTTGAAAACACTGGCAGGCCTTGTTCTTGTTAAAGACACTTGTAGGCCCTATTCTTGTGCAAACCACTTGCAGTCCCTGTTTCTCTTGAAAACACTGGCAGGCCTTGTTGTTGTGAAAATCACGTTCAGGCCCTGTTCTTGTGCAAAATAGTTGCAAGCTCTGTTCTTGTGCAAAACACTTGCAGGTCTTGTTCTTGTTGAAAACAGTTGCAGGCTCTGTTCTTGTGCAAAACACTTGCAGCCATTTTTCTTGTGTAAAACACTCACAGTCCCTGTTCCTCTTGAAAACAGTGGCAGGCCTTGTTGTTGTGCAAATCACTTTCAGCCCCTCTTCTTCTGCAATACACTTTCAGACCCTGTTCTTGTGCAAAATAGTTGCAGGCTCTATTCTTGTGCAAAACACTTGCAGGCCCTGTTCTTGTGCCAAACACTTGCAGGTCTTCTTCTTGTTCAAAACAGTTGCAGGCTCTGTTCTTGTGCAATACACTTGCAGTCCCTGTTCCTCTTGAAAACACTGGCAGGCCTTGTTGTTGTGCAAATCACTTTCAGGCCCTGTTCTTGTGCAATACACTTTCAGACCTTGTATTTGGGCAAAATAGTTGCAGGCTCTATTCTTGTGCAAAACACTTGCAGGCCCTGTTGTTGGGCAAAACACTTGCAGGCTCTATTCTTGTGCAAAATAGATGCAAGCTCTGTTCTTGTGCAAAACACTTGCAGTCACTGTTCTTGTGTAAAACACTGGCAGGCCCTGTTCTTGTGCAAAATACTTGCAAGTTCTGTTTTTGTGCAAACCACTTGCAGGCCCTGTTCTTGTGCAAAACACTTGCAGGTCTTGTTCTTGTTCAAAACAGTTGCAGGCTCTGTTCTTGTGCAATACACTTGCAGTCCCTGTTCCTCTTGAAAACAATGGCAGGCCTTGTTGTGCAAATCACTTTCAGGCCCTGTTCTTGTGCAATACACTTTCAGACCTTGTTCTTGTGCAAAATAGTTGCAAGCTCTGTTGTTGTTAAAAACTCTTGCAGGCTCTATTCTTCTGTAAAACACTGGCAGGCCTTGTTGTTGTGCAAATCACTTTCAGGCCCTGTTCTTGTGCAAAATAGTTGCAAGCTCTGTTCTTGTTGAAAACACTTGCAGGCTCTGTTCTTGTGCAAAACACTTGGAGCCATGTTTCTTGTGTAAAACACTCGCAGTCCCTGTTACTCTGGAAAACACTGGCAGGCCTTGTTGTGCAAATCACTTTCAGGCCCTGTTCTTGTGCAATACACTTTCAGACCTTGTTCTTGTGCAAAATAGTTGCAAGCTCTGTTGTTGTTAAAAACTCTTGCAGGCTCTATTCTTCTGTAAAACACTGGCAGGCTTTGTTGTTGTGCAAATCACTTTCAGGCCCTGTTCTTGTCCAAAATAGTTGCAAGCTCTGTTCTTGTGCAAAACACTTGCAGTCACTGTTCTTGTGTAAAACACTGGCAGGCCCTGTTGTTGTGCAAAATACTTGCAAGTTCTGTTTTTGTGCAAACCACTTGCAGGCCCTGTTCTTGTGCAAAACACTTGCAGGCCCTGTACTTGTGCAAAACACTTGCAACTTCTGTTTTTGTTCAAACCACTTGCAGGCCCTGTTCTTGTGTAAAACACTTGCAGTCCCTGTACTTGTGTAAAACACTCGCAGTCCCTGTTTCTCTAGAAAACACTGGCAGGCCTTGTTGTTGTGCAATACACTTTCAGACCCTGTTCTTGTTCAAAATAGTTGCAGGCTCTATTCTTGTGCAAAACACTTGCAGGCCCTGTTCTTGTGCAAAACACTTGCAGGTCCTGTTCTTGTTCTAAACAGTTGCAGGCTCTGTTCTTGTGCAAAACACTTGCAGCCATTTTTCTTGTGTAAAACACTCACAGTCCCTGTTTCTCTAGAAAACACTGGCAAGCCTTGTGGTTGTGAAAATCACTTTCAGGCCCTGTTCTTGTCCAAAATAGTTGCAAGCTCTGTTCTTGTGCAAAACACTTGCAGTCACTGTTCTTGTGTAAAACACTGGCAGGCCCTGTTGTTGCACAAAATACTTGCAAGTTCTGTTTTTGTGCAAACCACTTGCAGGCCCTGTTCTTGTGCAAACTACTTGCAAGTTCTGTTTTTGTGCAAACCACTTGCAGGCCCTGTTCTTGTGCAATACACTTGCAGTCCCTGTTCATCTAGAAAACACTGGCAGGCCTTGTGGTTGTGCAAATCACTTTCAGGCCCTGTTCTTGTGCAATACACTTTCAGACCTTGTATTTGTGCAAAATAGGTGCAGGCTCTATTCTTGTGCAAAACACTTGCAGGCCCTGTTCTTGGGCAAACAACTTGCAGGCTCTATTCTTGTGCAAAATACTTGCAACTTCTGTTTTTGTTCAAACCACTTGCAGGCCCTGTTCTTCTGCAAAACACTTGCAGGCCCTGTTCTTGTTCTAAACAGTTGCAGGCTCTGTTCTTGTGCAAAATACTTGCAGCCATGTTTCTTGTGTAAAACACTCGCAGTCCCTGTTTCTCTAGAAAACACTGGCAAGCCTTGTGGTTGTGAAAATCACTTTCAGGCCCTGTTCTTGTGCAATACACTTTCAGACCTTGTTCTTGTGCAAAATAGTTGCAAGCTCTGTTCTTGTGCAAAACACTTGCAGTCACTGTTCTTGTGCAAAACACTTGGAGCCATGTTTCTTGTGTAAAACACTCGCAGTCCCTGTTACTCTGGAAAACACTGGCAGGCCTTGTTGTGCAAATCACTTTCAGGCCCTGTTCTTGTGCAATACACTTTCAGACCTTGTTCTTGTGCAAAATAGTTGCAAGCTCTGTTGTTGTTAAAAACTCTTGCAGGCTCTATTCTTCTGTAAAACACTGGCAGGCTTTGTTGTTGTGCAAATCACTTTCAGGCCCTGTTCTTGTCCAAAATAGTTGCAAGCTCTGTTCTTGTGCAAAACACTTGCAGTCACTGTTCTTGTGTAAAACACTGGCAGGCCCTGTTGTTGCACAAAACACTTGCAGGTCGTGTTCTTGTGCAAAACACTTGCAGGCCCTGTTCTTGTGCAAAACACTTGCAGGCCCTGTTCTTGTGCAAAATACTTGCAAGTTCTGTTTTTGTGCAAAACACTTGCAAGTTCTGTTCTTGTGCAAAACACTTGCAGGTTCTGTTTTTGTTCAAAACACTTTCAGGCCCTGTACTTGTGTAAAACACTCACAGTCCCTGTTCCTCTTGAAAACACTGGCAGGCCTTGTTGTTGTGCAAATCACTTTCAGGCCCTGTTCTTGTGCAATACACTTTCAGACCTTGTTCTTGTGCAAAATAGTTGCAAGCTCTGTTGTTGTTAAAAACTCTTGCAGGCTCTATTCTTCTGTAAAACACTGGCAGGCCTTGTTGTTGTGCAAATCACTTTCAGACCCTGTTCTTGTTCTAAACAGTTGCTGCCTCTGTTCTTGTGAAAACCACTTGCAGTCACTGTTCTTGTGTAAAACACTGGCAGGCCCTGTTGTTGCACAAAACACTTGCAGGTCGTGTTCTTGTGTAAAACACTTTCAGGCCCTGTTGTTGTGCAAAACACTTGCAACTTCTGTTTTTGTTCAAACCACTTGCAGGCCCTGTTCTTCTGCAAAACACTTGCAGGCCCTGTTCTTGTTCTAAACAGTTGCAGGCTCTGTTCTTGTGCAAAACACTTGCAGGTTCTGTTTTTGTTCAAAACACTTTCAGGCCCTGTACTTGTGTAAAACACTCACAGTCCCTGTTCCTCTTGAAAACACTGGCAGGCCTTGTTGTTGTGCAAATCACTTTCAGGCCCTGTTCTTGTGCAATACACTTTCAGACCTTGTTCTTGTGCAAAATAGTTGCAAGCTCTGTTGTTGTTAAAAACTCTTGCAGGCTCTATTCTTCTGTAAAACACTGGCAGGCCTTGTTGTTGTGCAAATCACTTTCAGACCCTGTTCTTGTTCTAAACAGTTGCTGCCTCTGTTCTTGTGAAAACCACTTGCAGTCACTGTTCTTGTGTAAAACACTGGCAGGCCCTGTTGTTGCACAAAACACTTGCAGGTCGTGTTCTTGTGTAAAACACTTTCAGGCCCTGTTGTTGTGCAAAACACTTGCAACTTCTGTTTTTGTTCAAACCACTTGCAGGCCCTGTTCTTCTGCAAAACACTTGCAGGCCCTGTTCTTGTTCTAAACAGTTGCAGGCTCTGTTCTTGTGCAAAACACTTGCAGCCATGTTTCTTGTGTAAAACACTCGCAGTCCCTGTTCCTCTTGAAAACACTGGCAGGCCCTGTTCTTGTGCAAAACACTTTCAGACCTTGTTCTTGAAAACCTCTTGAAAACACTGGCAGGCCTTGTTCTTGTTAAAGACACTTGTAGGCCCTATTCTTGTGCAAACCACTTGCAGTCCCTGTTTCTCTTGAAAACACTGGCAGGCCTTGTTGTTGTGAAAATCACGTTCAGGCCCTGTTCTTGTGCAAAATAGTTGCAAGCTCTGTTCTTGTGCAAAACACTTGCAGGTCTTGTTCTTGTTGAAAACAGTTGCAGGCTCTGTTCTTGTGCAAAACACTTGCAGCCATTTTTCTTGTGTAAAACACTCACAGTCCCTGTTCCTCTTGAAAACAGTGGCAGGCCTTGTTGTTGTGCAAATCACTTTCAGCCCCTCTTCTTCTGCAATACACTTTCAGACCCTGTTCTTGTGCAAAATAGTTGCAGGCTCTATTCTTGTGCAAAACACTTGCAGGCCCTGTTCTTGTGCCAAACACTTGCAGGTCTTCTTCTTGTTCAAAACAGTTGCAGGCTCTGTTCTTGTGCAATACACTTGCAGTCCCTGTTCCTCTTGAAAACACTGGCAGGCCTTGTTGTTGTGCAAATCACTTTCAGGCCCTGTTCTTGTGCAATACACTTTCAGACCTTGTATTTGGGCAAAATAGTTGCAGGCTCTATTCTTGTGCAAAACACTTGCAGGCCCTGTTGTTGGGCAAAACACTTGCAGGCTCTATTCTTGTGCAAAATAGATGCAAGCTCTGTTCTTGTGCAAAACACTTGCAGTCACTGTTCTTGTGTAAAACACTGGCAGGCCCTGTTCTTGTGCAAAATACTTGCAAGTTCTGTTTTTGTGCAAACCACTTGCAGGCCCTGTTCTTGTGCAAAACACTTGCAGGTCTTGTTCTTGTTCAAAACAGTTGCAGGCTCTGTTCTTGTGCAATACACTTGCAGTCCCTGTTCCTCTTGAAAACAATGGCAGGCCTTGTTGTGCAAATCACTTTCAGGCCCTGTTCTTGTGCAATACACTTTCAGACCTTGTTCTTGTGCAAAATAGTTGCAAGCTCTGTTGTTGTTAAAAACTCTTGCAGGCTCTATTCTTCTGTAAAACACTGGCAGGCCTTGTTGTTGTGCAAATCACTTTCAGGCCCTGTTCTTGTGCAAAATAGTTGCAAGCTCTGTTCTTGTTGAAAACACTTGCAGGCTCTGTTCTTGTGCAAAACACTTGGAGCCATGTTTCTTGTGTAAAACACTCGCAGTCCCTGTTACTCTGGAAAACACTGGCAGGCCTTGTTGTGCAAATCACTTTCAGGCCCTGTTCTTGTGCAATACACTTTCAGACCTTGTTCTTGTGCAAAATAGTTGCAAGCTCTGTTGTTGTTAAAAACTCTTGCAGGCTCTATTCTTCTGTAAAACACTGGCAGGCTTTGTTGTTGTGCAAATCACTTTCAGGCCCTGTTCTTGTCCAAAATAGTTGCAAGCTCTGTTCTTGTGCAAAACACTTGCAGGTCTTGTTCTTGTTGAAAACAGTTGCAGGCTCTGTTCTTGTGCAAAACACTTGCAGCCATTTTTCTTGTGTAAAACACTCACAGTGCCTGTTCCTCTTGAAAACAGTGGCAGGCCTTGTTGTTGTGCAAATCACTTTCAGCCCCTCTTCTTCTGCAATACACTTTCAGACCCTGTTCTTGTGCAAAATAGTTGCAGGCTCTATTCTTGTGCAAAACACTTGCAGGTCTTCTTCTTGTTCAAAACAGTTGCAGGCTCTGTTCTTGTGCAATACACTTGCAGTCCCTGTTCCTCTTGAAAACACTGGCAGGCCTTGTTGTTGTGCAAATCACTTTCAGGCCCTGTTCTTGTGCAATACACTTTCAGACCTTGTATTTGTGCAAAATAGTTGCAGGCTCTATTCTTGTGCAAAACACTTGCAGGCCCTGTTGTTGGGCAAAACACTTGCAGGCTCTATTCTTGTGCAAAATAGATGCAAGCTCTGTTCTTGTGCAAAACACTTGCAGTCACTGTTCTTGTGTAAAACACTGGCAGGCCCTGTTCTTGTGCAAAATACTTGCAAGTTCTGTTTTTGTGCAAACCACTTGCAGGCCCTGTTCTTGTGCAAAACACTTGCAGGTCTTGTTCTTGTTCAAAACAGTTGCAGGCTCTGTTCTTGTGCAATACACTTGCAGTCCCTGTTCCTCTTGAAAACAATGGCAGGCCTTGTTGTGCAAATCACTTTCAGGCCCTGTTCTTGTGCAATACACTTTCAGACCTTGTTCTTGTGCAAAATAGTTGCAAGCTCTGTTGTTGTTAAAAACTCTTGCAGGCTCTATTCTTCTGTAAAACACTGGCAGGCCTTGTTGTTGTGCAAATCACTTTCAGGCCCTGTTCTTGTGCAAAATAGTTGCAAGCTCTGTTCTTGTTGAAAACACTTGCAGGCTCTGTTCTTGTGCAAAACACTTGGAGCCATGTTTCTTGTGTAAAACACTCGCAGTCCCTGTTACTCTGGAAAACACTGGCAGGCCTTGTTGTGCAAATCACTTTCAGGCCCTGTTCTTGTGCAATACACTTTCAGACCTTGTTCTTGTGCAAAATAGTTGCAAGCTCTGTTGTTGTTAAAAACTCTTGCAGGCTCTATTCTTCTGTAAAACACTGGCAGGCCTTGTTGCTGTGCAATACACTTTCAGACCCTGTTCTTGTTCAAAATAGTTGCAGGCTCTATTCTTGTGCAAAACACTTGCAGGCCCTGTTCTTGTGCAAAACACTTGCAGGTCCTGTTCTTGTTCTAAACAGTTGCAGGCTCTGTTCTTGTGCAAAACACTTGCAGCCATTTTTCTTGTGTAAAACACTCGCAGTCCCTGTTTCTCTAGAAAACACTGGCAAGCCTTGTGGTTGTGAAAATCACTTTCAGGCCCTGTTCTTGTCCAAAATAGTTGCAAGCTCTGTTCTTGTGCAAAACACTTGCAGTCACTGTTCTTGTGTAAAACACTGGCAGGCCCTGTTGTTGCACAAAATACTTGCAAGTTCTGTTTTTGTGCAAACCACTTGCAGGCCCTGTTCTTGTGCAAACTACTTGCAAGTTCTGTTTTTGTGCAAACCACTTGCAGGCCTTGTTCTTGTGCAATACACTTGCAGTCCCTGTTCATCTAGAAAACACTGGCAGGCCTTGTGGTTGTGCAAATCACTTTCAGGCCCTGTTCTTGTGCAATACACTTTCAGACCTTGTATTTGTGCAAAATAGGTGCAGGCTCTATTCTTGTGCAAAACACTTGCAGGCCCTGTTCTTGGGCAAACAACTTGCAGGCTCTATTCTTGTGCAAAATACTTGCAAGTTCTGCTTTTGTGCAAACCATTTGCAGGCCGTGTTCTTCTGCAAAACACTTGCAAGTTCTGTTCTTGTTCTAAACAGTTGCAGGCTCTGTTCTTGTGCAAAATACTTGCAGCCATGTTTCTTGTGTAAAACACTCGCAGTCCCTGTTCCTCTTGAAAACACTGGCAGGCCTTGTTGTTGTGCAAATCACTTTCAGGCCCTGTTCTTGTGCAATACACTTTCAGACCTTGTTCTTGTGCAAAATAGTTGCAAGCTCTGTTGTTGTTAAAAACTCTTGCAGGCTCTATTCTTGTGTAAAACACTGGCAGGCCTTGTTCTTGTGCAATACACTTTCAGACCCTGTTCTTGTTCTAAACAGTTGCTGGCTCTGTTCTTGTGAAAACCACTTGCAGTCCCTGTTCCTCTTGAAAACACTGGCAGGCCTTGTTCTTGTGCAAATCACTTTCAGGCCCTGTTCTTGTGCAATACACTTTCAGACCTTGTTCTTGTGCAAAATAGTTGCAAGCTCTGTTCTTGTTCAAATCACTTGCAGTCACTGTTCTTCTGTAAAACACTGGCAGGCCCTGTTGTTGTACAAAACACTTGCAGGTCGTGTTCTTGTGCAAAACACTTGCAGGCCCTGTTCTTGTGCAAAACACTTGCAGGCCCTGTTGTTGTGCAAAATACTTACAAGTTCTGTTTTTGTGCAAACCACTTGCAGGCCCTGTTCTTGTGCAAAACACTTGCAGGTCCTGTTCTTATTCAAAACACTTGCAGGCTCTGTTCTTGTGCAATACACTTGCAGACATTTTTCTTGTGTAAAACACTTGCAGTCCCTGTTCCTCTTGAAAGCACTGGCAGGACTTGTTGTTGGGCAAATCACTTTCAGACCCTCTTCTTGTGCAATACACTTTCAGACCCTGTTCTTGTGCAAAATAGTTGCAAGCTCTGTTCTTCTTCAAAACACTTGCAGGCTTTATTCTTGTGCAAAACACTTGCAGTCACTGTTCTTGTGTAAAACAATGGCAGGTTCTATTCTTGTGCAAAATAGTTGCAACCTCTGTTCTTGTGCAAAACAATTGCAGTCACTTTTCTTGTGTAAAAGACGTTCAGACCCTGATCTTGTGCAAAATACTTGCAAGTTCGGTTCTTGTGCAAAACACTTGCAGTCCCTGTTCCTCTTGAAAACTCTGGCAGGACTTGTTCTTGTTAAAGACGCTTGCAGGCTCTGTTCTTGTGCAAAACACTTGCAGGCCCTGTTCTTCTGCAAAATAGTTGCAAGCTCTGTTCTTGTTCAAATCACTTGTAGTCACTGTTCTTCTGTAAAACACTGGCAGGCCCTGTTGTTGTACAAAACACTTGCAGGTCGTGTTCTTGTGCAAAACACTTGCAGGCCCTGTTCTTGTGCAAAACACTTGCAGGCCCTGTTCTTGTGCAAAATACTTGCAAGTTCTGTTTTTGTGCAAAACACTTGCTTGTCCTGTTCTTGTGCAAAACACTTGCAGGCCCTGTTCTTCTATTAAACACTTGCAGGCCCTATTCCTCTTGAAAATACTGGCAGGCCCTGTTGTGAAAAACACTTGGAGGCTCTCTTTTTGTTCAAAACACTTTCAGGCCCTGTTGTTGTGAAAAACACTTTTAGGACCTGTTCTTGTTCAAAACACTTTCAGACCCTGTTCTTGTGCAAAAAAGTTGCAAGCTCTGTTTTTGTGCAAAACACTTGCAGGCTCTGTTCTTGTTCAAAACACTTGAAGGCACTGTTCTTGTGTAAAACACTGCCAGGCCCTGTTCTTGTGCAAAACACTTGCTTGTCCTGTTCTTGTGCAAAACACTTGCAGGCCCTGTTCTTCTATTAAACACTTGCAGGCCCTATTCCTCTTGAAAATACTGGCAGGCCGTGTTGTGAAAAACACTTGGAGGCTCTCTTTTTGTTCAAAACACTTTCAGGCCCTGTTGTTGTGAAAAACACTTTTAGGACCTGTTCTTGTTCAAAACACTTGAAGGCACTGTTCTTGTGTAAAACACTGGCAGGCCCTCTTCTTGTGCAATACACTTTCAGACCCTGTTCTTGTGCAAAACACTTGAAGGCACTGTTCTTGTATAAAACACTTGCAGGCCCTATTCCTCTTGAAAATACTGGCAGGCCGTGTTGTGAAAAACATTTGGAGGCTCTCTTTTTGTTCAAAACACTTTCAGGCCCTGTTGTTGTGAAAAACACTTTTAGGACCTGTTCTTGTGCAATACACTTTCAGACCCTGTTCTTGTGCAAAACACTTGCAGGATCTGTTCTTGTTCAAAACACTTGCAGGCCCTGTTCTTGTGCAAAACACTTGCAAGTTCTGTTTTTGTGCAAAACACATGCAAGTTCTGTTTTTGTGCAAAACACTGGCAGGCCCTGTTCTTGTGTAAAACACTGGCAGGCCCTGTTCTTGTGCAAAACACATGCAAGTTCTGTTCTTGTTCAAAACACTTGCAGGTCCTGTCCTTGTACAAAACACTTGCAGGATCTGTTCTTGTTCAAAACACTTGCAGCCCCTGTTCTTGTGCAAAACACTTGAAGGCCCTGTTCTTGTTCAAAACACTTGCAGGCGCTATTCCTCTTGAAAATACTGGCAGGCCCTGTTGTGAAAAACACTTGGAGGCTCTCTTTTTGTTCAAAACACTATCAGGCCCTGTTGTGAAAAACACTTTTAGGACCTGTTTTTCTGCAATACACTTTCAGACCCTGTTCTTGTGCAAAAAAGTTGCAAGCTCTGTTTTTGTGCAAAACACTTGCAGGCGCTATTCCTCTTGAAAATACTGGCAGGCCCTGTTGTGAAAAACACTTGGAGGCTCTCTTTTTGTTCAAAACACTTTCAGGCCCTGTTGTGAAAAACACTTTTAGGACCTGTTTCTGTGCAATACACTTTCAGACCCTGTTCTTGTGCAAAAAAGTTGCAAGCTCTGTTTTTGTGCAAAACACTTGCAGGCTCTGTTCTTGTTCAAAACACTTGCAAGTTTTGTTTTTGTGGAAAACACTGGCAGGCCCTGTTCTTGTGCAAAACACATGCAAGTTCTGTTCTTGTTCAAAACACTTGCAGGTCCTGTCCTTGTACAAAACACTTGCAGGCTCTGTTCTTGTTCAAAACACTTGCAGGCCCTGTTCTTGTGCAAAACACTTGAAGGCCCTGTTCTTGTTCAAAACACTTGCAGGCGCTATTCCTCTTGAAAATACTGGCAGGCCCTGTTGTGAAAAACGCTTGGAGGCTCTCTTTTTGTTCAAAACACTTTCAGGCCCTGTTCTTGTGAAAAACACTTTTAGGACCTGTTCTTGTTCAAAACACTTGCAGGCCCTGTTCTTGTGCAAAACACTTGCAAGTTCTGTTTTTGTGCAAAACACATGCCAGTTCTGTTTTTGTGCAAAACACTCGCAGGACCTGTTCTTGTGTAAAACACTGGCAGGCCCTGTTCTTGTGCAAAACACATGCAAGTTCTGTTCTTGTTCAAAACACTTGCAGGTCCTGTCCTTGTACAAAACACTTGAAGGCCCTGTTCTTGTTCAAAACACTTGCAGGCCCTGTTCTTGTTCAAAACACTTGCAGGCCCTGTTCTTGTTCAAAACACTTACAGGCCCTGTTCTTGTTGAAAACACTTGCAGGCGCTATTCCTCTTGAAAATACTGGCAGGCCGTGTTGTGAAAAACACTTGGAGGCTCTCTTTTTGTTCAAAACACTTTCAGGCCCTGTTGTTGTGAAAAACACTTTTAGGACCTGTTCTTGTGCAATACACTTTCAGACCCTGTTCTTGTGCAAAAAAGTTGCAAGCTCTGTTTTTGTGCAAAACACTTGCAGGCTCTGTTCTTGTTCAAAACACTTGCAAGTTCTGTTTTTGTGGAAAACACTGGCAGGCCCTGTTCTTGTGCAAAACACATGCAAGTTCTGTTCTTGTTCAAAACACTTTCAGGTCCTGTTCTTGTTCAAAACACTGGCAGGCCCTGTTCTTTTGCAAAACACTGGCAGGCCCTGTTTTCGTGCAAAACACTTGCAGGCACTGTTCCTCTGGAAAATGTTTGCAGGTCATGTTCTTGTGGAAAACACTTGTAGGTCCTGTTCTTGTGCAAAACACTTGCAGGCACTGTTCCTCTGGAAACTGTTTGCAGGCCATGTTCTTGTGTAAAACACTGGAAGGCCCTGTTCTTGTGCAAAACACTGGCAGACCCTGTTGTTGTGCAAAACACTTGCAGGACCTGTTCTTGTGCAATACACTTTCAGACCCTGTTCTTGTGCAAAACACTTGCAAGTTCTGTTTTTGTGCAAAACACATGCAGCCCCTGTTCTTGTGCAAAACACTTGAAGGCCCTGTTCTTGTTCAAAACACTTGCAGGCGCTATTCCTCTTGAAAATACTGGCAGGCCCTGTTGTGAAAAACACTTGGAGGCTCTCTTTTTGTTCAAAACACTTTCAGGCCCTGTTGTGAAAAACACTTTTAGGACCTGTTTTTGTGCAATACACTTTCAGACCCTGTTCTTGTGCAAAAAAGTTGCAAGCTCTGTTTTTGTGCAAAACACTTGCAGGCTCTGTTCTTGTTCAAAACACTTGGAAGTTCTGTTTTTGTGCAAAACACATGCCAGTTCTGTTTTTGTGCAAAACACTTGCAGGTCCTGTCCTTGTACAAAACACTTGCAGGCCCTGTTCTTGTTCAAAACACTTGCAAGTTCTGTTTTTGTGGAAAACACTGGCAGGCCCTGTTCTTGTGCAAAACACATGCAAGTTCTGTTCTTGTTCAAAACACTTGCAGGTCCTGTCCTTGTACAAAACACTTGCAGGCCCTGTTCTTGTGCAAAACACTTGAAGGCCCTGTTCTTGTTCAAAACACTTGCAGGCGCTATTCCTCTTGAAAATACTGGCAGGCCCTGTTGTGAAAAACACTTGGAGGCTCTCTTTTTATTCAAAACACTTTCAGGCCCTGTTGTGAAAAACACTTTTAGGACCTGTTTTTGTGCAATACACTTTCAGACCCTGTTCTTGTGCAAAAAAGTTGCAAGCTCTGTTTTTGTGCAAAACACTTGCAGGCTCTGTTCTTGTTCAAAACACTTGCAAGTTCTGTTTTTGTGGAAAACACTGGCAGGCCCTGTTCTTGTGCAAAACACATGCAAGTTCTGTTCTTGTTCAAAACACTTTCAGGTCCTGTTCTTGTGTAAAACACTGGCAGGCCCTGTTCTTGTGCAAAACACTTGGAGGCCCTGTTGTTGTGCAAAACACTTGCAGGCTCTGTTCTTGTTCAAAACACTTGCAGGCCCTGTTCTTGTGCAAAACACTTGAAGGCCCTGTTCTTGTTCAAAACACTTGCAGGCCCTGTTCTTGTTCAAAACACTTGCAGGCGCTATTCCTCTTGAAAATACTGGCAGGCCGTGTTGTGAAAAACACTTGGAGGCTCTCTTTTTGTTCAAAACACTTTCAGGCCCTGTTGTTGTGAAAAACACTTTTAGGACCTGTTCTTGTGCAATACACTTTCAGACCCTGTTCTTGTGCAAAAAAGTTGCAAGCTCTGTTTTTGTGCAAAACACTTGCAGGCTCTGTTCTTGTTCAAAACACTTGCAAGTTCTGTTTTTGTGGAAAACACTGGCAGGCCCTGTTCTTGTGCAAAAAACATGCAAGTTCTGTTCTTGTTCAAAACACTTTCAGGTCCTGTTCTTGTTCAAAACACTGGCAGGCCCAGTTCTTTTGCAAAACACTGGCAGGCCCTGTTTTCGTGCAAAACACTTGCAGGCACTGTTCCTCTGGAAAATGTTTGCAGGCCATGTTCTTGTGGAAAACACTTGTAGGTCCTGTTCTTGTGCAAACCACTTGCAGGCACTGTTCCTCTGGAAACTGTTTGCAGGCCATGTTCTTGTGTAAAACACTTGGAGGCCCTGTTCTTGTGCAAAACACTTGCAGGCACTGTTCCTCTGGAAAACATTTGCAGGCCATGTTCTTGTGGAAAACACTTGTAGGTCCTGTTCTTGTGCAAAACACTTGCAGGCCCTGTTCTTGTTCAAAACACTTGAAGGCACAGTTCTTGTTTAAAACACTGGCAGGCCCTGTTGTTGTGCAAAACACTGGCAGGACCTGTTCTTGTGCAATACACTTTCAGACCCTGTTCTTGTGCAAAACACTTGCAAGTTCTGTTTTTGTGCAAAACACATGCAGCCCCTGTTCTTCTGCAAAACACTTGAAGGCCCTGTTCTTGTTCAAAACACTTGCAGGCGCTATTCCTCTTGAAAATACTGGCAGGCCCTGTTGTGAAAAACACTTGGAGGCTCTCTTTTTGTTCAAAACACTTTCAGGCCCTGTTGTGAAAAACACTTTTAGGACCTGTTTTTGTTCAATACACTTTCAGACCCTGTTCTTGTGCAAAAAAGTTGCAAGCTCTGTTTTTGAGCAAAACACTTGCAGGCTCTGTTCTTGTTCAAAACACTTGCAAGTTCTGTTTTTGTGGAAAACACTGGCAGGCCCTGTTCTTGTGCAAAACACATGCAAGTTCTGTTCTTGTTCAAAACACTTGCAGGTCCTGTCCTTTTACAAAACACTTGCAGGCCCTGTTCTTGTGCAAAACACTTGAAGGCCCTGTTCTTGTTCAAAACACTTGCAGGCGCTATTCCTCTTGAAAATACTGGCAGGCCCTGTTGTGAAAAACGCTTGGAGGCTCTCTTTTTGTTCAAAACACTTTCAGGCCCTGTTGTTGTGAAAAACACTTTTAGGACCTGTTCTTGTGCAAAACACTGGCAGGCCCTCTTCTTGTGTAAAACACTGGCAGGCCCTGTTCTTGTGCAAAACACATGCAAGTTCTGTTCTTGTTCAAAACACTTGCAGGTCCTGTCCTTGTACAAAACACTTGCAGGCTCTGTTCTTGTTCAAAACACTTGCAGGCTCTGTTCTTGTTCAAAACACTTGAAGGCCCTGTTCTTGTTCAAAACACTTGCAGGCGCTATTCCTCTTGAAAATACTGGCAGGCCCTGTTGTGAAAAACGCTTGGAGGCTCTCTTTTTGTTCAAAACACTTTCAGGCCCTGTTGTTGTGCAAAACACTTGCAGGCTCTGTTCTTGTGCAATACACTTTCAGACCCTGTTCTTGTGCAAAACACTTGCAGGCCCTGTTCTTGTTCAAAACACTTGAAGGCACTGTTCTTGTGTAAAACACTGGCAGGCCCTGTTCTTTTGCAAAGCACAGGAAGGCCCTGTTTTCGTGCAAAACACTTGCAGGCACTGTTCTTGTGCAATACACTTTCAGACTCTGTTCTTGTGCAAAACACTTGCAGGCCCTGTTCTTGTTCAAAACACTTGAAGGCACTGTTCTTTTGCAAAACACTGGCAGGCCCTGTTTTCGTGCAAAACACTTGCAGGCACTGTTCCTCTGGAAAACGTTTGCAGGCCCTGTTCTTGTGCAAAACACTTGCAGGCACTGTTCCTCTGGAAAACATTTGCAGGCCATGTTCTTGTGGAAAACACTTGTAGGTCCTGTTCTTGTGCAAAACACATGCAGCCCCTGTTCTTGTGCAAAACACTTGCAGGCGCTATTCCTCTTGAAAATACTGGCAGGCCCTGTTGTGAAAAACACTTGGAGGCTCTCTTTTTGTTCAAAACACTTTCAGGCCCTGTTGTGAAAAACACTTTTAGGACCTGTTTTTGTGCAATACACTTTCAGACCCTGTTCTTGTGCAAAAAAGTTGCAAGCTCTGTTTTTGTGCAAAACACTTGCAGGCTCTGTTCTTGTTCAAAACACTTGCAAGTTCTGTTTTTGTGGAAAACACTGGCAGGCCCTGTTCTTGTGCAAAACACATGCAAGTTCTGTTCTTGTTCAAAACACTTGCAGGTCCTGTCCTTGTACAAAACACTTGCAGGCCCTGTTCTTGTGCAAAACACTTGAAGGCCCTGTTCTTGTTCAAAACACTTGCAGGCGCTATTCCTCTTGAAAATACTGGCAGGCCCTGTTGTGAAAAACGCTTGGAGGCTCTCTTTTTGTTCAAAACACTTTCAGGCCCTGTTGTTGTGAAAAACACTTTTAGGACCTGTTCTTGTGCAAAACACTGGCAGGCCCTCTTCTTGTGTAAAACACTGGCAGGCCCTGTTCTTGTGCAAAACACATGCAAGTTCTGTTCTTGTTCAAAACACTTGCAGGTCCTGTCCTTGTACAAAACACTTGCAGGCTCTGTTCTTGTTCAAAACACTTGCAGGCTCTGTTCTTGTTCAAAACACTTGCAGGACCTGTTCTTGTGCAAAACACTTGAAGGCCCTGTTCTTGTTCAAAACACTTGCAGGCGCTATTCCTCTTGAAAATACTGGCAGGCCCTGTTGTGAAAAACGCTTGGAGGCTCTCTTTTTGTTCAAAACACTTTCAGGCCCTGTTTTCGTGCAAAACACTTGCAGGCACTGTTCCTCTGGAAAACGTTTGCAGGCCCTGTTCTTGTGCAAAACACTTGCAGGCTCTGTTCTTGTGCAATACACTTTCAGACCCTGTTCTTGTGCAAAACACTTGCAGGCCCTGTTCTTGTTCAAAACACTTGAAGGCACTGTTCTTTTGCAAAACACTGGCAGGCCCTGTTTTCGTGCAAAACACTTGCAGGCACTGTTCCTCTGGAAAACGTTTGCAGGCCCTGTTCTTGTGCAAAACACTTGCAGGCACTGTTCCTCTGGAAAACATTTGAAGGCCATGTTCTTGTGGAAAACACTTGTAGGTCCTGTTCTTGTGCAAAACACATGCAGCCCCTGTTCTTGTGCAAAACACTTGCAGGCGCTATTCCTCTTGAAAATACTGGCAGGCCCTGTTGTGAAAAACACTTGGAGGCTCTCTTTTTGTTCAAAACACTTTCAGGCCCTGTTGTGAAAAACACTTTTAGGACCTGTTTTTGTGCAATACACTTTCAGACCCTGTTCTTGTGCAAAAAAGTTGCAAGCTCTGTTTTTGTGCAAAACACTTGCAGGCTCTGTTCTTGTTCAAAACACTTGCAAGTTCTGTTTTTGTGGAAAACACTGGCAGGCCCTGTTCTTGTGCAAAACACATGCAAGTTCTGTTCTTGTTCAAAACACTTGCAGGTCCTGTCCTTGTACAAAACACTTGCAGGCTCTGTTCTTGTTCAAAACACTTGCAGGCCCTGTTCTTGTGCAAAACACTTGAAGGCCCTGTTCTTGTTCAAAACACTTGCAGGCGCTATTCCTCTTGAAAATACTGGCAGGCCCTGTTGTGAAAAACGCTTGGAGGCTCTCTTTTTGTACAAAACACTTTCAGGCCCTGTTGTTGTGAAAAACACTTGCAGGCCCTGTTCTTGTGCAAAACACTTGCAAGTTCTGTTTTTGTGCAAAACACTTGCAGGCCCTGTTCTTGTGCAAAACACTTGCAAGTTCTGTTTTTGTGCAAAACACATGCCAGTTCTGTTTTTGTGCAAAACACTCGCAGGCCCTGTTCTTGTGTAAAACACTGGCAGGCCCTGTTCTTGTGCAAAACACATGCAAGTTCTGTTCTTGTTCAAAACACTTGCAGGTCCTGTCCTTGTACAAAACACTTGCAGGCTCTGTTCTTGTTCAAAACACTTGCAGGCCCTGTTCTTGTGCAAAACACTTGCAGGCCCTGTTCTTGTTCAAAACACTTGAAGGCACTATTCTTGTGTAAAACACTGGCAGGCCCTGTTCTTTTGCAAAACACTGGCAGGCCCTGTTTTCGTGCAAAACACTTGCAGGCACTGTTCCTCTGGAAAACGTTTGCAGGCCCTGTTCTTGTGCAAAACACTTGCAGGCACTGTTCCTCTGGAAAACATTTGCAGGCCATGTTCTTGTGGAAAACACTTGTAGGTCCTATTCTTGTGCAAAACACTTGCAGGCCCTGTTCTTGTTCAAAACACTTGAAGGCACTGTTCTTGTGTAAAACACTGGCAGGCCCTGTTCTTGTGCAAAACACTGGCAGGCCCTGTTGTTGTGCAAAACACTTGCAGGACCTGTTCTTGTGCAATACACTTTCAGACCCTGTTCTTGTGCAAAACACTTGCTTGTCCTGTTCTTGTTCAAACCACTTGCAGGCCCTGTTCTTCTATAAAACACTTGCACGCCCTATTCCTCTTGAAAATACTGGCAGGCCGTGTTCTTGTGCAAAACACATGCAAGTTCTGTTCTTGTTCAAAACACTTGCAGGTCCTGTCCTTGTACAAAACACTTGCAGGCTCTGTTCTTGTTCAAAACACTTGCAGGCTCTGTTCTTGTTCAAAACACTTGCAGGACCTGTTCTTGTGCAAAACACTTGAAGGCCCTGTTCTTGTTCAAAACACTTGCAGGCGCTATTCCTCTTGAAAATACTGGCAGGCCCTGTTGTGAAAAACGCTTGGAGGCTCTCTTTTTGTTCAAAACACTTTCAGGCTCTGTTGTTGTGCAAAACACTTGCAGGCTCTGTTCTTGTGCAATACACTTTCAGACCCTGTTCTTGTGCAAAACACTTGCAGGCCCTGTTCTTGTT
This sequence comes from Arizona elegans, assembly GCA_022577455.1. Taxonomy (NCBI): domain Eukaryota; kingdom Metazoa; phylum Chordata; class Lepidosauria; order Squamata; family Colubridae; genus Arizona; species Arizona elegans. The sequence goes on from JAKOOJ010000054.1 coordinate 2,117,585, forward strand.
CAAAACACTTGAAGGCACTGTTCTTGTGTAAAACACTGGCAGGCCCTGTTCTTTTGCAAAGCACTGGCAGGCCCTGTTTTCGTGCAAAACACTTGCAGGCACTGTTCCTCTGGAAAACGTTTGCAGGCCCTGTTCTTGTGCAAAACACTTGCAGGCTCTGTTCTTGTGCAATACACTTTCAGACCCTGTTCTTGTGCAAAACACTTGCAGGCCCTGTTCTTGTTCAAAACACTTGAAGGCACTGTTCTTTTGCAAAACACTGGCAGGCCCTGTTTTCGTGCAAAACACTTGCAGGCACTGTTCCTCTGGAAAACGTTTGCAGGCCCTGTTCTTGTGCAAAACACTTGCAGGCACTGTTCCTCTGGAAAACATTTGCAGGCCATGTTCTTGTGGAAAACACTTGTAGGTCCTGTTCTTGTGCAAAACACATGCAGCCCCTGTTCTTGTGCAAAACACTTGCAGGCGCTATTCCTCTTGAAAATACTGGCAGGCCCTGTTGTGAAAAACACTTGGAGGCTCTCTTTTTGTTCAAAACACTTTCAGGCCCTGTTGTGAAAAACACTTTTAGGACCTGTTTTTGTGCAATACACTTTCAGACCCTGTTCTTGTGCAAAAAAGTTGCAAGCTCTGTTTTTGTGCAAAACACTTGCAGGCTCTGTTCTTGTTCAAAACACTTGCAAGTTCTGTTTTTGTGGAAAACACTGGCAGGCCCTGTTCTTGTGCAAAACACATGCAAGTTCTGTTCTTGTTCAAAACACTTGCAGGTCCTGTCCTTGTACAAAACACTTGCAGGCTCTGTTCTTGTTCAAAACACTTGCAGGCCCTGTTCTTGTGCAAAACACTTGAAGGCCCTGTTCTTGTTCAAAACACTTGCAGGCGCTATTCCTCTTGAAAATACTGGCAGGCCCTGTTGTGAAAAACGCTTGGAGGCTCTCTTTTTGTTCAAAACACTTTCAGGCCCTGTTGTTGTGAAAAACACTTGCAGGCCCTGTTCTTGTGCAAAACACTTGCAAGTTCTGTTTTTGTGCAAAACACTTGCAGGCCCTGTTCTTGTGCAAAACACTTGCAAGTTCTGTTTTTGTGCAAAACACATGCCAGTTCTGTTTTTGTGCAAAACACTCGCAGGCCCTGTTCTTGTGTAAAACACTGGCAGGCCCTGTTCTTGTGCAAAACACATGCAAGTTCTGTTCTTGTTCAAAACACTTGCAGGTCCTGTCCTTGTACAAAACACTTGCAGGCTCTGTTCTTGTTCAAAACACTTGCAGGCTCTGTTCTTGTTCAAAACACTTGCAGGCCCTGTTCTTGTGCAAAACACTTGCAGGCCCTGTTCTTGTTCAAAACACTTGAAGGCACTGTTCTTGTGTAAAACACTGGCAGGCCCTGTTCTTTTGCAAAACACTGGCAGGCCCTGTTTTCGTGCAAAACACTTGCAGGCACTGTTCCTCTGGAAAACGTTTGCAGGCCCTGTTCTTGTGCAAAACACTTGCAGGCACTGTTCCTCTGGAAAACATTTGCAGGCCATGTTCTTGTGGAAAACACTTGTAGGTCCTATTCTTGTGCAAAACACTTGCAGGCCCTGTTCTTGTTCAAAACACTTGAAGGCACTGTTCTTGTGTAAAACACTGGCAGGCCCTGTTCTTGTGCAAAACACTGGCAGGCCCTGTTGTTGTGCAAAACACTTGCAGGACCTGTTCTTGTGCAATACACTTTCAGACCCTGTTCTTGTGCAAAACACTTGCTTGTCCTGTTCTTGTTCAAACCACTTGCAGGCCCTGTTCTTCTATAAAACACTTGCAGGCCCTATTCCTCTTGAAAATACTGGCAGGCCGTGTTGTGAAAAACACTTGGAGGCTCTCTTTTTGTTCAAAACACTTTCAGGCCCTGTTGTGAAAAACACTTTTAGGACCTGTTTTTGTGCAATACACTTTCAGACCATGTTCTTGTGCAAAAAAGTTGCAAGCTCTGTTTTTGTGCAAAACACTTGCAGGCTCTGTTCTTGTTCAAAACACTTGCAAGTTCTGTTCTTGTGTAAAACACTGGCAGGCCCTGTTCTTGTGCAAAACACATGCAAGTTCTGTTCTTGTTCAAAACACTTGCAGGTCCTGTCCTTGTGCAAAACACTTGCAAGTTCTGTTTTTTTGCAAAACACATGCAGCCTCTGTTCTTGTGCAAAACACTTGCAGGCCCTGTTCTTGTGCAAAACACTTGCAGGCGCTATTCCTCTTGAAAATACTGGCAGGCCCTGTTGTGAAAAACACTTTTAGGACCTGTTTTTGTGCAATACACTTTCAGGCCCTGTTCTTGTGCAATACACTTTCAGACCCTGTTCTTGTGCAAAACACTTGCAGGCCCTGTTCTTGTTCAAAACACTGGCAGGCCCTGTTTTTGTGCAAAACACTTGCAGCCATTTTTCATGTGCAAAACACTTGCAGGCCGGTTTCCTCTTGAAAATACTGGCAAGGATTGTTGTTGTCCAAAATAGTTGCAAGCTCTGATCTTGTTCAAAACACTTGCAGCCCCTGTTTTTGTGCAAAACACATGCAAGTTCTGTTTTTGTGCAAAACACTGGCAGGCCCTGTTCTTGTATAAAACACTGGCAGGTCTTGTTCTTGTGCAAAACGCTTGCAGGCCCTGTTCTTGTGCAAAACACTTGCAGGTCCTGTTCTTGTTCAAAACACTTGCAGGCCCTGTTCTTGTGCAAAACACTTGAAGGCCCTGTTCTTGTTCAAAACACTTTCAGGTCCTGTTCTTGTTCAAAACACTGGCAGGCCCAGTTCTTTTGCAAAACACTGGCAGGCCCTGTTTTCGTGCAAAACACTTGCAGGCACTGTTCCTCTGGAAAATGTTTGCAGGCCATGTTCTTGTGGAAAACACTTGTAGGTCCTGTTCTTGTGCAAACCACTTGCAGGCACTGTTCCTCTGGAAACTGTTTGCAGACCATGTTCTTGTGTAAAACACTTGGAGGCCCTGTTCTTGTGCAAAACACTTGCAGGCACTGTTCCTCTGGAAAACATTTGCAGGCCATGTTCTTGTGGAAAACACTTGTAGGTCCTGTTCTTGTGCAAAACACTTGCAGGCCCTGTTCTTGTTCAAAACACTTGAAGGCACAGTTCTTGTGTAAAACACTGGCAGGCCCTGTTGTTGTGCAAAACACTGGCAGGACCTGTTCTTGTGCAATACACTTTCAGACCCTGTTCTTGTGCAAAACACTTGAAGGCCCTGTTCTTGTTCAAAACACTTTCAGGTCCTGTTCTTGTTCAAAACACTGGCAGGCCCAGTTCTTTTGCAAAACACTGGCAGGCCCTGTTTTCGTGCAAAACACTTGCAGGCACTGTTCCTCTGGAAAATGTTTGCAGGCCATGTTCTTGTGGAAAACACTTGTAGGTCCTGTTCTTGTGCAAACCACTTGCAGGCACTGTTCCTCTGGAAACTGTTTGCAGACCATGTTCTTGTGTAAAACACTTGGAGGCCCTGTTCTTGTGCAAAACACTTGCAGGCACTGTTCCTCTGGAAAACATTTGCAGGCCATGTTCTTGTGGAAAACACTTGTAGGTCCTGTTCTTGTGCAAAACACTTGCAGGCCCTGTTCTTGTTCAAAACACTTGAAGGCACAGTTCTTGTGTAAAACACTGGCAGGCCCTGTTGTTGTGCAAAACACTGGCAGGACCTGTTCTTGTGCAATACACTTTCAGACCCTGTTCTTGTGCAAAACACTTGAAGGCCCTGTTCTTGTTCAAAACACTTTCAGGTCCTGTTCTTGTTCAAAACACTGGCAGGCCCAGTTCTTTTGCAAAACACTGGCAGGCCCTGTTTTCGTGCAAAACACTTGCAGGCACTGTTCCTCTGGAAAATGTTTGCAGGCCATGTTCTTGTGGAAAACACTTGCTTGTCCTGTTCTTGTTCAAACCACTTGCAGGCCCTGTTCTTCTATAAAACACTTGCAGGCCCTATTCCTCTTGAAAATACTGGCAGGCCGTGTTGTGAAAAACACTTGGAGGCTCTCTTTTTGTTCAAAACACTTTCAGGCCCTGTTGTGAAAAACACTTTTAGGACCTGTTTTTGTGCAATACACTTTCAGACCATGTTCTTGTGCAAAAAAGTTGCAAGCTCTGTTTTTGTGCAAAACACTTGCAGGCTCTGTTCTTGTTCAAAACACTTGCAAGTTCTGTTCTTGTGTAAAACACTGGCAGGCCCTGTTCTTGTGCAAAACACATGCAAGTTCTGTTCTTGTTCAAAACACTTGCAGGTCCTGTCCTTGTGCAAAACACTTGCAAGTTCTGTTTTTTTGCAAAACACATGCAGCCTCTGTTCTTGTGCAAAACACTTGCAGGCCCTGTTCTTGTGCAAAACACTTGCAGGCGCTATTCCTCTTGAAAATACTGGCAGGCCCTGTTGTGAAAAACACTTTTAGGACCTGTTTTTGTGCAATACACTTTCAGGCCCTGTTCTTGTGCAATACACTTTCAGACCCTGTTCTTGTGCAAAACACTTGCAGGCCCTGTTCATGTTCAAAACACTGGCAGGCCCTGTTTTTGTGCAAAACACTTGCAGCCATTTTTCATGTGCAAAACACTTGCAGGCCGTTTTCCTCTTGAAAATACTGGCAAGGATTGTTGTTGTCCAAAATAGTTGCAAGCTCTGATCTTGTTCAAAACACTTGCAGCCCCTGTTTTTGTGCAAAACACATGCAAGTTCTGTTTTTGTGCAAAACACTGGCAGGCCCTGTTCTTGTATAAAACACTGGCAGGTCTTGTTCTTGTGCAAAACGCTTGCAGGCCCTGTTCTTGTGCAAAACACTTGCAGGTCCTGTTCTTGTTCAAAACACTTGCAGGCCCTGTTCTTGTGCAAAACACTTGAAGGCCCTGTTCTTGTTCAAAACACTTTCAGGTCCTGTTCTTGTTCAAAACACTGGCAGGCCCAGTTCTTTTGCAAAACACTGGCAGGCCCTGTTTTCGTGCAAAACACTTGCAGGCACTGTTCCTCTGGAAAATGTTTGCAGGCCATGTTCTTGTGGAAAACACTTGTAGGTCCTGTTCTTGTGCAAACCACTTGCAGGCACTGTTCCTCTGGAAACTGTTTGCAGACCATGTTCTTGTGTAAAACACTTGGAGGCCCTGTTCTTGTGCAAAACACTTGCAGGCACTGTTCCTCTGGAAAACATTTGCAGGCCATGTTCTTGTGGAAAACACTTGTAGGTCCTGTTCTTGTGCAAAACACTTGCAGGCCCTGTTCTTGTTCAAAACACTTGAAGGCACAGTTCTTGTGTAAAACACTGGCAGGCCCTGTTGTTGTGCAAAACACTGGCAGGACCTGTTCTTGTGCAATACACTTTCAGACCCTGTTCTTGTGCAAAACACTTGCAAGTTCTGTTTTTGTGCAAAACACATGCAGCCCCTGTTCTTCTGCAAAACACTTGAAGGCCCTGTTCTTGTTCAAAACACTTGCAGGCGCTATTCCTCTTGAAAATACTGGCAGGCCCTGTTGTGAAAAACACTTGGAGGCTCTCTTTTTGTTCAAAACACTTTCAGGCCCTGTTGTGAAAAACACTTTTAGGACCTGTTTTTGTGCAATACACTTTCAGACCCTGTTCTTGTGCAAAAAAGTTGCAAGCTCTGTTTTTGTGCAAAACACTTGCAGGCTCTGTTCTTGTTCAAAACACTTGCAAGTTCTGTTTTTGTGGAAAACACTGGCAGGCCCTGTTCTTGTGCAAAACACATGCAAGTTCTGTTCTTGTTCAAAACACTTGCAGGTCCTGTCCTTGTACAAAACACTTGCAGGCCCTGTTCTTGTGCAAAACACTTGAAGGCCCTGTTCTTGTTCAAAACACTTGCAGGCGCTATTCCTCTTGAAAATACTGGCAGGCCCTGTTGTGAAAAACGCTTGGAGGCTCTCTTTTTGTTCAAAACACTTTCAGGCCCTGTTGTTGTGAAAAACACTTTTAGGACCTGTTCTTGTGCAAAACACTGGCAGGCCCTCTTCTTGTGTAAAACACTGGCAGGCCCTGTTCTTGTGCAAAACACATGCAAGTTCTGTTCTTGTTCAAAACACTTGCAGGTCCTGTCCTTGTACAAAACACTTGCAGGCTCTGTTCTTGTTCAAAACACTTGCAGGCTCTGTTCTTGTTCAAAACACTTGAAGGCCCTGTTCTTGTTCAAAACACTTGCAGGCGCTATTCCTCTTGAAAATACTGGCAGGCCCTGTTGTGAAAAACGCTTGGAGGCTCTCTTTTTGTTCAAAACACTTTCAGGCCCTGTTGTTGTGCAAAACACTTGCAGGCTCTGTTCTTGTGCAATACACTTTCAGACCCTGTTCTTGTGCAAAACACTTGCAGGCCCTGTTCTTGTTCAAAACACTTGAAGGCACTGTTCTTGTGTAAAACACTGGCAGGCCCTGTTCTTTTGCAAAGCACTGGCAGGCCCTGTTTTCGTGCAAAACACTTGCAGGCACTGTTCCTCTGGAAAACGTTTGCAGGCCCTGTTCTTGTGCAAAACACTTGCAGGCTCTGTTCTTGTGCAATACACTTTCAGACCCTGTTCTTGTGCAAAACACTTGCAGGCCCTGTTCTTGTTCAAAACACTTGAAGGCACTGTTCTTTTGCAAAACACTGGCAGGCCCTGTTTTCGTGCAAAACACTTGCAGGCACTGTTCCTCTGGAAAACGTTTGCAGGCCCTGTTCTTGTGCAAAACACTTGCAGGCACTGTTCCTCTGGAAAACATTTGCAGGCCATGTTCTTGTGGAAAACACTTGTAGGTCCTATTCTTGTGCAAAACACTTGCAGGTCCTGTCCTTGTACAAAACACTTGCAGGCTCTGTTCTTGTTCAAAACACTTGCAGGCTCTGTTCTTGTTCAAAACACTTGCAGGCCCTGTTCTTGTTCAAAACACTTGAAGGCACTGTTCTTGTGTAAAACACTGGCAGGCCCTGTTCTTTTGCAAAACACTGGCAGGCCCTGTTTTCGTGCAAAACACTTGCAGGCACTGTTCCTCTGGAAAACGTTTGCAGGCCCTGTTCTTGTGCAAAACACTTGCAGGCACTGTTCCTCTGGAAAACATTTGCAGGCCATGTTCTTGTGGAAAACACTTGTAGGTCCTATTCTTGTGCAAAACACTTGCAGGCCCTGTTCTTGTTCAAAACACTTGAAGGCACTGTTCTTGTGTAAAACACTGGCAGGCCCTGTTCTTGTGCAAAACACTGGCAGGCCCTGTTGTTGTGCAAAACACTTGCAGGACCTGTTCTTGTGCAATACACTTTCAGACCCTGTTCTTGTGCAAAACACTTGCTTGTCCTGTTCTTGTTCAAACCACTTGCAGGCCCTGTTCTTCTATAAAATACTTGCAGGCTCTGTTCTTGTGCAATACACTTTCAGACCCTGTTCTTGTGCAAAACACTTGCAGGCCCTGTTCTTGTTCAAAACACTTGAAGGCACTGTTCTTGTGTAAAACACTGGCAGGCCCTGTTCTTTTGCAAAGCACTGGCAGGCCCTGTTTTCGTGCAAAACACTTGCAGGCACTGTTCCTCTGGAAAACGTTTGCAGGCCCTGTTCTTGTGCAAAACACTTGCAGGCCCTGTTCTTGTTCAAAACACTTGCAGGCCCTGTTCTTGTTCAAAACACTTGAAGGCACTGTTCTTTTGCAAAACACTGGCAGGCCCTGTTTTCGTGCAAAACACTTGCAGGCACTGTTCCTCTGGAAAACGTTTGCAGGCCCTGTTCTTGTGCAAAACACTTGCAGGCACTGTTCCTCTGGAAAACATTTGCAGGCCATGTTCTTGTGGAAAACACTTGTAGGTCCTGTTCTTGTGCAAAACACATGCAGCCCCTGTTCTTGTGCAAAACACTTGCAGGCGCTATTCCTCTTGAAAATACTGGCAGGCCCTGTTGTGAAAAACACTTGGAGGCTCTCTTTTTGTTCAAAACACTTTCAGGCCCTGTTGTGAAAAACACTTTTAGGACCTGTTTTTGTGCAATACACTTTCAGACCCTGTTCTTGTGCAAAAAAGTTGCAAGCTCTGTTTTTGTGCAAAACACTTGCAGGCTCTGTTCTTGTTCAAAACACTTGCAAGTTCTGTTTTTGTGGAAAACACTGGCAGGCCCTGTTCTTGTGCAAAACACATGCAAGTTCTGTTCTTGTTCAAAACACTTGCAGGTCCTGTCCTTGTACAAAACACTTGCAGGCTCTGTTCTTGTTCAAAACACTTGCAGGCCCTGTTCTTGTGCAAAACACTTGAAGGCCCTGTTCTTGTTCAAAACACTTGCAGGCGCTATTCCTCTTGAAAATACTGGCAGGCCCTGTTGTGAAAAACGCTTGGAGGCTCTCTTTTTGTTCAAAACACTTTCAGGCCCTGTTGTTGTGAAAAACACTTGCAGGCCCTGTTCTTGTGCAAAACACTTGCAAGTTCTGTTTTTTTGCAAAACACTTGCAGGCCCTGTTCTTGTGCAAAACACTTGCAAGTTCTGTTTTTGTGCAAAACACATGCCAGTTCTGTTTTTGTGCAAAACACTCGCAGGCCCTGTTCTTGTGTAAAACACTGGCAGGCCCTGTTCTTGTGCAAAACACATGCAAGTTCTGTTCTTGTTCAAAACACTTGCAGGTCCTGTCCTTGTACAAAACACTTGCAGGCTCTGTTCTTGTTCAAAACACTTGCAGGCTCTGTTCTTGTTCAAAACACTTGAAGGCACTGTTCTTGTGTAAAACACTGGCAGGCCCTGTTCTTTTGCAAAACACTGGCAGGCCCTGTTTTCGTGCAAAACACTTGCAGGCACTGTTCCTCTGGAAAACGTTTGCAGGCCCTGTTCTTGTGCAAAACACTTGCAGGCACTGTTCCTCTGGAAAACATTTGCAGGCCATGTTCTTGTGGAAAACACTTGTAGGTCCTATTCTTGTGCAAAACACTTGCAGGCCCTGTTCTTGTTCAAAACACTTGAAGGCACTGTTCTTGTGTAAAACACTGGCAGGCCCTGTTCTTGTGCAAAACACTGGCAGGCCCTGTTGTTGTGCAAAACACTTGCAGGACCTGTTCTTGTGCAATACACTTTCAGACCCTGTTCTTGTGCAAAAAAGTTGCAAGCTCTGTTTTTGTGCAAAACACTTGCAGGCTCTGTTCTTGTTCAAAACACTTGCAAGTTCTGTTCTTGTGTAAAACACTGGCAGGCCCTGTTCTTGTGCAAAACACATGCAAGTTCTGTTCTTGTTCAAAACACTTGCAGGTCCTGTCCTTGTGCAAAACACTTGCAAGTTCTGTTTTTTTGCAAAACACATGCAGCCTCTGTTCTTGTGCAAAACACTTGCAGGCCCTGTTCTTGTGCAAAACACTTGCAGGCGCTATTCCTCTTGAAAATACTGGCAGGCCCTGTTGTGAAAAACACTTTTAGGACCTGTTTTTGTGCAATACACTTTCAGGCCCTGTTCTTGTGCAATACACTTTCAGACCCTGTTCTTGTGCAAAACACTTGCAGGCCCTGTTCTTGTTCAAAACACTGGCAGGCCCTGTTTTTGTGCAAAACACTTGCAGCCATTTTTCATGTGCAAAACACTTGCAGGCCGTTTTCCTCTTGAAAATACTGGCAGGGATTGTTGTTGTCCAAAATAGTTGCAAGCTCTGATCTTGTTCAAAACACTTGCAGGCCCTGTTCTTGTGCAAAACACTTGCAGGCCCTGTTCTTGTTCAAAACACTTGAAGGCACTGTTCTTGTGTAAAACACTGGCAGGCCCTGTTCTTTTGCAAAACACTGGCAGGCCCTGTTTTCGTGCAAAACACTTGCAGGCACTGTTCCTCTGGAAAACGTTTGCAGGCCCTGTTCTTGTGCAAAACACTTGCAGGCTCTGTTCTTGTGCAATACACTTTCAGACCCTGTTCTTATGCAAAACACTTGCAGGCCCTGTTCTTGTTCAAAACACTTGAAGGCACTGTTCTTTTGCAAAACACTGGCAGGCCCTGTTTTCGTGCAAAACACTTGCAGGCACTGTTCCTCTGGAAAACGTTTGCAGGCCCTGTTCTTGTGCAAAACACTTGCAGGCACTGTTCCTCTGGAAAACATTTGCAGGCCATGTTCTTGTGGAAAACACTTGTAGGTCCTGTTCTTGTGCAAAACACATGCAGCCCCTGTTCTTGTGCAAAATACTTGCAGGCGCTATTCCTCTTGAAAATACTGGCAGGCCCTGTTGTGAAAAACACTTGGAGGCTCTCTTTTTGTTCAAAACACTTTCAGGCCCTGTTGTGAAAAACACTTTTAGGACCTGTTTTTGTGCAATACACTTTCAGACCCTGTTCTTGTGCAAAAAAGTTGCAAGCTCTGTTTTTGTGCAAAACACTTGCAGGCTCTGTTCTTGTTCAAAACACTTGCAAGTTCTGTTCTTGTTCAAAACACTTGCAGGTCCTGTCCTTGTACAAAACACTTGCAGGCCCTGTTCTTGTGCAAAACACTTGAAGGCCCTGTTCTTGTTCAAAACACTTGCAGGCGCTATTCCTCTTGAAAATACTGGCAGGCCCTGTTGTGAAAAACGCTTGGAGGCTCTCTTTTTGTTCAAAACACTTTCAGGCCCTGTTGTTGTGAAAAACACTTTTAGGACCTGTTCTTGTGCAAAACACTGGCAGGCCCTCTTCTTGTGTAAAACACTGGCAGGCCCTGTTCTTGTGCAAAACACATGCAAGTTCTGTTCTTGTTCAAAACACTTGCAGGTCCTGTCCTTGAACAAAACACTTGCAGGCTCTGTTCTTGTTCAAAACACTTGCAGGCTCTGTTCTTGTTCAAAACACTTGCAGGACCTGTTCTTGTGCAAAACACTTGAAGGCCCTGTTCTTGTTCAAAACACTTGCAGGCGCTATTCCTCTTGAAAATACTGGCAGGCCCTGTTGTGAAAAACGCTTGGAGGTTCTCTTTTTGTTCAAAACACTTTCAGGCCCTGTTGTTGTGCAAAACACTTGCAGGCTCTGTTCTTGTGCAATACACTTTCAGACCCTGTTCTTGTGCAAAACACTTGCAGGCCCTGTTCTTGTTCAAAACACTTGAAGGCACTGTTCTTGTGTAAAACACTGGCAGGCCCTGTTCTTTTGCAAAGCACTGGCAGGCCCTGTTTTCGTGCAAAACACTTGCAGGCACTGTTCCTCTGGAAAACGTTTGCAGGCCCTGTTCTTGTGCAAAACACTTGCAGGCTCTGTTCTTGTGCAATACACTTTCAGACCCTGTTCTTGTGCAAAACACTTGCAGGCCCTGTTCTTGTTCAAAACACTTGAAGGCACTGTTCTTTTGCAAAACACTGGCAGGCCCTGTTTTCGTGCAAAACACTTGCAGGCACTGTTCCTCTGGAAAACGTTTGCAGGCCCTGTTCTTGTGCAAAACACTTGCAGGCACTGTTCCTCTGGAAAACATTTGCAGGCCATGTTCTTGTGGAAAACACTTGTAGGTCCTGTTCTTGTGCAAAACACATGCAGCCCCTGTTCTTGTGCAAAACACTTGCAGGCGCTATTCCTCTTGAAAATACTGGCAGGCCCTGTTGTGAAAAACACTTGGAGGCTCTCTTTTTGTTCAAAACACTTTCAGGCCCTGTTGTGAAAAACACTTTTAGGACCTGTTTTTGTGCAATACACTTTCAGACCCTGTTCTTGTGCAAAAAAGTTGCAAGCTCTGTTTTTGTGCAAAACACTTGCAGGCTCTGTTCTTGTTCAAAACACTTGCAAGTTCTGTTTTTGTGGAAAACACTGGCAGGCCCTGTTCTTGTGCAAAACACATGCAAGTTCTGTTCTTGTTCAAAACACTTGCAGGTCCTGTCCTTGTACAAAACACTTGCAGGCTCTGTTCTTGTTCAAAACACTTGCAGGCCCTGTTCTTGTGCAAAACACTTGAAGGCCCTGTTCTTGTTCAAAACACTTGCAGGCGCTATTCCTCTTGAAAATACTGGCAGGCCCTGTTGTGAAAAACGCTTGGAGGCTCTCTTTTTGTTCAAAACACTTTCAGGCCCTGTTGTTGTGAAAAACACTTGCAGGCCCTGTTCTTGTGCAAAACACTTGCAAGTTCTGTTTTTGTGCAAAACACTTGCAGGCCCTGTTCTTGTGCAAAACACTTGCAAGTTCTGTTTTTGTGCAAAACACATGCCAGTTCTGTTTTTGTGCAAAACACTCGCAGGCCCTGTCCTTGTACAAAACACTTGCAGGCTCTGTTCTTGTTCAAAACACTTGCAGGCTCTGTTCTTGTTCAAAACACTTGCAGGCCCTGTTCTTGTGCAAAACACTTGCAGGCCCTGTTCTTGTTCAAAACACTTGAAGGCACTGTTCTTGTGTAAAACACTGGCAGGCCCTGTTCTTTTGCAAAACACTGGCAGGCCCTGTTTTCGTGCAAAACACTTGCAGGCACTGTTCCTCTGGAAAACGTTTGCAGGCCCTGTTCTTGTGCAAAACACTTGCAGGCACTGTTCCTCTGGAAAACATTTGCAGGCCATGTTCTTGTGGAAAACACTTGTAGGTCCTATTCTTGTGCAAAACACTTGCAGGCCCTGTTCTTGTTCAAAACACTTGAAGGCACTGTTCTTGTGTAAAACACTGGCAGGCCCTGTTCTTGTGCAAAACACTGGCAGGCCCTGTTGTTGTGCAAAACACTTGCAGGACCTGTTCTTGTGCAATACACTTTCAGACCCTGTTCTTGTGCAAAACACTTGCTTGTCCTGTTCTTGTTCAAACCACTTGCAGGCCCTGTTCTTCTATAAAACACTTGCAGGCCCTATTCCTCTTGAAAATACTGGCAGGCCGTGTTGTGAAAAACACTTGGAGGCTCTCTTTTTGTTCAAAACACTTTCAGGCCCTGTTGTGAAAAACACTTTTAGGACCTGTTTTTGTGCAATACACTTTCAGACCATGTTCTTGTGCAAAAAAGTTGCAAGCTCTGTTTTTGTGCAAAACACTTGCAGGCTCTGTTCTTGTTCAAAACACTTGCAAGTTCTGTTCTTGTGTAAAACACTGGCAGGCCCTGTTCTTGTGCAAAACACATGCAAGTTCTGTTCTTGTTCAAAACACTTGCAGGTCCTGTCCTTGTGCAAAACACTTGCAAGTTCTGTTTTTTTGCAAAACACATGCAGCCTCTGTTCTTGTGCAAAACACTTGCAGGCCCTGTTCTTGTGCAAAACACTTGCAGGCGCTATTCCTCTTGAAAATACTGGCAGGCCCTGTTGTGAAAAACACTTTTAGGACCTGTTTTTGTGCAATACACTTTCAGGCCCTGTTCTTGTGCAATACACTTTCAGAACCTGTTCTTGTGCAAAACACTTGCAGGCCCTGTTCTTGTTCAAAACACTGGCAGGCCCTGTTTTTGTGCAAAACACTTGCAGCCATTTTTCATGTGCAAAACACTTGCAGGCCGTTTTCCTCTTGAAAATACTGGCAGGGATTGTTGTTGTCCAAAATAGTTGCAAGCTCTGATCTTGTTCAAAACACTTGCAGCCCCTGTTTTTGTGCAAAACACATGCAAGTTCTGTTTTTGTGCAAAACACTGGCAGGCCCTGTTCTTGTGTAAAACACTGGCAGGTCTTGTTCTTGTGCAAAACGCTTGCAGGCCCTGTTCTTGTGCAAAACACTTGCAGGTCCTGTTCTTGTTCAAAACACTTGCAGGTCCTGTTCTTGTGCAAAATAGTTGCAAGCTCTGTTCTTGTTAAAAACACTGGCAGGCCCTGTTCTTGTTCAAAACACTGGCAGGCCCTGTTTTTGTGCAAAACACTTGAAGGCACTGTTCTTGTGTAAAACACTGGCAGGCCCTGTTCTTGTGCAAAACACTTGGAGGCCCTGTTGTTGTGCAAAACACTTGCAGGACCTGTTCTTGTGCAATACACTTTCAGACCCTGTTCTTGTTCAAACCACTTGCAGGCCCTGTTCTTCTATTAAACACTTGCAGGCCCTATTCCTCTTGAAAATACTGGCAGGCCGTGTTGTGAAAAACACTTGGAGGCTCTCTTTTTGTTCAAAACAATTTCAGGCACTGTTGTTGTTAAAAACACTTTTAGGACCTGTTCTTGTTCAAAACACTTGCAGGCCCTGTTCTTGTGCAAAACACTTGCAAGTTCTGTTTTTGTGCAAAACACATGCCAGTTCTGTTTTTGTGCAAAACACTCGCAGGCCCTGTTCTTGTGTAAAACACTGGCAGGCCCTGTTCTTGTGCAAAACACATGAAAGTTCTGTTCTTGTGCAAAACACATGCAAGTTCTGTTCTTGTTCAAAACACTTGCAGGTCCTGTCCTTGTACAAAACACTTGCAGGTTCTGTTCTTGTTCAAAACACTTGCAGGCCCTGTTCTTCCGCAAAACACTTGAAGGCTCTGTTCTTGTTCAAAACACTTTCAGGCCCTGTTGTGAAAAACACTTGGAGGCTCTCTTTTTGTTCAAAACACTTTCAGGCCCTGTTGTGAAAAACACTTTTAGGACCTGTTTTTGTGCAATACACTTTCAGACCCTGTTCTTGTGCAAAAAAGTTGCAAGCTCTGTTTTTGTGCAAAACACTTGCAGGCTCTGTTCTTGTTCAAAACACTTGCAAGTTCTGTTTTTGTGGAAAACACATGCAAGTTCTGTTTTTGTGCAAAACACTGGCAGACCCTGTTCTTGTGAAAAACACTTGGAGGCTCTCTTTTTGTTCAAAACACTTTCAGGCCCTGTTGTTGTTAAAAACACTTTTAGGACCTGTTCTTGTTCAAAACACTTGCAGGCCCTGTTCTTGTTCAAAACACTTTCAGGCCCTGTTGTGAAAAACACTTGGAGGTTCTCTTTTTGTTCAAAACACTTTCAGGCCCTGTTGTGAAAAACACTTTTAGGACCTGTTTTTGTGCAATACACTTTCAGACCCTGTTCTTGTGCAAAAAAGTTGCAAGCTCTGTTTTTGTGCAAAACACTTGCAGGCTCTGTTCTTGTTCAAAACACTTGGAAGTTCTGTTTTTGTGCAAAACACATGCCAGTTCTGTTTTTGTGCAAAACACTCGCAGGCCCTGTTCTTGTGTAAAACACTGGCAGGCCCTGTTCTTGTGCAAAACACATGCAAGTTCTGTTCTTGTTCAAAACACATGCAAGTTCTGTTCTTGTTCAAAACACTTGCAGGTCCTGTCCTTGTACAAAACACTTGCAGGCTCTGTTCTTGTTCAAAACACTTGCAGGCCCTGTTCTTCCGCAAAACACTTGAAGGCTCTGTTCTTGTTCAAAACACTTTCAGGCCCTGTTGTGAAAAACACTTGGAGGCTCTCTTTTTGTTCAAAACACTTTCAGGCCCTGTTGTGAAAAACACTTTTAGGACCTGTTTTTGTGCAATACACTTTCAGACCCTGTTCTTGTGCAAAAAAGTTGCAAGCTCTGTTTTTTTGCAAAACACTTGCAGGCTCTGTTCTTCTTCAAAACACTTGGAAGTTCTGTTTTTGTGGAAAACACATGCAAGTTCTGTTTTTGTGCAAAACACTGGCAGGCCCTGTTCTTGTGCAAAACACATGCCAGTTCTGTTCTTGTTCAAAACACTTGCAGGTCCTGTCCTTGTACAAAACACTTGCAGGCCCTGTTCTTGTTCAAAACACTTGCAGGCGCTATTCCTCTTGAAAATACTGGCAGGCCGTGTTGTGAAAAACACTTGGAGGCTCTCTTTTTGTTCAAAACACTTTCAGGCCCTGTTGTTGTGAAAAACACTTTTAGGACCTGTTCTTGTGCAATACACTTTCAGACCCTGTTCTTGTGCAAAACACTTGCTTGTCCTGTTCTTGTTCAAAACACTTGCAGGCCCTGTTCTTGTGCAAAACACATGCAAGTTCTGTTCTTGTTCAAAACACTTTCAGGTCCTGTTCTTGTTCAAAACACTGGCAGGCCCTGTTTTTCTGAAAAACACTTGACGGCACTGTTCTTGTGTAAAACACTGGCAGGCCTTGTTCTTGTGCAAAACACTTGCAGGACCTGTTCTTGTGCAATACACTTTCAGACCCTGTTCTTGTGCAAAACACTTGAAGGCCCTGTTCTTCTTCAAAACACTTTCAGGCCCTGTTGTTGTGAAAAACACTTTTAGGACCTGTTCTTGTTCAAAACACTTGCAGGCCCTGTTCTTGTGCAAAACACTTGCAAGTTCTGTTTTTGTGCAAAACACATGCCAGTTCTGTTTTTGTGCAAAACACTCGCAGGCCCTGTTGTTGTGTAAAACACTGGCAGGCCCTGTTCTTGTGCAAAACACATGCAAGTTCTGTTCTTGTTCAAAAAACTTGCAGGTCCTGTCCTTGTACAAAACACTTGCAGGCTCTGTTCTTGTGCAAAACACTTGAAGGCCCTGTTCTTGTTCAAAACACTTTCAGGCCCTGTTGTGAAAAACACTTTTAGGACCTGTTCTTGTGCAATACACTTTCAGACCCTGTTCTTGTGCAAAAAAGTTGCAAGCTCTGTTTTTGTGCAAAACACTTGCAGGCTCTGTTCTTGTTCAAAACACTTGCAAGTTCTGTTTTTGTGGAAAACACTGGCAGGCCCTGTTCTTGTGCAAAACACATGCAAGTTCTGTTCTTGTTCAAAACACTTTCAGGTCCTGTTCTTGTGTAAAACACTGGCAGGCCCTGTTCTTGTGGAAAACACTTGCAGGCGCTATTCCTCTTGAAAATACTGGCACGCCCTGTTGTGAAAAACACTTGGAGGCTCTCTTTTTGTTCAAAACACTTTCAGGCCCTGTTGTTGTGAAAAACACTTTTAGGACCTGTTCTTGTGCAATACACTTTCAGACCCTGTTCTTGTGCAAAACACTTGCTTGTCCTGTTCTTGTTCAAAACACTTGCAGGCCCTGTTCTTGTGCAAAACACATGCAAGTTCTGTTCTTGTTCAAAACACTTTCAGGTCCTGTTCTTGTTCAAAACACTGGCAGGCCCTGTTTTTGTGCAAAACACTTGAAGGCACTGTTCTTGTGTAAAACACTGGCAGGCCTTGTTCTTGTGCAAAACACTTGCAGGATCTGTTCTTGTGCAATACACTTTCAGACCCTGTTCTTGTGCAAAACACTTGAAGGCCCTGTTCTTCTTCAAAACACTTTCAGGCCCTGTTGTTGTGAAAAACACTTGCAGGCCCTGTTCTTGTGCAAGACACTTGCAAGTTCTGTTTTTCTGCAAAACACATGCCAGTTCTGTTTTTGTGCAAAACACTCGCAGGCCCTGTTGTTGTGTAAAACACTGGCAGGCCCTGTTCTTGTGCAAAACACATGCAAGTTCTGTTCTTGTTCAAAAAACTTGCAGGTCCTGTCCTTGTACAAAACACTTGCAGGCTCTGTTCTTGTGCAAAACACTTGAAGGCCCTGTTCTTGTTCAAAACACTTTCAGGCCCTGTTGTGAAAAACACTTTTAGGACCTGTTTTTGTGCAATACACTTTCAGACCCTGTTCTTGTGCAAAAAAGTTGCAAGCTCTGTTTTTGTGCAAAACACTTGCAGGCTCTGTTCTTGTTCAAAACACTTGCAAGTTCTGTTTTTGTGGAAAACACTGGCAGGCCCTGTTCTTGTGCAAAACACATGCAAGTTCTGTTCTTGTTCAAAACACTTTCAGGTCCTGTTCTTGTGTAAAACACTGGCAGGCCCTGTTCTTGTGCAAAACACTTGCAGGCCCTGTTCTTGTGCAAAACACATGCAAGTTCTGTTCTTGTTCAAAACACTTTCAGGTCCTGTTCTTGTGCAAAACACATGCAAGTTCTGTTCTTGTTCAAAAAACTTGCAGGTCCTGTCCTTGTACAAAACACTTGCAGGCTCTGTTCTTCTATTAAACACTTGCAGGCCCTATTCCTCTTGAAAATACTGGCAGGCCGTGTTGTGAAAAACACTTGGAGGCTCTCTTTTTGTTCAAAACACTTGCAGGCCCTGTTCTTGTGCAAAACACTTGAAGGCCCTGTTCTTGTTCAAAACACTTGCAGGCCCTGTTCTTGTTCAAAACACTTGCAGGCGCTATTCCTCTTGAAAATACTGGCAGGCCGTGTTGTGAAAAACACTTGGAGGCTCTCTTTTTGTTCAAAACACTTTCAGGCCCTGTTGTTGTGAAAAACACTTTTAGGACCTGTTCTTGTGCAATACACTTTCAGACCCTGTTCTTGTGCAAAAAAGTTGCAAGCTCTGTTTTTGTGCAAAACACTTGCAGGCTCTGTTCTTGTTCAAAACACTTGCAAGTTCTGTTTTTGTGGAAAACACTGGCAGGCCCTGTTCTTGTGCAAAACACATGCAAGTTCTGTTCTTGTTCAAAACACTTTCAGGTCCTGTTCTTGTTCAAAACACTGGCAGGCCCTGTTCTTTTGCAAAACACTGGCAGGCCCTGTTTTCGTGCAAAACACTTGCAGGCACTGTTCCTCTGGAAAATGTTTGCAGGCCATGTTCTTGTGTAAAACACTGGCAGGCCCTGTTCTTGTGCAAAACACTTGGAGGCCCTGTTGTTGTGCAAAACACTTGCAGGCTCTGTTCTTGTGCAAAACACTTGAAGGCCCTGTTCTTGTTCAAAACACTTGCAGGCCCTGTTCTTGTTCAAAACACTTGCAGGCGCTATTCCTCTTGAAAATACTGGCAGGCCGTGTTGTGAAAAACACTTGGAGGCTCTCTTTTTGTTCAAAACACTTTCAGGCCCTGTTGTTGTGAAAAACACTTTTAGGACCTGTTCTTGTGCAATACACTTTCAGACCCTGTTCTTGTGCAAAAAAGTTGCAAGCTCTGTTTTTGTGCAAAACACTTGCAGGCTCTGTTCTTGTTCAAAACACTTGCAAGTTCTGTTTTTGTGGAAAACACTGGCAGGCCCTGTTCTTGTGCAAAACACATGCAAGTTCTGTTCTTGTTCAAAACACTTTCAGGTCCTGTTCTTGTTCAAAACACTGGCAGGCCCTGTTCTTTTGCAAAACACTGGCAGGCCCTGTTTTCGTGCAAAACACTTGCAGGCACTGTTCCTCTGGAAAATGTTTGCAGGCCATGTTCTTGTGGAAAACACTTGTAGGTCCTGTTCTTGTGCAAAACACTTGCAGGCCCTGTTCTTGTTCAAAACACTTGAAGGCACAGTTCTTGTGTAAAACACTGGCAGGCCCTGTTCTTGTGCAAAACACTGGCAGGCCCTGTTCTTGTGCAAAACACTTGCAAGTTCTGTTTTTGTGCAAAACACATGCCAGTTCTGTTTTTGTGCAAAACACTCGCAGGCCCTGTTGTTGTGTAAAACACTGGCAGGCCCTGTTCTTGTGCAAAACACATGCAAGTTCTGTTCTTGTTCAAAAAACTTGCAGGTCCTGTCCTTGTACAAAACACTTGCAGGCTCTGTTCTTCTATTAAACACTTGCAGGCCCTATTCCTCTTGAAAATACTGGCAGGCCGTGTTGTGAAAAACACTTGGAGGCTCTCTTTTTGTTCAAAACACTTTCAGGCCCTGTTGTTGTTAAAAACACTTTTAGGACCTGTTCTTGTTCAAAACACTTGCAGGCCCTGTTCTTGTGCAAAACACTTGCAAGTTCTGTTTTTGTGCAAAACACATGCCAGTTCTGTTTTTGTGCAAAACACTCGCAGGCCCTGTTCTTGTGTAAAACACTGGCAGGCCCTGTTCTTGTGCAAAACACATGCAAGTTCTGTTCTTGTGCAAAACACATGCAAGTTCTGTTCTTGTTCAAAACACTTGCAGGTCCTGTCCTTGTACAAAACACTTGCAGGTTCTGTTCTTGTTCAAAACACTTGCAGGCCCTGTTCTTCCGCAAAACACTTGAAGGCTCTGTTCTTGTTCAAAACACTTTCAGGCCCTGTTGTGAAAAACACTTGGAGGCTCTCTTTTTGTTCAAAAAACTTTCAGGCCCTGTTGTGAAAAACACTTTTAGGACCTGTTTTTGTGCAATACACTTTCAGACCCTGTTCTTGTGCAAAAAAGTTCCAAGCTCTGTTTTTGTGCAAAACACTTGCAGGCTCTGTTCTTGTTCAAAACACTTGCAAGTTCTGTTTTTGTGGAAAACACATGCAAGTTCTGTTTTTGTGCAAAACACTGGCAGACCCTGTTCTTGTGAAAAACACTTGGAGGCTCTCTTTTTGTTCAAAACACTTTCAGGCCCTGTTGTTGTTAAAAACACTTTTAGGACCTGTTCTTGTTCAAAACACTTGCAGGCCCTGTTCCTGTGCAAAACACTTGAAGGCTCTGTTCTTGTTCAAAACACTTTCAGGCCCTGTTGTGAAAAACACTTGGAGGTTCTCTTTTTGTTCAAAACACTTTCAGGCCCTGTTGTGAAAAACACTTTTAGGACCTGTTTTTGTGCAATACACTTTCAGACCCTGTTCTTGTGCAAAAAAGTTGCAAGCTCTGTTTTTGTGCAAAACACTTGCAGGCTCTGTTCTTGTTCAAAACACTTGGAAGTTCTGTTTTTGTGCAAAACACATGCCAGTTCTGTTTTTGTGCAAAACACTCGCAGGCCCTGTTCTTGTGTAAAACACTGGCAGGCCCTGTTCTTGTGCAAAACACATGCAAGTTCTGTTCTTGTTCAAAACACATGCAAGTTCTGTTCTTGTTCAAAACACTTGCAGGTCCTGTCCTTGTACAAAACACTTGCAGGCTCTGTTCTTGTTCAAAACACTTGCAGGCCCTGTTCTTCCGCAAAACACTTGAAGGCTCTGTTCTTGTTCAAAACACTTTCAGGCCCTGTTGTGAAAAACACTTGGAGGCTCTCTTTTTGTTCAAAACACTTTCAGGCCCTGTTGTGAAAAACACTTTTAGGACCTGTTTTTGTGCAATACACTTTCAGACCCTGTTCTTGTGCAAAAAAGTTGCAAGCTCTGTTTTTTTGCAAAACACTTGCAGGCTCTGTTCTTGTTCAAAACACTTGGAAGTTCTGTTTTTGTGGAAAACACATGCAAGTTCTGTTTTTGTGCAAAACACTTGCAGGTCCTGTCCTTGTACAAAACACTTGCAGGCCCTGTTCTTGTTCAAAACACTTGCAGGCGCTATTCCTCTTGAAAATACTGGCAGGCCGTGTTGTGAAAAACACTTGGAGGCTCTCTTTTTGTTCAAAACACTTTCAGGCCCTGTTGTTGTGAAAAACACTTTTAGGACCTGTTCTTGTGCAATACACTTTCAGACCCTGTTCTTGTGCAAAACACTTGCTTGTCCTGTTCTTGTTCAAAACACTTGCAGGCCCTGTTCTTGTGCAAAACACATGCAAGTTCTGTTCTTGTTCAAAACACTTTCAGGTCCTGTTCTTGTTCAAAACACTGGCAGGCCCTGTTTTTGTGCAAAACACTTGAAGGCACTGTTCTTGTGTAAAACACTGGCAGGCCTTGTTCTTGTGCAAAACACTTGCAGGACCTGTTCTTGTGCAATACACTTTCAGACCCTGTTCTTGTGCAAAACACTTGAAGGCCCTGTTCTTCTTCAAAACACTTTCAGGCCCTGTTGTTGTGAAAAACACTTTTAGGACCTGTTCTTGTTCAAAACACTTGCAGGCCCTGTTCTTGTGCAAAACACTTGTAAGTTCTGTTTTTGTGCAAAACACATGCCAGTTCTTTTTTTGTGCAAAACACTCGCAGGCCCTGTTGTTGTGTAAAACACTGGCAGGCCCTGTTCTTGTGCAAAACACATGCAAGTTCTGTTCTTGTTCAAAAAACTTGCAGGTCCTGTCCTTGTACAAAACACTTGCAGGCTCTGTTCTTGTGCAAAACACTTGAAGGCCCTGTTCTTGTTCAAAACACTTTCAGGCCCTGTTGTGAAAAACACTTTTAGGACCTGTTTTTGTGCAATACACTTTCAGACCCTGTTCTTGTGCAAAAAAGTTGCAAGCTCTGTTTTTGTGCAAAACACTTGCAGGCTCTGTTCTTGTTCAAAACACTTGCAAGTTCTGTTTTTGTGGAAAACACTGGCAGGCCCTGTTCTTGTGCAAAACACATGCAAGTTCTGTTCTTGTTCAAAACACTTTCAGGTCCTGTTCTTGTGTAAAACACTGGCAGGCCCTGTTCTTGTGGAAAACACTTGCAGGCGCTATTCCTCTTGAAAATACTGGCAGGCCGTGTTGTGAAAAACACTTGGAGGCTCTCTTTTTGTTCAAAACACTTTCAGGCCCTGTTGTTGTGAAAAACACTTTTAGGACCTGTTCTTGTGCAATACACTTTCAGACCCTGTTCTTGTGCAAAAAAGTTGCAAGCTCTGTTTTTGTGCAAAACACTTGCAGGCTCTGTTCTTGTTCAAAACACTTGCAAGTTCTGTTTTTGTGGAAAACACTGGCAGGCCCTGTTCTTGTGCAAAACACATGCCAGTTCTGTTCTTGTTCAAAACACTTGCAGGTCCTGTCCTTGTACAAAACACTTGCAGGCCCTGTTCTTGTTCAAAACACTTGCAGGCGCTATTCCTCTTGAAAATACTGGCAGGCCGTGTTGTGAAAAACACTTGGAGGCTCTCTTTTTGTTCAAAACACTTTCAGGCCCTGTTGTTGTGAAAAACACTTTTAGGACCTGTTCTTGTGCAATACACTTTCAGACCCTGTTCTTGTGCAAAACACTTGCTTGTCCTGTTCTTGTTCAAAACACTTGCAGGCCCTGTTCTTGTGCAAAACACATGCAAGTTCTGTTCTTGTTCAAAACACTTTCAGGTCCTGTTCTTGTTCAAAACACTGGCAGGCCCTGTTTTTGTGCAAAACACTTGAAGGCACTGTTCTTGTGTAAAACACTGGCAGGCCTTGTTCTTGTGCAAAACACTTGCAGGACCTGTTCTTGTGCAATACACTTTCAGACCCTGTTCTTGTGCAAAACACTTGAAGGCCCTGTTCTTCTTCAAAACACTTTCAGGCCCTGTTGTTGTGAAAAACACTTGCAGGCCCTGTTCTTGTGCAAAACACTTGCAAGTTCTGTTTTTCTGCAAAACACATGCCAGTTCTGTTTTTGTGCAAAACACTCGCAGGCCCTGTTGTTGTGTAAAACACTGGCAGGCCCTGTTTTTGTGCAAAACACTTGAAGGCACTGTTCTTGTGTAAAACACTGGCAGGCCTTGTTCTTGTGCAAAACACTTGCAGGACCTGTTCTTGTGCAATACACTTTCAGACCCTGTTCTTGTGCAAAACACTTGAAGGCCCTGTTCTTCTTCAAAACACTTTCAGGCCCTGTTGTTGTGAAAAACACTTTTAGGACCTGTTCTTGTTCAAAACACTTGCAGGCCCTGTTCTTGTGCAAAACACTTGTAAGTTCTGTTTTTGTGCAAAACACATGCCAGTTCTGTTTTTGTGCAAAACACTCGCAGGCCCTGTTGTTGTGTAAAACACTGGCAGGCCCTGTTCTTGTGCAAAACACATGCAAGTTCTGTTCTTGTTCAAAAAACTTGCAGGTCCTGTCCTTGTACAAAACACTTGCAGGCTCTGTTCTTGTGCAAAACACTTGAAGGCCCTGTTCTTGTTCAAAACACTTTCAGGCCCTGTTGTGAAAAACACTTTTAGGACCTGTTTTTGTGCAATACACTTTCAGACCCTGTTCTTGTGCAAAAAAGTTGCAAGCTCTGTTTTTGTGCAAAACACTTGCAGGCTCTGTTCTTGTTCAAAACACTTGCAAGTTCTGTTTTTGTGGAAAACACTGGCAGGCCCTGTTCTTGTGCAAAACACATGCAAGTTCTGTTCTTGTTCAAAACACTTTCAGGTCCTGTTCTTGTGTAAAACACTGGCAGGCCCTGTTCTTGTGGAAAACACTTGCAGGCGCTATTCCTCTTGAAAATACTGGCAGGCCGTGTTGTGAAAAACACTTGGAGGCTCTCTTTTTGTTCAAAACACTTTCAGGCCCTGTTGTTGTGAAAAACACTTTTAGGACCTGTTCTTGTGCAATACACTTTCAGACCCTGTTCTTGTGCAAAAAAGTTGCAAGCTCTGTTTTTGTGCAAAACACTTGCAGGCTCTGTTCTTGTTCAAAACACTTGCAAGTTCTGTTTTTGTGGAAAACACTGGCAGGCCCTGTTCTTGTGCAAAACACATGCCAGTTCTGTTCTTGTTCAAAACACTTGCAGGTCCTGTCCTTGTACAAAACACTTGCAGGCCCTGTTCTTGTTCAAAACACTTGCAGGCGCTATTCCTCTTGAAAATACTGGCAGGCCGTGTTGTGAAAAACACTTGGAGGCTCTCTTTTTGTTCAAAACACTTTCAGGCCCTGTTGTTGTGAAAAACACTTTTAGGACCTGTTCTTGTGCAATACACTTTCAGACCCTGTTCTTGTGCAAAACACTTGCTTGTCCTGTTCTTGTTCAAAACACTTGCAGGCCCTGTTCTTGTGCAAAACACATGCAAGTTCTGTTCTTGTTCAAAACACTTTCAGGTCCTGTTCTTGTTCAAAACACTGGCAGGCCCTGTTTTTGTGCAAAACACTTGAAGGCACTGTTCTTGTGTAAAACACTGGCAGGCCTTGTTCTTGTGCAAAACACTTGCAGGACCTGTTCTTGTGCAATACACTTTCAGACCCTGTTCTTGTGCAAAACACTTGAAGGCCCTGTTCTTCTTCAAAACACTTTCAGGCCCTGTTGTTGTGAAAAACACTTGCAGGCCCTGTTCTTGTGCAAAACACTTGCAAGTTCTGTTTTTCTGCAAAACACATGCCAGTTCTGTTTTTGTGCAAAACACTCGCAGGCCCTGTTGTTGTGTAAAACACTGGCAGGCCCTGTTCTTGTGCAAAACACATGCAAGTTCTGTTCTTGTTCAAAAAACTTGCAGGTCCTGTCCTTGTACAAAACACTTGCAGGCTCTGTTCTTGTGCAAAACACTTGAAGGCCCTGTTCTTGTTCAAAACACTTTCAGGCCCTGTTGTGAAAAACACTTTTAGGACCTGTTTTTGTGCAATACACTTTCAGACCCTGTTCTTGTGCAAAAAAGTTGCAAGCTCTGTTTTTGTGCAAAACACTTGCAGGCTCTGTTCTTGTTCAAAACACTTGCAAGTTCTGTTTTTGTGGAAAACACTGGCAGGCCCTGTTCTTGTGCAAAACACATGCAAGTTCTGTTCTTGTTCAAAACACTTTCAGGTCCTGTTCTTGTGTAAAACACTGGCAGGCCCTGTTCTTGTGCAAAACACTTGGAGGCCCTGTTGTTGTGCAAAACACTTGCAGGCTCTGTTCTTGTTCAAAACACTTGCAGGCCCTGTTCTTGTGCAAAACACTTGAAGGCCCTGTTCTTGTTCAAAACACTTGCAGGCCCTGTTCTTGTTCAAAACACTTGCAGGCGCTATTCCTCTTGAAAATACTGGCAGGCCGTGTTGTGAAAAACACTTGGAGGCTCTCTTTTTGTTCAAAACACTTTCAGGCCCTGTTGTTGTGAAAAACACTTTTAGGACCTGTTCTTGTGCAATACACTTTCAGACCCTGTTCTTGTGCAAAAAAGTTGCAAGCTCTGTTTTTGTGCAAAACACTTGCAGGCTCTGTTCTTGTTCAAAACACTTGCAAGTTCTGTTTTTGTGGAAAACACTGGCAGGCCCTGTTCTTGTGCAAAACACATGCAAGTTCTGTTCTTGTTCAAAACACTTTCAGGTCCTGTTCTTGTTCAAAACACTGGCAGGCCCTGTTCTTGTGCAAAACACATGCAAGTTCTGTTCTTGTGCAAAACACATGCAAGTTCTGTTCTTGTTCAAAACACTTGCAGGTCCTGTCCTTGTACAAAACACTTGCAGGTTCTGTTCTTGTTCAAAACACTTGCAGGCCCTGTTCTTCCGCAAAACACTTGAAGGCTCTGTTCTTGTTCAAAACACTTTCAGGCCCTGTTGTGAAAAACACTTGGAGGCTCTCTTTTTGTTCAAAACACTTTCAGGCCCTGTTGTGAAAAACACTTTTAGGACCTGTTTTTGTGCAATACACTTTCAGACCCTGTTCTTGTGCAAAAAAGTTGCAAGCTCTGTTTTTGTGCAAAACACTTGCAGGCTCTGTTCTTGTTCAAAACACTTGCAAGTTCTGTTTTTGTGGAAAACACATGCAAGTTCTGTTTTTGTGCAAAACACTGGCAGACCCTGTTCTTGTGAAAAACACTTGGAGGCTCTCTTTTTGTTCAAAACACTTTCAGGCCCTGTTCTTGTTCAAAACACTGGCAGGCCCTGTTTTTGTGCAAAACACTTGAAGGCACTGTTCTTGTGTAAAACACTGGCAGGCCCTGTTCTTGTGCAAAACACTTGGAGGCCCTGTTGTTGTGCAAAACACTTGCAGGACCTGTTCTTGTGCAATAAACTTTCAGACCCTGTTCTTGTTCAAACCACTTGCAGGCCCTGTTCTTGTGCAAAACACTTGCAGGCGCTATTCCTCTTGAAAATACTGGCAGGCCCTTTTGTGAAAAACACTTGGAGGCTCTCTTTTTGTTCAAAACACTTTCAGGCCCTGTTGTTGTGAAAAACACTTTTAGGACCTGTTCTTGTGCAATACACTTTCAGACCCTGTTCTTGTGCAAAAAAGTTGCAAGCTCTGTTTTTGTGCAAAACACTTGCAGGCTCTGTTCTTGTTCAAAACACTTGCAAGTTCTGTTTTTGTGGAAAACACTGGCAGGCCCTGTTCTTGTGCAAAACACATGCAAGTTCTGTTCTTGTTCAAAACACTTTCAGGTCCTGTTCTTGTTCAAAACACTGGCAGGCCCTGTTCTTGTGCAAAACACATGCAAGTTCTGTTCTTGTGCAAAACACATGCAAGTTCTGTTCTTGTTCAAAACACTTGCAGGTCCTGTCCTTGTACAAAACACTTGCAGGTTCTGTTCTTGTTCAAAACACTTGCAGGCCCTGTTCTTCCGCAAAACACTTGAAGGCTCTGTTCTTGTTCAAAACACTTTCAGGCCCTGTTGTGAAAAACACTTGGAGGCTCTCTTTTTGTTCAAAACACTTTCAGGCCCTGTTGTGAAAAACACTTTTAGGACCTGTTTTTGTGCAATACACTTTCAGACCCTGTTCTTGTGCAAAAAAGTTGCAAGCTCTGTTTTTGTGCAAAACACTTGCAGGCTCTGTTCTTGTTCAAAACACTTGCAAGTTCTGTTTTTGTGGAAAACACATGCAAGTTCTGTTTTTGTGCAAAACACTGGCAGACCCTGTTCTTGTGAAAAACACTTGGAGGCTCTCTTTTTGTTCAAAACACTTTCAGGCCCTGTTCTTGTTCAAAACACTGGCAGGCCCTGTTTTTGTGCAAAACACTTGAAGGCACTGTTCTTGTGTAAAACACTGGCAGGCCCTGTTCTTGTGCAAAACACTTGGAGGCCCTGTTGTTGTGCAAAACACTTGCAGGACCTGTTCTTGTGCAATAAACTTTCAGACCCTGTTCTTGTTCAAACCACTTGCAGGCCCTGTTCTTGTGCAAAACACTTGCAGGCGCTATTCCTCTTGAAAATACTGGCAGGCCCTTTTGTGAAAAACACTTGGAGGCTCTCTTTTTGTTCAAAACACTTTCAGGCCCTGTTGTTGTTAAAAACACTTTTAGGACCTGTTCTTGTTCAAAACACTTGCAGGCCCTGTTCTTGTGCAAAACACTTGAAGGCTCTGTTCTTGTTCAAAACACTTTCAGGCCCTGTTGTGAAAAACACTTGGAGGTTCTCTT
The DNA here is from genome assembly GCA_022577455.1 of Arizona elegans. Classification (NCBI taxonomy): domain Eukaryota; kingdom Metazoa; phylum Chordata; class Lepidosauria; order Squamata; family Colubridae; genus Arizona; species Arizona elegans. The sequence goes on from JAKOOJ010000054.1 coordinate 2,145,051, forward strand.
TTTGTTCAAAACACTTTCAGGCCCTGTTGTGAAAAACACTTTTAGGACCTGTTTTTGTGCAATACACTTTCAGACCCTGTTCTTGTGCAAAAAAGTTGCAAGCTCTGTTTTTGTGCAAAACACTTGCAGGCTCTGTTCTTGTTCAAAACACTTGGAAGTTCTGTTTTTGTGCAAAACACATGCCAGTTCTGTTTTTGTGCAAAACACTCGCAGGCCCTGTTCTTGTGTAAAACACTGGCAGGCCCTGTTCTTGTGCAAAACACATGCAAGTTCTGTTCTTGTTCAAAACACATGCAAGTTCTGTTCTTGTTCAAAACACTTGCAGGTCCTGTCCTTGTACAAAACACTTGCAGGCTCTGTTCTTGTTCAAAACACTTGGAAGTTCTGTTTTTGTGGAAAACACATGCAAGTTCTGTTTTTGTGCAAAACACTGGCAGACCCTGTTCTTGTGTAAAACACTGGCAGGCCCTGTTCTTGTGCAAAACACATGCAAGTTCTGTTCTTGTTCAAAACACTTGCAGGTCCTGTCCTTGTACAAAACACTTGCAGGCCCTGTTCTTGTTCAAAACACTTGCAGGCGCTATTCCTCTTGAAAATACTGGCAGGCGTGTTGTGAAAAACACTTGGAGGCTCTCTTTTTGTTCAAAACACTTTCAGGCCCTGTTGTTGTGAAAAACACTTTTAGGACCTGTTCTTGTGCAATACACTTTCAGACCCTGTTCTTGTGCAAAACACTTGCTTGTCCTGTTCTTGTTCAAAACACTTGCAGGCCCTGTTCTTGTGCAAAACACATGCAAGTTCTGTTCTTGTTCAAAACACTTTCAGGTCCTGTTCTTGTTCAAAACACTGGCAGGCCCTGTTTTTGTGCAAAACACTTGAAGGCACTGTTCTTGTGTAAAACACTGGCAGGCCTTGTTCTTGTGCAAAACACTTGCAGGACCTGTTCTTGTGCAATACACTTTCAGACCCTGTTCTTGTGCAAAACACTTGAAGGCCCTGTTCTTCTTCAAAACACTTTCAGGCCCTGTTGTTGTGAAAAACACTTTTAGGACCTGTTCTTGTTCAAAACACTTGCAGGCCCTGTTCTTGTGCAAAACACTTGTAAGTTCTGTTTTTGTGCAAAACACATGCCAGTTCTGTTTTTGTGCAAAACACTCGCAGGCCCTGTTGTTGTGTAAAACACTGGCAGGCCCTGTTCTTGTGCAAAACACATGCAAGTTCTGTTCTTGTTCAAAAAACTTGCAGGTCCTGTCCTTGTACAAAACACTTGCAGGCTCTGTTCTTGTGCAAAACACTTGAAGGCCCTGTTCTTGTTCAAAACACTTTCAGGCCCTGTTGTGAAAAACACTTTTAGGACCTGTTTTTGTGCAATACACTTTCAGACCCTGTTCTTGTGCAAAAAAGTTGCAAGCTCTGTTTTTGTGCAAAACACTTGCAGGCTCTGTTCTTGTTCAAAACACTTGCAAGTTCTGTTTTTGTGGAAAACACTGGCAGGCCCTGTTCTTGTGCAAAACACATGCAAGTTCTGTTCTTGTTCAAAACACTTTCAGGTCCTGTTCTTGTGTAAAACACTGGCAGGCCCTGTTCTTGTGGAAAACACTTGCAGGCGCTATTCCTCTTGAAAATACTGGCAGGCCGTGTTGTGAAAAACACTTGGAGGCTCTCTTTTTGTTCAAAACACTTTCAGGCCCTGTTGTTGTGAAAAACACTTTTAGGACCTGTTCTTGTGCAATACACTTTCAGACCCTGTTCTTGTGCAAAAAAGTTGCAAGCTCTGTTTTTGTGCAAAACACTTGCAGGCTCTGTTCTTGTTCAAAACACTTGCAAGTTCTGTTTTTGTGGAAAACACTGGCAGGCCCTGTTCTTGTGCAAAACACATGCCAGTTCTGTTCTTGTTCAAAACACTTGCAGGTCCTGTCCTTGTACAAAACACTTGCAGGCCCTGTTCTTGTTCAAAACACTTGCAGGCGCTATTCCTCTTGAAAATACTGGCAGGCCGTGTTGTGAAAAACACTTGGAGGCTCTCTTTTTGTTCAAAACACTTTCAGGCCCTGTTGTTGTGAAAAACACTTTTAGGACCTGTTCTTGTGCAATACACTTTCAGACCCTGTTCTTGTGCAAAACACTTGCTTGTCCTGTTCTTGTTCAAAACACTTGCAGGCCCTGTTCTTGTGCAAAACACATGCAAGTTCTGTTCTTGTTCAAAACACTTTCAGGTCCTGTTCTTGTTCAAAACACTGGCAGGCCCTGTTTTTGTGCAAAACACTTGAAGGCACTGTTCTTGTGTAAAACACTGGCAGGCCTTGTTCTTGTGCAAAACACTTGCAGGACCTGTTCTTGTGCAATACACTTTCAGACCCTGTTCTTGTGCAAAACACTTGAAGGCCCTGTTCTTCTTCAAAACACTTTCAGGCCCTGTTGTTGTGAAAAACACTTGCAGGCCCTGTTCTTGTGCAAAACACTTGCAAGTTCTGTTTTTCTGCAAAACACATGCCAGTTCTGTTTTTGTGCAAAACACTCGCAGGCCCTGTTGTTGTGTAAAACACTGGCAGGCCCTGTTCTTGTGCAAAACACATGCAAGTTCTGTTCTTGTTCAAAAAACTTGCAGGTCCTGTCCTTGTACAAAACACTTGCAGGCTCTGTTCTTGTGCAAAACACTTGAAGGCCCTGTTCTTGTTCAAAACACTTTCAGGCCCTGTTGTGAAAAACACTTTTAGGACCTGTTTTTGTGCAATACACTTTCAGACCCTGTTCTTGTGCAAAAAAGTTGCAAGTTCTGTTTTTGTGGAAAACACTGGCAGGCCCTGTTCTTGTGCAAAACACATGCAAGTTCTGTTCTTGTTCAAAACACTTTCAGGTCCTGTTCTTGTGTAAAACACTGGCAGGCCCTGTTCTTGTGCAAAACACTTGGAGGCCCTGTTGTTGTGCAAAACACTTGCAGGCTCTGTTCTTGTTCAAAACACTTGGAAGTTCTGTTTTTGTGGAAAACACATGCAAGTTCTGTTTTTGTGCAAAACACTGGCAGACCCTGTTCTTGTGTAAAACACTGGCAGGCCCTGTTCTTGTGCAAAACACATGCAAGTTCTGTTCTTGTTCAAAACACTTGCAGGTCCTGTCCTTGTACAAAACACTTGCAGGCCCTGTTCTTGTTCAAAACACTTGCAGGCGCTATTCCTCTTGAAAATACTGGCAGGCCGTGTTGTGAAAAACACTTGGAGGCTCTCTTTTTGTTCAAAACACTTTCAGGCCCTGTTGTTGTGAAAAACACTTTTAGGACCTGTTCTTGTGCAATACACTTTCAGACCCTGTTCTTGTGCAAAACACTTGCTTGTCCTGTTCTTGTTCAAAACACTTGCAGGCCCTGTTCTTGTGCAAAACACATGCAAGTTCTGTTCTTGTTCAAAACACTTTCAGGTCCTGTTCTTGTTCAAAACACTGGCAGGCCCTGTTTTTGTGCAAAACACTTGAAGGCACTGTTCTTGTGTAAAACACTGGCAGGCCTTGTTCTTGTGCAAAACACTTGCAGGACCTGTTCTTGTGCAATACACTTTCAGACCCTGTTCTTGTGCAAAACACTTGAAGGCCCTGTTCTTCTTCAAAACACTTTCAGGCCCTGTTGTTGTGAAAAACACTTTTAGGACCTGTTCTTTTTCAAAACACTTGCAGGCCCTGTTCTTGTGCAAAACACTTGTAAGTTCTGTTTTTGTGCAAAACACATGCCAGTTCTGTTTTTGTGCAAAACACTCGCAGGCCCTGTTGTTGTGTAAAACACTGGCAGGCCCTGTTCTTGTGCAAAACACATGCAAGTTCTGTTCTTGTTCAAAAAACTTGCAGGTCCTGTCCTTGTACAAAACACTTGCAGGCTCTGTTCTTGTGCAAAACACTTGAAGGCCCTGTTCTTGTTCAAAACACTTTCAGGCCCTGTTGTGAAAAACACTTTTAGGACCTGTTTTTGTGCAATACACTTTCAGACCCTGTTCTTGTGCAAAAAAGTTGCAAGCTCTGTTTTTGTGCAAAACACTTGCAGGCTCTGTTCTTGTTCAAAACACTTGCAAGTTCTGTTTTTGTGGAAAACACTGGCAGGCCCTGTTCTTGTGCAAAACACATGCAAGTTCTGTTCTTGTTCAAAACACTTTCAGGTCCTGTTCTTGTGTAAAACACTGGCAGGCCCTGTTCTTGTGGAAAACACTTGCAGGCGCTATTCCTCTTGAAAATACTGGCAGGCCGTGTTGTGAAAAACACTTGGAGGCTCTCTTTTTGTTCAAAACACTTTCAGGCCCTGTTGTTGTGAAAAACACTTTTAGGACCTGTTCTTGTGCAATACACTTTCAGACCCTGTTCTTGTGCAAAAAAGTTGCAAGCTCTGTTTTTGTGCAAAACACTTGCAGGCTCTGTTCTTGTTCAAAACACTTGCAAGTTCTGTTTTTGTGGAAAACACTGGCAGGCCCTGTTCTTGTGCAAAACACATGCCAGTTCTGTTCTTGTTCAAAACACTTGCAGGTCCTGTCCTTGTACAAAACACTTGCAGGCCCTGTTCTTGTTCAAAACACTTGCAGGCGCTATTCCTCTTGAAAATACTGGCAGGCCGTGTTGTGAAAAACACTTGGAGGCTCTCTTTTTGTTCAAAACACTTTCAGGCCCTGTTGTTGTGAAAAACACTTTTAGGACCTGTTCTTGTGCAATACACTTTCAGACCCTGTTCTTGTGCAAAACACTTGCTTGTCCTGTTCTTGTTCAAAACACTTGCAGGCCCTGTTCTTGTGCAAAACACATGCAAGTTCTGTTCTTGTTCAAAACACTTTCAGGTCCTGTTCTTGTTCAAAACACTGGCAGGCCCTGTTTTTGTGCAAAACACTTGAAGGCACTGTTCTTGTGTAAAACACTGGCAGGCCTTGTTCTTGTGCAAAACACTTGCAGGACCTGTTCTTGTGCAATACACTTTCAGACCCTGTTCTTGTGCAAAACACTTGAAGGCCCTGTTCTTCTTCAAAACACTTTCAGGCCCTGTTGTTGTGAAAAACACTTGCAGGCCCTGTTCTTGTGCAAAACACTTGCAAGTTCTGTTTTTCTGCAAAACACATGCCAGTTCTGTTTTTGTGCAAAACACTCGCAGGCCCTGTTGTTGTGTAAAACACTGGCAGGCCCTGTTCTTGTGCAAAACACATGCAAGTTCTGTTCTTGTTCAAAAAACTTGCAGGTCCTGTCCTTGTACAAAACACTTGCAGGCTCTGTTCTTGTGCAAAACACTTGAAGGCCCTGTTCTTGTTCAAAACACTTTCAGGCCCTGTTGTGAAAAACACTTTTAGGACCTGTTTTTGTGCAATACACTTTCAGACCCTGTTCTTGTGCAAAAAAGTTGCAAGCTCTGTTTTTGTGCAAAACACTTGCAGGCTCTGTTCTTGTTCAAAACACTTGCAAGTTCTGTTTTTGTGGAAAACACTGGCAGGCCCTGTTCTTGTGCAAAACACATGCAAGTTCTGTTCTTGTTCAAAACACTTTCAGGTCCTGTTCTTGTGTAAAACACTGGCAGGCCCTGTTCTTGTGCAAAACACTTGGAGGCCCTGTTGTTGTGCAAAACACTTGCAGGCTCTGTTCTTGTTCAAAACACTTGCAGGCCCTGTTCTTGTGCAAAACACTTGAAGGCCCTGTTCTTGTTCAAAACACTTGCAGGCCCTGTTCTTGTTCAAAACACTTGCAGGCGCTATTCCTCTTGAAAATACTGGCAGGCCGTGTTGTGAAAAACACTTGGAGGCTCTCTTTTTGTTCAAAACACTTTCAGGCCCTGTTGTTGTGAAAAACACTTTTAGGACCTGTTCTTGTGCAATACACTTTCAGACCCTGTTCTTGTGCAAAAAAGTTGCAAGCTCTGTTTTTGTGCAAAACACTTGCAGGCTCTGTTCTTGTGCAAAACACATGCAAGTTCTGTTCTTTTTCAAAACACTTTCAGGTCCTGTTCTTGTTCAAAACACTGGCAGGCCCTGTTCTTGTGCAAAACACATGCAAGTTCTGTTCTTGTGCAAAACACATGCAAGTTCTGTTCTTGTTCAAAACACTTGCAGGTCCTGTCCTTGTACAAAACACTTGCAGGTTCTGTTCTTGTTCAAAACACTTGCAGGCCCTGTTCTTCCGCAAAACACTTGAAGGCTCTGTTCTTGTTCAAAACACTTTCAGGCCCTGTTGTGAAAAACACTTGGAGGCTCTCTTTTTGTTCAAAACACTTTCAGGCCCTATTGTGAAAAACACTTTTAGGACCTGTTTTTGTGCAATACACTTTCAGACCCTGTTCTTGTGCAAAAAAGTTGCAAGCTCTGTTTTTGTGCAAAACACTTGCAGGCTCTGTTCTTGTTCAAAACACTTGCAAGTTCTGTTTTTGTGGAAAACACATGCAAGTTCTGTTTTTGTGCAAAACACTGGCAGACCCTGTTCTTGTGAAAAACACTTGGAGGCTCTCTTTTTGTTCAAAACACTTTCAGGCCCTGTTCTTGTTCAAAACACTTGAAGGCACTGTTCTTGTGTAAAACACTGGCAGGCCCTGTTCTTGTGCAAAACACTTGGAGGCCCTGTTGTTGTGCAAAACACTTGCAGGACCTGTTCTTGTGCAATAAACTTTCAGACCCTGTTCTTGTTCAAACCACTTGCAGGCCCTGTTCTTGTGCAAAACACTTGCAGGCGCTATTCCTCTTGAAAATACTGGCAGGCCCTTTTGTGAAAAACACTTGGAGGCTCTCTTTTTGTTCAAAACACTTTCAGGCCCTGTTGTTGTTAAAAACACTTTTAGGACCTGTTCTTGTTCAAAACACTTGCAGGCCCTGTTCTTGTGCAAAACACTTGAAGGCTCTGTTCTTGTTCAAAACACTTTCAGGCCCTGTTGTGAAAAACACTTGGAGGTTCTCTTTTTGTTCAAAACACTTTCAGGCCCTGTTGTGAAAAACACTTTTAGGACCTGTTTTTGTGCAATACACTTTCAGACCCTGTTCTTGTGCAAAAAAGTTGCAAGCTCTGTTTTTGTGCAAAACACTTGCAGGCTCTGTTCTTGTTCAAAACACTTGGAAGTTCTGTTTTTGTGCAAAACACATGCCAGTTCTGTTTTTGTGCAAAACACTCGCAGGCCCTGTTCTTGTGTAAAACACTGGCAGGCCCTGTTCTTGTGCAAAACACATGCAAGTTCTGTTCTTGTTCAAAACACATGCAAGTTCTGTTCTTGTTCAAAACACTTGCAGGTCCTGTCCTTGTACAAAACACTTGCAGGCTCTGTTCTTGTTCAAAACACTTGCAGGCCCTGTTCTTCCGCAAAACACTTGAAGGCTCTGTTCTTGTTCAAAACACTTTCAGGCCCTGTTGTGAAAAACACTTGGAGGCTCTCTTTTTGTTCAAAACACTTTCAGGCCCTGTTGTGAAAAACACTTTTAGGACCTGTTTTTGTGCAATACACTTTCAGACCCTGTTCTTGTGCAAAAAAGTTGCAAGCTCTGTTTTTTTGCAAAACACTTGCAGGCTCTGTTCTTGTTCAAAACACTTGGAAGTTCTGTTTTTGTGGAAAACACATGCAAGTTCTGTTTTTGTGCAAAACACTGGCAGACCCTGTTCTTGTGTAAAACACTGGCAGGCCCTGTTCTTGTGCAAAACACATGCAAGTTCTGTTCTTGTTCAAAACACTTGCAGGTCCTGTCCTTGTACAAAACACTTGCAGGCTCTGTTCTTGTTCAAAACACTTGCAGGCCCTGTTCTTGTGCAAAACACTTGAAGGCCCTGTTCTTGTTCAAAACACTTGCAAGTTCTGTTTTTGTGGAAAACACTGGCAGGCCCTGTTCTTGTGCAAAACACATGCCAGTTCTGTTCTTGTTCAAAACACTTGCAGGTCCTGTCCTTGTACAAAACACTTGCAGGCCCTGTTCTTGTTCAAAACACTTGCAGGCGCTATTCCTCTTGAAAATACTGGCAGGCCGTGTTGTGAAAAACACTTGGAGGCTCTCTTTTTGTTCAAAACACTTTCAGGCCCTGTTGTTGTGAAAAACACTTTTAGGACCTGTTTTTGTGCAATACACTTTCAGACCCTGTTCTTGTGCAAAAAAGTTGCAAGTTCTGTTTTTGTGGAAAACACTGGCAGGCCCTGTTCTTGTGCAAAACACATGCAAGTTCTGTTCTTGTTCAAAACACTTTCAGGTCCTGTTCTTGTGTAAAACACTGGCAGGCCCTGTTCTTGTGCAAAACACTTGGAGGCCCTGTTGTTGTGCAAAACACTTGCAGGCTCTGTTCTTGTTCAAAACACTTGGAAGTTCTGTTTTTGTGGAAAACACATGCAAGTTCTGTTTTTGTGCAAAACACTGGCAGACCCTGTTCTTGTGTAAAACACTGGCAGGCCCTGTTCTTGTGCAAAACACATGCAAGTTCTGTTCTTGTTCAAAACACTTGCAGGTCCTGTCCTTGTACAAAACACTTGCAGGCCCTGTTCTTGTTCAAAACACTTGCAGGCGCTATTCCTCTTGAAAATACTGGCAGGCCGTGTTGTGAAAAACACTTGGAGGCTCTCTTTTTGTTCAAAACACTTTCAGGCCCTGTTGTTGTGAAAAACACTTTTAGGACCTGTTCTTGTGCAATACACTTTCAGACCCTGTTCTTGTGCAAAACACTTGCTTGTCCTGTTCTTGTTCAAAACACTTGCAGGCCCTGTTCTTGTGCAAAACACATGCAAGTTCTGTTCTTGTTCAAAACACTTTCAGGTCCTGTTCTTGTTCAAAACACTGGCAGGCCCTGTTTTTGTGCAAAACACTTGAAGGCACTGTTCTTGTGTAAAACACTGGCAGGCCTTGTTCTTGTGCAAAACACTTGCAGGACCTGTTCTTGTGCAATACACTTTCAGACCCTGTTCTTGTGCAAAACACTTGAAGGCCCTGTTCTTCTTCAAAACACTTTCAGGCCCTGTTGTTGTGAAAAACACTTTTAGGACCTGTTCTTTTTCAAAACACTTGCAGGCCCTGTTCTTGTGCAAAACACTTGTAAGTTCTGTTTTTGTGCAAAACACATGCCAGTTCTGTTTTTGTGCAAAACACTCGCAGGCCCTGTTGTTGTGTAAAACACTGGCAGGCCCTGTTCTTGTGCAAAACACATGCAAGTTCTGTTCTTGTTCAAAAAACTTGCAGGTCCTGTCCTTGTACAAAACACTTGCAGGCTCTGTTCTTGTGCAAAACACTTGAAGGCCCTGTTCTTGTTCAAAACACTTTCAGGCCCTGTTGTGAAAAACACTTTTAGGACCTGTTTTTGTGCAATACACTTTCAGACCCTGTTCTTGTGCAAAAAAGTTGCAAGCTCTGTTTTTGTGCAAAACACTTGCAGGCTCTGTTCTTGTTCAAAACACTTGCAAGTTCTGTTTTTGTGGAAAACACTGGCAGGCCCTGTTCTTGTGCAAAACACATGCAAGTTCTGTTCTTGTTCAAAACACTTTCAGGTCCTGTTCTTGTGTAAAACACTGGCAGGCCCTGTTCTTGTGGAAAACACTTGCAGGCGCTATTCCTCTTGAAAATACTGGCAGGCCGTGTTGTGAAAAACACTTGGAGGCTCTCTTTTTGTTCAAAACACTTTCAGGCCCTGTTGTTGTGAAAAACACTTTTAGGACCTGTTCTTGTGCAATACACTTTCAGACCCTGTTCTTGTGCAAAAAAGTTGCAAGCTCTGTTTTTGTGCAAAACACTTGCAGGCTCTGTTCTTGTTCAAAACACTTGCAAGTTCTGTTTTTGTGGAAAACACTGGCAGGCCCTGTTCTTGTGCAAAACACATGCCAGTTCTGTTCTTGTTCAAAACACTTGCAGGTCCTGTCCTTGTACAAAACACTTGCAGGCCCTGTTCTTGTTCAAAACACTTGCAGGCGCTATTCCTCTTGAAAATACTGGCAGGCCGTGTTGTGAAAAACACTTGGAGGCTCTCTTTTTGTTCAAAACACTTTCAGGCCCTGTTGTTGTGAAAAACACTTTTAGGACCTGTTCTTGTGCAATACACTTTCAGACCCTGTTCTTGTGCAAAACACTTGCTTGTCCTGTTCTTGTTCAAAACACTTGCAGGCCCTGTTCTTGTGCAAAACACATGCAAGTTCTGTTCTTGTTCAAAACACTTTCAGGTCCTGTTCTTGTTCAAAACACTGGCAGGCCCTGTTTTTGTGCAAAACACTTGAAGGCACTGTTCTTGTCTAAAACACTGGCAGGCCTTGTTCTTGTGCAAAACACTTGCAGGACCTGTTCTTGTGCAATACACTTTCAGACCCTGTTCTTGTGCAAAACACTTGAAGGCCCTGTTCTTCTTCAAAACACTTTCAGGCCCTGTTGTTGTGAAAAACACTTGCAGGCCCTGTTCTTGTGCAAAACACTTGCAAGTTCTGTTTTTCTGCAAAACACATGCCAGTTCTGTTTTTGTGCAAAACACTCGCAGGCCCTGTTGTTGTGTAAAACACTGGCAGGCCCTGTTCTTGTGCAAAACACATGCAAGTTCTGTTCTTGTTCAAAAAACTTGCAGGTCCTGTCCTTGTACAAAACACTTGCAGGCTCTGTTCTTGTGCAAAACACTTGAAGGCCCTGTTCTTGTTCAAAACACTTTCAGGCCCTGTTGTGAAAAACACTTTTAGGACCTGTTTTTGTGCAATACACTTTCAGACCCTGTTCTTGTGCAAAAAAGTTGCAAGCTCTGTTTTTGTGCAAAACACTTGCAGGCTCTGTTCTTGTTCAAAACACTTGCAAGTTCTGTTTTTGTGGAAAACACTGGCAGGCCCTGTTCTTGTGCAAAACACATGCAAGTTCTGTTCTTGTTCAAAACACTTTCAGGTCCTGTTCTTGTGTAAAACACTGGCAGGCCCTGTTCTTGTGCAAAACACTTGGAGGCCCTGTTGTTGTGCAAAACACTTGCAGGCTCTGTTCTTGTTCAAAACACTTGCAGGCCCTGTTCTTGTGCAAAACACTTGAAGGCCCTGTTCTTGTTCAAAACACTTGCAGGCCCTGTTCTTGTTCAAAACACTTGCAGGCGCTATTCCTCTTGAAAATACTGGCAGGCCGTGTTGTGAAAAACACTTGGAGGCTCTCTTTTTGTTCAAAACACTTTCAGGCCCTGTTGTTGTGAAAAACACTTTTAGGACCTGTTCTTGTGCAATACACTTTCAGACCCTGTTCTTGTGCAAAAAAGTTGCAAGCTCTGTTTTTGTGCAAAACACTTGCAGGCTCTGTTCTTGTTCAAAACACTTGCAAGTTCTGTTTTTGTGGAAAACACTGGCAGGCCCTGTTCTTGTGCAAAACACATGCAAGTTCTGTTCTTTTTCAAAACACTTTCAGGTCCTGTTCTTGTTCAAAACACTGGCAGGCCCTGTTCTTGTGCAAAACACATGCAAGTTCTGTTCTTGTGCAAAACACATGCAAGTTCTGTTCTTGTTCAAAACACTTGCAGGTCCTGTCCTTGTACAAAACACTTGCAGGTTCTGTTCTTGTTCAAAACACTTGCAGGCCCTGTTCTTCCGCAAAACACTTGAAGGCTCTGTTCTTGTTCAAAACACTTTCAGGCCCTGTTGTGAAAAACACTTGGAGGCTCTCTTTTTGTTCAAAACACTTTCAGGCCCTGTTGTGAAAAACACTTTTAGGACCTGTTTTTGTGCAATACACTTTCAGACCCTGTTCTTGTGCAAAAAAGTTGCAAGCTCTGTTTTTGTGCAAAACACTTGCAGGCTCTGTTCTTGTTCAAAACACTTGCAAGTTCTGTTTTTGTGGAAAACACATGCAAGTTCTGTTTTTGTGCAAAACACTGGCAGACCCTGTTCTTGTGAAAAACACTTGGAGGCTCTCTTTTTGTTCAAAACACTTTCAGGCCCTGTTCTTGTTCAAAACACTGGCAGGCCCTGTTTTTGTGCAAAACACTTGAAGGCACTGTTCTTGTGTAAAACACTGGCAGGCCCTGTTCTTGTGCAAAACACTTGGAGGCCCTGTTGTTGTGCAAAACACTTGCAGGACCTGTTCTTGTGCAATACACTTTCAGACCCTGTTCTTGTTCAAACCACTTGCAGGCCCTGTTCTTCTATTAAACACTTGCAGGCCCTATTCCTCTTGAAAATACTGGCAGGCCGTGTTGTGAAAAACACTTGGAGGCTCTCTTTTTGTTCAAAACACTTTCAGGCCCTGTTGTTGTTAAAAACACTTTTAGGACCTGTTCTTGTTCAAAACACTTGCAGGCCCTGTTCTTGTGCAAAACACTTGAAGGCTCTGTTCTTGTTCAAAACACTTTCAGGCCCTGTTGTGAAAAACACTTGGAGGTTCTCTTTTTGTTCAAAACACTTTCAGGCCCTGTTGTTGTGAAAAACACTTTTAGGACCTGTTCTTGTGCAATACACTTTCAGACCCTGTTCTTGTGCAAAACACTTGCTTGTCCTGTTCTTGTTCAAAACACTTGCAGGCCCTGTTCTTGTGCAAAACACATGCAAGTTCTGTTCTTGTTCAAAACACTTTCAGGTCCTGTTCTTGTTCAAAACACTTGCAAGTTCTGTTTTTGTGGAAAACACTGGCAGGCCCTGTTCTTGTGCAAAACACATGCAAGTTCTGTTCTTGTTCAAAACACTTTCAGGTCCTGTTCTTGTGTAAAACACTGGCAGGCCCTGTTCTTGTGGAAAACACTTGCAGGCGCTATTCCTCTTGAAAATACTGGCAGGCCGTGTTGTGAAAAACACTTGGAGGCTCTCTTTTTGTTCAAAACACTTTCAGGCCCTGTTGTTGTGAAAAACACTTTTAGGACCTGTTCTTGTGCAATACACTTTCAGACCCTGTTCTTGTGCAAAAAAGTTGCAAGCTCTGTTTTTGTGCAAAACACTTGCAGGCTCTGTTCTTGTTCAAAACACTTGCAAGTTCTGTTTTTGTGGAAAACACTGGCAGGCCCTGTTCTTGTGCAAAACACATGCCAGTTCTGTTCTTGTTCAAAACACTTGCAGGTCCTGTCCTTGTACAAAACACTTGCAGGCCCTGTTCTTGTTCAAAACACTTGCAGGCGCTATTCCTCTTGAAAATACTGGCAGGCCGTGTTGTGAAAAACACTTGGAGGCTCTCTTTTTGTTCAAAACACTTTCAGGCCCTGTTGTTGTGAAAAACACTTTTAGGACCTGTTCTTGTGCAATACACTTTCAGACCCTGTTCTTGTGCAAAACACTTGCTTGTCCTGTTCTTGTTCAAAACACTTGCAGGCCCTGTTCTTGTGCAAAACACATGCAAGTTCTGTTCTTGTTCAAAACACTTTCAGGTCCTGTTCTTGTTCAAAACACTGGCAGGCCCTGTTTTTGTGCAAAACACTTGAAGGCACTGTTCTTGTGTAAAACACTGGCAGGCCTTGTTCTTGTGCAAAACACTTGCAGGACCTGTTCTTGTGCAATACACTTTCAGACCCTGTTCTTGTGCAAAACACTTGAAGGCCCTGTTCTTCTTCAAAACACTTTCAGGCCCTGTTGTTGTGAAAAACACTTGCAGGCCCTGTTCTTGTGCAAAACACTTGCAAGTTCTGTTTTTCTGCAAAACACATGCCAGTTCTGTTTTTGTGCAAAACACTCGCAGGCCCTGTTGTTGTGTAAAACACTGGCAGGCCCTGTTCTTGTGCAAAACACATGCAAGTTCTGTTCTTGTTCAAAAAACTTGCAGGTCCTGTCCTTGTACAAAACACTTGCAGGCTCTGTTCTTGTGCAAAACACTTGAAGGCCCTGTTCTTGTTCAAAACACTTTCAGGCCCTGTTGTGAAAAACACTTTTAGGACCTGTTTTTGTGCAATACACTTTCAGACCCTGTTCTTGTGCAAAAAAGTTGCAAGCTCTGTTTTTGTGCAAAACACTTGCAGGCTCTGTTCTTGTTCAAAACACTTGCAAGTTCTGTTTTTGTGGAAAACACTGGCAGGCCCTGTTCTTGTGCAAAACACATGCAAGTTCTGTTCTTGTTCAAAACACTTTCAGGTCCTGTTCTTGTGTAAAACACTGGCAGGCCCTGTTCTTGTGCAAAACACTTGGAGGCCCTGTTGTTGTGCAAAACACTTGCAGGCTCTGTTCTTGTTCAAAACACTTGCAGGCCCTGTTCTTGTGCAAAACACTTGAAGGCCCTGTTCTTGTTCAAAACACTTGCAGGCCCTGTTCTTGTTCAAAACACTTGCAGGCGCTATTCCTCTTGAAAATACTGGCAGGCCGTGTTGTGAAAAACACTTGGAGGCTCTCTTTTTGTTCAAAACACTTTCAGGCCCTGTTGTTGTGAAAAACACTTTTAGGACCTGTTCTTGTGCAATACACTTTCAGACCCTGTTCTTGTGCAAAAAAGTTGCAAGCTCTGTTTTTGTGCAAAACACTTGCAGGCTCTGTTCTTGTGCAAAACACATGCAAGTTCTGTTCTTTTTCAAAACACTTTCAGGTCCTGTTCTTGTTCAAAACACTGGCAGGCCCTGTTCTTGTGCAAAACACATGCAAGTTCTGTTCTTGTGCAAAACACATGCAAGTTCTGTTCTTGTTCAAAACACTTGCAGGTCCTGTCCTTGTACAAAACACTTGCAGGTTCTGTTCTTGTTCAAAACACTTGCAGGCCCTGTTCTTCCGCAAAACACTTGAAGGCTCTGTTCTTGTTCAAAACACTTTCAGGCCCTGTTGTGAAAAACACTTGGAGGCTCTCTTTTTGTTCAAAACACTTTCAGGCCCTGTTGTGAAAAACACTTTTAGGACCTGTTTTTGTGCAATACACTTTCAGACCCTGTTCTTGTGCAAAAAAGTTGCAAGCTCTGTTTTTGTGCAAAACACTTGCAGGCTCTGTTCTTGTTCAAAACACTTGCAAGTTCTGTTTTTGTGGAAAACACATGCAAGTTCTGTTTTTGTGCAAAACACTGGCAGACCCTGTTCTTGTGAAAAACACTTGGAGGCTCTCTTTTTGTTCAAAACACTTTCAGGCCCTGTTCTTGTTCAAAACACTTGAAGGCACTGTTCTTGTGTAAAACACTGGCAGGCCCTGTTCTTGTGCAAAACACTTGGAGGCCCTGTTGTTGTGCAAAACACTTGCAGGACCTGTTCTTGTGCAATAAACTTTCAGACCCTGTTCTTGTTCAAACCACTTGCAGGCCCTGTTCTTGTGCAAAACACTTGCAGGCGCTATTCCTCTTGAAAATACTGGCAGGCCCTTTTGTGAAAAACACTTGGAGGCTCTCTTTTTGTTCAAAACACTTTCAGGCCCTGTTGTTGTTAAAAACACTTTTAGGACCTGTTCTTGTTCAAAACACTTGCAGGCCCTGTTCTTGTGCAAAACACTTGAAGGCTCTGTTCTTGTTCAAAACACTTTCAGGCCCTGTTGTGAAAAACACTTGGAGGTTCTCTTTTTGTTCAAAACACTTTCAGGCCCTGTTGTGAAAAACACTTTTAGGACCTGTTTTTGTGCAATACACTTTCAGACCCTGTTCTTGTGCAAAAAAGTTGCAAGCTCTGTTTTTGTGCAAAACACTTGCAGGCTCTGTTCTTGTTCAAAACACTTGGAAGTTCTGTTTTTGTGCAAAACACATGCCAGTTCTGTTTTTGTGCAAAACACTCGCAGGCCCTGTTCTTGTGTAAAACACTGGCAGGCCCTGTTCTTGTGCAAAACACATGCAAGTTCTGTTCTTGTTCAAAACACATGCAAGTTCTGTTCTTGTTCAAAACACTTGCAGGTCCTGTCCTTGTACAAAACACTTGCAGGCTCTGTTCTTGTTCAAAACACTTGCAGGCCCTGTTCTTCCGCAAAACACTTGAAGGCTCTGTTCTTGTTCAAAACACTTTCAGGCCCTGTTGTGAAAAACACTTGGAGGCTCTCTTTTTGTTCAAAACACTTTCAGGCCCTGTTGTGAAAAACACTTTTAGGACCTGTTTTTGTGCAATACACTTTCAGACCCTGTTCTTGTGCAAAAAAGTTGCAAGCTCTGTTTTTTTGCAAAACACTTGCAGGCTCTGTTCTTGTTCAAAACACTTGGAAGTTCTGTTTTTGTGGAAAACACATGCAAGTTCTGTTTTTGTGCAAAACACTGGCAGACCCTGTTCTTGTGTAAAACACTGGCAGGCCCTGTTCTTGTGCAAAACACATGCAAGTTCTGTTCTTGTTCAAAACACTTGCAGGTCCTGTCCTTGTACAAAACACTTGCAGGCTCTGTTCTTGTTCAAAACACTTGCAGGCCCTGTTCTTGTGCAAAACACTTGAAGGCCCTGTTCTTGTTCAAAACACTTGCAAGTTCTGTTTTTGTGGAAAACACTGGCAGGCCCTGTTCTTGTGCAAAACACATGCCAGTTCTGTTCTTGTTCAAAACACTTGCAGGTCCTGTCCTTGTACAAAACACTTGCAGGCCCTGTTCTTGTTCAAAACACTTGCAGGCGCTATTCCTCTTGAAAATACTGGCAGGCCGTGTTGTGAAAAACACTTGGAGGCTCTCTTTTTGTTCAAAACACTTTCAGGCCCTGTTGTTGTGAAAAACACTTTTAGGACCTGTTCTTGTGCAATACACTTTCAGACCCTGTTCTTGTGCAAAACACTTGCTTGTCCTGTTCTTGTTCAAAACACTTGCAAGTTCTGTTCTTGTTCAAAACACTTTCAGGTCCTGTTCTTGTTCAAAACACTGGCAGGCCCTATTTTTGTGCAAAACACTTGAAGGCACTGTTCTTGTGTAAAACACTGGCAGGCCTTGTTCTTGTGCAAAACACTTGCAGGACCTGTTCTTGTGCAATACACTTTCAGACCCTGTTCTTGTGCAAAACACTTGAAGGCCCTGTTCTTCTTCAAAACACTTTCAGGCCCTGTTGTTGTGAAAAACACTTTTAGGACCTGTTCTTGTTCAAAACACTTGCAGGCCCTGTTCTTGTGCAAAACACTTGCAAGTTCTGTTTTTGTGCAAAACACATGCCAGTTCTGTTTTTGTGCAAAACACTCGCAGGCCCTGTTGTTGTGTAAAACACTGGCAGGCCCTGTTCTTGTGCAAAACACATGCAAGTTCTGTTCTTGTTCAAAAAACTTGCAGGTCCTGTCCTTGTACAAAACACTTGCAGGCTCTGTTCTTGTGCAAAACACTTGAAGGCCCTGTTCTTGTTCAAAACACTTTCAGGCCCTGTTGTGAAAAACACTTTTAGGACCTGTTTTTGTGCAATACACTTTCAGACCCTGTTCTTGTGCAAAAAAGTTGCAAGCTCTGTTTTTGTGCAAAACACTTGCAGGCTCTGTTCTTGTTCAAAACACTTGCAAGTTCTGTTTTTGTGGAAAACACTGGCAGGCCCTGTTCTTGTGCAAAACACATGCCAGTTCTGTTCTTGTTCAAAACACTTGCAGGTCCTGTCCTTGTACAAAACACTTGCAGGCTCTGTTCTTGTGTAAAACACTGGCAGGCCCTGTTCTTGTGCAAAACACATGCAAGTTCTGTTCTTGTTCAAAACACTTGCAGGTCCTGTCCTTGTACAAAACACTTGCAGGCTCTGTTCTTGTTCAAAACACTTGCAGGCCCTGTTCTTGTGCAAAACACTTGAAGGCCCTGTTCTTGTTCAAAACACTTGCAAGTTCTGTTTTTGTGGAAAACACTGGCAGGCCCTGTTCTTGTGCAAAACACATGCCAGTTCTGTTCTTGTTCAAAACACTTGCAGGTCCTGTCCTTGTACAAAACACTTGCAGGCCCTGTTCTTGTTCAAAACACTTGCAGGCGCTATTCCTCTTGAAAATACTGGCAGGCCGTGTTGTGAAAAACACTTGGAGGCTCTCTTTTTGTTCAAAACACTTTCAGGCCCTGTTGTTGTGAAAAACACTTTTAGGACCTGTTCTTGTGCAATACACTTTCAGACCCTGTTCTTGTGCAAAACACTTGCTTGTCCTGTTCTTGTTCAAAACACTTGCAAGTTCTGTTCTTGTTCAAAACACTTTCAGGTCCTGTTCTTGTTCAAAACACTGGCAGGCCCTATTTTTGTGCAAAACACTTGAAGGCACTGTTCTTGTGTAAAACACTGGCAGGCCTTGTTCTTGTGCAAAACACTTGCAGGACCTGTTCTTGTGCAATACACTTTCAGACCCTGTTCTTGTGCAAAACACTTGAAGGCCCTGTTCTTCTTCAAAACACTTTCAGGCCCTGTTGTTGTGAAAAACACTTTTAGGACCTGTTCTTGTTCAAAACACTTGCAGGCCCTGTTCTTGTGCAAAACACTTGCAAGTTCTGTTTTTGTGCAAAACACATGCCAGTTCTGTTTTTGTGCAAAACACTCGCAGGCCCTGTTGTTGTGTAAAACACTGGCAGGCCCTGTTCTTGTGCAAAACACATGCAAGTTCTGTTCTTGTTCAAAAAACTTGCAGGTCCTGTCCTTGTACAAAACACTTGCAGGCTCTGTTCTTGTGCAAAACACTTGAAGGCCCTGTTCTTGTTCAAAACACTTTCAGGCCCTGTTGTGAAAAACACTTTTAGGACCTGTTTTTGTGCAATACACTTTCAGACCCTGTTCTTGTGCAAAAAAGTTGCAAGCTCTGTTTTTGTGCAAAACACTTGCAGGCTCTGTTCTTGTTCAAAACACTTGCAAGTTCTGTTTTTGTGGAAAACACTGGCAGGCCCTGTTCTTGTGCAAAACACATGCAAGTTCTGTTCTTGTTCAAAACACTTTCAGGTCCTGTTCTTGTGTAAAACACTGGCAGGCCCTGTTCTTGTGGAAAACACTTGCAGGCGCTATTCCTCTTGAAAATACTGGCAGGCCGTGTTGTGAAAAACACTTGGAGGCTCTCTTTTTGTTCAAAACACTTTCAGGCCCTGTTGTTGTGAAAAACACTTTTAGGACCTGTTCTTGTGCAATACACTTTCAGACCCTGTTCTTGTGCAAAAAAGTTGCAAGCTCTGTTTTTGTGGAAAACACTGGCAGGCCCTGTTCTTGTGCAAAACACATGCCAGTTCTGTTCTTGTTCAAAACACTTGCAGGTCCTGTCCTTGTACAAAACACTTGCAGGCCCTGTTCTTGTTCAAAACACTTGCAGGCGCTATTCCTCTTGAAAATACTGGCAGGCCGTGTTGTGAAAAACACTTGGAGGCTCTCTTTTTGTTCAAAACACTTTCAGGCCCTGTTGTTGTGAAAAACACTTTTAGGACCTGTTCTTGTGCAATACACTTTCAGACCCTGTTCTTGTGCAAAACACTTGCTTGTCCTGTTCTTGTTCAAAACACTTGCAAGTTCTGTTCTTGTTCAAAACACTTTCAGGTCCTGTTCTTGTTCAAAACACTGGCAGGCCCTGTTTTTGTGCAAAACACTTGAAGGCACTGTTCTTGTGTAAAACACTGGCAGGCCTTGTTCTTGTGCAAAACACTTGCAGGACCTGTTCTTGTGCAATACACTTTCAGACCCTGTTCTTGTGCAAAACACTTGAAGGCCCTGTTCTTGTGCAAAACACTTGCAAGTTCTGTTTTTGTGCAAAACATATGCCAGTTCTGTTTTTGTGCAAAACACTCGCAGGCCCTGTTGTTGTGTAAAACACTGGTAGGCCCTGTTCTTGTGCAAAACACATGCAAGTTCTGTTCTTGTTCAAAAAACTTGCAGGTCCTGTCCTTGTACAAAACACTTGCAGGCTCTGTTCTTGTGCAAAACACTTGAAGGCCCTGTTCTTGTTCAAAACACTTTCAGGCCCTGTTGTGAAAAACACTTTTAGGACCTGTTTTTGTGCAATACACTTTCAGACCCTGTTCTTGTGCAAAAAAGTTGCAAGCTCTGTTTTTGTGCAAAACACTTGCAGGCTCTGTTCTTGTTCAAAACACTTGCAAGTTCTGTTTTTGTGGAAAACACTGGCAGGCCCTGTTCTTGTGCAAAACACATGCAAGTTCTGTTCTTGTTCAAAACACTTTCAGGTCCTGTTCTTGTGTAAAACACTGGCAGGCCCTGTTCTTGTGCAAAACACTTGGAGGCCCTGTTGTTGTGAAAAACACTTGCAGGCCCTGTTCTTGTGCAAAACACTTGCAAGTTCTGTTTTTCTGCAAAACACATGCCAGTTCTGTTTTTGTGCAAAACACTCGCAGGCCCTGTTTTTGTGCAAAACACTTGAAGGCACTGTTCTTGTGTAAAACACTGGCAGGCCTTGTTCTTGTGCAAAACACTTGCAGGACCTGTTCTTGTGCAATACACTTTCAGACCCTGTTCTTGTGCAAAACACTTGAAGGCCCTGTTCTTGTGCAAAACACATGCAAGTTCTGTTCTTGTTCAAAACACTTTCAGGTCCTGTTCTTGTTCAAAACACTGGCAGGCCCTGTTTTTGTGCAAAACACTTGAAGGCACTGTTCTTGTGTAAAACACTGGCAGGCCTTGTTCTTGTGCAAAACACTTGCAGGACCTGTTCTTGTGCAATACACTTTCAGACCCTGTTCTTGTGCAAAACACTTGAAGGCCCTGTTCTTCTTCAAAACACTTTCAGGCCCTGTTGTTGTGAAAAACACTTGCAGGCCCTGTTCTTGTGCAAAACACTTGCAAGTTCTGTTTTTCTGCAAAACACATGCCAGTTCTGTTTTTGTGCAAAACACTCGCAGGCCCTGTTGTTGTGTAAAACACTGGCAGGCCCTGTTCTTGTGCAAAACACATGCAAGTTCTGTTCTTGTTCAAAAAACTTGCAGGTCCTGTCCTTGTACAAAACACTTGCAGGCTCTGTTCTTGTGCAAAACACTTGAAGGCCCTGTTCTTGTTCAAAACACTTTCAGGCCCTGTTGTGAAAAACACTTTTAGGACCTGTTTTTGTGCAATACACTTTCAGACCCTGTTCTTGTGCAAAAAAGTTGCAAGCTCTGTTTTTGTGCAAAACACTTGCAGGCTCTGTTCTTGTTCAAAACACTTGCAAGTTCTGTTTTTGTGGAAAACACTGGCAGGCCCTGTTCTTGTGCAAAACACATGCAAGTTCTGTTCTTGTTCAAAACACTTTCAGGTCCTGTTCTTGTGTAAAACACTGGCAGGCCCTGTTCTTGTGCAAAACACTTGGAGGCCCTGTTGTTGTGCAAAACACTTGCAGGCTCTGTTCTTGTTCAAAACACTTGCAGGCCCTGTTCTTGTGCAAAACACTTGAAGGCCCTGTTCTTGTTCAAAACACTTGCAGGCCCTGTTCTTGTTCAAAACACTTGCAGGCGCTATTCCTCTTGAAAATACTGGCAGGCCGTGTTGTGAAAAACACTTGGAGGCTCTCTTTTTGTTCAAAACACTTTCAGGCCCTGTTGTTGTGAAAAACACTTTTAGGACCTGTTCTTGTGCAATACACTTTCAGACCCTGTTCTTGTGCAAAAAAGTTGCAAGCTCTGTTTTTGTGCAAAACACTTGCAGGCTCTGTTCTTGTGCAAAACACATGCAAGTTCTGTTCTTTTTCAAAACACTTTCAGGTCCTGTTCTTGTTCAAAACACTGGCAGGCCCTGTTCTTGTGCAAAACACATGCAAGTTCTGTTCTTGTGCAAAACACATGCAAGTTCTGTTCTTGTTCAAAACACTTGCAGGTCCTGTCCTTGTACAAAACACTTGCAGGTTCTGTTCTTGTTCAAAACACTTGCAGGCCCTGTTCTTCCGCAAAACACTTGAAGGCTCTGTTCTTGTTCAAAACACTTTCAGGCCCTGTTGTGAAAAACACTTGGAGGCTCTCTTTTTGTTCAAAACACTTTCAGGCCCTGTTGTGAAAAACACTTTTAGGACCTGTTTTTGTGCAATACACTTTCAGACCCTGTTCTTGTGCAAAAAAGTTGCAAGCTCTGTTTTTGTGCAAAACACTTGCAGGCTCTGTTCTTGTTCAAAACACTTGCAAGTTCTGTTTTTGTGGAAAACACATGCAAGTTCTGTTTTTGTGCAAAACACTGGCAGACCCTGTTCTTGTGAAAAACACTTGGAGGCTCTCTTTTTGTTCAAAACACTTTCAGGCCCTGTTCTTGTTCAAAACACTTGAAGGCACTGTTCTTGTGTAAAACACTGGCAGGCCCTGTTCTTGTGCAAAACACTTGGAGGCCCTGTTGTTGTGCAAAACACTTGCAGGACCTGTTCTTGTGCAATAAACTTTCAGACCCTGTTCTTGTTCAAACCACTTGCAGGCCCTGTTCTTGTGCAAAACACTTGCAGGCGCTATTCCTCTTGAAAATACTGGCAGGCCCTTTTGTGAAAAACACTTGGAGGCTCTCTTTTTGTTCAAAACACTTTCAGGCCCTGTTGTTGTTAAAAACACTTTTAGGACCTGTTCTTGTTCAAAACACTTGCAGGCCCTGTTCTTGTGCAAAACACTTGAAGGCTCTGTTCTTGTTCAAAACACTTTCAGGCCCTGTTGTGAAAAACACTTGGAGGTTCTCTTTTTGTTCAAAACACTTTCAGGCCCTGTTGTGAAAAACACTTTTAGGACCTGTTTTTGTGCAATACACTTTCAGACCCTGTTCTTGTGCAAAAAAGTTGCAAGCTCTGTTTTTGTGCAAAACACTTGCAGGCTCTGTTCTTGTTCAAAACACTTGGAAGTTCTGTTTTTGTGCAAAACACATGCCAGTTCTGTTTTTGTGCAAAACACTCGCAGGCCCTGTTCTTGTGTAAAACACTGGCAGGCCCTGTTCTTGTGCAAAACACATGCAAGTTCTGTTCTTGTTCAAAACACATGCAAGTTCTGTTCTTGTTCAAAACACTTGCAGGTCCTGTCCTTGTACAAAACACTTGCAGGCTCTGTTCTTGTTCAAAACACTTGCAGGCCCTGTTCTTCCGCAAAACACTTGAAGGCTCTGTTCTTGTTCAAAACACTTTCAGGCCCTGTTGTGAAAAACACTTGGAGGCTCTCTTTTTGTTCAAAACACTTTCAGGCCCTGTTGTGAAAAACACTTTTAGGACCTGTTTTTGTGCAATACACTTTCAGACCCTGTTCTTGTGCAAAAAAGTTGCAAGCTCTGTTTTTTTGCAAAACACTTGCAGGCTCTGTTCTTGTTCAAAACACTTGGAAGTTCTGTTTTTGTGGAAAACACATGCAAGTTCTGTTTTTGTGCAAAACACTGGCAGACCCTGTTCTTGTGTAAAACACTGGCAGGCCCTGTTCTTGTGCAAAACACATGCAAGTTCTGTTCTTGTTCAAAACACTTGCAGGTCCTGTCCTTGTACAAAACACTTGCAGGCTCTGTTCTTGTTCAAAACACTTGCAGGCCCTGTTCTTGTGCAAAACACTTGAAGGCCCTGTTCTTGTTCAAAACACTTGCAAGTTCTGTTTTTGTGGAAAACACTGGCAGGCCCTGTTCTTGTGCAAAACACATGCCAGTTCTGTTCTTGTTCAAAACACTTGCAGGTCCTGTCCTTGTACAAAACACTTGCAGGCCCTGTTCTTGTTCAAAACACTTGCAGGCGCTATTCCTCTTGAAAATACTGGCAGGCCGTGTTGTGAAAAACACTTGGAGGCTCTCTTTTTGTTCAAAACACTTTCAGGCCCTGTTGTTGTGAAAAACACTTTTAGGACCTGTTCTTGTGCAATACACTTTCAGACCCTGTTCTTGTGCAAAACACTTGCTTGTCCTGTTCTTGTTCAAAACACTTGCAAGTTCTGTTCTTGTTCAAAACACTTTCAGGTCCTGTTCTTGTTCAAAACACTGGCAGGCCCTATTTTTGTGCAAAACACTTGAAGGCACTGTTCTTGTGTAAAACACTGGCAGGCCTTGTTCTTGTGCAAAACACTTGCAGGACCTGTTCTTGTGCAATACACTTTCAGACCCTGTTCTTGTGCAAAACACTTGAAGGCCCTGTTCTTCTTCAAAACACTTTCAGGCCCTGTTGTTGTGAAAAACACTTTTAGGACCTGTTCTTGTTCAAAACACTTGCAGGCCCTGTTCTTGTGCAAAACACTTGCAAGTTCTGTTTTTGTGCAAAACACATGCCAGTTCTGTTTTTGTGCAAAACACTCGCAGGCCCTGTTGTTGTGTAAAACACTGGCAGGCCCTGTTCTTGTGCAAAACACATGCAAGTTCTGTTCTTGTTCAAAAAACTTGCAGGTCCTGTCCTTGTACAAAACACTTGCAGGCTCTGTTCTTGTGCAAAACACTTGAAGGCCCTGTTCTTGTTCAAAACACTTTCAGGCCCTGTTGTGAAAAACACTTTTAGGACCTGTTTTTGTGCAATACACTTTCAGACCCTGTTCTTGTGCAAAAAAGTTGCAAGCTCTGTTTTTGTGCAAAACACTTGCAGGCTCTGTTCTTGTTCAAAACACTTGCAAGTTCTGTTTTTGTGGAAAACACTGGCAGGCCCTGTTCTTGTGCAAAACACATGCAAGTTCTGTTCTTGTTCAAAACACTTTCAGGTCCTGTTCTTGTGTAAAACACTGGCAGGCCCTGTTCTTGTGGAAAACACTTGCAGGCGCTATTCCTCTTGAAAATACTGGCAGGCCGTGTTGTGAAAAACACTTGGAGGCTCTCTTTTTGTTCAAAACACTTTCAGGCCCTGTTGTTGTGAAAAACACTTTTAGGACCTGTTCTTGTGCAATACACTTTCAGACCCTGTTCTTGTGCAAAAAAGTTGCAAGCTCTGTTTTTGTGGAAAACACTGGCAGGCCCTGTTCTTGTGCAAAACACATGCCAGTTCTGTTCTTGTTCAAAACACTTGCAGGTCCTGTCCTTGTACAAAACACTTGCAGGCCCTGTTCTTGTTCAAAACACTTGCAGGCGCTATTCCTCTTGAAAATACTGGCAGGCCGTGTTGTGAAAAACACTTGGAGGCTCTCTTTTTGTTCAAAACACTTTCAGGCCCTGTTGTTGTGAAAAACACTTTTAGGACCTGTTCTTGTGCAATACACTTTCAGACCCTGTTCTTGTGCAAAACACTTGCTTGTCCTGTTCTTGTTCAAAACACTTGCAAGTTCTGTTCTTGTTCAAAACACTTTCAGGTCCTGTTCTTGTTCAAAACACTGGCAGGCCCTGTTTTTGTGCAAAACACTTGAAGGCACTGTTCTTGTGTAAAACACTGGCAGGCCTTGTTCTTGTGCAAAACACTTGCAGGACCTGTTCTTGTGCAATACACTTTCAGACCCTGTTCTTGTGCAAAACACTTGAAGGCCCTGTTCTTGTGCAAAACACTTGCAAGTTCTGTTTTTGTGCAAAACATATGCCAGTTCTGTTTTTGTGCAAAACACTCGCAGGCCCTGTTGTTGTGTAAAACACTGGTAGGCCCTGTTCTTGTGCAAAACACATGCAAGTTCTGTTCTTGTTCAAAAAACTTGCAGGTCCTGTCCTTGTACAAAACACTTGCAGGCTCTGTTCTTGTGCAAAACACTTGAAGGCCCTGTTCTTGTTCAAAACACTTTCAGGCCCTGTTGTGAAAAACACTTTTAGGACCTGTTTTTGTGCAATACACTTTCAGACCCTGTTCTTGTGCAAAAAAGTTGCAAGCTCTGTTTTTGTGCAAAACACTTGCAGGCTCTGTTCTTGTTCAAAACACTTGCAAGTTCTGTTTTTGTGGAAAACACTGGCAGGCCCTGTTCTTGTGCAAAACACATGCAAGTTCTGTTCTTGTTCAAAACACTTTCAGGTCCTGTTCTTGTGTAAAACACTGGCAGGCCCTGTTCTTGTGCAAAACACTTGGAGGCCCTGTTGTTGTGCAAAACACTTGAAGGCCCTGTTGTTGTTCAAAACACTTGCAGGCCCTGTTCTTGTTCAAAACACTTGCAGGCGCTATTCCTCTTGAAAATACTGGCAGGCCGTGTTGTGAAAAACACTTGGAGGCTCTCTTTTTGTTCAAAACACTTTCAGGCCCTGTTGTTGTGAAAAACACTTTTAGGACCTGTTCTTGTGCAATACACTTTCAGACCCTGTTCTTGTGCAAAAAAGTTGCAAGCTCTGTTTTTGTGCAAAACACTTGCAGGCTCTGTTCTTGTTCAAAACACTTGCAAATTCTGTTTTTGTGGAAAACACTGGCAGGCCCTGTTCTTGTGCAAAACACATGCAAGTTCTGTTCTTGTTCAAAACACTTTCAGGTCCTGTTCTTGTTCAAAACACTGGCAGGCCCTGTTCTTTTGCAAAACACTGGCAGGCCCTGTTTTCGTGCAAAACACTTGCAGGCACTGTTCCTCTGGAAAATGTTTGCAGGCCATGTTCTTGTGGAAAACACTTGTAGGTCCTGTTCTTGTGCAAACCACTTGCAGGCACTCTTCCTCTGGAAACTGTTTGCAGGCCATGTTCTTGTGTAAAACACTTGGAGGCCCTGTTCTTGTGCAAAACACTGGCAGGCCCTGTTCTTTTGCAAAACACTGGCAGGCCCTGTTTTCGTGCAAAACACTTGCAGGCACTGTTCCTCTGGAAAACATTTGCAGGCCATGTTCTTGTGGAAAACACTTGTAGGTCCTGTTCTTGTGCAAAACACTTGCAGGCCCTGTTCTTGTTCAAAACACTTGAAGGCACTGTTCTTGTGTAAAACACTGGCAGGCCCTGTTCTTGTGCAAAACACTTTCAGACTCTGTTCTTGTGCAAAACACTTGCAGGCCCTGTTCTTGTTCAAAACACTTGCAGGCACTGTTCCTCTGGAAAACATTTGCAGGCCATGTTCTTGTGGAAAACACTTGTAGGTCCTGTTCTTGTGCAAAAAACTTGCAGGCCCTGTTCTTGTGCAAAACACTTGCAGGCCATGTTCTTGTTCAAAACACTTGCAGGCCCTGTTCTTGTTCAAAACACTTGAAGGCTCTGTTCTTGTGTAAAACACTGGCAGGCCCTGTTCTTTTGCAAAACACTGGCAGGCCCTGTTTTCGTGCAAAACACTTGCAGGCACTGTTCCTCTGGAAAACGTTTGCAGGCCCTGTTCTTGTGCAAAACACTTGCAGGCACTGTTCCTCTGGAAAACATTTGCAGGCCATGTTCTTGTGGAAAACACTTGTAGGTCCTGTTCTTGTGCAAAACACTTGCAGGCCCTGTTGTTGTGCAAAACACTTGCAGGACCTGTTCTTGTGCAATACACTTTCAGATCCTGTTCTTGTGCAAAACACTTGAAGGCCCTGTTCTTGTTCAAAACACTTTCAGGCCCTGTTGTGAAAAACACTTTTAGGACCTGTTTTTGTGCAATACACTTTCAGACCCTGTTCTTGTGCAAAAAAGTTGCAAGCTCTGTTTTTGTGTAAAACACTTGCAGGCTCTGTTCTTGTTCAAAACACTTGCAAGTTCTGTTTTTGTGGAAAACACTGGCAGGCCCTGTTCTTGTGCAAAACACATGCAAGTTCTGTTCTTGTTCAAAACACTTTCAGGTCCTGTTCTTGTGTAAAACACTGGCAGGCCCTGTTCTTGTGCAAAACACTTGGAGGCCCTGTTGTTGTGCAAAACACTTGAAGGCCCTGTTGTTGTTCAAAACACTTGCAGGCCCTGTTCTTGTTCAAAACACTTGCAGGCGCTATTCCTCTTGAAAATACTGGCAGGCCGTGTTGTGAAAAACACTTGGAGGCTCTCTTTTTGTTCAAAACACTTTCAGGCCCTGTTGTTGTGAAAAACACTTTTAGGACCTGTTCTTGTGCAATACACTTTCAGACCCTGTTCTTGTGCAAAAAAGTTGCAAGCTCTGTTTTTGTGCAAAACACTTGCAGGCTCTGTTCTTGTTCAAAACACTTGCAAGTTCTGTTTTTGTGGAAAACACTGGCAGGCCCTGTTCTTGTGCAAAACACATGCAAGTTCTGTTCTTGTTCAAAACACTTTCAGGTCCTGTTCTTGTTCAAAACACTGGCAGGCCCTGTTCTTTTGCAAAACACTGGCAGGCCCTGTTTTCGTGCAAAACACTTGCAGGCACTGTTCCTCTGGAAAATGTTTGCAGGCCATGTTCTTGTGGAAAACACTTGTAGGTCCTGTTCTTGTGCAAACCACTTGCAGGCACTCTTCCTCTGGAAACTGTTTGCAGGCCATGTTCTTGTGTAAAACACTTGGAGGCCCTGTTCTTGTGCAAAACACTGGCAGGCCCTGTTCTTTTGCAAAACACTGGCAGGCCCTGTTTTCGTGCAAAACACTTGCAGGCACTGTTCCTCTGGAAAACATTTGCAGGCCATGTTCTTGTGGAAAACACTTGTAGGTCCTGTTCTTGTGCAAAACACTTGCAGGCCCTGTTCTTGTTCAAAACACTTGAAGGCACTGTTCTTGTGTAAAACACTGGCAGGCCCTGTTCTTGTGCAAAACACTTTCAGACTCTGTTCTTGTGCAAAACACTTGCAGGCCCTGTTCTTGTTCAAAACACTTGCAGGCACTGTTCCTCTGGAAAACATTTGCAGGCCATGTTCTTGTGGAAAACACTTGTAGGTCCTGTTCTTGTGCAAAAAACTTGCAGGCCCTGTTCTTGTGCAAAACACTTGCAGGCCCTGTTCTTGTTCAAAACACTTGCAGGCCCTGTTCTTGTTCAAAACACTTGAAGGCTCTGTTCTTGTGTAAAACACTGGCAGGCCCTGTTCTTTTGCAAAACACTGGCAGGCCCTGTTTTCGTGCAAAACACTTGCAGGCACTGTTCCTCTGGAAAACGTTTGCAGGCCCTGTTCTTGTGCAAAACACTTGCAGGCACTGTTCCTCTGGAAAACATTTGCAGGCCATGTTCTTGTGGAAAACACTTGTAGGTCCTGTTCTTGTGCAAAACACTTGCAGGCCCTGTTGTTGTGCAAAACACTTGCAGGACCTGTTCTTGTGCAATACACTTTCAGATCCTGTTCTTGTGCAAAACACTTGCTTGTCCTCTTCTTGTTCAAAACACTTGCAGGCCCTGTTCTTGTGCAAAACACTTGCAAGTTCTGTTTTTGTGCAAAACACATGCAGCCCCTGTTCTTGTGCAAAACACTTGAAGGCCCTGTTCTTGTTCAAAACACTTGCAGGCGCTATTCCTCTTGAAAATACTGGCAGGCCCTGTTGTGAAAAACACTTGGAGGCTCTCTTTTTGTTCAAAACACTTTCAGGCCCTGTTGTGAAAAACACTTTTAGGACCTGTTTTTGTGCAATACACTTTCAGACCCTGTTCTTGTGCAAAAAAGTTGCAAGCTCTGTTTTTGTGCAAAACACTTGCAGGCTCTGTTCTTGTTCAAAACACTTGCAAGTTGTGTTTTTGTGGAAAACACTGGCAGGCCCTGTTCTTGTGCAAAACACTTGCAGGCCCTGTTCTTGTGCAATACACTTTCAGACCCTGTTCTTGTGCAAAACACTTGCAGGCCCTGTTCTTGTTCAAAACACTGGCAGGCCCTGTTTTTGTGCAAAACACTTGCAGCCATTTTTCATGTGCAAAACAATTGCAGGCCGTTTTCCTGTTGAAAATACTGGCAGGGATTGTTGTTGTCCAAAATAGTTGCAAGCTCTGATCTTGTTCAAAACACTTGCAGGCCCTGTTTTTGTGCAAAACACATACAAGTTCTGTTTTTGTGCAAAACACTGGCAGGACCTGTTCTTGTTCAAAACACTTGCAAGTCCTGTTCTTGTGCAAAATAGTTGCAAGCTCTGTTCTTGTTCAAAACACTTGCAGGCGCTATTCCTCTTGAAAATACTGGCAGGCCCTGTTGTGAAAAACACTTGGAGGCTCTCTTTTTGTTCAAAACACTTTCAGGCCCTGTTGTGAAAAACACTTTTAGGACCTGTTCTTGTGCAATACACTTTCAGACCCTGTTCTTGTGCAAAACACTTGCAGGCCCTGTTCTTGTTCAAAACACTTGAAGGCACTGTTCTTGTGTAAAACACTGGCAGGCCCTGTTCTTTTGCAAAACACTGGCAGGCCCTGTTTTCGTGCAAAA
Organism: Arizona elegans; assembly: GCA_022577455.1. Lineage (NCBI taxonomy): Eukaryota > Metazoa > Chordata > Lepidosauria > Squamata > Colubridae > Arizona > Arizona elegans. The sequence goes on from JAKOOJ010000054.1 coordinate 2,174,730, forward strand.
CACTTGCAGGCACTGTTCCTCTGGAAAATGTTTGCAGGCCCTGTTCTTGTGCAAAACACTTGCAGGCACTGTTCCTCTGGAAAACATTTGCAGGCCATGTTCTTGTGGAAAACACTTGTAGGTCCTGTTCTTGTGCAAAACACTTGCAGGCCCTGTTCTTGTTCAAAACGCTTGAAGGCACTGTTCTTGTGTAAAACACTGGCAGGCCCTGTTCTTGTGCAAAACACTGGCAGGTCCTGTCCTTGTACAAAACACTTGCAGGCTCTGTTCTTGTTCAAAACACTTGCAGACCCTGTTCTTGTGCAAAACACTTGAAGGCCCTGTTCTTGTTCAAAACACTTGCAGGCGCTATTCCTCTTGAAAATACTGGCAGGCCCTGTTGTGAAAAACACTTGGAGGCTCTCTTTTTGTTCAAAACACTTTCAGGCCCTGTTGTCAAAAACACTTTTAGGACCTGTTTTTGTGCAATACACTTTCAGACCCTGTTCTTGTGCAAAAAAGTTGCAAGCTCTGTTTTTGTGCAAAACACTTGCAGGCTCTGTTCTTGTTCAAAACACTTGCAAGTTCTGTTTTTGTGGAAAACACTGGCAGGCCCTGTTCTTGTGCAAAACACTTGCAGGCCCTGTTCTTGTGCAATACACTTTCAGACCCTGTTCTTGTGCAAAACACTTGCAGGCTCTGTTCTTGTTCAAAACACTGGCAGGCCCTGTTTTTGTGCAAAACACTTGCAGCCATTTTTCATGTGCAAAACAATTGCAGGCCGTTTTCCTCTTGAAAATACTGGCAGGGATTGTTGTTGTCCAAAATAGTTGCAAGCTCTGATCTTGTTCAAAACACTTGCAGGCCCTGTTTTTGTGCAAAACACATGCAAGTTCTGTTTTTGTGCAAAACACTGGCAGACCCTGTTCTTCTGCAAAACACTTGCAGGCCCTGTTCTTGTGCAATACACTTTCAGACCCTGTTCTTGTGCAAAACACTTGCAGGCCCTGTTCTTGTTCAAAACACTGGCAGGCCCTGTTTTTGTGCAAAACACTTGCTTGTCCTGTTCTTGTTCAAACCACTTGCAGGCCCTGTTCTTGTGCAAAACACTTGCAGGTCCTGTTCTTGTGCAAAACACTTGCAGGTCCTGTTCTTGTGCAAAACACTTGAAGGCCCTGTTGTGAAAAACACCTTTAGGACCTGTTTTTGTGCAATACACTTTCAGGCCCTGTTATTGTGCAAAACACTTGCAGGCTCTGTACTTGTGCAAAACACATGCAAGTTCTGTTTTTGTGCAAAACGCTGGCAGGCCCTGTTCTTTTGCAAAACACTGGAAGGCCCTGTTTTCGTGCAAAACACTTGCTTGTCCTGTTCTTGTTCAAACCACTTGCAGGCCCTGTTCTTCTATTAAACACTTGCAGGCCCTATTCCTCTTGAAAATAGTGGCAGGCCCTGTTGTGAAAAACACTTGGAGGCTCTCTTTTTGTTGAAAACACTTTCAGGCCCTGTTGTGAAAAACACTTTTAGGACCTGTTCTTGTGCAATACACTTTCAGACCCTGTTCTTGTGCAAAACACTTGCAGGATCTGTTCTTGTTCAAAACACTTGCAAGTCCTGTTCTTGTGCAATACACTTTCAGACCCTGTTCTTGTGCAAAACAATTGCAGGTCTTGTTCTTGTGCAAAACGCTTGCAGGCCCTGTTCTTGTGCAAAACACTTGCAGGTCCTGTTCTTGTGCAATACACTTGCAGGTCCTGTTCTTGTGCAAAATAGTTGCAAGCTCTGTTCTTGTTCAAAACACTTGCAGGCCCTGTTCTTGTGCAAAACACTTGAAGGCCCTGTTCTTGTTCAAAACACTTGCAGGCGCTATTCCTCTTGAAAATACTGGCAGGCCCTGTTGTGAAAAACACTTGGAGGCTCTCTTTTTGTTCAAAACACTTTCAGGCCCTGTTGTGAAAAACACCTTTAGGACCTGTTTTTGTGCAATACACTTTCAGGCCCTGTTATTGTGCAAAACACTTGCAGGCTCTGTTCTTGTGCAAAACACATGCAAGTTCTGTTTTTGTGCAAAACACTGGCAGGCCCTGTTCTTGTGTAAAACACTGGCAGGCCCTGTTCTTGTGCAAAACAATTGCAGGTCTTGTTCTTGTGCAAAACGCTTGCAGGCCCTGTTCTTGTGCAATACACTTGCAGGCTCTGTTCTTGTTCAAAACACTTGCAGGTCCTGTTCTTGTGCAAAACACTTGCAGGTCCTGTTCTTGTGCAATACACTGGCAGGCCCTGTTCTTGTGTAAAACACTGGGAGGCCCTGTTCTTGTGCAATACACTTGCAGGCTCTGTTCTTGTTCAAAACACTTGCAGGCCCTGTTCTTGTGCAAAACACTTGCAGGTCCTGTTCTTGTGCAATATACTGGCAGGCCCGGTTCTTGTGTAAAACACTGGCAGGCCCTGTTCTTGTGCAAAACAATTGCAGGTCTTGTTCTTGTGCAAAACGCTTGCAGGTCCTGTTCTTGTGCAATACACTTGCAGGTCCTGTTCTTGTGCAAAATAGTTGCAAGCTCTGTTCTTGTTCAAAACACTTGCAGGCCCTGTTCTTGTGCAAAACACTTGAAGGCCCTGTTCTTGTTCAAAACACTTGAAGGCCCTGTTCTTGTTCAAAACACTTGCAGTCGCTATTCAAGTTCTGTTGTGAAAAACACTTTTAGGACCTGTTCTTGTGCAATACACTTTCAGACCCTGTTCTTGTGCAAAACACTTGCAAGTTCTGTTTTTGTGCAAAACACTGGCAGGCCCTGTTCTTGTGTAAAACACTGGCAGGCCCTGTTCTTGTGCAAAACAATTGCAGGTCTTGTTCTTGTGCAAAACGCTTGCAGGCCCTGTTCTTTGTCAAAATACTTGCAGGTCCTGTTCTTGTGCAATACACTTGCAGGTCCTGTTCTTGTGCAAAATAGTTGCAAGCTCTGTTCTTGTTCAAAACACTTGCAGGCCCTGTTCTTGTTCAAAACACTGGCAGGCCCTTTTTTTGTGCAAAACACTTGCAGCCATTTTTCATGTGCAAAACAATTGCAGGCCGTTTTCCTCTTGAAAATACTGGCAGGGATTGTTGTTGTCCAAAATAGTTGCAAGCTCTGATCTTGTTCAAAACACTTGCAGGCCCTGTTTTTGTGCAAAACACTGGCAGACCCTGTTCTTGTGTAAAACACTGGCAGGCCCTGTTCTTGTGCAAAACACTTGCAGGCCCTGTTCTTGTTCAAAACACTGGCAGGCCCTGTTTTTGTGCAATACACTTTCAGACCCTGTTCTTGTGCAAAATAGTTGCAAGCTCTGTTTTTATTCAAAAGACTTGCAGGCTCTGTTCTTGTGCAAAACACTTGAAGCCATTTTGGTTGTGCAAAACACTCACAATCCCTGTACCCCTTGAAAACACTTGCAGGCCTTGTTGTGCAAAACACTTGCAGGTCCTGTTCCTCTGGAAAACATTTTCAGGTCCTGTTCTTGTGCAAAATACATGCAAGTTCTGTTTTTGTGTAAAACACTGGCAGGCCCTGTTCTTGTGTAAAACACTGGCAGGCCCTGTTCTTGTGCAAAACACTTGCAGGTCCTGTCCTTGTGCAAAACACTTGCAGGCTCTGTTCTTCTATTAAACACTTGCAGGCCCTATTCCTCTTGAAAATACTGGCAGGCCGTGTTGTGAAAAACACTTGGAGGCTCTCTTTTTGTTCAAAACACTTGCAAGTTCTGTTTTTGTGCAAAACACATGCCAGTTCTGTTTTTGTGCAATACACTTTCAGACCCTGTTCTTGTGCAAAAAAGTTGCAAGCTCTGTTTTTGTGCAAAACACTTGCAGGCTCTGTTCTTGTTCAAAACACTTGCAAGTTCTGTTTTTGTGGAAAACACATGCAAGTTCTGTTTTTGTGCAAAACACTGGCAGACCCTGTTCTTGTGTAAAACACTGGCAGGCCCTGTTCTTGTGCAAAACACATGCAAGTTCTGTTCTTGTTCAAAACACTTGCAGGTCCTGTCCTTGTACAAAACACTTGCAGGCTCTGTTCTTCTTCAAAACACTTTCAGGCCCTGTTGTGAAAAACACCTTTAGGACCTGTTTTTGTGCAATACACTTTCAGGCCCTGTTATTGTGCAAAACACTTGCAGGCTCTGTTCTTGTGCAAAACACATGCAAGTTCTCTTTTTGTGCAAAACACTTGCAGCCCCTGTTCTTGTGCAAAACACTTGAAGGCCCTGTTCTTGTTCAAAACACTTGCAGGCGCTATTCCTCTTGAAAATACTGGCAGGCCCTGTTGTGAAAAACACTTGGAGGCTCTCTTTTTGTTCAAAACACTTTCAGGCCCTGTTGTGAAAAACACCTTTAGGACCTGTTTTTGTGCAATACACTTTCAGGCCCTGTTCTTGTTCAAAACACTTGAAGGCACTATTCTTGTGTAAAACACTGGCAGGCCCTGTTCTTTTGCAAAACACTGGCAGGCCCTGTTTTCGTGCAAAACACTTGCAGGCACTGTTCCTCTGGAAAATGTTTGCAGGCCCTATTCTTGTGCAAAACACTTGCAGGCACTGTTCCTCTGGAAAACATTTGCAGGCCATGTTCTTGTGGAAAACACTTGTAGGTCCTGTTCTTGTTCAAAACACTTGAAGGCACTGTTCTTGTGTAAAACACTGGCAGGCCCTGTTCTTTTGCAAAACACTGGCAGGCCCTGTTTTCGTGCAAAACACTTGCAGGCACTGTTCCTCTGGAAAACGTTTGCAGGCCCTGTTCTTGTGCAAAACACTTGCAGGCCCTGTTCTTGTGCAAAACACTTGCAAGTCCTGTTCTTGTGCAAAATAGTTGCAAGCTCTGTTCTTGTTAAAAACACTTGCAGGCCCTGTTCTTGTGCAAAACACTTGAAGGCCCTGTTCTTGTTCAAAACACTTGCAGGCGCTATTCCTCTTGAAAATACTGGCAGGCCGTGTTGTGAAAAACACTTGGAGGCTCTCTTTTTGTTCAAAACACTTTCAGGCCCTGTTGTGAAAAACACTTTTAGGACCTGTTCTTGTGCAAAACACTTGCAGGCCCTGTTCTTGTTCAAAACACTTGAAGGCACTGTTCTTGTGTAAAACACTGGCAGGCCGTGTTCTTTTGCAAAACACTGGCAGGCCCTGTTTTCGTGCAAAACACTTGCAGGCACTGTTCCTCTGGAAAATGTTTGCAGGCCCTATTCTTGTGCAAAACACTTGCAGGCACTGTTCCTCTGGAAAACATTTGCAGGCCATGTTCTTGTGGAAAACACTTGTAGGTCCTGTTCTTGTTCAAAACACTTGAAGGCACTGTTCTTGTGTAAAACACTGGCAGGCCCTGTTCTTTTGCAAAACACTGGCAGGCCCTGTTTTCGTGCAAAACACTTGCAGGCACTGTTCCTCTGGAAAACGTTTGCAGGCCCTGTTCTTGTGCAAAACACTTGCAGGCCCTGTTCTTGTGCAAAACACTTGAAGGCCCTGTTCTTGTGCAAAACACATGCAAGTTCTGTTCTTGTTCAAAACACTTGCAGGCCCTATTCCTCTTGTGCAAAACACATGCCAGTTCTGTTTTTGTGCAAAACACTTGCAGGCCCTGTTCTTGTGCAATACACTTTCAGACCCTGTTCTTGTGCAAAACACTTGCAGGCCCTGTTCTTGTGCAATACACTTTCAGACCCTGTTCTTGTGCAAAACACTTGCAGGCCCTGTTCTTGTTCAAAACACTGGCAGGCCCTTTTTTTGTGCAAAACACTTGCAGCCATTTTTCATGTGCAAAACAATTGCAGGCCGTTTTCCTCTTGAAAATACTGGCAGGGATTGTTGTTGTCCAAAATAGTTGCAAGCTCTGATCTTGTTCAAAACACTTGCAGGCCCTGTTTTTGTGCAAAACACTGGCAGACCCTGTTCTTGTGTAAAACACTGGCAGGCCCTGTTCTTGTGCAAAACACTTGCAGGCCCTGTTCTTGTTCAAAACACTGGCAGGCCCTGTTTTTGTGCAATACACTTTCAGACCCTGTTCTTGTGCAAAATATTTGCAAGCTCTGTTTTTATTCAAAAGACTTGCAGGCTCTGTTCTTGTGCAAAACACTTGAAGCCATTTTGGTTGTGCAAAACACTCACAATCCCTGTACCCCTTGAAAACACTTGCAGGCCTTGTTGTGCAAAACACTTGCAGGTCCTGTTCCTCTGGAAAACATTTTCAGGTCCTGTTCTTGTGCAAAATACATGCAAGTTCTGTTTTTGTGTAAAACACTGGCAGGCCCTGTTCTTGTGTAAAACACTGGCAGGCCCTGTTCTTGTGCAAAACACTTGCAGGTCCTGTCCTTGTGCAAAACACTTGCAGGCCCTGTTCTTCTATTAAACACTTGCAGGCCCTATTCCTCTTGAAAATACTGGCAGGCCGTGTTGTGAAAAACACTTGGAGGCTCTCTTTTTGTTCAAAACACTTTCAGGCCCTGTTGTTGTGAAAAACACTTTTAGGACCTGTTCTTGTTCAAAACACTTGCAGGCCCTGTTCTTGTGCAAAACACTTGCAAGTTCTGTTTTTGTGCAAAACACATGCCAGTTCTGTTTTTGTGCAATACACTTTCAGACCCTGTTCTTGTGCAAAAAAGTTGCAAGCTCTGTTTTTGTGCAAAACACTTGCAGGCTCTGTTCTTGTTCAAAACACTTGCAAGTTCTGTTTTTGTGGAAAACACATGCAAGTTCTGTTTTTGTGCAAAACACTGGCAGACCCTGTTCTTGTGTAAAACACTGGCAGGCCCTGTTCTTGTGCAAAACACATGCAAGTTCTGTTCTTGTTCAAAACACTTGCAGGTCCTGTCCTTGTACAAAACACTTGCAGGCTCTGTTCTTCTTCAAAACACTTGCAGGCCCTGTTCTTGTGCAAAACACTTGAAGGCCCTGTTCTTGTTCAAAACACTTGCAGGCGCTATTCCTCTTGAAAATACTGGCAGGCCCTCTTGTGAAAAACACTTTTAGGACCTGTTTTTGTGCAATACACTTTCAGACCCTGTTCTTGTGCAAAAAAGTTGCAAGCTCTGTTTTTGTGCAAAACACTTGCAGGCTCTGTTCTTGTTCAAAACACTTGCAAGTTCTGTTTTTGTGGAAAACACTGGCAGGCCCTGTTCTTGTGCAAAACACTTGCAGGCCCTGTTCTTGTGCAATACACTTTCAGACCCTGTTCTTGTGCAAAACACTTGCAGGCCCTGTTCTTGTGCAATACACTTTCAGACCCTGTTCTTGTGCAAAACACTTGCAGGCCCTGTTCTTGTTCAAAACACTGGCAGGCCCTGTTTTTGTGCAAAACACTTGAAGGCCCTGTTCTTGTTCAAAACACTGGCAGGCGCTATTCCTCTTGAAAATACTGGCAGGCCGTGTTGTGAAAAACACTTGGAGGCTCTCTTTTTGTTCAAAACACTTTCAGGCCCTGTTGTGAAAAACACTTTTAGGACCTGTTCTTGTGCAATACACTTTCAGACCCTCTTGAAAATACTGGCAGGGATTGTTGTTGTCCAAAATAGTTGCAAGCTCTGATCTTGTTCAAAACACTTGCAGGCCCTGTTTTTGTGCAAAACACATGCAAGTTCTGTTTTTGTGCAAAACACTGGCAGGCCCTGTTCTTGTTCAAAACACTTGCAAGTCCTGTTCTTGTGCAAAATAGTTGCAAGCTCTGTTCTTGTTAAAAACACTTGCAGGCCCTGTTCTTGTGCAAAACACTTGAAGGCCCTGTTCTTGTTCAAAACACTTGCAGGCGCTATTCCTCTTGAAAATACTGGCAGGCCGTGTTGTGAAAAACACTTGGAGGCTCTCTTTTTGTTCAAAACACTTTCAGGCCCTGTTGTGAAAAACACTTTTAGGACCTGTTCTTGTGCAAAACACTTGCAGGCCCTGTTCTTGTTCAAAACACTTGAAGGCACTGTTCTTGTGTAAAACACTGGCAGGCCCTGTTCTTTTGCAAAACACTGGCAGGCCCTGTTTTCGTGCAAAACACTTGCAGGCACTGTTCCTCTGGAAAATGTTTGCAGGCCCTATTCTTGTGCAAAACACTTGCAGGCACTGTTCCTCTGGAAAACATTTGCAGGCCATGTTCTTGTGGAAAACACTTGTAGGTCCTATTCTTGTTCAAAACACTTGAAGGCACTGTTCTTGTGTAAAACACTGGCAGGCCCTGTTCTTTTGCAAAACACTGGCAGGCCCTGTTTTCGTGCAAAACACTTGCAGGCACTGTTCCTCTGGAAAACGTTTGCAGGCCCTGTTCTTGTGCAAAACACTTGCAGGCCCTGTTCTTGTGCAAAACACTTGAAGGCCCTGTTCTTGTGCAAAACACATGCAAGTTCTGTTCTTGTTCAAAACACTTGCAAGCGCTATTCCTCTTGTGCAAAACACATGCCAGTTCTGTTTTTGTGCAAAACACTTGCAGGCCCTGTTCTTGTGCAATACACTTTCAGACCCTGTTCTTGTGCAAAACACTTGAAGGCCCTGTTCTTGTTCAAAACACTTGCAGGCGCTATTCCTCTTGAAAATACTGGCAGGCCGTGTTGTGAAAAACACTTGGAGGCTCTCTTTTTGTTCAAAACACTTTCAGGCCCTGTTGTGAAAAACACTTTTAGGACCTGTTCTTGTGCAATACACTTTCAGACCCTGTTCTTGTGCAAAACACTTGCAGGCCCTGTTCTTGTGCAAAACACTCGCAGGCCCTGTTCTTGTGTAAAACACTGGCAGGCCCTGTTCTTGTGCAAAACACATGCAAGTTCTGTTCTTGTTCAAAACACTTGCAGGTCCTGTCCTTGTACAAAACACTTGCAGGCTCTGTTCTTGTGCAATACACTTTCAGACCCTGTTCTCGTGCAAAACACTTGCAGGCCCTGTTCTTGTTCAAAACACTTGAAGGCACTGTTCTTGTGTAAAACACTGGCAGGCCCTGTTCTTTTGCAAAACACTGGCAGGCCCTGTTTTCGTGCAAAACACTTGCAGGCACTGTTCCTCTGGAAAATGTTTGCAGGCCCTGTTCTTGTGCAAAACACTTGCAGGCACTGTTCCTCTGGAAAACATTTGCAGGCCATGTTCTTGTGGAAAACACTTGTAGGTCCTGTTCTTGTTCAAAACACTTGAAGGCACTGTTCTTGTGTAAAACAATGGCAGGACCTGTTCTTGTGCAATACACTTTCAGACCCTGTTCTTGTGCAAAACACTTGCAGGATCTGTTCTTGTTCAAACCACTTGCAGGCCCTGTTCTTCTATTAAACACTTGCAGGCCCTATTCCTCTTGAAAATACTGGCAGGCCGTGTTGTGAAAAACACTTGGAGGCTCTCTTTTTGTTCAAAACATTTTCAGGCCCTGTTCTTGTGAAAAACACTTTTAGGACCTGTTCTTGTGCAATACACTTTCAGACCCTGTTCTTGTGCAAAACACTTGCAGGATCTGTTCTTGTTCAAAACACTTGCAGGCCCTGTTCTTGTGCAAAACACTTGCAAGTTCTGTTTTTGTGCAAAACACATGAAAGTTCTGTTTTTGTGCAAAACACATGCCAGTTCTGTTCTTGTGCAAAACACTTGCAGGCGCTATTCCTCTTGAAAATACTGGCAGGCCCTGTTGTGAAAAACACTTGCAGGCTCTGTTCTTGTTCAAAACACTTGCAGGCCCTGTTCTTGTGCAAAACACTTGCAGGCGCTATTCCTCTTGAAAATACTGGCAGGCCCTTTTGTGAAAAACACTTGGAGGCTCTCTTTTTGTTCAAAACACTTTCAGGCCCTGTTGTTGTGAAAAACACTTTTAGGACCTGTTCTTGTTCAAAACACTTGCAGGCTCTGTTCTTGTGCAAAACACTTGCAAGTTCTGTTTTTGTGCAAAACACATGCCAGTTCTGTTTTTGTGCAAAACACTGGCAGACCCTGTTCTTGTGTAAAACACTGGCAGGCCCTGTTCTTGTGCAAAACACATGCAAGTTCTGTTCTTGTTCAAAACACTTGCAGGTCCTGTCCTTGTACAAAACACTTACAGGCTCTGTTCTTGTGCAAAACACTTGAAGGCCCTGTTCTTGTTCAAAACACTTGCAGGCCCTGTTCTTGTTCAAAACACTTACAGGCCCTGTTCTTGTTCAAAACACTTGCAGGCCCTGTTCTTGTGCAAAACACTTGCAGGCACTGTTCCTCTGGAAAACATTTGCAGGCCATGTTCTTGTGGAAAACACTTGTAGGTCCTGTTCTTGTTCAAAACACTTGAAGGCACTGTTCTTGTGTAAAACACTGGCAGGCCCTGTTCTTTTGCAAAACACTGGCAGGCCCTGTTTTCGTGCAAAACACTTGCAGGCACTGTTCCTCTGGAAAACGTTTGCAGGCCCTGTTCTTGTGCAAAACACTTGCAGGCCCTGTTCTTGTGCAAAACAGTTGAAGGCCCTGTTCTTGTGCAAAACACATGCAAGTTCTGTTCTTGTTCAAAACACTTGCAGGCGCTATTCCTCTTGTGCAAAACACATGCCAGTTCTGTTTTTGTGCAAAACACTTGCAGGCACTGTTCCTCTGGAAAACATTTGCAGGCCATGTTCTTGTGGAAAACACTTGTAGGTCCTGTTCTTGTTCAAAACACTTGCAGGCCCTGTTCTTGTGCAAAACACTTGCAGGCGCTATTCCTCTTGAAAATACTGGCAGGCCCTTTTGTGAAAAACACTTGGAGGCTCTCTTTTTGTTCAAAACACTTTCAGGCCCTGTTGTTGTGAAAAACACTTTTAGGACCTGTTCTTGTTCAAAACACTTGCAGGCTCTGTTCTTGTGCAAAACACTTGCAAGTTCTGTTTTTGTGCAAAACACATGCCAGTTCTGTTTTTGTGCAAAACACTGGCAGACCCTGTTCTTGTGTAAAACACTGGCAGGCCCTGTTCTTGTGCAAAACACATGCAAGTTCTGTTCTTGTTCAAAACACTTGCAGGTCCTGTCCTTGTACAAAACACTTACAGGCTCTGTTCTTGTGCAAAACACTTGAAGGCCCTGTTCTTGTTCAAAACACTTGCAGGCCCTGTTCTTGTTCAAAACACTTACAGGCCCTGTTCTTGTTCAAAACACTTGCAGGCCCTGTTCTTGTGCAAAACACTTGCAGGCACTGTTCCTCTGGAAAACATTTGCAGGCCATGTTCTTGTGGAAAACACTTGTAGGTCCTGTTCTTGTTCAAAACACTTGAAGGCACTGTTCTTGTGTAAAACACTGGCAGGCCCTGTTCTTTTGCAAAACACTGGCAGGCCCTGTTTTCGTGCAAAACACTTGCAGGCACTGTTCCTCTGGAAAACGTTTGCAGGCCCTGTTCTTGTGCAAAACACTTGCAGGCCCTGTTCTTGTGCAAAACAGTTGAAGGCCCTGTTCTTGTGCAAAACACATGCAAGTTCTGTTCTTGTTCAAAACACTTGCAGGCGCTATTCCTCTTGTGCAAAACACATGCCAGTTCTGTTTTTGTGCAAAACACTTGCAGGCACTGTTCCTCTGGAAAACATTTGCAGGCCATGTTCTTGTGGAAAACACTTGTAGGTCCTGTTCTTGTTCAAAACACTTGAAGGCACTGTTCTTGTGTAAAACAATGGCAGGCCCTGTTCTTGTGGAAAACACTTGTAGGTACTGTTCTTGTGCAAAACACTTGCAGGCCCTGTTCTTGTTCAAAACACTTGAAGGCACTGTTGTTGTGCAAAACACTTGCAGGACCTGTTCTTGTGCAATACACTTTCAGACCCTGTTCTTGTGCAAAACACTTGCAGGATCTGTTCTTGTTCAAAACACTTGCAGGCCCTGTTCTTGTGCAAAACACTTGCAAGTTCTGTTTTTGTGCAAAACACATGAAAGTTCTGTTTTTGTGCAAAACACATGCCAGTTCTGTTCTTGTGCAAAACAGTTGCAGGCGCTATTCCTCTTGAAAATACTGGCAGGCCCTGTTGTGAAAAACACTTGCAGGCTCTGTTCTTGTTCAAAACACTTGCAGGCCCTGTTCTTGTGCAAAACACTTGCAGGCGCTATTCCTCTTGAAAATACTGGCAGGCCCTTTTGTGAAAAACACTTGGAGGCTCTCTTTTTGTTCAAAACACTTTCAGGCCCTGTTGTTGTGAAAAACACTTTTAGGACCTGTTCTTGTTCAAAACACTTGCAGTCCCTGTTCTTGTGCAAAACACTTGCAAGTTCTGTTTTTGTGCAAAACACATGCCAGTTCTGTTTTTGTGCAAAACACTGGCAGACCCTGTTCTTGTGTAAAACACTGGCAGGCCCTGTTCTTGTGCAAAACACATGCAAGTTCTGTTCTTGTTCAAAACACTTGCAGGTCCTGTCCTTGTACAAAACACTTACAGGCTCTGTTCTTGTGCAAAACACTTGAAGGCCCTGTTCTTGTTCAAAACACTTGCAGGCCCTGTTCTTGTGCAAAACACTTGCAAGTTCTGTTTTTGTGCAAAACACATGCCAGTTCTGTTTTTGTGCAAAACACTTGCAGGCCCTGTTCTTGTTCAAAACACTGGCAGGCCCTGTTTTTGTGCAATACACTTTCAGACCCTGTTCTTGTGCAAAATAGTTGCAAGCTCTGTTTTTATTCAAAAGACTTGCAGGCTCTGTTCTTGTGCAAAACACTTGAAGCCATTTTGGTTGTGCAAAACACTCACAATCCCTGTTCCCCTTGAAAACACTTGCAGGCCTTGTTGTGCAAAACACTTGCAGGTCCTGTTCCTCTGGAAAACATTTTCAGGTCCTGTTCTTGTGCAAAACACATGCAAGTTCTGTTTTTGTGTAAAACACTGGCAGGCCCTGTTCTTGTGTAAAACACTGGCAGGCCCTGTTCTTGTGCAAAACACATGCAAGTTCTGTTTTTGTGCAAAACACTTGCAGGCCCTGTTCTTGTGCAATACACTTTCAGACCCTGTTCTTGTGCAAAACACTTGAAGGCCCTGTTCTTGTTCAAAACACTTGCAGGCGCTATTCCTCTTGAAAATACTGGCAGGCCGTGTTGTGAAAAAAACTTGGAGGCTCTCTTTTTGTTCAAAACACTTTCAGGCCCTGTTGTGAAAAACACTTTTAGGACCTGTTCTTGTGCAATACACTTTCAGACCCTGTTCTTGTGCAAAACACTTGCAGGCCCTGTTCTTGTGCAAAACACTCGCAGGCCCTGTTCTTGTGTAAAACACTGGCAGGCCCTGTTCTTGTGCAAAACACATGCAAGTTCTGTTCTTGTTCAAAACACTTGCAGGTCCTGTCCTTGTACAAAACACTTGCAGGCTCTGTTCTTGTGCAATACACTTTCAGACCCTGTTCTCGTGCAAAACACTTGCAGGCCCTGTTCTTGTTCAAAACACTTGAAGGCACTGTTCTTGTGTAAAACACTGGCAGGCCCTGTTCTTTTGCAAAACACTGGCAGGCCCTGTTTTCGTGCAAAACACTTGCAGGCACTGTTCCTCTGGAAAATGTTTGCAGGCCCTGTTCTTGTGCAAAACACTTGCAGGCACTGTTCCTCTGGAAAACATTTGCAGGCCATGTTCTTGTGGAAAACACTTGTAGGTCCTGTTCTTGTTCAAAACACTTGAAGGCACTGTTCTTGTGTAAAACAATGGCAGGCCCTGTTCTTGTGGAAAACACTTGTAGGTACTGTTCTTGTGCAAAACACTTGCAGGCCCTGTTCTTGTTCAAAACACTTGAAGGCACTGTTGTTGTGCAAAACACTTGCAGGACCTGTTCTTGTGCAATACACTTTCAGACCCTGTTCTTGTGCAAAACACTTGCAGGATCTGTTCTTGTTCAAAACACTTGCAGGCCCTGTTCTTGTGCAAAACACTTGCAAGTTCTGTTTTTGTGCAAAACACATGAAAGTTCTGTTTTTGTGCAAAACACATGCCAGTTCTGTTCTTGTGCAAAACAGTTGCAGGCGCTATTCCTCTTGAAAATACTGGCAGGCCCTGTTGTGAAAAACACTTGCAGGCTCTGTTCTTGTTCAAAACACTTGCAGGCCCTGTTCTTGTGCAAAACACTTGCAGGCGCTATTCCTCTTGAAAATACTGGCAGGCCCTTTTGTGAAAAACACTTGGAGGCTCTCTTTTTGTTCAAAACACTTTCAGGCCCTGTTGTTGTGAAAAACACTTTTAGGACCTGTTCTTGTTCAAAACACTTGCAGTCCCTGTTCTTGTGCAAAACACTTGCAAGTTCTGTTTTTGTGCAAAACACATGCCAGTTCTGTTTTTGTGCAAAACACTGGCAGACCCTGTTCTTGTGTAAAACACTGGCAGGCCCTGTTCTTGTGCAAAACACATGCAAGTTCTGTTCTTGTTCAAAACACTTGCAGGTCCTGTCCTTGTACAAAACACTTACAGGCTCTGTTCTTGTGCAAAACACTTGAAGGCCCTGTTCTTGTTCAAAACACTTGCAGGCCCTGTTCTTGTGCAAAACACTTGCAAGTTCTGTTTTTGTGCAAAACACATGCCAGTTCTGTTTTTGTGCAAAACACTTGCAGGCCCTGTTCTTGTTCAAAACACTGGCAGGCCCTGTTTTTGTGCAATACACTTTCAGACCCTGTTCTTGTGCAAAATAGTTGCAAGCTCTGTTTTTATTCAAAAGACTTGCAGGCTCTGTTCTTGTGCAAAACACTTGAAGCCATTTTGGTTGTGCAAAACACTCACAATCCCTGTTCCCCTTGAAAACACTTGCAGGCCTTGTTGTGCAAAACACTTGCAGGTCCTGTTCCTCTGGAAAACATTTTCAGGTCCTGTTCTTGTGCAAAACACATGCAAGTTCTGTTTTTGTGTAAAACACTGGCAGGCCCTGTTCTTGTGTAAAACACTGGCAGGCCCTGTTCTTGTGCAAAACACATGCAAGTTCTGTTTTTGTGCAAAACACTTGCAGGCCCTGTTCTTGTGCAATACACTTTCAGACCCTGTTCTTGTGCAAAACACTTGAAGGCCCTGTTCTTGTTCAAAACACTTGCAGGCGCTATTCCTCTTGAAAATACTGGCAGGCCGTGTTGTGAAAAAAACTTGGAGGCTCTCTTTTTGTTCAAAACACTTTCAGGCCCTGTTGTGAAAAACACTTTTAGGACCTGTTCTTGTGCAATACACTTTCAGACCCTGTTCTTGTGCAAAACACTTGCAGGCCCTGTTCTTGTGCAAAACACTCGCAGGCCCTGTTCTTGTGTAAAACACTGGCAGGCCCTGTTCTTGTGCAAAACACATGCAAGTTCTGTTCTTGTTCAAAACACTTGCAGGTCCTGTCCTTGTACAAAACACTTGCAGGCTCTGTTCTTGTGCAATACACTTTCAGACCCTGTTCTCGTGCAAAACACTTGCAGGCCCTGTTCTTGTTCAAAACACTTGAAGGCACTGTTCTTGTGTAAAACACTGGCAGGCCCTGTTCTTTTGCAAAACACTGGCAGGCCCTGTTTTCGTGCAAAACACTTGCAGGCACTGTTCCTCTGGAAAATGTTTGCAGGCCCTGTTCTTGTGCAAAACACTTGCAGGCACTGTTCCTCTGGAAAACATTTGCAGGCCATGTTCTTGTGGAAAACACTTGTAGGTCCTGTTCTTGTTCAAAACACTTGAAGGCACTGTTCTTGTGTAAAACAATGGCAGGCCCTGTTCTTGTGGAAAACACTTGTAGGTACTGTTCTTGTGCAAAACACTTGCAGGCCCTGTTCTTGTTCAAAACACTTGAAGGCACTGTTGTTGTGCAAAACACTTGCAGGACCTGTTCTTGTGCAATACACTTTCAGACCCTGTTCTTGTGCAAAACACTTGCAGGATCTGTTCTTGTTCAAAACACTTGCAGGCCCTGTTCTTGTGCAAAACACTTGCAAGTTCTGTTTTTGTGCAAAACACATGAAAGTTCTGTTTTTGTGCAAAACACATGCCAGTTCTGTTCTTGTGCAAAACAGTTGCAGGCGCTATTCCTCTTGAAAATACTGGCAGGCCCTGTTGTGAAAAACACTTGCAGGCTCTGTTCTTGTTCAAAACACTTGCAGGCCCTGTTCTTGTGCAAAACACTTGCAGGCGCTATTCCTCTTGAAAATACTGGCAGGCCCTTTTGTGAAAAACACTTGGAGGCTCTCTTTTTGTTCAAAACACTTTCAGGCCCTGTTGTTGTGAAAAACACTTTTAGGACCTGTTCTTGTTCAAAACACTTGCAGTCCCTGTTCTTGTGCAAAACACTTGCAAGTTCTGTTTTTGTGCAAAACACATGCCAGTTCTGTTTTTGTGCAAAACACTGGCAGACCCTGTTCTTGTGTAAAACACTGGCAGGCCCTGTTCTTGTGCAAAACACATGCAAGTTCTGTTCTTGTTCAAAACACTTGCAGGTCCTGTCCTTGTACAAAACACTTACAGGCTCTGTTCTTGTGCAAAACACTTGAAGGCCCTGTTCTTGTTCAAAACACTTGCAGGCCCTGTTCTTGTGCAAAACACTTGCAAGTTCTGTTTTTGTGCAAAACACATGCCAGTTCTGTTTTTGTGCAAAACACTTGCAGGCCCTGTTCTTGTTCAAAACACTGGCAGGCCCTGTTTTTGTGCAATACACTTTCAGACCCTGTTCTTGTGCAAAATAGTTGCAAGCTCTGTTTTTATTCAAAAGACTTGCAGGCTCTGTTCTTGTGCAAAACACTTGAAGCCATTTTGGTTGTGCAAAACACTCACAATCCCTGTTCCCCTTGAAAACACTTGCAGGCCTTGTTGTGCAAAACACTTGCAGGTCCTGTTCCTCTGGAAAACATTTTCAGGTCCTGTTCTTGTGCAAAACACATGCAAGTTCTGTTTTTGTGTAAAACACTGGCAGGCCCTGTTCTTGTGTAAAACACTGGCAGGCCCTGTTCTTGTGCAAAACACATGGAAGTTCTGTTCTTGTTCAAAACACTTGCAGGTCCTGTCCTTGTGCAAAACACTTGCAGGCCCTGTTCTTCTATTAAACACTTGCAGGCCCTATTCCTCTTGAAAATACTGGCAGGCCGTGTTGTGAAAAACACTTGGAGGCTCTCTTTTTGTTCAAAACACTTTCAGGCCCTGTTGTTGTGAAAAACACTTTTAGGACCTGTTCTTGTTCAAAACACTTGCAGGCCCTGTTCTTGTGCAAAACACTTGCAAGTTCTGTTTTTGTGCAAAACACATGCCAGTTCTGTTTTTGTGCAATACACTTTCAGACCCTGATCTTGTGCAAAAAAGTTGCAAGCTCTGTTTTTGTGCAAAACACTTGCAGGCTCTGTTCTTGTTCAAAACACTTGCAAGTTCTGTTTTTGTGGAAAACACATGCAAGTTCTGTTTTTGTGCAAAACACTGGCAGACCCTGTTCTTGTGTAAAACACTGGCAGGCCCTGTTCTTGTGCAAAACACATGCAAGTTCTGTTCTTGTTCAAAACACTTGCAGGTCCTGTCCTTGTACAAAACACTTGCAGGCTCTGTTCTTCTTCAAAACACTTGCAGGCCCTGTTCTTGTGCAAAACACTTGAAGGCCCTTTTCTTGTTCAAAACACTTGCAGGCGCTATTCCTCTTGAAAATACTGGCAGGCCCTGTTGTGAAAAACACTTGGAGGCTCTCTTTTTGTTCAAAACACTTTCAGGCCCTCTTGTGAAAAACACTTTTAGGACCTGTTTTTGTGCAATACACTTTCAGACCCTGTTCTTGTGCAAAAAAGTTGCAAGCTCTGTTTTTGTGCAAAACACTTGCAGGCTCTGTTCTTGTTCAAAACACTTGCAAGTTCTGTTTTTGTGGAAAACACTGGCAGGGCCTGTTCTTGTGCAAAACACTTGCAGGCCCTGTTCTTGTGCAATACACTTTCAGACCCTGTTCTTGTGCAAAACACTTGCAGGCCCTGTTCTTGTGCAATACACTTTCAGACCCTGTTCTTGTGCAAAACACTTGCAGGCCCTGTTCTTGTTCAAAACACTGGCAGGCCGTGTTCTTGTTCAAAACACTTACAGGCCCTGTTCTTGTTCAAAACACTTGCAGGCCCTGTTCTTGTGCAAAACACTTGCAGGCGCTATTCCTCTTGAAAATACTGGCAGGCCCTGTTGTGAAAAACACTTGCAGGCTCTGTTCTTGTTCAAAACACTTGCAGGCCCTGTTCTTGTGCAAAACACTTGCAGGCGCTATTCCTCTTGAAAATACTGGCAGGCCCTTTTGTGAAAAACACTTGGAGGCTCTCTTTTTGTTCAAAACACTTTCAGGCCCTGTTGTTGTGAAAAACACTTTTAGGACCTGTTTTTGTTCAAAACACTTGCAGGCCCTGTTCTTGTGCAAAACACTTGCAAGTTCTGTTTTTGTGCAAAACACATGCCAGTTCTGTTTTTGTGCAAAACACTGGCAGACCCTGTTCTTGTGTAAAACACTGGCAGGCCCTGTTCTTGTGCAAAACACATGCAAGTTCTGTTCTTGTTCAAAAGACTTGCATGTCCTGTCCTTGTACAAAACACTTACAGGCTCTGTTCTTGTGCAAAACACTTGAAGGCCCTGTTCTTGTTCAAAACACTTGCAGGCCCTGTTCTTGTTCAAAACACTTACAGGCCCTGTTCTTGTTCAAAACACTTTTAGGACCTGTTCTTGTTCAAAACACTTGCAGGCCCTGTTCTTGTGCAAAACACTTGCAAGTTCTGTTTTTGTGCAAAACACATGCCAGTTCTGTTTTTGTGCAAAACACTGGCAGACCCTGTTTTTGTGCAAAACACTGGAAGACCCTGTTCTTGTGTAAAACACTGGCAGGCCCTGTTCTTGTGCAAAACACTGGCAGACCCTGTTCTTGTGTAAAACAGTGGCAGGCCCTGTTCTTGTGCAAAACACTTGCAGGCCCTGTTCTTGTTCAAAACACTGGCAGGCCCTGTTTTTGTGTAATACACTTTCAGACCCTGTTCTTGTGCAAAATAGTTGCAAGCTCTGTTTTTATTCAAAAGACTTGCAGGCTCTGTTCTTGTGCAAAACACTTGAAGCCATTTTGGTTGTGCAAAACACTCACAATCCCTGTTCCCCTTGAAAACACTTGCAGGCCTTGTTGTGCAAAACACTTGCAGGTCCTGTTCCTCTGGAAAACATTTTCAGGTCCTGTTCTTGTGCAAAACACATGCAAGTTCTGTTTTTGTGTAAAACACTGGCAGGCCCTGTTCTTGTGTAAAACACTGGCAGGCCCTGCTCTTGTGCAAAACACATGCAAGTTCTGTTCTTGTTCAAAACACTTGCAGGTCCTGTCCTTGTGCAAAACACTTGCAGGCCCTGTTCTTCTATTAAACACTTGCAGGCCCTATTCCTCTTGAAAATACTGGCAGGCCGTGTTGTGAAAAACACTTGGAGGCTCTCTTTTTGTTCAAAACACTTTCAGGCCCTGTTGTTGTGAAAAACACTTTTAGGACCTGTTCTTGTTCAAAACACTTGCAGGCCCTGTTCTTGTGCAAAACACTTGCAAGTTCTGTTTTTGTGCAAAACACATGCCAGTTCTGTTTTTGTGCAATACACTTTCAGACCCTGATCTTGTGTAAAACACTGGCAGGCCCTGTTCTTGTGCAAAACACTGGCAGACCCTGTTCTTGTGCAAAACACTGGCAGACCCTGTTCTTGTGTAAAACACTGGCAGGCCCTGTTCTTGTGCAAAACACTTGCAGGCCCTGTTCTTGTTCAAAACACTGGCAGGCCCTGTTTTTCTGCAATACACTTTCAGACCCTGTTCTTGTGCAAAATAGTTGCAAGCTCTGTTTTTATTCAAAAGACTTGCAGGCGCTATTCCTCTTGAAAATACTGGCAGGCCCTGTTGTGAAAAACACTTGGAGGCTCTCTTTTTGTTCAAAACACTTTCAGGCCCTCTTGTGAAAAACACTTTTAGGACCTGTTTTTGTGCAATACACTTTCAGACCCTGTTCTTGTGCAAAAAAGTTGCAAGCTCTGTTTTTGTGCAAAACACTTGCAGGCTCTGTTCTTGTTCAAAACACTTGCAAGTTCTGTTTTTGTGGAAAACACTGGCAGGGCCTGTTCTTGTGCAAAACACTTGCAGGCCCTGTTCTTGTGCAATACACTTTCAGACCCTGTTCTTGTGCAAAACACTTGCAGGCCCTGTTCTTGTGCAATACACTTTCAGACCCTGTTCTTGTGCAAAACACTTGCAGGCCCTGTTCTTGTTCAAAACACTGGCAGGCCCTGTTCTTGTTCAAAACACTTACAGGCCCTGTTCTTGTTCAAAACACTTGCAGGCCCTGTTCTTGTGCAAAACACTTGCAGGCGCTATTCCTCTTCAAAATACTGGCAGGCCCTGTTGTGAAAAACACTTGGAGGCTCTCTTTTTCTTCAAAGCAATTTCAGGCCCTGTTGTGAAAAACACTTTTAGGACCTGTTTTTGTGCAATACACTTTCAGACCCTGTTCTTGTGCAAAAAAGTTGCAACCTCTGTTTTTGTGCAAAACACTGGCAGACCCTGTTCTTGTGTAAAACACTGGCAGGCCCTGTTCTTGTGCAAAACACTGGCAGACCCTGTTCTTGTGTAAAACACTGGCAGGCCCTGTTCTTGTGCAAAACACTTGCAGGCCCTGTTCTTGTGCAAAACACTTGCAAGTTCTGTTTTTGTGCAAAACACATGAAAGTTCTGTTTTTGTGCAAAACACATGCCAGTTCTGTTCTTGTGCAAAACACTTGCAGGCGCTATTCCTCTTGAAAATACTGGCAGGCCCTGTTGTGAAAAACACTTGCAGGCTCTGTTCTTGTTCAAAACACTTGCAGGCCCTGTTCTTGTGCAAAACACTTGCAGGCGCTATTCCTCTTGAAAATACTGGCAGGCCCTTTTGTGAAAAACACTTGGAGGCTCTCTTTTTGTTCAAAACACTTTCAGGCCCTGTTGTTGTGAAAAACACTTTTAGGACCTGTTCTTGTTCAAAACACTTGCAGGCCCTGTTCTTGTGCAAAACACTTGCAAGTTCTGTTTTTGTGCAAAACACATGCCAGTTCTGTTTTTGTGCAAAACACTGGCAGACCCTGTTCTTGTGTAAAACACTGGCAGGCCCTGTTCTTGTGCAAAACACATGCAAGTTCTGTTCTTGTTCAAAAGACTTGCATGTCCTGTCCTTGTACAAAACACTTACAGGCTCTGTTCTTGTGCAAAACACTTGAAGGCCCTGTTCTTGTTCAAAACACTTGCAGGCCCTGTTCTTGTTCAAAACACTTACAGGCCCTGTTCTTGTTCAAAACACTTTTAGGACCTGTTCTTGTTCAAAACACTTGCAGGCCCTGTTCTTGTGCAAAACACTTGCAAGTTCTGTTTTTGTGCAAAACACATGCCAGTTCTGTTTTTGTGCAAAACACTGGCAGACCCTGTTTTTGTGCAAAACACTGGCAGACCCTGTTCTTGTGTAAAACACTGGCAGGCCCTGTTCTTGTGCAAAACACTGGCAGACCCTGTTCTTGTGTAAAACAGTGGCAGGCCCTGTTCTTGTGCAAAACACTTGCAGGCCCTGTTCTTGTTCAAAACACTGGCAGGCCCTGTTTTTGTGTAATACACTTTCAGACCCTGTTCTTGTGCAAAATAGTTGCAAGCTCTGTTTTTATTCAAAAGACTTGCAGGCTCTGTTCTTGTGCAAAACACTTGAAGCCATTTTGGTTGTGCAAAACACTCACAATCCCTGTTCCCCTTGAAAACACTTGCAGGCCTTGTTGTGCAAAACACTTGCAGGTCCTGTTCCTCTGGAAAACATTTTCAGGTCCTGTTCTTGTGCAAAACACATGCAAGTTCTGTTTTTGTGTAAAACACTGGCAGGCCCTGTTCTTGTGTAAAACACTGGCAGGCCCTGTTCTTGTGCAAAACACATGCAAGTTCTGTTCTTGTTCAAAACACTTGCAGGTCCTGTCCTTGTGCAAAACACTTGCAGGCCCTGTTCTTCTATTAAACACTTGCAGGCCCTATTCCTCTTGAAAATACTGGCAGGCCGTGTTGTGAAAAACACTTGGAGGCTCTCTTTTTGTTCAAAACACTTTCAGGCCCTGTTGTTGTGAAAAACACTTTTAGGACCTGTTCTTGTTCAAAACACTTGCAGGCCCTGTTCTTGTGCAAAACACTTGCAAGTTCTGTTTTTGTGCAAAACACATGCCAGTTCTGTTTTTGTGCAATACACTTTCAGACCCTGATCTTGTGCAAAAAAGTTGCAAGCTCTGTTTTTGTGCAAAACACTTGCAGGCTCTGTTCTTGTTCAAAACACTTGCAAGTTCTGTTTTTGTGGAAAACACATGCAAGTTCTGTTTTTGTGCAAAACACTGGCAGACCCTGTTCTTGTGTAAAACACTGGCAGGCCCTGTTCTTGTGCAAAACACATGCAAGTTCTGTTCTTGTTCAAAACACTTGCAGGTCCTGTCCTTGTACAAAACACTTGCAGGCTCTGTTCTTCTTCAAAACACTTGCAGGCCCTGTTCTTGTGCAAAACACTTGAAGGCCCTGTTCTTGTTCAAAACACTTGCAGGCGCTATTCCTCTTGAAAATACTGGCAGGCCCTGTTGTGAAAAACACTTGGAGGCTCTCTTTTTGTTCAAAACACTTTCAGGCCCTCTTGTGAAAAACACTTTTAGGACCTGTTTTTGTGCAATACACTTTCAGACCCTGTTCTTGTGCAAAAAAGTTGCAAGCTCTGTTTTTGTGCAAAACACTTGCAGGCTCTGTTCTTGTTCAAAACACTTGCAAGTTCTGTTTTTGTGGAAAACACTGGCAGGGCCTGTTCTTGTGCAAAACACTTGCAGGCCCTGTTCTTGTGCAATACACTTTCAGACCCTGTTCTTGTGCAAAACACTTGCAGGCCCTGTTCTTGTGCAATACACTTTCAGACCCTGTTCTTGTGCAAAACACTTGCAGGCCCTGTTCTTGTTCAAAACACTGGCAGGCCCTGTTCTTGTTCAAAACACTTACAGGCCCTGTTCTTGTTCAAAACACTTGCAGGCCCTGTTCTTGTGCAAAACACTTGCAGGCGCTATTCCTCTTCAAAATACTGGCAGGCCCTGTTGTGAAAAACACTTGGAGGCTCTCTTTTTCTTCAAAGCAATTTCAGGCCCTGTTGTGAAAAACACTTTTAGGACCTGTTTTTGTGCAATACACTTTCAGACCCTGTTCTTGTGCAAAAAAGTTGCAACCTCTGTTTTTGTGCAAAACACTGGCAGACCCTGTTCTTGTGTAAAACACTGGCAGGCCCTGTTCTTGTGCAAAACACTGGCAGACCCTGTTCTTGTGTAAAACACTGGCAGGCCCTGTTCTTGTGCAAAACACTTGCAGGCCCTGTTCTTGTGCAAAACACTTGCAAGTTCTGTTTTTGTGCAAAACACATGAAAGTTCTGTTTTTGTGCAAAACACATGCCAGTTCTGTTCTTGTGCAAAACACTTGCAGGCGCTATTCCTCTTGAAAATACTGGCAGGCCCTGTTGTGAAAAACACTTGCAGGCTCTGTTCTTGTTCAAAACACTTGCAGGCCCTGTTCTTGTGCAAAACACTTGCAGGCGCTATTCCTCTTGAAAATACTGGCAGGCCCTTTTGTGAAAAACACTTGGAGGCTCTCTTTTTGTTCAAAACACTTTCAGGCCCTGTTGTTGTGAAAAACACTTTTAGGACCTGTTCTTGTTCAAAACACTTGCAGGCCCTGTTCTTGTGCAAAACACTTGCAAGTTCTGTTTTTGTGCAAAACACATGCCAGTTCTGTTTTTGTGCAAAACACTGGCAGACCCTGTTCTTGTGTAAAACACTGGCAGGCCCTGTTCTTGTGCAAAACACATGCAAGTTCTGTTCTTGTTCAAAAGACTTGCATGTCCTGTCCTTGTACAAAACACTTACAGGCTCTGTTCTTGTGCAAAACACTTGAAGGCCCTGTTCTTGTTCAAAACACTTGCAGGCCCTGTTCTTGTTCAAAACACTTACAGGCCCTGTTCTTGTTCAAAACACTTTTAGGACCTGTTCTTGTTCAAAACACTTGCAGGCCCTGTTCTTGTGCAAAACACTTGCAAGTTCTGTTTTTGTGCAAAACACATGCCAGTTCTGTTTTTGTGCAAAACACTGGCAGACCCTGTTTTTGTGCAAAACACTGGCAGACCCTGTTCTTGTGTAAAACACTGGCAGGCCCTGTTCTTGTGCAAAACACTGGCAGACCCTGTTCTTGTGTAAAACAGTGGCAGGCCCTGTTCTTGTGCAAAACACTTGCAGGCCCTGTTCTTGTTCAAAACACTGGCAGGCCCTGTTTTTGTGTAATACACTTTCAGACCCTGTTCTTGTGCAAAATAGTTGCAAGCTCTGTTTTTATTCAAAAGACTTGCAGGCTCTGTTCTTGTGCAAAACACTTGAAGCCATTTTGGTTGTGCAAAACACTCACAATCCCTGTTCCCCTTGAAAACACTTGCAGGCCTTGTTGTGCAAAACACTTGCAGGTCCTGTTCCTCTGGAAAACATTTTCAGGTCCTGTTCTTGTGCAAAACACATGCAAGTTCTGTTTTTGTGTAAAACACTGGCAGGCCCTGTTCTTGTGTAAAACACTGGCAGGCCCTGTTCTTGTGCAAAACACATGCAAGTTCTGTTCTTGTTCAAAACACTTGCAGGTCCTGTCCTTGTGCAAAACACTTGCAGGCCCTGTTCTTCTATTAAACACTTGCAGGCCCTATTCCTCTTGAAAATACTGGCAGGCCGTGTTGTGAAAAACACTTGGAGGCTCTCTTTTTGTTCAAAACACTTTCAGGCCCTGTTGTTGTGAAAAACACTTTTAGGACCTGTTCTTGTTCAAAACACTTGCAGGCCCTGTTCTTGTGCAAAACACTTGCAAGTTCTGTTTTTGTGCAAAACACATGCCAGTTCTGTTTTTGTGCAATACACTTTCAGACCCTGATCTTGTGTAAAACACTGGCAGGCCCTGTTCTTGTGCAAAACACTGGCAGACCCTGTTCTTGTGCAAAACACTGGCAGACCCTGTTCTTGTGTAAAACACTGGCAGGCCCTGTTCTTGTGCAAAACACTTGCAGGCCCTGTTCTTGTTCAAAACACTGGCAGGCCCTGTTTTTGTGCAATACACTTTCAGACCCTGTTCTTGTGCAAAATAGTTGCAAGCTCTGTTTTTATTCAAAAGACTTGCAGGCTCTGTTCTTGTGCAAAAAACTTGAAGCCATTTTGGTTGTGCAAAACACTCACAATCCCTGTTCCCCTTGAAAACACTTGCAGGCCTTGTTGTGCAAAACACTTGCAGGTCCTGTTCCTCTGGAAAACATTTTCAGGTCCTGTTCTTGTGCAAAACACATGCAAGTTCTGTTTTTGTGTAAAACACTGGCAGGCCCTGTTCTTGTGTAAAACACTGGCAGGCCCTGTTCTTGTGCAAAACACATGCAAGTTCTGTACTTGTTCAAAACACTTGCAGGTCCTGTCCTTGTGCAAAACACTTGCAGGCCCTGTTCTTCTATTAAACACTTGCAGGCCCTATTCCTCTTGAAAATACTGGCAGGCCGTGTTGTGAAAAACACTTGGAGGCTCTCTTTTTGTTCAAAACACTTTCAGGCCCTGTTGTTGTGAAAAACACTTTTAGGACCTGTTCTTGTTCAAAACACTTGCAGGCCCTGTTCTTGTGCAAAACACTTGCAAGTTGTTTTTGTGCAAAACACATGCCAGTTCTGTTTTTGTGCAATACACTTTCAGACCCTGTTCTTGTGCAAAAAAGTTGCAAGCTCTGTTTTTGTGCAAAACACTTGCAGGCTCTGTTCTTGTTCAAAACACTTGCAAGTTCTGTTTTTGTGGAAAACACATGCAAGTTCTGTTTTTGTGCAAAACACTGGCAGACCCTGTTCTTGTGTAAAACACTGGCAGGCCCTGTTCTTGTGCAAAACACATGCAAGTTCTGTTCTTGTTCAAAAGACTTGCAGGTCCTGTCCTTGTACAAAACACTTGCAGGCTCTGTTCTTCTTCAAAACACTTGCAGGCCCTGTTCTTGTGCAAAACACTTGAAGGCCCTGTTCTTGTTCAAAACACTTGCAGGCGCTATTCCTCTTGAAAATACTGGCAGGCCCTGTTGTGAAAAACACTTGGAGGCTCTCTTTTTGTTCAAAACACTTTCAGGCCCTGTTCTTGTGAAAAACACTTTTAGGACCTGTTCTTGTGCAATACACTTTCAGACCCTGTTCTTGTGCAAAACACTTGCAGGATCTGTTCTTGTTCAAAACACTTGCAGGCCCTGTTCTTGTGCAAAACACTTGCAAGTTCTGTTTTTGTGCAAAACACATGAAAGTTCTGTTTTTGTGCAAAACACATGCCAGTTCTGTTCTTGTGCAAAACACTTGCAGGCGCTATTCCTCTTGAAAATACTGGCAGGCCCTGTTGTGAAAAACACTTGCAGGCTCTGTTCTTGTTCAAAACACTTGCAGGCCCTGTTCTTGTGCAAAACACTTGCAGGCGCTATTCCTCTTGAAAATACTGGCAGGCCCTTTTGTGAAAAACACTTGGAGGCTCTCTTTTTGTTCAAAACACTTTCAGGCCCTGTTGTTGTGAAAAACACTTTTAGGACCTGTTCTTGTTCAAAACACTTGCAGGCCCTGTTCTTGTGCAAAACACTTGCAAGTTCTGTTTTTGTGCAAAACACATGCCAGTTCTGTTTTTGTGCAAAACACTGGCAGACCCTGTTCTTGTGTAAAACACTGGCAGGCCCTGTTCTTGTGCAAAACACATGCAAGTTCTGTTCTTGTTCAAAAGACTTGCAGGTCCTGTCCTTGTACAAAACACTTACAGGCTCTGTTCTTGTGCAAAACACTTGAAGGCCCTGTTCTTGTTCAAAACACTTACAGGCCCTGTTCTTGTTCAAAACACTTGCAGGCCCTGTTCTTGTGCAAAACACTTGCAGGCGCTATTCCTCTTGAAAATACTGGCAGGCCCTGTTGTGAAAAACACTTGGAGGCTCTCTTTTTCTTCAAAGCAATTTCAGGCCCTGTTGTGAAAAACACTTTTAGGACCTGTTTTTGTGCAATACACTTTCAGACCCTGTTCTTGTGCAAAAAAGTTGCAACCTCTGTTTTTGTGCAAAACACTGGCAGACCCTGTTCTTGTGTAAAACACTGGCAGGCCCTGTTCTTGTGCAAAACACTGGCAGACCCTGTTCTTGTGTAAAACACTGGCAGGCCCTGTTCTTGTGCAAAACACTTGCAGGCCCTGTTCTTGTTCAAAACACTGGCAGGCCCTGTTTTTCTGCAATACACTTTCAGACCCTGTTCTTGTGCAAAATAGTTGCAAGCTCTGTTTTTATTCAAAAGACTTGCAGGCTCTGTTCTTGTGCAAAACACTTGAAGCCATTTTGGTTGTGCAAAACACTCACAATCCCTGTTCCCCTTGAAAACACTTGCAGGCCTTGTTGTTCAAAACATTTTCAGGTCCTGTTCTTGTGCAAAACACATGCAAGTTCTGTTTTTGTGTAAAACACTGGCAGGCCCTGTTCTTGTGTAAAACACTGGCAGGCCCTGTTCTTGTGCAAAACACATGCAAGTTCTGTTCTTGTTCAAAACACTTGCAGGTCCTGTCCTTGTACAAAACACTTGCAGGCCCTGTTCTTGTTCAAAACACTTGCAGGCCCTGTTCTTGTGCAAAACACTTGAAGGCCCTGTTCTTGTTCAAAACACTTGCAGGCGCTATTCCTCTTGAAAATACTGGCAGGCCCTGTTGTGAAAAACACTTGGAGGCTCTCTTTTTGTTCAAAACACTTTCAGGCCCTCTTGTGAAAAACACTTTTAGGACCTGTTTTTGTGCAATACACTTTCAGACCCTGTTCTTGTGCAAAACACTTGCAGGCTCTGTTCTTGTTCAAAACACTTGCAAGTTCTGTTTTTGTGGAAAACACTGGCAGGCCCTGTTCTTGTGCAAAACACTTGCAGGCCCTGTTCTTGTGCAATACACTTTCAGACCCTGTTCTTGTGCAAAACACTTGCAGGCCCTGTTCTTGTGCAATACACTTTCAGACCCTGTTCTTGTGCAAAACACTTGCAGGCCCTGTTCTTGTGCAAAACACTTGCAGGCGCTATTCCTCTTGAAAATACTGGCAGGCCCTGTTGTGAAAAACACTTGGAGGCTCTCTTTTTCTTCAAAGCAATTTCAGGCCCTGTTGTGAAAAACACTTTTAGGACCTGTTTTTGTGCAATACACTTTCAGACCCTGTTCTTGTGCTAAAAAGTTGCAGCCACTGTTTTTGTGCAAAACACTGGCAGACCCTGTTCTTGTGTAAAACACTGGCAGGCCCTGTTCTTGTGCAAAACACTGGCAGACCCTGTTCTTGTGTAAAACACTGGCAGGCCCTGTTCTTGTGCAAAACACTTGCAGGCCCTGTTCTTGTTCAAAACACTGGCAGGCCCTGTTTTTGTGCAATACACTTTCAGACCCTGTTCTTGTGCAAAATAGTTGCAAGCTCTGTTTTTATTCAAAAGACTTGCAGGCTCTGTTCTTGTGCAAAGCACTTGAAGCCATTTTGGTTGTGCAAAACACTCACAATCCCTGTTCCCCTTGAAAACACTTGCAGGCCT
This sequence comes from Arizona elegans, assembly GCA_022577455.1. NCBI lineage: Eukaryota > Metazoa > Chordata > Lepidosauria > Squamata > Colubridae > Arizona > Arizona elegans. The sequence goes on from JAKOOJ010000054.1 coordinate 2,203,174, forward strand.
TGTTGTGCAAAACACTTGCAGGTCCTGTTCCTCTGGAAAACATTTTCAGGTCCTGTTCTTGTGCAAAACACATGCAAGTTCTGTTTTTGTGTAAAACACTGGCAGGCCCTGTTCTTGTGTAAAACACTGGCAGGCCCTGTTCTTGTGCAAAACACATGCAAGTTCTGTTCTTGTTCAAAACACTTGCAGGTCCTGTCCTTGTGCAAAACACTTGCAGGCCCTGTTCTTCTATTAAACACTTGCAGGCCCTATTCCTCTTGAAAATACTGGCAGGCCGTGTTGTGAAAAACACTTGGAGGCTCTCTTTTTGTTCAAAACACTTTCAGGCCCTGTTGTTGTGAAAAACACTTTTAGGACCTGTTCTTGTTCAAAACACTTGCAGGCCCTGTTCTTGTGCAAAACACATGCCAGTTCTGTTTTTGTGCAATACACTTTCAGACCCTGTTCTTGTGCAAAAAAGTTGCAAGCTCTGTTTTTGTGCAAAACACTTGCAGGCTCTGTTCTTGTTCAAAACACTTGCAAGTTCTGTTTTTGTGGAAAACACATGCAAGTTCTGTTTTTGTGCAAAACACTGGCAGACCCTGTTCTTGTGTAAAACACTGGCAGGCCCTGTTCTTGTGCAAAACACATGCAAGTTCTGTTCTTGTTCAAAACACTTGCAGGTCCTGTCCTTGTACAAAACACTTGCAGGCTCTGTTCTTCTTCAAAACACTTGCAGGCCCTGTTCTTGTGCAAAACACTTGAAGGCCCTGTTCTTGTTCAAAACACTTGCAGGCGCTATTCCTCTTGAAAATACTGGCAGGCCCTGTTGTGAAAAACACTTGGAGGCTCTCTTTTTGTTCAAAACACTTTCAGGCCCTCTTGTGAAAAACACTTTTAGGACCTGTTTTTGTGCAATACACTTTCAGACCCTGTTCTTGTGCAAAAAAGTTGCAAGCTCTGTTTTTGTGCAAAACACTTGCAGGCTCTGTTCTTGTTCAAAACACTTGCAAGTTCTGTTTTTGTGGAAAACACTGGCAGGCCCTGTTCTTGTGCAAAACACTTGCAGGCCCTGTTCTTGTGCAATACACTTTCAGACCCTGTTCTTGTGCAAAACACTTGCAGGCCCTGTTCTTGTGCAATACACTTTCAGACCCTGTTCTTGTGCAAAACACTTGCAGGCCCTGTTCTTGTTCAAAACACTGGCAGGCCCTGTTTTTGTGCAAAACACTTGAAGGCCCTGTTCTTGTTCAAAACACTTGCAGGCGCTATTCCTCTTGAAAATACTGGCAGGCCGTGTTGTGAAAAACACTTGGAGGCTCTCTTTTTGTTCAAAACACTTTCAGGCCCTGTTGTGAAAAACACTTTTAGGACCTGTTCTTGTGCAATACACTTTCAGACCCTCTTGAAAATACTGGCAGGGATTGTTGTTGTCCAAAATAGTTGCAAGCTCTGATCTTGTTCAAAACACTTGCAGGCCCTGTTTTTGTGCAAAACACATGCAAGTTCTGTTTTTGTGCAAAACACTGGCAGGCCCTGTTTTTGTGCAAAACACTTGCAGCCATTTTTCATGTGCAAAACAATTGCAGGCCGTTTTCCTCTTGAAAATACTGGCAGGGATTGTTGTTGTCCAAAATAGTTGCAAGCTCTGATCTTGTTCAAAACACTTGCAGGCCCTGTTTTTGTGCAAAACACATGCAAGTTCTGTTTTTGTGCAAAACACTGGCAGGCCCTGTTCTTGTTCAAAACACTTGCAAGTCCTGTTGTGAAAAACACTTTTAGGACCTGTTCTTGTGCAATACACTTTCAGACCCTCTTGAAAATACTGGCAGGGATTGTTGTTGTCCAAAATAGTTACAAGCTCTGATCTTGTTCAAAACACTTGCAGGCCCTGTTTTTGTTCAAAACACTTGCAAGTCCTGTTCTTGTGCAAAATAGTTGCAAGCTCTGTTCTTGTTAAAAACACTTGCAGGCCCTGTTCTTGTGCAAAACACTTGAAGGCCCTGTTCTTGTTCAAAACACTTGCAGGCGCTATTCCTCTTGAAAATACTGGCAGGCCCTGTTGTGAAAAACACTTGGAGGCTCTCTTTTTGTTCAAAACACTTTCAGGCCCTGTTGTGAAAAACACTTTTAGGACCTGTTCTTGTGCAATACACTTTCAGACCCTGTTCTTGTGCAAAACACTTGCAGGCCCTGTTCTTGTTCAAAACACTTGAAGGCACTGTTCTTGTGTAAAACACTGGCAGGCCCTGTTCTTTTGCAAAACACTGGAAGGCCCTGTTTTCGTGCAAAACACTTGCAGGCACTGTTCCTCTGGAAAATGTTTGCAGGCCCTATTCTTGTGCAAAACACTTGCAGGCACTGTTCCTCTGGAAAACATTTGCAGGCCATGTTCTTGTGGAAAACACTTGTAGGTCCTGTTCTTGTTCAAAACACTTGAAGGCACTGTTCTTGTGTAAAACACTGGCAGGCCCTGTTCTTTTGCAAAACACTGGCAGGCCCTGTTTTCGTGCAAAACACTTGCAGGCACTGATCCTCTGGAAAACGTTTGCAGGCCCTGTTCTTGTGCAAAACACTTGCAGGCCCTGTTCTTGTGCAAAACACTTGAAGGCCCTGTTCTTGTGCAAAACACATGCAAGTTCTGTTCTTGTTCAAAACACTTGCAGGCGCTATTCCTCTTGTGCAAAACACATGCCAGTTCTGTTTTTGTGCAAAACACTTGCAGGCCCTGTTCTTGTGCAATACACTTTCAGACCCTGTTCTTGTGCAAAACACTTGCAGGCCCTGTTCTTGTGCAATACACTTTCAGACCCTGTTCTTGTGCAAAACACTTGCAGGCCCTGTTCTTGTTCAAAACACTGGCAGGCCCTGTTTTTGTGCAAAACACTTGCAGCCATTTTTCATGTGCAAAACAATTGCAGGCCATTTTCCTCTTGAAAATACTGGCAGGGATTGTTGTTGTCCAAAATAGTTGCAAGCTCTGATCTTGTTCAAAACACTTGCAGGCCCTGTTTTTGTGCAAAACACATGCAAGTTCTGTTTTTGTGCAAAACACTGGCAGGCCCTGTTCTTGTTCAAAACACTTGCAAATCCTGTTCTTGTGCAAAATAGTTGCAAGCTCTGTTCTTGTTAAAAACACTTGCAGGCCCTGTTCTTGTGCAAAACACTTGAAGGCCCTGTTCTTGTGTAAAACACTGGCAGGCCCTGTTCTTGTGCAAAACACTTGGAGGCCCTGTTGTTGTGCAAAACACTTGCAGGCTCTGTTCTTGTTCAAAACACTTGCAGGCCCTGTTCTTGTGCAAAACACTTGAAGGCCCTGTTCTTGTTCAAAACACTTGCAGGCCCTGTTCTTGTTCAAAACACTTGCAGGCGCTATTCCTCTTGAAAATACTGGCAGGCCGTGTTGTGAAAAACACTTGGAGGCTCTCTTTTTGTTCAAAACACTTTCAGGCCCTGTTGTGAAAAACACTTTTAGGACCTGTTCTTGTGCAATACACTTTCAGACCCTGTTCTTGTGCAAAACACTTGCAGGCCCTGTTCTTGTTCAAAACACTTGAAGGCACTGTTCTTGTGTAAAACACTGGCAGGCCCTGTTCTTTTGCAAAACACTGGCAGGCCCTGTTTTCGTGCAAAACACTTGCAGGCACTGTTCCTCTGGAAAATGTTTGTAGGCCCTATTCTTGTGCAAAACACTTGCAGGCACTGTTCCTCTGGAAAACATTTGCAGGCCATGTTCTTGTGGAAAACACTTGTAGGTCCTGTTCTTGTTCAAAACACTTGAAGGCACTGTTCTTGTGTAAAACACTGGCAGGCCCTGTTCTTTTGCAAAACACTGGCAGGCCCTGTTTTCGTGCAAAACACTTGCAGGCACTGTTCCTCTGGAAAACGTTTGCAGGCCCTGTTCTTGTGCAAAACACTTGCAGGCCCTGTTCTTGTGCAAAACACTTGCAAGTCCTGTTCTTGTGCAAAATAGTTGCAAGCTCTGTTCTTGTTAAAAACACTTGCAGGCTCTGTTCTTGTGCAAAACACTTGAAGCCATTTTGGTTGTGCAAAACACTTGCAGGCCCTGTTCTTCTGCAAAACACTTGAAGGCCCTGTTCTTGTTCAAAACACTTTCAGGCCCTGTTGTGAAAAACACTTTTAGGACCTGTTTTTGTGCAATACACTTTCAGACCCTGTTCTTGTGCAAAAAAGTTGCAACCTCTGTTTTTGTGCAAAACACTTGCAGGCCCTGTTCTTGTGCAAAACACATGCAAGTTCTGTTCTTGTTCAAAACACTTGCAGGTCCTGTCCTTGTACAAAACACTTGCAGGCTCTGTTCTTGTTCAAAACACTTGCAGCCCCTGTTCTTGTGCAAAACACTTGCAGGCCCTGTTCTTCTGCAAAACACTTGAAGGCCCTGTTCTTGTTCAAAACACTTTCAGGCCCTGTTGTGAAAAACACTTGGAGGCTCTCTTTTTGTTCAAAACACTTTCAGGCCCTCTTGTGAAAAACACGTTTAGGACCTGTTTTTGTGCAATACACTTTCAGACCCTGTTCTTGTGCAAAAAAGTTGCAAGTTCTGTTTTTGTGCAAAACACTTGCAGGCTCTGTTCTTGTTCAAAACACTTGCAAGTTCTGTTTTTGTGGAAAACACATGCAAGTTCTGTTTTTGTGCAAAACACTTGCAGGCCCTGTTCTTGTTCAAAACACTAGCAGGCCCTGTTTTTGTGCAATACACTTTCAGACCCTGTTCTTGTGCAAAATAGTTGCAAGCTCTGTTTTTGTTCAAAAGACTTGCAAGCTCTGTTCTTGTGCAAAACACTTGAAGCCATTTTGGTTGTGCAAAACACTCACAATCCCTGTTCCCCTTGAAAACACTTGCAGGCCTTGTTGTGCAAAACACTTGCAGGTCCTGTTCCTCTGGAAAACATTTTCAGGTCCTGTTCTTGTGCAAAACACATGCAAGTTCTGTTTTTGTGCAAAACACTGGCAGGCCCTGTTCTTGTTCAAAACACTTGCAGGTCCTGTCCTTGTACAAAACACTTGCAGGCTCTGTTCTTGTTCAAAACACTTGCAGGCCCTGTTGTGAAAAACACTTGGAGGCTCTCTTTTTGTTCAAAACACTTTCAGGCCCTGTTGTGAAAAACACTTTTAGGACCTGTTTTTGTGCAATACACTTTCAGACCCTGTTCTTGTGCAAAAAAGTTGCAAGCTCTGTTTTTGTGCAAAACACTTGCAGGCTCTGTTCTTGTTCAAAACACTTGCAAGTTCTGTTTTTGTGGAAAACACATGCAAGTTCTGTTTTTGTGCAAAACACTGGCAGACCCTGTTCTTGTGTAAAACACTGGCAGGCCCTGTTCTTGTGCAAAACACATGCAAGTTCTGTTCTTGTTCAAAACACTTGCAGGTCCTGTCCTTGTACAAAACACTTGCAGGCTCTGTTCTTGTTCAAAACACTTGCAGGCCCTGTTCTTGTGCAAAACACTTGAAGGCCCTGTTCTTGTTCAAAACACTTGCAGGCGCTATTCCTCTTGAAAATACTGGCAGGCCCTGTTGTGAAAAACACTTGGAGGCTCTCTTTTTGTTCAAAACACTTTCAGGCCCTGTTGTGAAAAACACTTTTAGGACCTGTTTTTGTGCAATACACTTTCAGACCCTGTTCTTGTGCAAAAAAGTTGCAAGTTCTGTTTTTGTGGAAAACACTGGCAGGCCCTGTTCTTGTGCAAAACACATGCAAGTTCTGTTCTTGTTCAAAACACTTGCAGGTCCTGTCCTTGTACAAAACACTTGCAGGCTCTGTTCTTGTTCAAAACACTTGCAGGCCCTGTTCTTGTGCAAAACACTTGAAGGCCCTGTTCTTGTTCAAAACACTTGCAGGCGCTATTCCTCTTGAAAATACTGGCAGGCCATGTTGTGAAAAACACTTGGAGGCTCTCTTTTTGTTCAAAACACTTTCAGGCCCTGTTGTTGTGAAAAACACTTTTAGGACCTGTTCTTGTGCAATACACTTTCAGACCCTGTTCTTGTGCAAAACACTTGCTTGTCCTCTTCTTGTTCAAAACACTTGCAGGCCCTGTTCTTGTGCAAAACACTTGCAAGTTCTGTTTTTGTGCAAAACACATGCAGCCCCTGTTCTTGTGCAAAACACTTGAAGGCCCTGTTCTTGTTCAAAACACTTGCAGGCGCTATTCCTCTTGAAAATACTGGCAGGCCGTGTTGTGAAAAACACTTGGAGGCTCTCTTTTTGTTCAAAACACTTTCAGGCCCTGTTGTGAAAAACACTTTTAGGACCTGTTTTTGTGCAATACACTTTCAGACCCTGTTCTTGTGCAAAAAAGTTGCAAGCTCTGTTTTTGTGCAAAACACTTGCAGGCTCTGTTCTTGTTCAAAACACTTGCAAGTTCTGTTTTTGTGGAAAACACTGGCAGGCCCTGTTCTTGTGCAATACACTTTCAGACCCTGTTCTTGTGCAAAACACTTGCAGGCCCTGTTCTTGTTCAAAACACTGGCAGGCCCTGTTTTTGTGCAAAACACTTGCAGCCATTTTTCATGTGCAAAACAATTGCAGGCCGTTTTCCTGTTGAAAATACTGGCAGGGATTGTTGTTGTCCAAAATAGTTGCAAGCTCTGATCTTGTTCAAAACACTTGCAGGCCCTGTTTTTGTGCAAAACACATACAAGTTCTGTTTTTGTGCAAAACACTGGCAGGCCCTGTTCTTGTTCAAAACACTTGCAAGTCCTGTTCTTGTGCAAAATAGTTGCAAGCTCTGTTCTTGTTCAAAACACTTGCAGGCGCTATTCCTCTTGAAAATACTGGCAGGCCCTGTTGTGAAAAACACTTGGAGGCTCTCTTTTTGTTCAAAACACTTTCAGGCCCTGTTGTGAAAAACACTTTTAGGACCTGTTCTTGTGCAATACACTTGCAGGCCCTGTTCTTGTGCAAAACACTTGAAGGCACTGTTCTTGTGTAAAACACTGGCAGGCCCTGTTCTTTTGCAAAACACTGGCAGGCCCTGTTTTCGTGCAAAACACTTGCAGGCACTGTTCCTCTGGAAAATGTTTGCAGGCCCTGTTCTTGTGCAAAACACTTGCAGGCACTGTTCCTCTGGAAAACATTTGCAGGCCATGTTCTTGTGGAAAACACTTGTAGGTCCTGTTCTTGTGCAAAACACTTGCAGGCCCTGTTCTTGTTCAAAACACTTGAAGGCACTGTTCTTGTGTAAAACACTGGCAGGCCCTGTTCTTGTGCAAAACACTGGCAGGTCCTGTCCTTGTACAAAACACTTGCAGGCTCTGTTCTTGTTCAAAACACTTGCAGACCCTGTTCTTGTGCAAAACACTTGAAGGCCCTGTTCTTGTTCAAAACACTTGCAGGCGCTATTCCTCTTGAAAATACTGGCAGGCCCTGTTGTGAAAAACACTTGGAGGCTCTCTTTTTGTTCAAAACACTTTCAGGCCCTGTTGTGAAAAACACTTTTAGGACCTGTTTTTGTGCAATACACTTTCAGACCCTGTTCTTGTGCAAAAAAGTTGCAAGCTCTGTTTTTGTGCAAAACACTTGCAGGCTCTGTTCTTGTTCAAAACACTTGCAGGCCCTGTTCTTGTGCAATACACTTTCAGACCCTGTTCTTGTGCAAAACACTTGCAGGCCCTGTTCTTGTTCAAAACACTGGCAGGGCCTGTTTTTGTGCAAAACACTTGCAGCCATTTTTCATGTGCAAAACAATTGCAGCCCGTTTTCCTCTTGAAAATACCGGCAGGGATTGTTGTTGTCCAAAATAGTTGCAAGCTCTGATCTTGTTCAAAACACTTGCAGGCCCTGTTTTTGTGCAAAACACATGCAAGTTCTGTTTTTGTGCAAAACACTGGCAGACCCTGTTCTTGTGCAAAACACTTGCAGGCCCTGTTCTTGTGCAATACACTTTCAGACCCTGTTCTTGTGCAAAACACTTGCAGGCCCTGTTCTTGTTCAAAACACTGGCAGGCCCTGTTTTTGTGCAAAACACTTGCTTGTCCTGTTCTTGTTCAAACCACTTGCAGGCCCTGTTCTTCTATTAAACACTTGCAGGCCCTATTCCTCTTGAAAATACTGGCAGGCCGTGTTGTGAAAAACACTTGGAGGCTCTCTTTTTGTTCAAAACACTTTCAGGCCCTGTTGTTGTGAAAAACACTTGTAGGTCCTGTTCTTGTGCAAAACACTTGCAGGCCCTGTTCTTTTTCAAAACACTTGAAGGCACTGTTTTTGTGTAAAACACTGGCAGGCCCTGTTCTTGTGCAAAACACTTGCAGGCCCTGTTCTTGTGCAATACACTTTCAGACCCTGTTCTTGTGCAAAACACTTGCAGGCCCTGTTCTTGTGCAAAACACTTGCAGGTCCTGTTCTTGTTCAAAACACTGGCAGGCCCTGTTCTTGTGCAAAACAATTGCAGGTCTTGTTCTTGTGCAAAACGCTTGCAGGCCCTGTTCTTTGTCAAAATACTTGCAGGTCCTGTTCTTGTGCAATACACTTGCAGGTCCTGTTCTTGTGCAAAATAGTTGCAAGCTCTGTTCTTGTTCAAAACACTTGCAGGCCCTGTTCTTGTGCAAAACACTTGAAGGCCCTGTTCTTGTTCAAAACACTTGCAGGCGCTATTCCTCTTGAAAATACTGGCAGGCCCTGTTGTGAAAAACACTTGGAGGCTCTCTTTTTGTTCAAAACACTTTCAGGCCCTGTTGTGAAAAACACCTTTAGGACCTGTTTTTGTGCAATACACTTTCAGGCCCTGTTATTGTGCAAAACACTTGCAGGCTCTGTTCTTGTGCAAAACACATGCAAGTTCTGTTTTTGTGCAAAACACTGGCAGGCCCTGTTCTTGTGTAAAACACTGGCAGGCCCTGTTCTTGTGCAAAACAATTGCAGGTCTTGTTCTTGTGCAAAACGCTTGCAGGCCCTGTTCTTGTGCAAAATACTTGCAGGTCCTGTTCTTGTGCAATACACTTGCAGGTCCTGTTCTTGTGCAAAATAGTTGCAAGCTCTGTTTTTATTCAAAAGACTTGCAGGCTCTGTTCTTGTGCAAAACACTTGAAGCCATTTTGGTTGTGCAAAACACTCACAATCCCTGTTCCCCTTGAAAACACTTGCAGGCCTTGTTGTGCAAAACACTTGCAGGTCCTGTTCCTCTGGAAAACATTTTCAGGTCCTGTTCTTGTGCAAAACACATGCAAGTTCTGTTTTTGTGTAAAACACTGGCAGGCCCTGTTCTTGTTCAAAACACTTGCAGACCCTGTTCTTGTGCAAAACACTTGCAAGTTCTGTTTTTGTGCAAAACACATGCCAGTTCTGTTTTTGTGCAATACACTTTCAGACCCTGATCTTGTGCAAAAAAGTTGCAAGCTCTGTTTTTGTGCAAAACACTTGCAGGCTCTGTTCTTGTTCAAAACACTTGCAAGTTCTGTTTTTGTGGAAAACACATGCAAGTTCTGTTTTTGAGCAAAACACTGGCAGACCCTGTTCTTGTGTAAAACACTGGCAGGCCCTGTTCTTGTGCAAAACACATGCAAGTTCTGTTCTTGTTCAAAACACTTGCAGGTCCTGTCCTTGTACAAAACACTTGCAGGCTCTGTTCTTCTTCAAAACACTTGCAGGCCCTGTTCTTGTGCAAAACACTTGAAGGCCCTGTTCTTGTTCAAAACACTTGCAGGCGCTATTCCTCTTGAAAATACTGGCAGGCCCTGTTGTGAAAAACACTTGGAGGCTCTCTTTTTGTTCAAAACACTTTCAGGCCCTCTTGTGAAAAACACTTTTAGGACCTGTTTTTGTGCAATATACTTTCAGACCCTGTTCTTGTGCAAAAAAGTTGCAAGCTCTGTTTTTGTGCAAAACACTTGCAGGCTCTGTTCTTGTTCAAAACACTTGCAAGTTCTGTTTTTGTGGAAAACACTGGCAGGGCCTGTTCTTGTGCAATACACTTTCAGACCCTGTTCTTGTGCAAAACACTTGCAGGCCCTGTTCTTGTGCAATACACTTTCAGACCCTGTTCTTGTGCAAAACACTTGCAGGCCCTGTTCTTGTTCAAAACACTGGCAGGCCCTGTTCTTTTTCAAAACACTTACAGGCCCTGTTCTTGTTCAAAACACTTGCAGGCCCTGTTCTTGTGCAAAACACTTGCAGGCGCTATTCCTCTTCAAAATACTGGCAGGCCCTGTTGTGAAAAACACTTGGAGGCTCTCTTTTTCTTCAAAGCAATTTCAGGCCCTGTTGTGAAAAACACTTTTAGGACCTGTTTTTGTGCAATACACTTTCAGACCCTGTTCTTGTGCAAAAAAGTTGCAACCTCTGTTTTTGTGCAAAACACTGGCAGACCCTGTTCTTGTGTAAAACACTGGCAGGCCCTGTTCTGGTGCAAAACACTGGCAGACCCTGTTCTTGTGTAAAACACTGGCAGGCCCTGTTCTTGTGCAAAACACTTGCAGGCCCTGTTCTTGTGCAAAACACTTGCAAGTTCTGTTTTTGTGCAAAACACATGAAAGTTCTGTTTTTGTGCAAAACACATGCCAGTTCTGTTCTTGTGCAAAACACTTGCAGGCGCTATTCCTCTTGAAAATACTGGCAGGCCCTGTTGTGAAAAACACTTGCAGGCTCTGTTCTTGTTCAAAACACTTGCAGGCCCTGTTCTTGTGCAAAACACTTGCATGTCCTGTCCTTGTACAAAACACTTGCAGGCCCTGTTCTTCTATTAAACACTTGCAGGCCCTATTCCTCTTGAAAATACTGGCAGGCCGTGTTGTGAAAAACACTTGGAGGCTCTCTTTTTGTTCAAAACACTTTCAGGCCCTGTTGTTGTGAAAAACACTTTTAGGACCTGTTCTTGTTCAAAACACTTGCAGGTCCTGTTCTTGTGCAAAACACTTGCAAGTTCTGTTTTTGTGCAAAACACATGCCAGTTCTGTTTTTGTGCAATACACTTTCAGACCCTGATCTTGTGCAAAAAAGTTGCAAGCTCTGTTTTTGTGCAAAACACTTGCAGGCTCTGTTCTTGTTCAAAACACTTGCAAGTTCTGTTTTTGTGGAAAACACATGCAAGTTCTGTTTTTGTGCAAAACACTGGCAGACCCTGTTCTTGTGTAAAACACTGGCAGGCCCTGTTCTTGTGCAAAACACATGCAAGTTCTGTTCTTGTTCAAAACACTTGCAGGTCCTGTCCTTGTACAAAACACTTGCAGGCTCTGTTCTTCTTCAAAACACTTGCAGGCGCTATTCCTCTTGAAAATACTGGCAGGCCCTGTTGTGAAAAACACTTGGAGGCTCTCTTTTTGTTCAAAACACTTTCAGGCCCTCTTGTGAAAAACACTTTTAGGACCTGTTTTTGTGCAATACACTTTCAGACCCTGTTCTTGTGCAAAAAAGTTGCAAGCTCTGTTTTTGTGCAATACACTTTCAGACCCTGTTCTTGTGCAAAAAAGTTGCAAGCTCTGTTTTTGTGCAAAACACTTGCAGGCTCTCTTCTTGTTCAAAACACTTGCAAGTTCTGTTTTTGTGGAAAACACTGGCAGGCCCTGTTCTTGTGCAAAACACTTGCAGGCCCTGTTCTTGTGCAATACACTTTCAGACCCTGTTCTTGTGCAAAACACTTGCAGGCCCTGTTCTTGTGCAATACACTTTCAGACCCTGTTCTTGTGCAAAACACTTGCAGGCCCTGTTCTTGTTCAAAACACTGGCAGGCCCTGTTCTTGTTCAAAACACTTACAGGCCCTGTTCTTGTTCAAAACACTTGCAGGCCCTGTTCTTGTGCAAAACACTTGCAGGCGCTATTCCTCTTCAAAATACTGGCAGGCCCTGTTGTGAAAAACACTTGGAGGCTCTCTTTTTCTTCAAAGCAATTTCAGGCCCTGTTGTGAAAAACACTTTTAGGACCTGTTTTTGTGCAATACACTTTCAGACCCTGTTCTTGTGCAAAAAAGTTGCAACCTCTGTTTTTGTGCAAAACACTGGCAGACCCTGTTCTTGTGTAAAACACTGGCAGGCCCTGTTCTTGTGCAAAACACTGGCAGACCCTGTTCTTGTGTAAAACACTTGCAGGCGCTATTCCTCTTGAAAATACTGGCAGGCCCTGTTGTGAAAAACACTTGGAGGCTCTCTTTTTGTTCAAAACACTTTCAGGCCCTCTTGTGAAAAACACTTTTAGGACCTGTTTTTGTGAAATACACTTTCAGACCCTGTTCTTGTGCAAAACACTTGCAGGATCTGTTCTTGTTCAAAACACTTGCAGGCCCTGTTCTTCTATTAAACACTTACAGGCCCTATTCCTCTTGAAAATACTGGCAGGCCGTGTTGTGAAAAACACTTGGAGGCTCTCTTTTTGTTCAAAACACTTTCAGGCCCTGTTCTTGTGAAAAACACTTTTAGGACCTGTTCTTGTGCAATACACTTTCAGACCCTGTTCTTGTGCAAAACACTTGCAGGATCTGTTCTTGTTCAAAACACTTGCAGGCCCTGTTCTTGTGCAAAACACTTGCAAGTTCTGTTTTTGTGCAAAACACATGAAAGTTCTGTTTTTGTGCAAAACACATGCCAGTTCTGTTCTTGTGCAAAACACTTGCAGGCGCTATTCCTCTTGAAAATACTGGCAGGCCCTGTTGTGAAAAACACTTGCAGGCTCTGTTCTTGTTCAAAACACTTGCAGGCCCTGTTCTTGTGCAAAACACTTGCAGGCGCTATTCCTCTTGAAAATACTGGCAGGCCCTTTTGTGAAAAACACTTGGAGGCTCTCTTTTTGTTCAAAACACTTTCAGGCCCTGTTGTTGTGAAAAACACTTTTAGGACCTGTTCTTGTTCAAAACACTTGCAGGCCCTGTTCTTGTGCAAAACACTTGCAAGTTCTGTTTTTGTGCAAAACACATGCCAGTTCTGTTTTTGTGCAAAACACTGGCAGACCCTGTTCTTGTGTAAAACACTGGCAGGCCCTGTTCTTGTGCAAAACACATGCAAGTTCTCTTCTTGTTCAAAAGACTTGCATGTCCTGTCCTTGTACAAAACACTTACAGGCTCTGTTCTTGTGCAAAACACTTGAAGGCCCTGTTCTTGTTCAAAACACTTGCAGGCCCTGTTCTTGTTCAAAACACTTACAGGCCCTGTTCTTGTTCAAAACACTTGCAGGCCCTGTTCTTGTTCAAAACACTTGCAGCCCCTGTTCTTGTGCAAAACACTTGAAGGCCCTGTTCTTGTTCAAAACACTTGCAGGCGCTATTCCTCTTGAAAATACTGGCAGGCCCTGTTGTGAAAAACACTTGGAGGCTCTCTTTTTGTTCAAAACACTTTCAGGCCCTGTTCTTGTGAAAAACACTTTTAGGACCTGTTCTTGTGCAATACACTTTCAGACCCTGTTCTTGTGCAAAACACTTGCAGGATCTGTTCTTGTTCAAAACACTTGCAGGCCCTGTTCTTGTGCAAAACACTTGCAAGTTCTGTTTTTGTGCAAAACACATGAAAGTTCTGTTTTTGTGCAAAACACATGCCAGTTCTGTTCTTGTGCAAAACACTTGCAGGCGCTATTCCTCATGAAAATACTGGCAGGCCCTGTTGTGAAAAACACTTGCAGGCTCTGTTCTTGTTCAAAACACTTGCAGGCCCTGTTCTTGTGCAAAACACTTGCAGGCGCTATTCCTCTTGAAAATACTGGCAGGCCCTTTTGTGAAAAACACTTGGAGGCTCTCTTTTTGTTCAAAACACTTTCAGGCCCTGTTGTTGTGAAAAACACTTTTAGGACCTGTTCTTGTTCAAAACACTTGCAGGCCCTGTTCTTGTGCAAAACACTTGCAAGTTCTGTTTTTGTGCAAAACACATGCCAGTTCTGTTTTTGTGCAAAACACTGGCAGACCCTGTTCTTGTGTAAAACACTGGCAGGCCCTGTTCTTGTGCAAAACACATGCAAGTTCTGTTCTTGTTCAAAAGACTTGCAGGTCCTGTCCTTGTACAAAACACTTACAGGCTCTGTTCTTGTGCAAAACACTTGAAGGCCCTGTTCTTGTTCAAAACACTTGCAGGCCCTGTTCTTGTTCAAAACACTTACAGGCCCTGTTCTTGTTCAAAACACTTGCAGGCCCTGTTCTTGTGCAAAACACTTGCAGGCGCTATTCCTCTTGAAAATACTGGCAGGCCCTGTTGTGAAAAACACTTGGAGGCTCTCTTTTTCTTCAAAGCAATTTCAGGCCCTGTTGTGAAAAACACTTTTAGGACCTGTTTTTGTGCAATACACTTTCAGACCCTGTTCTTGTGCAAAAAAGTTGCAACCTCTGTTTTTGTGCAAAACACTGGCAGACCCTGTTCTTGTGTAAAACACTGGCAGGCCCTGTTCTTGTGCAAAACACTGGCAGACCCTGTTCTTGTGTAAAACACTGGCAGGCCCTGTTCTTGTGCAAAACACTTGCAGGCCCTGTTCTTGTTCAAAACACTGGCAGGCCCTGTTTTTGTGCAATACACTTTCAGACCCTGTTCTTGTGCAAAATAGTTGCAAGCTCTGTTTTTATTCAAAAGACTTGCAGGCTCTGTTCTTGTGCAAAACACTTGAAGCCATTTTGGTTGTGCAAAACACTCACAATCCCTGTTCCCCTTGAAAACACTTGCAGGCCTTGTTGTGCAAAACACTTGCAGGTCCTGTTCCTCTGGAAAACATTTTCAGGTCCTGTTCTTGTGCAAAACACATGCAAGTTCTGTTTTTGTGTAAAACACTGGCAGGCCCTGTTCTTGTGTAAAACACTGGCAGGCCCTCTTCTTGTGCAAAACACATGCAAGTTCTGTTCTTGTTCAAAACACTTGCAGGTCCTGTCCTTGTGCAAAACACTTGCAGGCCCTGTTCTTCTATTAAACACTTGCAGGCCCTATTCCTCTTGAAAATACTGGCAGGCCGTGTTGTGAAAAACACTTGGAGGCTCTCTTTTTGTTCAAAACACTTTCAGGCCCTGTTGTTGTGAAAAACACTTTTAGGACCTGTTCTTGTTCAAAACACTTGCAGGCCCTGTTCTTGTGCAAAACACTTGCAAGTTCTGTTTTTGTGCAAAACACATGCCAGTTCTGTTTTTGTGCAATACACTTTCAGACCCTGTTCTTGTGCAAAAAAGTTGCAAGCTCTGTTTTTGTGCAAAACACTTGCAGGCTCTGTTCTTGTTCAAAACACTTGCAAGTTCTGTTTTTGTGGAAAACACATGCAAGTTCTGTTTTTGTGCAAAACACTGGCAGACCCTGTTCTTGTGTAAAACACTGGCAGGCCCTGTTCTTGTGCAAAACACATGCAAGTTCTGTTCTTGTTCAAAACACTTGCAGGTCCTGTCCTTGTACAAAACACTTGCAGGCTCTGTTCTTCTTCAAAACACTTGCAGGCCCTGTTCTTGTGCAAAACACTTGAAGGCCCTGTTCTTGTTCAAAACACTTGCAGGCGCTATTCCTCTTGAAAATACTGGCAGGCCCTGTTGTGAAAAACACTTGGAGGCTCTCTTTTTGTTCAAAACACTTTCAGGCCCTCTTGTGAAAAACACTTTTAGGACCTGTTTTTGTGCAATACACTTTCAGACCCTGTTCTTGTGCAAAAAAGTTGCAAGCTCTGTTTTTGTGCAAAACACTTGCAGGCTCTGTTCTTGTTCAAAACACTTGCAAGTTCTGTTTTTGTGGAAAACACTGGCAGGCCCTGTTCTTGTGCAATACACTTTCAGACCCTGTTCTTGTGCAAAACACTTGCAGGCCCTGTTCTTGTGCAATACACTTTCAGACCCTGTTCTTGTGCAAAACACTTGCAGGCCCTGTTCTTGTTCAAAACACTGGCAGGCCCTGTTCTTGTTCAAAACACTTACAGGCCCTGTTCTTGTTCAAAACACTTGCAGGCCCTGTTCTTGTGCAAAACACTTGCAGGCGCTATTCCTCTTCAAAATACTGGCAGGCCCTGTTGTGAAAAACACTTGGAGGCTCTCTTTTTCTTCAAAGCAATTTCAGGCCCTGTTGTGAAAAACACTTTTAGGACCTGTTTTTGTGCAATACACTTTCAGACCCTGTTCTTGTGCAAAAAAGTTGCAACCACTGTTTTTGTGCAAAACACTGGCAGACCCTGTTCTTGTGTAAAACACTGGCAGGCCCTGTTCTTGTGGAAAACACTGGCAGACCCTGTTCTTGTGTAAAACACTGGCAGGCCCTGTTCTTGTGCAAAACACTCACAATCCCTGTTCCCCTTGAAAACACTTGCAGGCCTTGTTGTGCAAAACACTTGCAGGTCCTGTTCCTCTGGAAAACATTTTCAGGTCCTGTTCTTGTGCAAAACACATGCAAGTTCTGTTTTTGTGTAAAACACTGGCAGGCCCTGTTCTTGTGCAAAACACATGCAAGTTCTGTTCTTGTTCAAAACACTTGCAGGTCCTGTCCTTGTGCAAAACACTTGCAGGCCCTGTTCTTCTATTAAACACTTGCAGGCCCTATTCCTCTTGAAAATACTGGCAGGCCGTGTTGTGAAAAACACTTGGAGGCTCTCTTTTTGTTCAAAACACTTTCAGGCCCTGTTGTTGTGAAAAACACTTTTAGGACCTGTTCTTGTTCAAAACACTTGCAGGTCCTGTTCTTGTGCAAAACACTTGCAAGTTCTGTTTTTGTGCAAAACACATGCCAGTTCTGTTTTTGTGCAATACACTTTCAGACCCTGATCTTGTGCAAAAAAGTTGCAAGCTCTGTTTTTGTGCAAAACACTTGCAGGCTCTGTTCTTGTTCAAAACACTTGCAAGTTCTGTTTTTGTGGAAAACACATGCAAGTTCTGTTTTTGTGCAAAACACTGGCAGACCCTGTTCTTGTGTAAAACACTGGCAGGCCCTGTTCTTGTGCAAAACACATGCAAGTTCTGTTCTTGTTCAAAACACTTGCAGGTCCTGTCCTTGTACAAAACACTTGCAGGCTCTGTTCTTCTTCAAAACACTTGCAGGCGCTATTCCTCTTGAAAATACTGGCAGGCCCTGTTGTGAAAAACACTTGGAGGCTCTCTTTTTGTTCAAAACACTTTCAGGCCCTCTTGTGAAAAACACTTTTAGGACCTGTTTTTGTGCAATACACTTTCAGACCCTGTTCTTGTGCAAAAAAGTTGCAAGCTCTGTTTTTGTGCAAAACACTTGCAGGCTCTGTTCTTGTTCAAAACACTTGCAAGTTCTGTTTTTGTGGAAAACACTGGCAGGCCCTGTTCTTGTGCAAAACACTTGCAGGCCCTGTTCTTGTGCAATACACTTTCAGACCCTGTTCTTGTGCAAAACACTTGCAGGCCCTCTTCTTGGGCAATACACTTTCAGACCCTGTTCTTGTGCAAAACACTTGCAGGCCCTGTTCTTGTTCAAAACACTGGCAGGCCCTGTTCTTGTTCAAAACACTTACAGGCCCTGTTCTTGTTCAAAACACTTGCAGGCCCTGTTCTTGTGCAAAACACTTGCAGGCGCTATTCCTCTTCAAAATACTGGCAGGCCCTGTTGTGAAAAACACTTGGAGGCTCTCTTTTTGTTCAAAACACTTTCAGGCCCTCTTGTGAAAAACACTTTTAGGACCTGTTTTTGTGAAATACACTTTCAGACCCTGTTCTTGTGCAAAACACTTGCAGGATCTGTTCTTGTTCAAAACACTTGCAGGCCCTGTTCTTGTGCAAAACACTTGCAAGTTCTGTTTTTGTGCAAAACACATGCCAGTTCTGTTTTTGTGCAATACACTTTCAGACCCTGTTCTTGTGCAAAAAAGTTGCAAGCTCTGTTTTTGTGCAAAACACTTGCAGGCTCTGTTCTTGTTCAAAACACTTGCAAGTTCTGTTTTTGTGGAAAACACATGCAAGTTCTGTTTTTGTGCAAAACACTGGCAGACCCTGTTCTTGTGTAAAACACTGGCAGGCCCTGTTCTTGTGCAAAACACATGCAAGTTCTGTTCTTGTTCAAAAGACTTGCAGGTCCTGTCCTTGTACAAAACACTTGCAGGCCCTGTTCTTCTTCAAAACACTTGCAGGCCCTGTTCTTGTGCAAAACACTTGAAGGCCCTGTTCTTGTTCAAAACACTTGCAGGCGCTATTCCTCTTGAAAATACTGGCAGGCCCTGTTGTGAAAAACACTTGGAGGCTCTCTTTTTGTTCAAAACACTTTCAGGCCCTCTTGTGAAAAACACTTTTAGGACCTGTTTTTGTGAAATACACTTTCAGACCCTGTTCTTGTGCAAAACACTTGCAGGATCTGTTCTTGTTCAAAACACTTGCAGGCCCTGTTCTTGTGCAAAACACTTGCAAGTTCTGTTTTTGTGCAAAACACATGCCAGTTCTGTTTTTGTGCAAAACACTGGCAGACCCTGTTCTTGTGTAAAACACTGGCAGGCCCTGTTCTTGTGCAAAACACTTGCAGGCGCTATTCCTCTTGAAAATACTGGCAGGCCCTTTTGTGAAAAACACTTGTGAGGTAAAGAGCAAATAAAGAATAATGTAGATAAAAGAAATAATGTGAATAAAATAGGAATCATACAGAGTCAGATATATGGGCCCTGGGGGACCCTCTCTATTCACATTATTATAAAGGGAAGACGTGCTTGGATACATGAACTCTGAGAGACTCTATCTATTCACATTATTAGAAGAGAGGAAAGTGCTTGTTGGAAATTACATTAACAAACAGTTAAACCCTTTTAAGTGGTAATATATCTTCTGATACCTAGATGTCATGGAAAGGACTGCTATATGGAAAAACATCTGAGTGACTTGACTGTGAATGACACAAAGACCTATATGTTACAAAGAGTTACTTAATCTAATGAACTTACCCAAGGACAGTAGTAACTCTCCCATTAGCGACTCTGAGCACTTAAGAAAAGTTGTGTGGCTAAGATAATTTTGTAAACTAAGATTAATGCTTTAAGTAATTAGATGAACTTATTAACAACTGAATGTAACCATAGAAGGAAAATCGGATGTATGATCTCATGATTAACCATATATGGAAAATGTATGATCTCACTGAATCCTTTGTCTTAGAAATGTATAAAAACCATTGTATCAGAGTTCTTTCTTTGTTCAAAGCTTCAGGTACAAATCTGGCTCTGAACCTTGCGCAATAAACTGTCTCTGACTGGCCTGGGAATGTTTTTTAGTCCTTCCATTCCACTACATTTATGGCACCCTGGCAGATGGGACTAAGGAACAAAGAACTTTTGTTCTGCCAGACAGCCTGCCCCAGCGGAACCGACGCCTCCCCAAGGAAAATCCACTGGCCGGCCATTAGGACTCCTTTGAAGTCCACGGAACCTTTCAGTGAGGAGGTGCCGTAACCCGCTGGCGAAACAGGCTAGTCAAGGATCCTTAAAGGCTAGCCAGACACAGAGACCTTAAAGAAAAGAAAGAAAGAAAGAAAAAAAGGAAAAAGAAAACAGGTAAGTATAAATCAGAGAGTTAAAGTCTCTCTTAGAAGTACCCACCCGTTAAGGGGTGGCAGAGGGGGGCTGATCACTCTCCTGGAGACAAGGTGGCATCCTGAAGTCTCTGGAATTAAGTATTTAAGTATTTTGGAATTAAGTATTGTGTGGGATTGTGCGGGTGGTTAAACCTCTGCGGTTCTCATAGATGACTGTCGGAACGTCCAGCGTCGTGAGCCAGGGGTAGTGTTGTTAGAATGGGTGGTAATAAGTATTGATCGGTGGAAGACAAAAAGAAAAACCCCCCTTAATTACTCAAGTATCAGGCAGAGTTTGCTAGGGTCTGTTTGATGAAAACTAAAGAAAGGGGAGAAATAAAACCTTATGCAATAAAAGTTTTTTTAAAAAATGTGTGATCTTATGTGTGGTAAGAGAAAAGAACTAATTGCAATGTTATAAAGTTTCTGATGAATTGCCATTCTTAACTAAGAATAAAGAAGACTTTGTTTACTGTTCTTCCCACCCGGGGTTTAGCAGGCCGTAAAGAGGTAAAGCCTGTCTAAATGGGAAGTGTCAGATAATTTGACTTGATCAATTTGGTGTGATTTCTGTTAAATATATATATATATGATGGTGTGTAAATTTGAATGGAATTGTGATATTTTTGGCTGGCCAGCAAATTAAGTAAACTTGTGCTTGAATAATTGTAATGATTGGTTTGCATGAAGTGAGATTTTTGCATGTGAGATTGGTGTACGCAGTTTGACTGCAGCGTGAATGTGAAGTGTGTTGAGGGTAAAAGTTGGTGAAAATGCACTTTAATTCCCCTTCATATAATTTGTGGGAAATGTCTGTGAATTATGGAGGTTAGAGAGAAATGCAGAATGTGTTGGTTTGTTGGAAGAATGCTGAATGAAGCAGGTGAATGCTGAATGAAATAGGCTTGGTTGCCTGCTGTAAAACATTTTTTTCCTCTCCCCCCCTCTTTTCCTTTGGAAGTGAGAAGCAGGAAAAGGGTGGGCTGTTGGATTTTTTTTTCCAGCGGACATCTCTCTCTCTGCTGAAAGAGCAGAGAAAGGAGGGGGAAAGATCGGCTAACGTGGTTTTTGCTGCTGATCTCTTTAATTTGCATACGAAAGCTTTTCTGCTCTGAATACAATTTTGATTTTATTTTTTTTCTGGAAATTTTTGAGGTTTAAAACGCTTAATTAAACCTATATAAAAGAAATGATTTTGAAAGATTTTTTAATCTGATTTGCATTTTACTAAAGGCAGAGAATTGAAGCTAAAGTTTGATATATTTCAGATTTGTTTGTTTGATTGTTGTTCCTTTCGAAGAAGGAGCTAATTTGTTTATAAAAGAGGGATATTCACTAAAACACAGAGATGGCAAGCTGAATAATTATTGGGAACAAACAACTACAAAGAGTTAGGAAAAACAGAGTGTGAAATATACAACTATTACTTATTTGCCAGACCCAGGACCGAAGAACCTAATCACAAACAAAGACATTTAACCACCATAAAACCATCACACACACAAAATAAAGAATTCACACACCAAATCAAAAGATTTTTTGGGGGGGAAAAAGGGAAAAATGGTTACTCTTACAATTAGGACAGGCTAGCCTCCGAACGCTGTGCTTGTGTTTGTTTCTTGCCTGCCTCCCCAGAAACAATAAACTGATTCTACTCTCAAGCAGCTGACCTCCAATCATTTCGAAGTAATCTCCCAGCCGGGAGTTTTGAATTCAGGAAGGGAAAGCTCTGCCTTTCAACAATTCTTAAAGGGAAAGGCTTCTTTTTCCTTCCGACAGGAGTAGCGTCTCAGCCTCTATCTATAAACAAGCAAAAATTAAAATAGTTCTATACAAAATTAATTGTATCTGGACCTTGGAGTTTGAAATGGGAGGGACATGAAAGAGGGAGCCTTGAAAATTTGAAACAAGCTTTGACCAAGGCTCTTTACCAAACTCAGAAAAGCCATTCAATCTCTTTGAAAACACACACACACACACACACACACACACAAATGAAACAATTTTAATGCAGCAGACAGACTTGATTGTAACTACAAATCACAATTTGAATCAAGCACAGTTCTTAGCCAACATCAGATCAATGGATCAGTTTGGATTAGAACATGGTGCTGAAGTGATTGATTAACAAACAAAAATAAGACCTGATTTGGAGGAACACCCCCTGGAGAAAGGAGAAGCAATTTGTATAGGGTGGAAGGGGGAGTACGGAAAAATCCTGGAAACAAGGGGTTTGCCTCGAAATTGGTCTGCTCAAACCTTTGAATTGTATTCATTAAATTAAGCTCTATGGACAGGGAGCCTGGATAGCTCAATAGACAAATGCATTGTAATTTAACACCAGCTGTCTGCACTTACTGTCAATTCGAATCTCACCAGGCTCAAGGTTGACTCGGCCTTCCATCCTTTCTAGGGTGGATGAATTGAGGACCCAGTTTGTGGGGGCAATAAGCTGACTTTGTATAAAATATACAAAAGTATGAAGGCTATTGCTTAATGCATTATAATCCTGAGTCTCCCGGAGAAGGGCGGCACATTAAAAAAAAAAAAAAAAGGGAGGAGGGATGCTGGATACTGTATGGGGATTCTGGAGACTGTATGCATTTGGGATAGTGCATTCATTTGGCAAAATATGGGTGGAGTCATTGGGGAATTCAAGCTATTGTAGATGAACTTTTAAAAAGCTATGGTTGTATTGGGATATATCCTTTAGTAACATCAATTATAAACAAATGTCTGATTTGTAAAAAGGTGAATGAACAAGCTGTCAGGAAACAACAGATGGGTGGGAGACCATCAGCTTTAAGACCATTTCAATGTATTCATGTGGATTTTACAGAATTGCCAAAAGAGAAAGATTATCATCATATGAACTGTTGTTTGGAGTAGTTTTCACTACAGGAAGCATATGCATTAATTTTCTGGAAACCAGAGACAAAGTATTGAAACAATATGTGTATAAACTGTCCAGATATTTTAAAGTTTTTAGGAAACAAGGACTATTAGCCCAAACACCACCTTTGAAGTTTCCAGTCCATAAATTCCACCATGATGATTGGATGTTCCTGGAAGGAAGTGAAAGGGCCCATGCCAGCCCCAAAGGAGTGGAAGGATTGAGTGGTTGCCTATGCTGTTTCCCAACTGAAGAGGACTACAACTGCTCAGATCCCTTTGTGCTCTCTCCCAGATGTATTAGTTTTGTAATTGTGCTTTTAAGATCTTAGGAGGACGGTCCTGGATCCACTGGATGAGACTGAAGCCCGCAGACCAAAGTGATCCAGTCACATACCAGGTGACAACAACTGACCGGCCCTTGGTGTTGAGGTTCAAGAAGAATACACCCTGCTGAGTCCTACCGGCAACGGGCTCTCAACGCACGGTGGTGATCGTCAAGCTTTGCTGAACCACCCCAGAAGCTGGTTCTCTACGCACGGCCGAAGCTTGGAACGGAGGAAGACAACATTCCATGACTATAGTTTGTAATGTAAAACACATTAACAGTGATAGTATCCAGTAAGCACTTATTAAAAACACTCATGGTTGAGGAAGATTGGGGTGTGGGGACTCTGGGCAACAGCTACTTTAGCCCTTCTGTTGGTATTGTTTTAATACAATTGATATTGCCCTACCCCAAGTTACACATATCCCTAACCCTCTTCCTAACATGGTGAACTTGTAAACTTCGGGTCTTGCGCTCTTAAGGCCTTGTGGGTGTGGGAATAAAGTTACTATGATTTATTTGGGGTTGTGGGTACTATTAGCCAAGGGTCTAGTGAGTGGTGCTAGCTTGAACAGTAGTTCCCCAGGTTGTGTGGATGTTCAAGAAATTCCCCTTGTCTCTGCGGAAGGATTTGAAGATGTCAAGAATCCCAGAGGACCTAGCAGCATCAAGACACTGAATGGGGACACTTTGGGTCAAGTCCACTCCCGCCAACAACGTGGCATCAGAAGGTGGAGTGGGTACCTTATTCCTAAACCAACTCCTAGACCTAAGGTTAAGAGTTTAACAATCCTGGTACAGGGGGGAATAGAAGGGCCCCTACAATAATTGAAAAGAAGAAATTGCATATCAGGGATACTGGAATTGGGTCGAAACCTGGTTAAATCATAGGGTCACCTTCCCTGTGTGTAGAGACATCAGAAACCTGGTAGACCTATAGGATCCCTGACAAAAGAACAATGTCCATCAGAAGTGTACCTTGGTCCTAAAATGAACCTTAAGGATGTAAAACTAACCAAAGATCTTTTTCCTTCTGCACACCACTCACTTTCTCATCACCTCCAACTGCCATCATCACAAAATGGGGAGGATGGAAGAGATCCTGGAAGGTATCCAAGGAAAGGTGCACTAGTCTGTTCCAGCCCCCTCACTTCACTATCTGGTTCTCCATTAGGTCCAACACAGGTTTATGTGTCTTCTTTCCCCCTGGGATACTACCTCCTGGTATCTTTTTGAAGGTCCAATCCTCGGAGATAAGCAAAAGGACCCTTCACTAAAAGTCCCATTACAGCCGCTGACAGGAATGTTTGTGGTAGGGGCTTTTGGGGGTCTGGACTAATGCAAGGAACAACTGAGCACATGCCTTTTCCGTAAATCTTCTTATGTGAAAGGGATGTGTATTTATGTTTGCCAACAAATTGGACCGGAACATGCACACTAGTACTCCTTTTTCCTGAAATAGATGTTGTCAGTGGAGAACATACCATCCCTGTTCCTCTCATGGGGCATGTTCAGAAATGGGTACCAATCCTAGTCCCACTATTGGTAATCATGAGGATAGGAACTGCAGTGGAACAGGCGTAGGTGGGGTAACACACTCAGTAATACAGTTTCAGCAATTATCAGAAGAAAGCCTGAACCAAATTGCTGGAACCCTGGTGGAAGTCCAAGACCAGATAGAGTCATTGGCAGCAGTGGTCCTACAAAATCGACGTGCCTTAGACCTTGTGGCCACAGAGAGAAGAGGTATGAGAAGATTGTTGTTTCTATGTGAATAAATCAGGTGTGGTCAGAGAAGTTGCCAAGGATTTGCAGGATAGGGCATCCAAGATAAGTCAGAGGTTACAAACAACTGACAGGTGGTTTTCTTGGTTGCCTGGATCCGGCTGGATTACACAAATGTTATTCTTGTTGATATGGCTGTGGCAGGCCTAGCTTTTATTCCTTGTGCAGGCCTAGCTTTTATTCCTTGTGCAATCCCTGTGCTGAAACAGCTATCTGCGAAGGAATTAGTTTTGACAGAGCGCTTTCTTGAAGAAAAAAGGTTTCTGAAACAGACGCATATGTCGAAATAGGGTCTGGGAAAAGAATGGAGAGAGTACCTCCAAGGATTAATAGGGTGAAGATCAAGAAATACCTATCTCTTGCCTAGATTAGTCATATGTTGTGGGATGTTATATGTTGGCTTTGTGTATTAAGGGACATAGAGTGTTGCGTAAGAAGTAATGGAAGTTTATGCATGGAAAAACTTCCACAGGGGGGAATGAGGTAAAGAGCAAATAAAGAATAATGTAGATAAAAGAAATAATGTGAATAAAATAGGAATCATACAGAGTCAGATATATGGGCCCTGGGGGACCCTCTCTATTCACATTATTATAAAGGGAAGACGTGCTTGGATACATGAACTCTGAGAGACTCTATCTATTCACATTATTAGAAGAGAGGAAAGTGCTTGTTGGAAATTACATTAACAAACAGTTAAACCCTTTTAAGTGGTAATATATCTTCTGATACCTAGATGTCATGGAAAGGACTGCTATATGGAAAAACATCTGAGTGACTTGACTGTGAATGACACAAAGACCTATATGTTACAAAGAGTTACTTAATCTAATGAACTTACCCAAGGACAGTAGTAACTCTCCCATTAGCGACTCTGAGCACTTAAGAAAAGTTGTGTGGCTAAGATAATTTTGTAAACTAAGATTAATGCTTTAAGTAATTAGATGAACTTATTAACAACTGAATGTAACCATAGAAGGAAAATCGGATGTATGATCTCATGATTAACCATATATGGAAAATGTATGATCTCACTGAATCCTTTGTCTTAGAAATGTATAAAAACCATTGTATCAGAGTTCTTTCTTTGTTCAAAGCTTCAGGTACAAATCTGGCTCTGAACCTTGCACAATAAACTGTCTCTGACTGGCCTGGGAATGTTTTTTAGTCCTTCCATTCCACTACACTTGGAGGCTCTCTTTTTATTCAAAACACTTTCAGGCCCTGTTGTTGTGAAAAACACTTTTAGGACCTGTTCTTGTTCAAAACACTTGCAGGCCCTGTTCTTGTGCAAAACACTTGCAAGTTCTGTTTTTGTGCAAAACACATGCCAGTTCTGTTTTTGTGCAAAACACTGGCAGACCCTGTTCTTGTGTAAAACACTGGCAGGCCCTGTTCTTGTGCAAAACACATGCAAGTTCTGTTCTTGTTCAAAAGACTTGCATGTCCTGTCCTTGTACAAAACACTTACAGGCTCTGTTCTTGTGCAAAACACTTGCAGGCCCTGTTCTTGTTCAAAACACTTACAGGCCCTGTTCTTGTTCAAAACACTTGCAGGCCCTGTTCTTGTTCAAAACACTTGCAGGCGCTATTCCTCTTCAAAATACTGGCAGGCCCTGTTGTGAAAAACACTTGGAGGCTCTCTTTTTCTTCAAAGCAATTTCAGGCCCTGTTGTGAAAAACACTTTTAGGACCTGTTTTTGTGCAATACACTTTCAGACCCTGTTCTTGTGCAAAAAAGTTGCAACCTCTGTTTTTGTGCAAAACACTGGCAGACCCTGTTCTTGTGCAAAACACTTGCAGGCTCTGTTCTTGTGCAAAACACTTGAAGCCATTTTGTTTGTGCAAAACACTCACAATCCCTGTTCCCCTTGAAAACACTTGCAGGCCTTGTTGTGCAAAACACTTGCAGGTCCTGTTCCTCTGGAAAACATTTTCAGGTCCTGTTCTTGTGCAAAACACATGCAAGTTCTGTTTTTGTGTAAAACACTGGCAGGCCCTGTTCTTGTGTAAAACACTGGCAGGCCCTGTTCTTGTGCAAAACACATGCAAGTTCTGTTCTTGTTCAAAACACTTGCAGGTCCTGTCCTTGTGCAAAACACTTGCAGGCCCTGTTCTTCTATTAAACACTTGCAGGCCCTATTCCTCTTGAAAATACTGGCAGGCCGTGTTGTGAAAAACACTTGGAGGCTCTCTTTTTGTTCAAAACACTTTCAGGCCCTGTTGTTGTGAAAAACACTTTTAGGACCTGTTCTTGTTCAAAACACTTGCAGGCCCTGTTCTTGTGCAAAACACTTGCAAGTTATGTTTTTGTGCAAAACACATGCCAGTTCTGTTTTTGTGCAATACACTTTCAGACCCTGATCTTGTGCAAAAAAGTTGCAAGCTCTGTTTTTGTGCAAAACACTTGCAGGCTCTGTTCTTGTTCAAAACACTTGCAAGTTCTGTTTTTGTGGAAAACACATGCAAGTTCTGTTTTTGTGCAAAACACTGGCAGACCCTGTTCTTGTGTAAAACACTGGCAGGCCCTGTTCTTGTGCAAAACACATGCAAGTTCTGTTCTTGTTCAAAACACTTGCAGGTCCTGTCCTTGTACAAAACACTTGCAGGCTCTGTTCTTCTTCAAAACACTTGCAGGCGCTATTCCTC
Organism: Arizona elegans; assembly: GCA_022577455.1. Taxonomy (NCBI): domain Eukaryota; kingdom Metazoa; phylum Chordata; class Lepidosauria; order Squamata; family Colubridae; genus Arizona; species Arizona elegans. The sequence goes on from JAKOOJ010000054.1 coordinate 2,230,197, forward strand.
TTGAAAATACTGGCAGGCCCTGTTGTGAAAAACACTTGGAGGCTCTCTTTTTGTTCAAAACACTTTCAGGCCCTCTTGTGAAAAACACTTTTAGGACCTGTTTTTGTGCAATACACTTTCAGACCCTGTTCTTGTGCAAAAAAGTTGCAAGCTCTGTTTTTGTGCAATACACTTTCAGACCCTGTTCTTGTGCAAAAAAGTTGCAAGCTCTGTTTTTGTGCAAAACACTTGCAGGCTCTCTTCTTGTTCAAAACACTTGCAAGTTCTGTTTTTGTGGAAAACACTGGCAGGCCCTGTTCTTGTGCAAAACACTTGCAGGCCCTGTTCTTGTGCAATACACTTTCAGACCCTGTTCTTGTGCAAAACACTTGCAGGCCCTGTTCTTGTGCAATACACTTTCAGACCCTGTTCTTGTGCAAAACACTTGCAGGCCCTGTTCTTGTTCAAAACACTGGCAGGCCCTGTTCTTGTTCAAAACACTTACAGGCCCTGTTCTTGTTCAAAACACTTGCAGGCCCTGTTCTTGTGCAAAACACTTGCAGGCGCTATTCCTCTTCAAAATACTGGCAGGCCCTGTTGTGAAAAACACTTGGAGGCTCTCTTTTTCTTCAAAGCAATTTCAGGCCCTGTTGTGAAAAACACTTTTAGGACCTGTTTTTGTGCAATACACTTTCAGACCCTGTTCTTGTGCAAAAAAGTTGCAACCTCTGTTTTTGTGCAAAACACTGGCAGACCCTGTTCTTGTGTAAAACACTGGCAGGCCCTGTTCTTGTGCAAAACACTGGCAGACCCTGTTCTTGTGTAAAACACTTGCAGGCGCTATTCCTCTTGAAAATACTGGCAGGCCCTGTTGTGAAAAACACTTGGAGGCTCTCTTTTTGTTCAAAACACTTTCAGGCCCTCTTGTGAAAAACACTTTTAGGACCTGTTTTTGTGAAATACACTTTCAGACCCTGTTCTTGTGCAAAACACTTGCAGGATCTGTTCTTGTTCAAAACACTTGCAGGCCCTGTTCTTCTATTAAACACTTGCAGGCCCTATTCCTCTTGAAAATACTGGCAGGCCGTGTTGTGAAAAACACTTGGAGGCTCTCTTTTTGTTCAAAACACTTTCAGGCCCTCTTGTGAAAAACACTTTTAGGACCTGTTTTTGTGCAATACACTTTCAGACCCTGTTCTTGTGCAAAAAAGTTGCAAGCTCTGTTTTTGTGCAATACACTTTCAGACCCTGTTCTTGTGCAAAAAAGTTGCAAGCTCTGTTTTTGTGCAAAACACTTGCAGGCTCTCTTCTTGTTCAAAACACTTGCAAGTTCTGTTTTTGTGGAAAACACTGGCAGGCCCTGTTCTTGTGCAAAACACTTGCAGGCCCTGTTCTTGTGCAATACACTTTCAGACCCTGTTCTTGTGCAAAACACTTGCAGGCCCTGTTCTTGTGCAATACACTTTCAGACCCTGTTCTTGTGCAAAACACTTGCAGGCCCTGTTCTTGTTCAAAACACTGGCAGGCCCTGTTCTTGTTCAAAACACTTACAGGCCCTGTTCTTGTTCAAAACACTTGCAGGCCCTGTTCTTGTGCAAAACACTTGCAGGCGCTATTCCTCTTCAAAATACTGGCAGGCCCTGTTGTGAAAAACACTTGGAGGCTCTCTTTTTCTTCAAAGCAATTTCAGGCCCTGTTGTGAAAAACACTTTTAGGACCTGTTTTTGTGCAATACACTTTCAGACCCTGTTCTTGTGCAAAAAAGTTGCAACCTCTGTTTTTGTGCAAAACACTGGCAGACCCTGTTCTTGTGTAAAACACTGGCAGGCCCTGTTCTTGTGCAAAACACTGGCAGACCCTGTTCTTGTGTAAAACACTTGCAGGCGCTATTCCTCTTGAAAATACTGGCAGGCCCTGTTGTGAAAAACACTTGGAGGCTCTCTTTTTGTTCAAAACACTTTCAGGCCCTCTTGTGAAAAACACTTTTAGGACCTGTTTTTGTGAAATACACTTTCAGACCCTGTTCTTGTGCAAAACACTTGCAGGATCTGTTCTTGTTCAAAACACTTGCAGGCCCTGTTCTTCTATTAAACACTTGCAGGCCCTATTCCTCTTGAAAATACTGGCAGGCCGTGTTGTGAAAAACACTTGGAGGCTCTCTTTTTGTTCAAAACACTTTCAGGCCCTGTTCTTGTGAAAAACACTTTTAGGACCTGTTCTTGTGCAATACACTTTCAGACCCTGTTCTTGTGCAAAACACTTGCAGGATCTGTTCTTGTTCAAAACACTTGCAGGCCCTGTTCTTGTGCAAAACACTTGCAAGTTCTGTTTTTGTGCAAAACACATGAAAGTTCTGTTTTTGTGCAAAACACATGCCAGTTCTGTTCTTGTGCAAAACACTTGCAGGCGCTATTCCTCTTGAAAATACTGGCAGGCCCTGTTGTGAAAAACACTTGCAGGCTCTGTTCTTGTTCAAAACACTTGCAGGCCCTGTTCTTGTGCAAAACACTTGCAGGCGCTATTCCTCTTGAAAATACTGGCAGGCCCTTTTGTGAAAAACACTTGGAGGCTCTCTTTTTGTTCAAAACACTTTCAGGCCCTGTTGTTGTGAAAAACACTTTTAGGACCTGTTCTTGTTCAAAACACTTGCAGGCCCTGTTCTTGTGCAAAACACTTGCAAGTTCTGTTTTTGTGCAAAACACATGCCAGTTCTGTTTTTGTGCAAAACACTGGCAGACCGTTCTTGTGTAAAACACTGGCAGGCCCTGTTCTTGTGCAAAACACATGCAAGTTCTCTTCTTGTTCAAAAGACTTGCATGTCCTGTCCTTGTACAAAACACTTACAGGCTCTGTTCTTGTGCAAAACACTTGAAGGCCCTGTTCTTGTTCAAAACACTTGCAGGCCCTGTTCTTGTTCAAAACACTTACAGGCCCTGTTCTTGTTCAAAACACTTGCAGGCCCTGTTCTTGTTCAAAACACTTGCAGCCCCTGTTCTTGTGCAAAACACTTGAAGGCCCTGTTCTTGTTCAAAACACTTGCAGGCGCTATTCCTCTTGAAAATACTGGCAGGCCCTGTTGTGAAAAACACTTGGAGGCTCTCTTTTTGTTCAAAACACTTTCAGGCCCTGTTCTTGTGAAAAACACTTTTAGGACCTGTTCTTGTGCAATACACTTTCAGACCCTGTTCTTGTGCAAAACACTTGCAGGATCTGTTCTTGTTCAAAACACTTGCAGGCCCTGTTCTTGTGCAAAACACTTGCAAGTTCTGTTTTTGTGCAAAACACATGAAAGTTCTGTTTTTGTGCAAAACACATGCCAGTTCTGTTCTTGTGCAAAACACTTGCAGGCGCTATTCCTCATGAAAATACTGGCAGGCCCTGTTGTGAAAAACACTTGCAGGCTCTGTTCTTGTTCAAAACACTTGCAGGCCCTGTTCTTGTGCAAAACACTTGCAGGCGCTATTCCTCTTGAAAATACTGGCAGGCCCTTTTGTGAAAAACACTTGGAGGCTCTCTTTTTGTTCAAAACACTTTCAGGCCCTGTTGTTGTGAAAAACACTTTTAGGACCTGTTCTTGTTCAAAACACTTGCAGGCCCTGTTCTTGTGCAAAACACTTGCAAGTTCTGTTTTTGTGCAAAACACATGCCAGTTCTGTTTTTGTGCAAAACACTGGCAGACCCTGTTCTTGTGTAAAACACTGGCAGGCCCTGTTCTTGTGCAAAACACATGCAAGTTCTGTTCTTGTTCAAAAGACTTGCAGGTCCTGTCCTTGTACAAAACACTTACAGGCTCTGTTCTTGTGCAAAACACTTGCAGGCGCTATTCCTCTTGAAAATACTGGCAGGCCCTGTTGTGAAAAACACTTGGAGGCTCTCTTTTTCTTCAAAGCAATTTCAGGCCCTGTTGTGAAAAACACTTTTAGGACCTGTTTTTGTGCAATACACTTTCAGACCCTGTTCTTGTGCAAAAAAGTTGCAACCTCTGTTTTTGTGCAAAACACTGGCAGACCCTGTTCTTGTGTAAAACACTGGCAGGCCCTGTTCTTGTGCAAAACACTGGCAGACCCTGTTCTTGTGTAAAACACTGGCAGGCCCTGTTCTTGTGCAAAACACTTGCAGGCCCTGTTCTTGTTCAAAACACTGGCAGGCCCTGTTTTTGTGCAATACACTTTCAGACCCTGTTCTTGTGCAAAATAGTTGCAAGCTCTGTTTTTATTCAAAAGACTTGCAGGCTCTGTTCTTGTGCAAAACACTTGAAGCCATTTTGGTTGTGCAAAACACTCACAATCCCTGTTCCCCTTGAAAACACTTGCAGGCCTTGTTGTGCAAAACACTTGCAGGTCCTGTTCCTCTGGAAAACATTTTCAGGTCCTGTTCTTGTGCAAAACACATGCAAGTTCTGTTTTTGTGTAAAACACTGGCAGGCCCTGTTCTTGTGTAAAACACTGGCAGGCCCTCTTCTTGTGCAAAACACATGCAAGTTCTGTTCTTGTTCAAAACACTTGCAGGTCCTGTCCTTGTGCAAAACACTTGCAGGCCCTGTTCTTCTATTAAACACTTGCAGGCCCTATTCCTCTTGAAAATACTGGCAGGCCGTGTTGTGAAAAACACTTGGAGGCTCTCTTTTTGTTCAAAACACTTTCAGGCCCTGTTGTTGTGAAAAACACTTTTAGGACCTGTTCTTGTTCAAAACACTTGCAGGCCCTGTTCTTGTGCAAAACACTTGCAAGTTCTGTTTTTGTGCAAAACACATGCCAGTTCTGTTTTTGTGCAATACACTTTCAGACCCTGTTCTTGTGCAAAAAAGTTGCAAGCTCTGTTTTTGTGCAAAACACTTGCAGGCTCTGTTCTTGTTCAAAACACTTGCAAGTTCTGTTTTTGTGGAAAACACATGCAAGTTCTGTTTTTGTGCAAAACACTGGCAGACCCTGTTCTTGTGTAAAACACTGGCAGGCCCTGTTCTTGTGCAAAACACATGCAAGTTCTGTTCTTGTTCAAAACACTTGCAGGTCCTGTCCTTGTACAAAACACTTGCAGGCTCTGTTCTTCTTCAAAACACTTGCAGGCCCTGTTCTTGTGCAAAACACTTGAAGGCCCTGTTCTTGTTCAAAACACTTGCAGGCGCTATTCCTCTTGAAAATACTGGCAGGCCCTGTTGTGAAAAACACTTGGAGGCTCTCTTTTTGTTCAAAACACTTTCAGGCCCTCTTGTGAAAAACACTTTTAGGACCTGTTTTTGTGCAATACACTTTCAGACCCTGTTCTTGTGCAAAAAAGTTGCAAGCTCTGTTTTTGTGCAAAACACTTGCAGGCTCTGTTCTTGTTCAAAACACTTGCAAGTTCTGTTTTTGTGGAAAACACTGGCAGGCCCTGTTCTTGTGCAATACACTTTCAGACCCTGTTCTTGTGCAAAACACTTGCAGGCCCTGTTCTTGTGCAATACACTTTCAGACCCTGTTCTTGTGCAAAACACTTGCAGGCCCTGTTCTTGTTCAAAACACTGGCAGGCCCTGTTCTTGTTCAAAACACTTACAGGCCCTGTTCTTGTTCAAAACACTTGCAGGCCCTGTTCTTGTGCAAAACACTTGCAGGCGCTATTCCTCTTCAAAATACTGGCAGGCCCTGTTGTGAAAAACACTTGGAGGCTCTCTTTTTCTTCAAAGCAATTTCAGGCCCTGTTGTGAAAAACACTTTTAGGACCTGTTTTTGTGCAATACACTTTCAGACCCTGTTCTTGTGCAAAAAAGTTGCAACCACTGTTTTTGTGCAAAACACTGGCAGACCCTGTTCTTGTGTAAAACACTGGCAGGCCCTGTTCTTGTGGAAAACACTGGCAGACCCTGTTCTTGTGTAAAACACTGGCAGGCCCTGTTCTTGTGCAAAACACTTGCAGGCCCTGTTCTTGTTCAAAACACTGGCAGGCCCTGTTTTTGTGCAATACACTTTCAGACCCTGTTCTTGTGCAAAATAGTTGCAAGCTCTGTTTTTATTCAAAAGACTTGCAGGCTCTGTTCTTGTGCAAAACACTTGAAGCCATTTTGGTTGTGCAAAACACTCACAATCCCTGTTCCCCTTGAAAACACTTGCAGGCCTTGTTGTGCAAAACACTTGCAGGTCCTGTTCCTCTGGAAAACATTTTCAGGTCCTGTTCTTGTGCAAAACACATGCAAGTTCTGTTTTTGTGTAAAACACTGGCAGGCCCTGTTCTTGTGTAAAACACTGGCAGGCCCTCTTCTTGTGCAAAACACATGCAAGTTCTGTTCTTGTTCAAAACACTTGCAGGTCCTGTCCTTGTGCAAAAGACTTGCAGGCCCTGTTCTTCTATTAAACACTTGCAGGCCCTATTCCTCTTGAAAATACTGGCAGGCCGTGTTGTGAAAAACACTTGGAGGCTCTTTTTGTTCAAAACACTTTCAGGCCCTGTTGTTGTGAAAAACACTTTTAGGACCTGTTCTTGTTCAAAACACTTGCAGGCCCTGTTCTTGTGCAAAACACTTGCAAGTTCTGTTTTTGTGCAAAACACATGCCAGTTCTGTTTTTGTGCAATACACTTTCAGACCCTGTTCTTGTGCAAAAAAGTTGCAAGCTCTGTTTTTGTGCAAAACACTTGCAGGCTCTGTTCTTGTTCAAAACACTTGCAAGTTCTGTTTTTGTGGAAAACACATGCAAGTTCTGTTTTTGTGCAAAACACTGGCAGACCCTGTTCTTGTGTAAAACACTGGCAGGCCCTGTTCTTGTGCAAAACACATGCAAGTTCTGTTCTTGTTCAAAACACTTGCAGGTCCTGTCCTTGTACAAAACACTTGCAGGCTCTGTTCTTCTTCAAAACACTTGCAGGCCCTGTTCTTGTGCAAAACACTTGAAGGCCCTGTTCTTGTTCAAAACACTTGCAGGCGCTATTCCTCTTGAAAATACTGGCAGGCCCTGTTGTGAAAAACACTTGGAGGCTCTCTTTTTGTTCAAAACACTTTCAGGCCCTCTTGTGAAAAACACTTTTAGGACCTGTTTTTGTGCAATACACTTTCAGACCCTGTTCTTGTGCAAAAAAGTTGCAAGCTCTGTTTTTGTGCAAAACACTTGCAGGCTCTGTTCTTGTTCAAAACACTTGCAAGTTCTGTTTTTGTGGAAAACACTGGCAGGCCCTGTTCTTGTGCAAAACACTTGCAGGCCCTGTTCTTGTGCAATACACTTTCAGACCCTGTTCTTGTGCAAAACACTTGCAGGCCCTGTTCTTGTGCAATACACTTTCAGACCCTGTTCTTGTGCAAAACACTTGCAGGCCCTGTTCTTGTTCAAAACACTGGCAGGCCCTGTTCTTGTTCAAAACACTTACAGGCCCTGTTCTTGTTCAAAACACTTGCAGGCCCTGTTCTTGTGCAAAACACTTGCAGGCGCTATTCCTCTTCAAAATACTGGCAGGCCCTGTTGTGAAAAACACTTGGAGGCTCTCTTTTTCTTCAAAGCAATTTCAGGCCCTGTTGTGAAAAACACTTTTAGGACCTGTTTTTGTGCAATACACTTTCAGACCCTGTTCTTGTGCAAAAAAGTTGCAACCACTGTTTTTGTGCAAAACACTGGCAGACCCTGTTCTTGTGTAAAACACTGGCAGGCCCTGTTCTTGTGGAAAACACTGGCAGACCCTGTTCTTGTGTAAAACACTGGCAGGCCCTGTTCTTGTGCAAAACACTTGCAGGCCCTGTTCTTGTTCAAAACACTGGCAGGCCCTGTTTTTGTGCAATACACTTTCAGACCCTGTTCTTGTGCAAAATAGTTGCAAGCTCTGTTTTTATTCAAAAGACTTGCAGGCTCTGTTCTTGTGCAAAACACTTGAAGCCATTTTGGTTGTGCAAAACACTCACAATCCCTGTTCCCCTTGAAAACACTTGCAGGCCTTGTTGTGCAAAACACTTGCAGGTCCTGTTCCTCTGGAAAACATTTTCAGGTCCTGTTCTTGTGCAAAACACATGCAAGTTCTGTTTTTGTGTAAAACACTGGCAGGCCCTGTTCTTGTGTAAAACACTGGCAGGCCCTGTTCTTGTGCAAAACACATGCAAGTTCTGTTCTTGTTCAAAACACTTGCAGGTCCTGTCCTTGTGCAAAAGACTTGCAGGCCCTGTTCTTCTATTAAACACTTGCAGGCCCTATTCCTCTTGAAAATACTGGCAGGCCGTGTTGTGAAAAACACTTGGAGGCTCTCTTTTTGTTCAAAACACTTTCAGGCCCTGTTGTTGTGAAAAACACTTTTAGGACCTGTTCTTGTTCAAAACACTTGCAGGCCCTGTTCTTGTGCAAAACACTTGCAAGTTCTGTTTTTGTGCAAAACACATGCCAGTTCTGTTTTTGTGCAATACACTTTCAGACCCTGTTCTTGTGCAAAAAAGTTGCAAGCTCTGTTTTTGTGCAAAACACTTGCAGGCTCTGTTCTTGTTCAAAACACTTGCAAGTTCTGTTTTTGTGGAAAACACATGCAAGTTCTGTTTTTGTGCAAAACACTGGCAGACCCTGTTCTTGTGTAAAACACTGGCAGGCCCTGTTCTTGTGCAAAACACATGCAAGTTCTGTTCTTGTTCAAAACACTTGCAGGTCCTGTCCTTGTACAAAACACTTGCAGGCTCTGTTCTTCTTCAAAACACTTGCAGGCCCTGTTCTTGTGCAAAACACTTGAAGGCCCTGTTCTTGTTCAAAACACTTGCAGGCGCTATTCCTCTTGAAAATACTGGCAGGCCCTGTTGTGAAAAACACTTGGAGGCTCTCTTTTTGTTCAAAACACTTTCAGGCCCTCTTGTGAAAAACACTTTTAGGACCTGTTTTTGTGCAATACACTTTCAGACCCTGTTCTTGTGCAAAAAAGTTGCAAGCTCTGTTTTTGTGCAAAACACTTGCAGGCTCTGTTCTTGTTCAAAACACTTGCAAGTTCTGTTTTTGTGGAAAACACTGGCAGGCCCTGTTCTTGTGCAAAACACTTGCAGGCCCTGTTCTTGTGCAATACACTTTCAGACCCTGTTCTTGTGCAAAACACTTGCAGGCCCTGTTCTTGTGCAATACACTTTCAGACCCTGTTCTTGTGCAAAACACTTGCAGGCCCTGTTCTTGTTCAAAACACTGGCAGGCCCTGTTCTTGTTCAAAACACTTACAGGCCCTGTTCTTGTTCAAAACACTTGCAGGCCCTGTTCTTGTGCAAAACACATGCAAGTTCTGTTTTTGTGTAAAACACTGGCAGGCCCTGTTCTTGTGTAAAACACTGGCAGGCCCTCTTCTTGTGCAAAACACATGCAAGTTCTGTTCTTGTTCAAAACACTTGCAGGTCCTGTCCTTGTGCAAAAGACTTGCAGGCCCTGTTCTTCTATTAAACACTTGCAGGCCCTATTCCTCTTGAAAATACTGGCAGGCCGTGTTGTGAAAAACACTTGGAGGCTCTTTTTGTTCAAAACACTTTCAGGCCCTGTTGTTGTGAAAAACACTTTTAGGACCTGTTCTTGTTCAAAACACTTGCAGGCCCTGTTCTTGTGCAAAACACTTGCAAGTTCTGTTTTTGTGCAAAACACATGCCAGTTCTGTTTTTGTGCAATACACTTTCAGACCCTGTTCTTGTGCAAAAAAGTTGCAAGCTCTGTTTTTGTGCAAAACACTTGCAGGCTCTGTTCTTGTTCAAAACACTTGCAAGTTCTGTTTTTGTGGAAAACACATGCAAGTTCTGTTTTTGTGCAAAACACTGGCAGACCCTGTTCTTGTGTAAAACACTGGCAGGCCCTGTTCTTGTGCAAAACACATGCAAGTTCTGTTCTTGTTCAAAACACTTGCAGGTCCTGTCCTTGTACAAAACACTTGCAGGCTCTGTTCTTCTTCAAAACACTTGCAGGCCCTGTTCTTGTGCAAAACACTTGAAGGCCCTGTTCTTGTTCAAAACACTTGCAGGCGCTATTCCTCTTGAAAATACTGGCAGGCCCTGTTGTGAAAAACACTTGGAGGCTCTCTTTTTGTTCAAAACACTTTCAGGCCCTCTTGTGAAAAACACTTTTAGGACCTGTTTTTGTGCAATACACTTTCAGACCCTGTTCTTGTGCAAAAAAGTTGCAAGCTCTGTTTTTGTGCAAAACACTTGCAGGCTCTGTTCTTGTTCAAAACACTTGCAAGTTCTGTTTTTGTGGAAAACACTGGCAGGCCCTGTTCTTGTGCAAAACACTTGCAGGCCCTGTTCTTGTGCAATACACTTTCAGACCCTGTTCTTGTGCAAAACACTTGCAGGCCCTGTTCTTGTGCAATACACTTTCAGACCCTGTTCTTGTGCAAAACACTTGCAGGCCCTGTTCTTGTTCAAAACACTGGCAGGCCCTGTTCTTGTTCAAAACACTTACAGGCCCTGTTCTTGTTCAAAACACTTGCAGGCCCTGTTCTTGTGCAAAACACTTGCAGGCGCTATTCCTCTTCAAAATACTGGCAGGCCCTGTTGTGAAAAACACTTGGAGGCTCTCTTTTTCTTCAAAGCAATTTCAGGCCCTGTTGTGAAAAACACTTTTAGGACCTGTTTTTGTGCAATACACTTTCAGACCCTGTTCTTGTGCAAAAAAGTTGCAACCACTGTTTTTGTGCAAAACACTGGCAGACCCTGTTCTTGTGTAAAACACTGGCAGGCCCTGTTCTTGTGGAAAACACTGGCAGACCCTGTTCTTGTGTAAAACACTGGCAGGCCCTGTTCTTGTGCAAAACACTTGCAGGCCCTGTTCTTGTTCAAAACACTGGCAGGCCCTGTTTTTGTGCAATACACTTTCAGACCCTGTTCTTGTGCAAAATAGTTGCAAGCTCTGTTTTTATTCAAAAGACTTGCAGGCTCTGTTCTTGTGCAAAACACTTGAAGCCATTTTGGTTGTGCAAAACACTCACAATCCCTGTTCCCCTTGAAAACACTTGCAGGCCTTGTTGTGCAAAACACTTGCAGGTCCTGTTCCTCTGGAAAACATTTTCAGGTCCTGTTCTTGTGCAAAACACATGCAAGTTCTGTTTTTGTGTAAAACACTGGCAGGCCCTGTTCTTGTGTAAAACACTGGCAGGCCCTGTTCTTGTGCAAAACACATGCAAGTTCTGTTCTTGTTCAAAACACTTGCAGGTCCTGTCCTTGTGCAAAAGACTTGCAGGCCCTGTTCTTCTATTAAACACTTGCAGGCCCTATTCCTCTTGAAAATACTGGCAGGCCGTGTTGTGAAAAACACTTGGAGGCTCTCTTTTTGTTCAAAACACTTTCAGGCCCTGTTGTTGTGAAAAACACTTTTAGGACCTGTTCTTGTTCAAAACACTTGCAGGCCCTGTTCTTGTGCAAAACACTTGCAAGTTCTGTTTTTGTGCAAAACACATGCCAGTTCTGTTTTTGTGCAATACACTTTCAGACCCTGTTCTTGTGCAAAAAAGTTGCAAGCTCTGTTTTTGTGCAAAACACTTGCAGGCTCTGTTCTTGTTCAAAACACTTGCAAGTTCTGTTTTTGTGGAAAACACATGCAAGTTCTGTTTTTGTGCAAAACACTGGCAGACCCTGTTCTTGTGTAAAACACTGGCAGGCCCTGTTCTTGTGCAAAACACATGCAAGTTCTGTTCTTGTTCAAAACACTTGCAGGTCCTGTCCTTGTACAAAACACTTGCAGGCTCTGTTCTTCTTCAAAACACTTGCAGGCCCTGTTCTTGTGCAAAACACTTGAAGGCCCTGTTCTTGTTCAAAACACTTGCAGGCGCTATTCCTCTTGAAAATACTGGCAGGCCCTGTTGTGAAAAACACTTGGAGGCTCTCTTTTTGTTCAAAACACTTTCAGGCCCTCTTGTGAAAAACACTTTTAGGACCTGTTTTTGTGCAATACACTTTCAGACCCTGTTCTTGTGCAAAAAAGTTGCAAGCTCTGTTTTTGTGCAAAACACTTGCAGGCTCTGTTCTTGTTCAAAACACTTGCAAGTTCTGTTTTTGTGGAAAACACTGGCAGGCCCTGTTCTTGTGCAAAACACTTGCAGGCCCTGTTCTTGTGCAATACACTTTCAGACCCTGTTCTTGTGCAAAACACTTGCAGGCCCTGTTCTTGTGCAATACACTTTCAGACCCTGTTCTTGTGCAAAACACTTGCAGGCCCTGTTCTTGTTCAAAACACTGGCAGGCCCTGTTCTTGTTCAAAACACTTACAGGCCCTGTTCTTGTTCAAAACACTTGCAGGCCCTGTTCTTGTGCAAAACACTTGCAGGCGCTATTCCTCTTCAAAATACTGGCAGGCCCTGTTGTGAAAAACACTTGGAGGCTCTCTTTTTCTTCAAAGCAATTTCAGGCCCTGTTGTGAAAAACACTTTTAGGACCTGTTTTTGTGCAATACACTTTCAGACCCTGTTCTTGTGCAAAAAAGTTGCAACCACTGTTTTTGTGCAAAACACTGGCAGACCCTGTTCTTGTGTAAAACACTGGCAGGCCCTGTTCTTGTGGAAAACACTGGCAGACCCTGTTCTTGTGTAAAACACTGGCAGGCCCTGTTCTTGTGCAAAACACTTGCAGGCCCTGTTCTTGTTCAAAACACTGGCAGGCCCTGTTTTTGTGCAATACACTTTCAGACCCTGTTCTTGTGCAAAATAGTTGCAAGCTCTGTTTTTATTCAAAAGACTTGCAGGCTCTGTTCTTGTGCAAAACACTTGAAGCCATTTTGGTTGTGCAAAACACTCACAATCCCTGTTCCCCTTGAAAACACTTGCAGGCCTTGTTGTGCAAAACACTTGCAGGTCCTGTTCCTCTGGAAAACATTTTCAGGTCCTGTTCTTGTGCAAAACACATGCAAGTTCTGTTTTTGTGTAAAACACTGGCAGGCCCTGTTCTTGTGTAAAACACTGGCAGGCCCTGTTCTTGTGCAAAACACATGCAAGTTCTGTTCTTGTTCAAAACACTTGCAGGTCCTGTCCTTGTGCAAAAGACTTGCAGGCCCTGTTCTTCTATTAAACACTTGCAGGCCCTATTCCTCTTGAAAATACTGGCAGGCCGTGTTGTGAAAAACACTTGGAGGCTCTCTTTTTGTTCAAAACACTTTCAGGCCCTGTTGTTGTGAAAAACACTTTTAGGACCTGTTCTTGTTCAAAACACTTGCAGGCCCTGTTCTTGTGCAAAACACTTGCAAGTTCTGTTTTTGTGCAAAACACATGCCAGTTCTGTTTTTGTGCAATACACTTTCAGACCCTGTTCTTGTGCAAAAAAGTTGCAAGCTCTGTTTTTGTGCAAAACACTTGCAGGCTCTGTTCTTGTTCAAAACACTTGCAAGTTCTGTTTTTGTGGAAAACACATGCAAGTTCTGTTTTTGTGCAAAACACTGGCAGACCCTGTTCTTGTGTAAAACACTGGCAGGCCCTGTTCTTGTGCAAAACACATGCAAGTTCTGTTCTTGTTCAAAACACTTGCAGGTCCTGTCCTTGTACAAAACACTTGCAGGCTCTGTTCTTCTTCAAAACACTTGCAGGCCCTGTTCTTGTGCAAAGCACTTGAAGGCCCTGTTCTTGTTCAAAACACTTGCAGGCGCTGTTCCTCTTGAAAATACTGGCAGGCCCTGTTGTGAAAAACACTTGGAGGCTCTCTTTTTGTTCAAAACACTTTCAGGCCCTCTTGTGAAAAACACTTTTAGGACCTGTTTTTGTGCAATACACTTTCAGACCCTGTTCTTGTGCAAAAAAGTTGCAAGCTCTGTTTTTGTGCAAAACACTTGCAGGCTCTGTTCTTGTTCAAAACACTTGCAAGTTCTGTTTTTGTGGAAAACACTGGCAGGCCCTGTTCTTGTGCAAAACACTTGCAGGCCCTGTTCTTGTGCAATACACTTTCAGACCCTGTTCTTGTGCAAAACACTTGCAGGCCCTGTTCTTGTGCAATACACTTTCAGACCCTGTTCTTGTGCAAAACACTTGCAGGCCCTGTTCTTGTTCAAAACACTGGCAGGCCCTGTTTTTGTGCAAAACACTTGAAGGCCCTGTTCTTGTTCAAAACACTTGCAGGCGCTATTCCTCTTGAAAATACTGGCAGGCCGTGTTGTGAAAAACACTTGGAGGCTCTCTTTTTGTTCAAAACACTTTCAGGCCCTGTTGTGAAAAACACTTTTAGGACCTGTTCTTGTGCAATACACTTTCAGACCCTCTTGAAAATACTGGCAGGGATTGTTGTTGTCCAAAATAGTTGCAAGCTCTGATCTTGTTCAAAACACTTGCAGGCCCTGTTTTTGTGCAAAACACATGCAAGTTCTGTTTTTGTGCAAAACACTGGTAGGCCCTGTTTTTGTGCAAAACACTTGCAGCCATTTTTCATGTGCAAAACAATTGCAGGCCGTTTTCCTCTTGAAAATACTGGCAGGGATTGTTGTTGTCCAAAATAGTTGCAAGCTCTGATCTTGTTCAAAACACTTGCAGGCCCTGTTTTTGTGCAAAACACATGCAAGTTCTGTTTTTGTGCAAAACACTGGCAGGCCCTGTTCTTGTTCAAAACACTTGCAAGTCCTGTTGTGAAAAACACTTTTAGGACCTGTTCTTGTGCAATACACTTTCAGACCCTCTTGAAAATACTGGCAGGGATTGTTGTTGTCCAAAATAGTTGCAAGCTCTGATCTTGTTCAAAACACTTGCAGGCCCTGTTTTTGTTCAAAACACTTGCAAGTCCTGTTCTTGTGCAAAATAGTTGCAAGCTCTGTTCTTGTTAAAAACACTTGCAGGCCCTGTTCTTGTGCAAAACACTTGAAGGCCCTGTTCTTGTTCAAAACACTTGCAGGCGCTATTCCTCTTGAAAATACTGGCAGGCCGTGTTGTGAAAAACACTTGGAGGCTCTCTTTTTGTTCAAAACACTTTCAGGCCCTGTTGTGAAAAACACTTTTAGGACCTGTTCTTGTGCAATACACTTTCAGACCCTGTTCTTGTGCAAAACACTTGCAGGCCCTGTTCTTGTTCAAAACACTTGAAGGCAGTGTTCTTGTGTAAAACACTGGCAGGCCCTGTTCTTTTGCAAAACACTGGCAGGCCCTGTTTTCGTGCAAAACACTTGCAGGCACTGTTCCTCTGGAAAATGTTTGCACGCCCTATTCTTGTGCAAAACACTTGCAGGCACTGTTCCTCTGGAAAACATTTGCAGGCCATGTTCTTGTGGAAAACACTTGTAGGTCCTGTTCTTGTTCAAAACACTTGAAGGCACTGTTCTTGTGTAAAACACTGGCAGGCCCTGTTCTTTTGCAAAACACTGGCAGGCCCTGTTTTCGTGCAAAACACTTGCAGGCACTGATCCTCTGGAAAACGTTTGCAGGCCCTGTTCTTGTGCAAAACACTTGCAGGCCCTGTTCTTGTGCAAAACACTTGAAGGCCCTGTTCTTGTGCAAAACACATGCAAGTTCTGTTCTTGTTCAAAACACTTGCAGGTCCTGTCCTTGTGCAAAAGACTTGCAGGCCCTGTTCTTCTATTAAACACTTGCAGGCCCTATTCCTCTTGAAAATACTGGCAGGCCGTGTTGTGAAAAACACTTGGAGGCTCTCTTTTTGTTCAAAACACTTTCAGGCCCTGTTGTTGTGAAAAACACTTTTAGGACCTGTTCTTGTTCAAAACACTTGCAGGCCCTGTTCTTGTGCAAAACACTTGCAAGTTCTGTTTTTGTGCAAAACACATGCCAGTTCTGTTTTTGTGCAATACACTTTCAGACCCTGTTCTTGTGCAAAAAAGTTGCAAGCTCTGTTTTTGTGCAAAACACTTGCAGGCTCTGTTCTTGTTCAAAACACTTGCAAGTTCTGTTTTTGTGGAAAACACATGCAAGTTCTGTTTTTGTACAAAACACTGGCAGACCCTGTTCTTGTGTAAAACACTGGCAGGCCCTGTTCTTGTGCAAAACACATGCAAGTTCTGTTCTTGTTCAAAACACTTGCAGGTCCTGTCCTTGTACAAAACACTTGCAGGCTCTGTTCTTCTTCAAAACACTTGCAGGCCCTGTTCTTGTGCAAAACACTTGAAGGCCCTGTTCTTGTTCAAAACACTTGCAGGCGCTGTTCCTCTTGAAAATACTGGCAGGCCCTGTTGTGAAAAACACTTGGAGGCTCTCTTTTTGTTCAAAACACTTTCAGGCCCTCTTGTGAAAAACACTTTTAGGACCTGTTTTTGTGCAATACACTTTCAGACCCTGTTCTTGTGCAAAAAAGTTGCAAGCTCTGTTTTTGTGCAAAACACTTGCAGGCTCTGTTCTTGTTCAAAACACTTGCAAGTTCTGTTTTTGTGGAAAACACTGGCAGGCCCTGTTCTTGTGCAAAACACTTGCAGGCCCTGTTCTTGTGCAATACACTTTCAGACCCTGTTCTTGTGCAAAACACTTGCAGGCCCTGTTCTTGTGCAATACACTTTCAGACCCTGTTCTTGTGCAAAACACTTGCAGGCCCTGTTCTTGTTCAAAACACTGGCAGGCCCTGTTTTTGTGCAAAACACTTGAAGGCCCTGTTCTTGTTCAAAACACTTGCAGGCGCTATTCCTCTTGAAAATACTGGCAGGCCGTGTTGTGAAAAACACTTGGAGGCTCTCTTTTTGTTCAAAACACTTTCAGGCCCTGTTGTGAAAAACACTTTTAGGACCTGTTCTTGTGCAATACACTTTCAGACCCTCTTGAAAATACTGGCAGGGATTGTTGTTGTCCAAAATAGTTGCAAGCTCTGATCTTGTTCAAAACACTTGCAGGCCCTGTTTTTGTGCAAAACACATGCAAGTTCTGTTTTTGTGCAAAACACTGGTAGGCCCTGTTTTTGTGCAAAACACTTGCAGCCATTTTTCATGTGCAAAACAATTGCAGGCCGTTTTCCTCTTGAAAATACTGGCAGGGATTGTTGTTGTCCAAAATAGTTGCAAGCTCTGATCTTGTTCAAAACACTTGCAGGCCCTGTTTTTGTGCAAAACACATGCAAGTTCTGTTTTTGTGCAAAACACTGGCAGGCCCTGTTCTTGTTCAAAACACTTGCAAGTCCTGTTGTGAAAAACACTTTTAGGACCTGTTCTTGTGCAATACACTTTCAGACCCTCTTGAAAATACTGGCAGGGATTGTTGTTGTCCAAAATAGTTGCAAGCTCTGGTCTTGTTCAAAACACTTGCAGGCCCTGTTTTTGTTCAAAACACTTGCAAGTCCTGTTCTTGTGCAAAATAGTTGCAAGCTCTGTTCTTGTTAAAAACACTTGCAGGCCCTGTTCTTGTGCAAAACACTTGAAGGCCCTGTTCTTGTTCAAAACACTTGCAGGCGCTATTCCTCTTGAAAATACTGGCAGGCCGTGTTGTGAAAAACACTTGGAGGCTCTCTTTTTGTTCAAAACACTTTCAGGCCCTGTTGTGAAAAACACTTTTAGGACCTGTTCTTGTGCAATACACTTTCAGACCCTGTTCTTGTTCAAAACACTTGAAGGCAGTGTTCTTGTGTAAAACACTGGCAGGCCCTGTTCTTTTGCAAAACACTGGCAGGCCCTGTTTTCGTGCAAAACACTTGCAGGCACTGTTCCTCTGGAAAATGTTTGCAGGCCCTATTCTTGTGCAAAACACTTGCAGGCACTGTTCCTCTGGAAAACATTTGCAGGCCATGTTCTTGTGGAAAACACTTGTAGGTCCTGTTCTTGTTCAAAACACTTGAAGGCACTGTTCTTGTGTAAAACACTGGCAGGCCCTGTTCTTTTGCAAAACACTGGCAGGCCCTGTTTTCGTGCAAAACACTTGCAGGCACTGATCCTCTGGAAAACGTTTGCAGGCCCTGTTCTTGTGCAAAACACTTGCAGGCCCTGTTCTTGTGCAAAACACTTGAAGGCCCTGTTCTTGTGCAAAACACATGCAAGTTCTGTTCTTGTTCAAAACACTTGCAGGCGCTATTCCTCTTGTGCAAAACACATGCCAGTTCTGTTTTTGTGCAAAACACTTGCAGGCCCTGTTCTTGTGCAATACACTTTCAGACCCTGTTCTTGTGCAAAACACTTGCAGGCCCTGTTCTTGTGCAATACACTTTCAGACCCTGTTCTTGTGCAAAACACTTGCAGGCCCTGTTCTTGTTCAAAACACTGGCAGGCCCTGTTTTTGTGCAAAACACTTGCAGCCATTTTTCATGTGCAAAACAATTGCAGGCCATTTTCCTCTTGAAAATACTGGCAGGGATTGTTGTTGTCCAAAATAGTTGCAAGCTCTGATCTTGTTCAAAACACTTGCAGGCCCTGTTTTTGTGCAAAACACATGCAAGTTCTGTTTTTGTGCAAAACACTGGCAGGCCCTGTTCTTGTTAAAAACACTTGCAGGCCCTGTTCTTGTGCAAAACACTTGAAGGCCCTGTTCTTGTTCAAAACACTTGCAGGCGCTATTCCTCTTGAAAATACTGGCAGGCCCTGTTGTGAAAAACACTTGGAGGCTCTCTTTTTGTTCAAAACACTTTCAGGCCCTGTTGTTGTGAAAAACACTTTTAGGACCTGTTCTTGTGCAATACACTTTCAGACCCTGTTCTTGTGCAAAACACTTGCAGGATCTGTTTTTTTGGAAACCACATGCAAGTTCTGTTTTTGTGCAAAACACTGGCAGACCCTGTTCTTGTGTAAAACACTGGCAGGCCCTGTTCTTGTGCAAAACACTTGCAGGCCCTGTTCTTGTGCAATACACTTTCAGACCCTGTTCTTGTGCAAAACACTTGCAGGCCCTGTTCTTGTTCAAAACACTTGAAGGCACTGTTCTTGTGTAAAACACTGGCAGGCCCTGTTCTTTTGCAAAACACTGGCAGGCCCTGTTTTCGTGCAAAACACTTGCAGGCACTGTTCCTCTGGAAAATGTTTGCAGGCCCTATTCTTGTGCAAAACACTTGCAGGCACTGTTCCTCTGGAAAACATTTGCAGGCCATGTTCTTGTGGAAAACACTTGTAGGTCCTGTTCTTGTTCAAAACACTTGAAGGCACTGTTCTTGTGTAAAACACTGGCAGGCCCTGTTCTTTTGCAAAACACTGGCAGGCCCTGTTTTCGTGCAAAACACTTGCAGGCACTGTTCCTCTGGAAAACGTTTGCAGGCCCTGTTCTTGTGCAAAACACTTGCAGGCCTTGTTGTGCAAAACACTTGCAGGTCCTGTTCGTCTGGAAAACATTTTCAGGTCCTGTTCTTGTGCAAAACACATGCAAGTTCTGTTTTTGTGCAAAACACTGGCAGGCCCTGTTCTTGTTCAAAACACTTACAGGCCCTGTTCTTGTTCAAAACACTTGCAGGCCCTGTTCTTGTGCAAAACACTTGCAGGCGCTATTCCTCTTCAAAATACTGGCAGGCCCTGTTGTGAAAAACACTTGGAGGCTCTCTTTTTCTTCAAAGCAATTTCAGGACCTGTTGTGAAAAACACTTTTAGGACCTGTTTTTGTGCAATACACTTTCAGACCCTGTTCTTGTGCAAAAAAGTTGCAACCTCTGTTTTTGTGCAAAACACTGGCAGACCCTGTTCTTGTGTAAAACACTGGCAGGCCCTGTTCTTGTGCAAAACACTGGCAGGCCCTGTTCTTGTGTAAAACACTGGCAGGCCCTGTTCTTGTGCAAAACACTTGCAGGCCCTGTTCTTGTTCAAAACACTGGCAGGCCCTGTTTTTGTGCAATACACTTTCAGACCCTGTTCTTGTGCAAAATAGTTGCAAGCTCTGTTTTTGTTCAAAAGACTTGCAGGCTCTGTTCTTGTGCAAAACACTTGAAGCCATTTTGGTTGTGCAAAACACTCACAATCCCTGTTCCCCTTGAAAACACTTGCAGGCCTTGTTGTGCAAAACACTTGCAGGTCCTGTTCGTCTGGAAAACATTTTCAGGTCCTGTTCTTGTGCAAAACACATGCAAGTTCTGTTTTTGTGCAAAACACTGGCAGGCCCTGTTCTTGTGCAAAACAATTGCAGGTCTTGTTCTTGTGCGAAACACTTGCAGGCCCTGTTCTTCTGCAAAACACTTGAAGGCCCTGTTCTTGTTCAAAACACTTTCAGGCCCTGTTGTGAAAAACACTTGGAGGCTCTCTTTTTGTTCAAAACACTTTCAGGCCCTCTTGTGAAAAACACGTTTAGGACCTGTTTTTGTGCAATACACTTTCAGACCCTGTTCTTGTGCAAAAAAGTTGCAAGCTCTGTTTTTGTGCAAAACACTTGCAGGCTCTGTTCTTGTTCAAAACACTTGCAAGTTCTGTTTTTGTGGAAAACACATGCAAGTTCTGTTTTTGTGCAAAACACTGGCAGACCCTGTTCTTGTGTAAAACACTGGCAGGCCCTGTTCTTGTGCAAAACACTGGCAGACCCTGTTCTTGTGTAAAACACTGGCAGGCCCTGTTCTTGTGCAAAACACTGGCAGGCCCTGTTCTTGTTCAAAACACTAGCAGGCCCTGTTTTTGTGCAATACACTTTCAGACCCTGTTCTTGTGCAAAATAGTTGCAAGCTCTGTTTTTGTTCAAAAGACTTGCAAGCTCTGTTCTTGTGCAAAACACTTGCAGGCCCTGTTCTTGTGCAAAACACTTGCAAGTCCTGTTCTTGTGCAAAATAGTTGCAAGCTCTGTTCTTGTTAAAAACACTTGCAGGCTCTGTTCTTGTGCAAAACACTTGAAGCCATTTTGGTTGTGCAAAACACTCACAATCCCTGTTCCCCTTGAAAACACTTGCAGGCCTTGTTGTGCAAAACACTTGCAGGTCCTGTTCCTCTGGAAAACATTTTCAGGTCCTGTTCTTGTGCAAAACACATGCAAGTTCTGTTTTTGTGCAAAACACTGGCAGGCCCTGTTCTTGTGCAAAACAATTGCAGGTCTTGTTCTTGTGCGAAACACTTGCAGGCCCTGTTCTTCTGCAAAACACTTGAAGGCCCTGTTCTTGTTCAAAACACTTTCAGGCCCTGTTGTGAAAAACACTTGGAGGCTCTCTTTTTGTTCAAAACACTTTCAGGCCCTCTTGTGAAAAACACGTTTAGGACCTGTTTTTGTGCAATACACTTTCAGACCCTGTTCTTGTGCAAAACACTGGCAGGCCCTGTTCTTGTGCAAAACACATGCAAGTTCTGTTCTTGTTCAAAACACTTGCAGGTCCTGTCCTTGTACAAAACACTTGCAGGCTCTGTTCTTGTTCAAAACACTTGCAGGCCCTGTTCTTGTGCAAAACACTTGAAGGCCCTGTTCTTGTTCAAAACACTTGCAGGCGCTATTCCTCTTGAAAATACTGGCAGGCCATGTTGTGAAAAACACTTGGAGGCTCTCTTTTTGTTCAAAACACTTTCAGGCCCTGTTGTTGTGAAAAACACTTTTAGGACCTGTTCTTGTGCAATACACTTTCAGACCCTGTTCTTGCGCAAAACACTTGCTTGTCCTCTTCTTGTTCAAAACACTTGCAGGCCCTGTTCTTGTGCAAAACACTTGCAAGTTCTGTTTTTGTGCAAAACACATGCAGCCCCTGTTCTTGTGCAAAACACTTGAAGGCCCTGTTCTTGTTCAAAACACTTGCAGGCGCTATTCCTCTTGAAAATACTGGCAGGCCCTGTTGTGAAAAACACTTGGAGGCTCTCTTTTTGTTCAAAACACTTTCAGGCCCTGTTGTGAAAAACACTTTTAGGACCTGTTTTTGTGCAATACACTTTCAGACCCTGTTCTTGTGCAAAAAAGTTGCAAGCTCTGTTTTTGTGCAAAACACTTGCAGGCTCTGTTCTTGTTCAAAACACTTGCAAGTTCTGTTTTTGTGGAAAACACTGGCAGGCCCTGTTCTTGTGCAAAAGACTTGCAGGCCCTGTTCTTGTGCAATACACTTTCAGACCCTGTTCTTGTGCAAAACACTTGCAGGCCCTGTTCTTGTTCAAAACACTGGCAGGCCCTGTTTTTGTGCAAAACACTTGCAGCCATTTTTCATGTGCAAAACAATTGCAGGCCGTTTTCCTGTTGAAAATACTGGCAGGGATTGTTGTTGTCCAAAATAGTTGCAAGCTCTGATCTTGTTCAAAACACTTGCAGGCCCTGTTTTTGTGCAAAACACATACAAGTTCTGTTTTTGTGCAAAACACTGGCAGGCCCTGTTCTTGTTCAAAACACTTGCAAGTCCTGTTCTTGTGCAAAATAGTTGCAAGCTCTGTTCTTGTTCAAAACACTTGCAGGCGCTATTCCTCTTGAAAATACTGGCAGGCCCTGTTGTGAAAAACACTTGGAGGCTCTCTTTTTGTTCAAAACACTTTCAGGCCCTGTTGTGAAAAACACTTTTAGGACCTGTTCTTGTGCAATACACTTTCAGACCCTGTTCTTGTGCAAAACACTTGCAGGCCCTGTTCTTGTGCAAAACACTTGAGGGCACTGTTCTTGTGTAAAACACTGGCAGGCCCTGTTCTTTTGCAAAACACTGGCAGGCCCTGTTTTCGTGCAAAACACTTGCAGGCACTGTTCCTCTGGAAAATGTTTGCAGGCCCTGTTCTTGTGCAAAACACTTGCAGGCACTGTTCCTCTGGAAAACATTTGCAGGCCATGTTCTTGTGCAAAACACTTGCAGGCCCTGTTCTTGTTCAAAACACTTGAAGGCACTGTTCTTGTGTAAAACACTGGCAGGATCTGTTCTTGTTCAAAACACTTGCAGGCCCTGTTCTTGTGCAAAACACTTGCAAGTTCTGTTTTTGTGCAAAACACATGCAGCCCCTGTTCTTGTGCAAAACACTTGCAAGTCCTGTTCTTGTGCAAAATAGTTGCAAGCTCTGTTCTTGTTCAAAACACTTGAAGGCACTGTTCTTGTGTAAAACACTGGCAGGCCCTGTTGTTTTGCAAAACACTTGAAGGCACTGTTCTTGTGTAAAACACTGGCAGGCCCTGTTCTTTTGCAAAACACTGGAAGGCCCTGTTTTCGTGCAAAACACTTGCTTGTCCTGTTCTTGTTCAAACCACTTGCAGGCCCTGTTCTTCTATTAAACACTTGCAGGCCCTATTCCTCTTGAAAATACTGGCAGGCCGTGTTGTGAAAAACACTTGGAGGCTCTCTTTTTGTTCAAAACACTTTCAGGCCCTGTTCTTGTGAAAAACACTTTTAGGACCTGTTCTTGTGCAATACACTTTCAGACCCTGTTCTTGTGCAAAACACTTGCAGGATCTGTTCTTGTTCAAAACACTTGCAGGCCCTGTTCTTGTGCAAAACACTTGCAAGTTCTGTTTTTGTGCAAAACACATGAAAGTTCTGTTTTTGTGCAAAACACATGCCAGTTCTGTTCTTGTGCAAAACACTTGCAGGCGCTATTCCTCTTGAAAATACTGGCAGGCCCTGTTGTGAAAAACACTTGCAGGCTCTGTTCTTGTTCAAAACACTTGCAGGCCCTGTTCTTGTGCAAAACACTTGCAAGTTCTGTTTTTGTGCAAAACACATGCCAGTTCTGTTTTTGTGCAAAACACTGGCAGACCCTGTTCTTGTGTAAAACACTGGCAGGCCCTGTTCTTGTGCAAAACACTTGCAGGTCCTGTCCTTGTACAAAACACTTACAGGCTCTGTTCTTGTGCAAAACACTTGAAGGCCCTGTTCTTGTTCAAAACACTTGCAGGCCCTGTTCTTGTTCAAAACACTTACAGGCCCTGTTCTTGTTCAAAACACTTGCAGGCCCTGTTCTTGTGCAAAACACTTGCAGGCGCTATTCCTCTTGAAAATACTGGCAGGCCCTGTTGTGAAAAACACTTGGAGGCTCTCTTTTTCTTCAAAGCAATTTCAGGCCCTGTTGTGAAAAACACTTTTAGGACCTGTTTTTGTGCAATACACTTTCAGACCCTGTTCTTGTGCAAAAAAGTTGCAACCTCTGTTTTTGTGCAAAACACTGGCAGACCCTGTTCTTGTGTAA
Organism: Arizona elegans; assembly: GCA_022577455.1. Classification (NCBI taxonomy): domain Eukaryota; kingdom Metazoa; phylum Chordata; class Lepidosauria; order Squamata; family Colubridae; genus Arizona; species Arizona elegans. Next base: position 2,253,978 of record JAKOOJ010000054.1, read on the forward strand.
AACACTGGCAGGCCCTGTTCTTGTGCAAAACACTGGCAGACCCTGTTCTTGTGTAAAACACTGGCAGGCCCTGTTCTTGTGCAAAACACTTGCAGGCCCTGTTCTTGTTCAAAACACTGGCAGGCCCTGTTTTTGTGCAATACACTTTCAGACCCTGTTCTTGTGCAAAATAGTTGCAAGCTCTGTTTTTATTCAAAAGACTTGCAGGCTCTGTTCTTGTGCAAAACACTTGAAGCCATTTTGGTTGTGCAAAACACTCACAATCCCTGTACCCCTTGAAAACACTTTCAGGCCTTGTTGTGCAAAACACTTGCAGGTCCTGTTCCTCTGGAAAACATTTTCAGGTCCTGTTCTTGTGCAAAACACATGCAAGTTCTGTTTTTGTGTAAAACACTGGCAGGCTCTGTTCTTGTGTAAAACACTGGCAGGCCCTGTTCTTGTGCAAAACACATGCAAGTTCTGTTCTTGTTCAAAACACTTGCAGGTCCTGTCCTTGTGCAAAACACTTGCAGGCCCTGTTCTTCTATTAAACACTTGCAGGCCCTATTCCTCTTGAAAATACTGGCAGGCCGTGTTGTGAAAAACACTTGGAGGCTCTCTTTTTGTTCAAAACACTTTCAGGCCCTGTTGTTGTGAAAAACACTTTTAGGACCTGTTCTTGTTCAAAACACTTGCAGGCCCTGTTCTTGTGCAAAACACTTGCAAGTTCTGTTTTTGTGCAAAACACATGCCAGTTCTGTTTTTGTGCAATACACTTTCAGACCCTGTTCTTGTGCAAAAAAGTTGCAAGCTCTGTTTTTGTGCAAAACACTTGCAGGCTCTGTTCTTGTTCAAAACACTTGCAAGTTCTGTTTTTGTGGAAAACACATGCAAGTTCTGTTTTTGTGCAAAACACTGGCAGACCCTGTTCTTGTGTAAAACACTGGCAGGCCCTGTTCTTGTGCAAAACACATGCAAGTTCTGTTCTTGTTCAAAACAATTGCAGGTCCTGTCCTTGTACAAAACACTTGCAGGCTCTGTTCTTCTTCAAAACACTTGCAGGCCCTGTTCTTGTGCAAAACACTTGAAGGCCCTGTTCTTGTTCAAAACACTTGCAGGCGCTATTCCTCTTGAAAATACTGGCAGGCCCTGTTGTGAAAAACACTTGGAGGCTCTCTTTTTGTTCAAAACACTTTCAGGCCCTCTTGTGAAAAACACTTTTAGGACCTGTTTTTGTGCAATACACTTTCAGACCCTGTTCTTGTGCAAAAAAGTTGCAAGCTCTGTTTTTGTGCAAAACACTTGCAGGCTCTGTTCTTGTTCAAAACACTTGCAAGTTCTGTTTTTGTGGAAAACACTGGCAGGCCCTGTTCTTGTGCAAAACACTTGCAGGCCCTGTTCTTGTGCAATACACTTTCAGACCCTGTTCTTGTGCAAAACACTTGCAGGCCCTGTTCTTGTGCAATACACTTTCAGACCCTGTTCTTGTGCAAAACACTTGCAGGCCCTGTTCTTGTTCAAAACACTGGCAGGCCCTGTTTTTGTGCAAAACACTTGAAGGCCCTGTTCTTGTTCAAAACACTTGCAGGCGCTATTCCTCTTGAAAATACTGGCAGGCCGTGTTGTGAAAAACACTTGGAGGCTCTCTTTTTGTTCAAAACACTTTCAGGCCCTGTTGTGAAAAACACTTTTAGGACCTGTTCTTGTGCAATACACTTTCAGACCCTCTTGAAAATACTGGCAGGGATTGTTGTTGTCCAAAATAGTTGCAAGCTCTGATCTTGTTCAAAACACTTGCAGGCCCTGTTTTTGTGCAAAACACATGCAAGTTCTGTTTTTGTGCAAAACACTGGCAGGCCCTGTTCTTGTTCAAAACACTTGCAAGTCCTGTTCTTGTGCAAAATAGTTGCAAGCTCTGTTCTTGTTAAAAACACTTGCAGGCCCTGTTCTTGTGCAAAACACTTGAAGGCCCTGTTCTTGTTCAAAACACTTGCAGGCGCTATTCCTCTTGAAAATACTGGCAGGCCGTGTTGTGAAAAACACTTGGAGGCTCTCTTTTTGTTCAAAACACTTTCAGGCCCTGTTGTGAAAAACACTTTTAGGACCTGTTCTTGTGCAAAACACTTGCAGGTCCTATTCTTGTGCAAAATAGTTGCAAGCTCTGTTCTTGTTAAAAACACTTGAAGGCACTGTTCTTGTGTAAAACACTGGCAGGCCCTGTTCTTGTTCAAAACACTTGACGGCACTGTTCTTGTGTAAAACACTGGCAGGCCCTGTTGTTTTGCAAAACACTTGAAGGCACTGTTCTTGTGTAAAACACTGGCAGGCCCTGTTCTTTTGCAAAACACTGGAAGGCCCTGTTTTCGTGCAAAACACTTGCTTGTCCTGTTCTTGTTCAAACCACTTGCAGGCCCTGTTCTTCTATTAAACACTTGCAGGCCCTATTCCTCTTGAAAATACTGGCAGGCCGTGTTGTGAAAAACACTTGGAGGCTCTCTTTTTGTTCAAAACACTTTCAGGCCCTGTTCTTGTGAAAAACACTTTTAGGACCTGTTCTTGTGCAATACACTTTCAGACCCTGTTCTTGTGCAAAACACTTGCAGGATCTGTTCTTGTTCAAAACACTTGCAGGCCCTGTTCTTGTGCAAAACACTTGCAAGTTCTGTTTTTGTGCAAAACACATGAAAGTTCTGTTTTTGTGCAAAACACATGCCAGTTCTGTTCTTGTGCAAAACACTTGCAGGCGCTATTCCTCTTGAAAATACTGGCAGGCCCTGTTGTGAAAAACACTTGCAGGCTCTGTTCTTGTTCAAAACACTTGCAGGCCCTGTTCTTGTGCAAAACACTTGCAAGTTCTGTTTTTGTGCAAAACACATGCCAGTTCTGTTTTTGTGCAAAACACTGGCAGACCCTGTTCTTGTGTAAAACACTGGCAGGCCCTGTTCTTGTGCAAAACACATGCAAGTTCTGTTCTTGTTCAAAACACTTGCAGGTCCTGTCCTTGTACAAAACACTTACAGGCTCTGTTCTTGTGCAAAACACTTGAAGGCCCTGTTCTTGTTCAAAACACTTGCAGGCCCTGTTCTTGTGTAAAACACTGGCAGGCCCTGTTCTTGTGCAAAACAATTGCAGGTCTTGTTCTTGTGCAAAACGCTTGCAGGCCCTGTTCTTGTGCAAAATACTTGCAGGTCCTGTTCTTGTGCAATACACTTGCAGGTCCTGTTCTTGTGCAAAATAGTTGCAAGCTCTGTTCTTGTTCAAAACACTTGCAGGCCCTGTTCTTGTGCAAAACACTTGAAGGCCCTGTTCTTGTTCAAAACACTTGCAGGCGCTATTCCTCTTGAAAATACTGGCAGGCCCTGTTGTGAAAAACACTTGGAGGCTCTCTTTTTGTTCAAAACACTTTCAGGCCCTGTTGTGAAAAACACCTTTAGGACCTGTTTTTGTGCAATACACTTTCAGGCCCTGTTATTGTGCAAAACACTTGCAGGCTCTGTTCTTGTGCAAAACACATGCAAGTTCTGTTTTTGTGCAAAACACTGGCAGGCCCTGTTCTTGTGTAAAACACTGGCAGGCCCTGTTCTTGTGCAAAACAATTGCAGGTCTTGTTCTTGTGCAAAACGCTTGCAGGCCCTGTTCTTGTGCAAAACACTTGCAGGTCCTGTTCTTGTGCAATACACTTGCAGGCTCTGTTCTTGTTCAAAACACTTGCAGGTCCTGTTCTTGTCCAAAACACTTGCAGGTCCTGTTCTTGTGCAATACACTGGCAGGCCCTGTTCTTGTTCAATACACTTGCAGGCTCTGTTCTTGTTCAAAACACTTGCAGGCCCTGTTCTTGTGCAAAACACTTGCAGGTCCTGTTCTTGTGCAATACACTGGCAGGCCCTGTTCTTGTGCAAAACAATTGCAGGTCCTGTTCTTGTGCAATACACTTGCAGGTCCTGTTCTTGTGCAAAATAGTTGCAAGCTCTGTTCTTGTTCAAAACACTTGCAGGCCCTGTTTTTGTGCAAAACACATGCAAGTTCTGTTCTTGTGCAAAACGCTTGCAGGCCCTGTTCTTGTGCAAAATAGTTGCAAGCTCTGTTCTTGTTAAAAACACTTGAAGGCACTGTTCTTGTGTAAAACACTGGCAGGCCCTGTTCTTGTTCAAAACACTTGAAGGCACTGTTCTTGTGTAAAACACTGGCAGGCCCTGTTGTTTTGCAAAACACTTGAAGGCACTGTTCTTGTGTAAAACACTGGCAGGCCCTGTTCTTTTGCAAAACACTGGAAGGCCCTGTTTTCGTGCAAAACACTTGCTTGTCCTGTTCTTGTTCAAACCACTTGCAGGCCCTGTTCTTCTATTAAACACTTGCAGGCCCTATTCCTCTTGAAAATACTGGCAGGCCGTGTTGTGAAAAACACTTGCAGGCTCTGTTCTTGTTCAAAACACTTGCAGGCCCTGTTCTTGTGCAAAACACTTGCAAGTTCTGTTTTTGTGCAAAACACATGCCAGTTCTGTTTTTGTGCAAAACACTGGCAGACCCTGTTCTTGTGCAAAACACTTGGAGGCTCTCTTTTTGTTCAAAACACTTTCAGGCCCTGTTCTTGTGAAAAACACTTTTAGGACCTGTTCTTGTGCAATACACTTTCAGACCCTGTTCTTGTGCAAAACACTTGCAGGATCTGTTCTTGTTCAAAACACTTGCAGGCCCTGTTCTTGTGCAAAACACTTGCAAGTTCTGTTTTTGTGCAAAACACATGAAAGTTCTGTTTTTGTGCAAAACACATGCCAGTTCTGTTCTTGTGCAAAACACTTGCAGGCGCTATTCCTCTTGAAAATACTGGCAGGCCCTGTTGTGAAAAACACTTGCAGGCTCTGTTCTTGTTCAAAACACTTGCAGGCCCTGTTCTTGTGCAAAACACTTGCAAGTTCTGTTTTTGTGCAAAACACATGCCAGTTCTGTTTTTGTGCAAAACACTGGCAGACCCTGTTCTTGTGTAAAACACTGGCAGGCCCTGTTCTTGTGCAAAACACATGCAAGTTCTGTTCTTGTTCAAAACACTTGCAGGTCCTGTCCTTGTACAAAACACTTACAGGCTCTGTTCTTGTGCAAAACACTTGAAGGCCCTGTTCTTGTTCAAAACACTTGCAGGCCCTGTTCTTGTTCAAAACACTTACAGTCCCTGTTCTTGTTCAAAACACTTGCAGGCCCTGTTCTTGTGCAAAACACTTGCAGGCGCTATTCCTCTTGAAAATACTGGCAGGCCCTGTTGTGAAAAACACTTGGAGGCTCTCTTTTTCTTCAAAGCAATTTCAGGCCCTGTTGTGAAAAACACTTTTAGGACCTGTTTTTGTGCAATACACTTTCAGACCCTGTTCTTGTGCAAAAAAGTTGCAACCTCTGTTTTTGTGCAAAACACTGGCAGACCCTGTTCTTGTGTAAAACACTGGCAGGCCCTGTTCTTGTGCAAAACACTGGCAGACCCTGTTCTTGTGCAAAACACTGGCAGGCCCTGTTCTTGTTCAAAACACTGGCAGGCCCTGTTTTTGTGCAATACACTTTCAGACCCTGTTCTTGTGCAAAATAGTTGCAAGCTCTGTTTTTATTCAAAAGACTTGCAGGCTCTGTTCTTGTGCAAAACACTTGAAGCCATTTTGGTTGTGCAAAACACTCACAATCCCTGTACCCCTTGAAAACACTTTCAGGCCTTGTTGTGCAAAACACTTGCAGGTCCTGTTCCTCTGGAAAACATTTTCAGGTCCTGTTCTTGTGCAAAACACATGCAAGTTCTGTTTTTGTGTAAAACACTGGCAGGCCCTGTTCTTGTGTAAAAAACTGGCAGGCCCTGTTCTTGTGCAAAACACATGCAAGTTCTGTTCTTGTTCAAAACACTTGCAGGTCCTGTCCTTGTGCAAAACACTTGCAGGCCCTGTTCTTCTATTAAACACTTGCAGGCCCTATTCCTCTTGAAAATACTGGCAGGCCGTGTTGTGAAAAACACTTGGAGGCTCTCTTTTTGTTCAAAACACTTTCAGGCCCTGTTGTTGTGAAAAACACTTTTAGGACCTGTTCTTGTTCAAAACACTTGCAGGCCCTGTTCTTGTGCAAAACACTTGCAAGTTCTGTTTTTGTGCAAAACACATGCCAGTTCTGTTTTTGTGCAATACACTTTCAGACCCTGTTCTTGTGCAAAAAAGTTGCAAGCTCTGTTTTTGTGCAAAACACTTGCAGGCTCTGTTCTTGTTCAAAACACTTGCAAGTTCTGTTTTTGTGGAAAACACATGCAAGTTCTGTTTTTGTGCAAAACACTGGCAGACCCTGTTCTTGTGTAAAACACTGGCAGGCCCTGTTCTTGTGCAAAACACATGCAAGTTCTGTTCTTGTTCAAAACAATTGCAGGTCCTGTCCTTGTACAAAACACTTGCAGGCTCTGTTCTTGTTCAAAACACTTGCAGGCCCTGTTCTTGTTCAAAACACTTACAGGCCCTGTTCTTGTTCAAAACACTTGCAGGCCCTGTTCTTGTGCAAAACACTTGCAGGCGCTATTCCTCTTGAAAATACTGGCAGGCCCTGTTGTGAAAAACACTTGGAGGCTCTCTTTTTCTTCAAAGCAATTTCAGGCCCTGTTGTGAAAAACACTTTTAGGACCTGTTTTTGTGCAATACACTTTCAGACCCTGTTCTTGTGCAAAAAAGTTGCAACCTCTGTTTTTGTGCAAAACACTGGCAGACCCTGTTCTTGTGTAAAACACTGGCAGGCCCTGTTCTTGTGCAAAACACTGGCAGACCCTGTTCTTGTGTAAAACACTGGCAGGCCCTGTTCTTGTGCAAAACACTTGCAGGCCCTGTTCTTGTTCAAAACACTGGCAGGCCCTGTTTTTGTGCAATACACTTTCAGACCCTGTTCTTGTGCAAAATAGTTGCAAGCTCTGTTTTTATTCAAAAGACTTGCAGGCTCTGTTCTTGTGCAAAACACTTGAAGCCATTTTGGTTGTGCAAAACACTCACAATCCCTGTACCCCTTGAAAACACTTTCAGGCCTTGTTGTGCAAAACACTTGCAGGTCCTGTTCCTCTGGAAAACATTTTCAGGTCCTGTTCTTGTGCAAAACACATGCAAGTTCTGTTTTTGTGTAAAACACTGGCAGGCCCTGTTCTTGTGTAAAACACTGGCAGGCCCTGTTCTTGTGCAAAACACATGCAAGTTCTGTTCTTGTTCAAAACACTTGCAGGTCCTGTCCTTGTGCAAAACACTTGCAGGCCCTGTTCTTCTATTAAACACTTGCAGGCCCTATTCCTCTTGAAAATACTGGCAGGCCGTGTTGTGAAAAACACTTGGAGGCTCTCTTTTTGTTCAAAACACTTTCAGGCCCTGTTGTTGTGAAAAACACTTTTAGGACCTGTTCTTGTTCAAAACACTTGCAGGCCCTGTTCTTGTGCAAAACACTTGCAAGTTCTGTTTTTGTGCAAAACACATGCCAGTTCTGTTTTTGTGCAATACACTTTCAGACCCTGTTCTTGTGCAAAAAAGTTGCAAGCTCTGCTTTTGTGCAAAACACTTGCAGGCTCTGTTCTTGTTCAAAACACTTGCAAGTTCTGTTTTTGTGGAAAACACATGCAAGTTCTGTTTTTGTGCAAAACACTGGCAGACCCTGTTCTTGTGTAAAACACTGGCAGGCCCTGTTCTTGTGCAAAACACATGCAAGTTCTGTTCTTGTTCAAAACAATTGCAGGTCCTGTCCTTGTACAAAACACTTGCAGGCTCTGTTCTTCTTCAAAACACTTGCAGGCCCTGTTCTTGTGCAAAACACTTGAAGGCCCTGTTCTTGTTCAAAACACTTGCAGGCGCTATTCCTCTTGAAAATACTGGCAGGCCCTGTTGTGAAAAACACTTGGAGGCTCTCTTTTTGTTCAAAACACTTTCAGGCCCTCTTGTGAAAAACACTTTTAGGACCTGTTTTTGTGCAATACACTTTCAGACCCTGTTCTTGTGCAAAAAAGTTGCAAGCTCTGTTTTTGTGCAAAACACTTGCAGGCTCTGTTCTTGTTCAAAACACTTGCAAGTTCTGTTTTTGTGGAAAACACTGGCAGGCCCTGTTCTTGTGCAAAACACTTGCAGGCCCTGTTCTTGTGCAATACACTTTCAGACCCTGTTCTTGTGCAAAACACTTGCAGGCCCTGTTCTTGTGCAATACACTTTCAGACCCTGTTCTTGTGCAAAACACTTGCAGGCCCTGTTCTTGTTCAAAACACTGGCAGGCCCTGTTTTTGTGCAAAACACTTGAAGGCCCTGTTCTTGTTCAAAACACTTGCAGGCGCTATTCCTCTTGAAAATACTGGCAGGCCGTGTTGTGAAAAACACTTGGAGGCTCTCTTTTTGTTCAAAACACTTTCAGGCCCTGTTGTGAAAAACACTTTTAGGACCTGTTCTTGTGCAATACACTTTCAGACCCTCTTGAAAATACTGGCAGGGATTGTTGTTGTCCAAAATAGTTGCAAGCTCTGATCTTGTTCAAAACACTTGGAGGCCCTGTTTTTGTGCAAAACACATGGAAGTTCTGTTTTTGTGCAAAACACTGGCAGGCCCTGTTCTTGTTCAAAACACTTGCAAGTCCTGTTCTTGTGCAAAAAAGTTGCAACCTCTGTTTTTGTGCAAAACACTGGCAGACCCTGTTCTTGTGTAAAACACTGGCAGGCCCTGTTCTTGTGCAAAACACTGGCAGACCCTGTTCTTGTGCAAAACACTGGCAGGCCCTGTTGTTGTGAAAAACACTTTTAGGACCTGTTCTTGTTCAAAACACTTGCAGGCCCTGTTCTTGTGCAAAACACTTGCAAGTTCTGTTTTTGTGCAAAACACATGCCAGTTCTGTTTTTGTGCAATACACTTTCAGACCCTGTTCTTGTGCAAAAAAGTTGCAAGCTCTGTTTTTGTGCAAAACACTTGCAGGCTCTGTTCTTGTTCAAAACACTTGCAAGTTCTGTTTTTGTGGAAAACACATGCAAGTTCTGTTTTTGTGCAAAACACTGGCAGACCCTGTTCTTGTGTAAAACACTGGCAGGCCCTGTTCTTGTGCAAAACACATGCAAGTTCTGTTCTTGTTCAAAACAATTGCAGGTCCTGTCCTTGTACAAAACACTTGCAGGCTCTGTTCTTCTTCAAAACACTTGCAGGCCCTGTTCTTGTTCAAAACACTTACAGGCCCTGTTCTTGTTCAAAACACTTGCAGGCCCTGTTCTTGTGCAAAACACTTGCAGGCGCTATTCCTCTTGAAAATACTGGCAGGCCCTGTTGTGAAAAACACTTGGAGGCTCTCTTTTTCTTCAAAGCAATTTCAGGCCCTGTTGTGAAAAACACTTTTAGGACCTGTTTTTGTGCAATACACTTTCAGACCCTGTTCTTGTGCAAAAAAGTTGCAACCTCTGTTTTTGTGCAAAACACTGGCAGACCCTGTTCTTGTGTAAAACACTGGCAGGCCCTGTTCTTGTGCAAAACACTGGCAGGCCCTGTTCTTGTGCAAAACACTGGCAGGCCCTGTTTTTGTGCAATACACTTTCAGACCCTGTTCTTGTGCAAAATAGTTGCAAGCTCTGTTTTTATTCAAAAGACTTGCAGGCTCTGTTCTTGTGCAAAACACTTGAAGCCATTTTGGTTGTGCAAAACACTCACAATCCCTGTACCCCTTGAAAACACTTTCAGGCCTTGTTGTGCAAAACACTTGCAGGTCCTGTTCCTCTGGAAAACATTTTCAGGTCCTGTTCTTGTGCAAAACACATGCAAGTTCTGTTTTTGTGTAAAACACTGGCAGGCCCTGTTCTTGTGTAAAACACTGGCAGGCCCTGTTCTTGTGCAAAACACATGCAAGTTCTGTTCTTGTTCAAAACACTTGCAGGTCCTGTCCTTGTGCAAAACACTTGCAGGCCCTGTTCTTCTATTAAACACTTGCAGGCCCTATTCCTCTTGAAAATACTGGCAGGCCGTGTTGTGAAAAACACTTGGAGGCTCTCTTTTTGTTCAAAACACTTTCAGGCCCTGTTGTTGTGAAAAACACTTTTAGGACCTGTTCTTGTTCAAAACACTTGCAGGCCCTGTTCTTGTGCAAAACACTTGCAAGTTCTGTTTTTGTGCAAAACACATGCCAGTTCTGTTTTTGTGCAATACACTTTCAGACCCTGTTCTTGTGCAAAAAAGTTGCAAGCTCTGCTTTTGTGCAAAACACTTGCAGGCTCTGTTCTTGTTCAAAACACTTGCAAGTTCTGTTTTTGTGGAAAACACATGCAAGTTCTGTTTTTGTGCAAAACACTGGCAGACCCTGTTCTTGTGTAAAACACTGGCAGGCCCTGTTCTTGTGCAAAACACATGCAAGTTCTGTTCTTGTTCAAAACAATTGCAGGTCCTGTCCTTGTACAAAACACTTGCAGGCTCTGTTCTTCTTCAAAACACTTGCAGGCCCTGTTCTTGTGCAAAACACTTGAAGGCCCTGTTCTTGTTCAAAACACTTGCAGGCGCTATTCCTCTTGAAAATACTGGCAGGCCCTGTTGTGAAAAACACTTGGAGGCTCTCTTTTTGTTCAAAACACTTTCAGGCCCTCTTGTGAAAAACACTTTTAGGACCTGTTTTTGTGCAATACACTTTCAGACCCTGTTCTTGTGCAAAAAAGTTGCAAGCTCTGTTTTTGTGCAAAACACTTGCAGGCTCTGTTCTTGTTCAAAACACTTGCAAGTTCTGTTTTTGTGGAAAACACTGGCAGGCCCTGTTCTTGTGCAAAACACTTGCAGGCCCTGTTCTTGTGCAATACACTTTCAGACCCTGTTCTTGTGCAAAACACTTGCAGGCCCTGTTCTTGTGCAATACACTTTCAGACCCTGTTCTTGTGCAAAACACTTGCAGGCCCTGTTCTTGTTCAAAACACTGGCAGGCCCTGTTTTTGTGCAAAACACTTGAAGGCCCTGTTCTTGTTCAAAACACTTGCAGGCGCTATTCCTCTTGAAAATACTGGCAGGCCGTGTTGTGAAAAACACTTGGAGGCTCTCTTTTTGTTCAAAACACTTTCAGGCCCTGTTGTGAAAAACACTTTTAGGACCTGTTCTTGTGCAATACACTTTCAGACCCTCTTGAAAATACTGGCAGGGATTGTTGTTGTCCAAAATAGTTGCAAGCTCTGATCTTGTTCAAAACACTTGGAGGCCCTGTTTTTGTGCAAAACACATGGAAGTTCTGTTTTTGTGCAAAACACTGGCAGGCCCTGTTCTTGTTCAAAACACTTGCAAGTCCTGTTCTTGTGCAAAATAGTTGCAAGCTCTGTTCTTGTTAAAAACACTTGCAGGCCCTGTTCTTGTGCAAAACACTTGAAGGCCCTGTTCTTGTTCAAAACACTTGCAGGCGCTATTCCTCTTGAAAATACTGGCAGGCCGTGTTGTGAAAAACACTTGGAGGCTCTCTTTTTGTTCAAAACACTTTCAGGCCCTGTTGTGAAAAACACTTTTAGGACCTGTTCTTGTGCAAAACACTTGCAGGTCCTATTCTTGTGCAAAATAGTTGCAAGCTCTGTTCTTGTTAAAAACACTTGAAGGCACTGTTCTTGTGTAAAACACTGGCAGGCCCTGTTCTTGTTCAAAACACTTGAAGGCACTGTTCTTGTGTAAAACACTGGCAGGCCCTGTTGTTTTGCAAAACACTTGAAGGCACTGTTCTTGTGTAAAACACTGGCAGGCCCTGTTCTTTTGCAAAACACTGGAAGGCCCTGTTTTCGTGCAAAACACTTGCTTGTCCTGTTCTTGTTCAAACCACTTGCAGGCCCTGTTCTTCTATTAAACACTTGCAGGCCCTATTCCTCTTGAAAATACTGGCAGGCCGTGTTGTGAAAAACACTTGGAGGCTCTCTTTTTGTTCAAAACACTTTCAGGCCCTGTTCTTGTGAAAAACACTTTTAGGACCTGTTCTTGTGCAATACACTTTCAGACCCTGTTCTTGTGCAAAACACTTGCAGGATCTGTTCTTGTTCAAAACACTTGCAGGCCCTGTTCTTGTGCAAAACACTTGCAAGTTCTGTTTTTGTGCAAAACACATGAAAGTTCTGTTTTTGTGCAAAACACATGCCAGTTCTGTTCTTGTGCAAAACACTTGCAGGCGCTATTCCTCTTGAAAATACTGGCAGGCCCTGTTGTGAAAAACACTTGCAGGCTCTGTTCTTGTTCAAAACACTTGCAGGCCCTGTTCTTGTGCAAAACACTTGCAAGTTCTGTTTTTGTGCAAAACACATGCCAGTTCTGTTTTTGTGCAAAACACTGGCAGACCCTGTTCTTGTGTAAAACACTGGCAGGCCCTGTCCTTGTACAAAACACTTACAGGCTCTGTTCTTGTGCAAAACACTTGAAGGCCCTGTTCTTGTTCAAAACACTTGCAGGCCCTGTTCTTGTTCAAAACACTTACAGGCCCTGTTCTTGTTCAAAACACTTGCAGGCCCTGTTCTTGTGCAAAACACTTGCAGGCGCTATTCCTCTTGAAAATACTGGCAGGCCCTGTTGTGAAAAACACTTGGAGGCTCTCTTTTTCTTCAAAGCAATTTCAGGCCCTGTTGTGAAAAACACTTTTAGGACCTGTTTTTGTGCAATACACTTTCAGACCCTGTTCTTGTGCAAAAAAGTTGCAACCTCTGTTTTTGTGCAAAACACTGGCAGACCCTGTTCTTGTGTAAAACACTGGCAGGCCCTGTTCTTGTGCAAAACACTGGCAGACCCTGTTCTTGTGTAAAACACTGGCAGGCCCTGTTCTTGTGCAAAACACTTGCAGGCCCTGTTCTTGTTCAAAACACTGGCAGGCCCTGTTTTTGTGCAATACACTTTCAGACCCTGTTCTTGTGCAAAATAGTTGCAAGCTCTGTTTTTATTCAAAAGACTTGCAGGCTCTGTTCTTGTGCAAAACACTTGAAGCCATTTTGGTTGTGCAAAACACTCACAATCCCTGTACCCCTTGAAAACACTTTCAGGCCTTGTTGTGCAAAACACTTGCAGGTCCTGTTCCTCTGGAAAACATTTTCAGGTCCTGTTCTTGTGCAAAACACATGCAAGTTCTGTTTTTGTGTAAAACACTGGCAGGCCCTGTTCTTGTGTAAAACACTGGCAGGCCCTGTTCTTGTGCAAAACACATGCAAGTTCTGTTCTTGTTCAAAACACTTGCAGGTCCTGTCCTTGTGCAAAACACTTGCAGGCCCTGTTCTTCTATTAAACACTTGCAGGCCCTATTCCTCTTGAAAATACTGGCAGGCCGTGTTGTGAAAAACACTTGGAGGCTCTCTTTTTGTTCAAAACACTTTCAGGCCCTATTGTTGTGAAAAACACTTTTAGGACCTGTTCTTGTTCAAAACACTTGCAGGCCCTGTTCTTGTGCAAAACACTTGCAAGTTCTGTTTTTGTGCAAAACACATGCCAGTTCTGTTTTTGTGCAATACACTTTCAGACCCTGTTCTTGTGCAAAAAAGTTGCAAGCTCTGTTTTTGTGCAAAACACTTGCAGGCTCTGTTCTTGTTCAAAACACTTGCAAGTTCTGTTTTTGTGGAAAACACATGCAAGTTCTGTTTTTGTGCAAAACACTGGCAGACCCTGTTCTTGTGTAAAACACTGGCAGGCCCTGTTCTTGTGCAAAACACATGCAAGTTCTGTTCTTGTTCAAAACACTTGCAGGTCCTGTCCTTGTACAAAACACTTGCAGGCTCTGTTCTTCTTCAAAACACTTGCAGGCCCTGTTCTTGTGCAAAACACTTGAAGGCCCTGTTCTTGTTCAAAACACTTGCAGGCGCTATTCCTCTTGAAAATACTGGCAGGCCCTGTTGTGAAAAACACTTGGAGGCTCTCTTTTTGTTCAAAACACTTTCAGGCCCTCTTGTGAAAAACACTTTTAGGACCTGTTTTTGTGCAATACACTTTCAGACCCTGTTCTTGTGCAAAAAAGTTGCAAGCTCTGTTTTTGTGCAAAACACTTGCAGGCTCTGTTCTTGTTCAAAACACTTGCAAGTTCTGTTTTTGTGGAAAACACTGGCAGGCCCTGTTCTTGTGCAAAACACTTGCAGGCCCTGTTCTTGTGCAATACACTTTCAGACCCTGTTCTTGTGCAAAACACTTGCAGGGCCTGTTCTTGTGCAATACACTTTCAGACCCTGTTCTTGTGCAAAACACTTGCAGGCCCTGTTCTTGTTCAAAACACTGGCAGGCCCTGTTTTTGTGCAAAACACTTGAAGGCCCTGTTCTTGTTCAAAACACTTGCAGGCGCTATTCCTCTTGAAAATACTGGCAGGCCGTGTTGTGAAAAACACTTGGAGGCTCTCTTTTTGTTCAAAACACTTTCAGGCCCTGTTGTGAAAAACACTTTTAGGACCTGTTCTTGTGCAATACACTTTCAGACCCTCTTGAAAATACTGGCAGGGATTGTTGTTGTCCAAAATAGTTGCAAGCTCTGATCTTGTTCAAAACACTTGCAGGCCCTGTTTTTGTGCAAAACACATGCAAGTTCTGTTTTTGTGCAAAACACTGGCAGGCCCTGTTCTTGTTCAAAACACTTGCAAGTCCTGTTCTTGTGCAAAATAGTTGCAAGCTCTGTTCTTGTTAAAAACACTTGCAGGCCCTGTTCTTGTGCAAAACACTTGAAGGCCCTGTTCTTGTTCAAAACACTTGCAGGCGCTATTCCTCTTGAAAATACTGGCAGGCCGTGTTGTGAAAAACACTTGGAGGCTCTCTTTTTGTTCAAAACACTTTCAGGCCCTGTTGTGAAAAACACTTTTAGGACCTGTTCTTGTGCAAAACACTTGCAGGCCCTGTTCTTGTTCGAAACACTTGAAGGCACTGTTCTTGTGTAAAACACTGGCAGGCCCTGTTCTTTTGCAAAACACTGGCAGGCCCTGTTTTCGTGCAAAACACTTGCAGGCACTGTTCCTCTGGAAAATGTTTGCAGGCCCTATTCTTGTGCAAAACACTTGCAGGCACTGTTCCTCTGGAAAACATTTGCAGGCCATGTTCTTGTGGAAAACACTTGTAGGTCCTGTTCTTGTTCAAAACACTTGAAGGCACTGTTCTTGTGTAAAACACTGGCAGGCCCTGTTCTTTTGCAAAACACTGGCAGGCCCTGTTTTCGTGCAAAACACTTGCAGGCACTGTTCCTCTGGAAAACGTTTGCAGGCCCTGTTCTTGTGCAAAACACTTGCAGGCCCTGTTCTTGTGCAAAACACTTGCAAGTCCTGTTCTTGTGCAAAATAGTTGCAAGCTCTGTTCTTGTTAAAAACACTTGCAGGCCCTGTTCTTGTGCAAAACACTTGAAGGCCCTGTTCTTGTTCAAAACACTTGCAGGCGCTATTCCTCTTGAAAATACTGGCAGGCCGTGTTGTGAAAAACACTTGGAGGCTCTCTTTTTGTTCAAAACACTTTCAGGCCCTGTTGTGAAAAACACTTTTAGGACCTGTTCTTGTGCAAAACACTTGCAGGCCCTGTTCTTGTTCAAAACACTTGAAGGCACTGTTCTTGTGTAAAACACTGGCAGGCCCTGTTCTTTTGCAAAACACTGGCAGGCCCTGTTTTCGTGCAAAACACTTGCAGGCACTGTTCCTCTGGAAAATGTTTGCAGGCCCTATTCTTGTGCAAAACACTTGCAGGCACTGTTCCTCTGGAAAACATTTGCAGGCCATGTTCTTGTGGAAAACACTTGTAGGTCCTGTTCTTGTTCAAAACACTTGAAGGCACTGTTCTTGTGTAAAACACTGGCAGGCCCTGTTCTTTTGCAAAACACTGGCAGGCCCTGTTTTCGTGCAAAACACTTGCAGGCACTGTTCCTCTGGAAAACGTTTGCAGGCCCTGTTCTTGTGCAAAACACTTGCAGGCCCTGTTCTTGTGCAAAACACTTGAAGGCCCTGTTCTTGTGCAAAACACATCCAAGTTCTGTTCTTGTTCAAAACACTTGCAGGCGCTATTCCTCTTGTGCAAAACACATGCCAGTTCTGTTTTTGTGCAAAACACTTGCAGGCCCTGTTCTTGTGCAATACACTTTCAGACCCTGTTCTTGTGCAAAACACTTGCAGGCCCTGTTCTTGTGCAATACACTTTCAGACCCTGTTCTTGTGCAAAACACTTGCAGGCCCTGTTCTTGTTCAAAACACTGGCAGGCCCTGTTTTTGTGCAAAACACTTGCAGCCATTTTTCATGTGCAAAACAATTGCAGGCCGTTTTCCTCTTGAAAATACTGGCAGGGATTGTTGTTGTCCAAAATAGTTGCAAGCTCTGATCTTGTTCAAAACACTTGCAGGCCCTGTTTTTGTGCAAAACACATGCAAGTTCTGTTCTTGTGCAAAACACTGGCAGGCCCTGTTCTTGTTCAAAACACTTGCAAGTCCTGTTCTTGTGCAAAATAGTTGCAAGCTCTGTTCTTGTTAAAAACACTTGCAGGCCCTGTTCTTGTGCAAAACACTTGAAGGCCCTGTTCTTGTTCAAAACACTTGCAGGCGCTATTCCTCTTGAAAATACTGGCAGGCCGTGTTGTGAAAAACACTTGGAGGCTCTCTTTTTGTTCAAAACACTTTCAGGCCCTGTTGTGAAAAACACTTTTAGGACCTGTTCTTGTGCAATACACTTTCAGACCCTGTTCTTGTGCAAAACACTTGCAGGCCCTGTTCTTGTTCAAAACACTTGAAGGCACTGTTCTTGTGTAAAACACTGGCAGGCCCTGTTCTTTTGCAAAACACTGGCAGGCCCTGTTTTCGTGCAAAACACTTGCAGGCACTGTTCCTCTGGAAAATGTTTGCAGGCCCTATTCTTGTGCAAAACACTTGCAGGCACTGTTCCTCTGGAAAACATTTGCAGGCCATGTTCTTGTGGAAAACACTTGTAGGTCCTGTTCTTGTTCAAAACACTTGAAGGCACTGTTCTTGTGTAAAACACTGGCAGGCCCTGTTCTTTTGCAAAACACTGGCAGGCCCTGTTTTCGTGCAAAACACTTGCAGGCACTGTTCCTCTGGAAAACGTTTGCAGGCCCTGTTCTTGTGCAAAACACTTGCAGGCCCTGTTCTTGTGCAAAACACTTGAAGGCCCTGTTCTTGTGCAAAACACATGCAAGTTCTGTTCTTGTTCAAAACACTTGCAGGCGCTATTCCTCTTGTGCAAAACACATGCCAGTTCTGTTTTTGTGCAAAACACTTGCAGGCCCTGTTCTTGTGCAATACACTTTCAGACCCTGTTCTTGTGCAAAACACTTGCAGGCCCTGTTCTTGTGCAATACACTTTCAGACCCTGTTCTTGTGCAAAACACTTGCAGGCCCTGTTCTTGTTCAAAACACTGGCAGGCCCTGTTTTTGTGCAAAACACTTGCAGCCATTTTTCATGTGCAAAACAATTGCAGGCCGTTTTCCTCTTGAAAATACTGGCAGGGATTGTTGTTGTCCAAAATAGTTGCAAGCTCTGATCTTGTTCAAAACACTTGCAGGCCCTGTTTTTGTTCAAAACACTTGCAAGTCCTGTTCTTGTGCAAAATAGTTGCAAGCTCTGTTCTTGTTAAAAACACTTGCAGGCCCTGTTCTTGTGCAAAACACTTGAAGGCTCTGTTCTTGTTCAAAACACTTGCAGGCACTATTCCTCTTGAAAATACTGGCAGGCCGTGTTGTGAAAAACACTTGGAGGCTCTCTTTTTGTTCAAAACACTTTCAGGCCCTGTTGTGAAAAACACTTTTAGGACCTGTTCTTGTGCAATACACTTTCAGACCCTGTTCTTGTGCAAAACACTTGCAGGCCCTGTTCTTGTTCAAAACACTTGAAGGCACTGTTCTTGTGTAAAACACTGGCAGGCCCTGTTCTTTTGCAAAACACTGGCAGGCCCTGTTTTCGTGCAAAACACTTGCAGGCACTGTTCCTCTGGAAAATGTTTGCAGGCCCTGTTCTTGTGCAAAACACTTGCAGGCACTGTTCCTCTGGAAAACATTTGCAGGCCATGTTCTTGTGGAAAACACTTGCAGGCCCTGTTCTTGTGCAAAACACTTGAAGGCTCTGTTCTTGTTCAAAACACTTGCAGGCGCTATTCCTCTTGAAAATACTGGCAGGCCGTGTTGTGAAAAACACTTGGAGGCTCTCTTTTTGTTCAAAACACTTTCAGGCCCTGTTGTGAAAAACACTTTTAGGACCTGTTCTTGTGCAATACACTTTCAGACCCTCTTGAAAATACTGGCAGGGATTGTTGTTGTCCAAAATAGTTGCAAGCTCTGATCTTGTTCAAAACACTTGGAGGCCCTGTTTTTGTGCAAAACACATGGAAGTTCTGTTTTTGTGCAAAACACTGGCAGGCCCTGTTCTTGTTCAAAACACTTGCAAGTCCTGTTCTTGTGCAAAATAGTTGCAAGCTCTGTTCTTGTTAAAAACACTTGCAGGCCCTGTTCTTGTGCAAAACACTTGAAGGCCCTGTTCTTGTTCAAAACACTTGCAGGCGCTATTCCTCTTGAAAATACTGGCAGGCCGTGTTGTGAAAAACACTTGGAGGCTCTCTTTTTGTTCAAAACACTTTCAGGCCCTGTTGTGAAAAACACTTTTAGGACCTGTTCTTGTGCAAAACACTTGCAGGTCCTATTCTTGTGCAAAATAGTTGCAAGCTCTGTTCTTGTTAAAAACACTTGAAGGCACTGTTCTTGTGTAAAACACTGGCAGGCCCTGTTCTTGTTCAAAACACTTGAAGGCACTGTTCTTGTGTAAAACACTGGCAGGCCCTGTTGTTTTGCAAAACACTTGAAGGCACTGTTCTTGTGTAAAACACTGGCAGGCCCTGTTCTTTTGCAAAACACTGGAAGGCCCTGTTTTCGTGCAAAACACTTGCTTGTCCTGTTCTTGTTCAAACCACTTGCAGGCCCTGTTCTTCTATTAAACACTTGCAGGCCCTATTCCTCTTGAAAATACTGGCAGGCCGTGTTGTGAAAAACACTTGGAGGCTCATTTTGTTCAAAACACTTTCAGGCCCTGTTCTTGTGAAAAACACTTTTAGGACCTGTTCTTGTGCAATACACTTTCAGACCCTGTTCTTGTGCAAAACACTTGCAGGATCTGTTCTTGTTCAAAACACTTGCAGGCCCTGTTCTTGTGCAAAACACTTGCAAGTTCTGTTTTTGTGCAAAACACATGAAAGTTCTGTTTTTGTGCAAAACACATGCCAGTTCTGTTCTTGTGCAAAACACTTGCAGGCGCTATTCCTCTTGAAAATACTGGCAGGCCCTGTTGTGAAAAACACTTGCAGGCTCTGTTCTTGTTCAAAACACTTGCAGGCCCTGTTCTTGTGCAAAACACTTGCAAGTTCTGTTTTTGTGCAAAACACATGCCAGTTCTGTTTTTGTGCAAAACACTGGCAGACCCTGTTCTTGTGTAAAACACTGGCAGGCCCTGTCCTTGTACAAAACACTTACAGGCTCTGTTCTTGTGCAAAACACTTGAAGGCCCTGTTCTTGTTCAAAACACTTGCAGGCCCTGTTCTTGTTCAAAACACTTACAGGCCCTGTTCTTGTTCAAAACACTTGCAGGCCCTGTTCTTGTGCAAAACACTTGCAGGCGCTATTCCTCTTGAAAATACTGGCAGGCCCTGTTGTGAAAAACACTTGGAGGCTCTCTTTTTCTTCAAAGCAATTTCAGGCCCTGTTGTGAAAAACACTTTTAGGACCTGTTTTTGTGCAATACACTTTCAGACCCTGTTCTTGTGCAAAAAAGTTGCAACCTCTGTTTTTGTGCAAAACACTGGCAGACCCTGTTCTTGTGTAAAACACTGGCAGGCCCTGTTCTTGTGCAAAACACTGGCAGACCCTGTTCTTGTGTAAAACACTGGCAGGCCCTGTTCTTGTGCAAAACACTTGCAGGCCCTGTTCTTGTTCAAAACACTGGCAGGCCCTGTTTTTGTGCAATACACTTTCAGACCCTGTTCTTGTGCAAAATAGTTGCAAGCTCTGTTTTTATTCAAAAGACTTGCAGGCTCTGTTCTTGTGCAAAACACTTGAAGCCATTTTGGTTGTGCAAAACACTCACAATCCCTGTACCCCTTGAAAACACTTTCAGGCCTTGTTGTGCAAAACACTTGCAGGTCCTGTTCCTCTGGAAAACATTTTCAGGTCCTGTTCTTGTGCAAAACACATGCAAGTTCTGTTTTTGTGTAAAACACTGGCAGGCCCTGTTCTTGTGTAAAACACTGGCAGGCCCTGTTCTTGTGCAAAACACATGCAAGTTCTGTTCTTGTTCAAAACACTTGCAGGTCCTGTCCTTGTGCAAAACACTTGCAGGCCCTGTTCTTCTATTAAACACTTGCAGGCCCTATTCCTCTTGAAAATACTGGCAGGCCGTGTTGTGAAAAACACTTGGAGGCTCTCTTTTTGTTCAAAACACTTTCAGGCCCTATTGTTGTGAAAAACACTTTTAGGACCTGTTCTTGTTCAAAACACTTGCAGGCCCTGTTCTTGTGCAAAACACTTGCAAGTTCTGTTTTTGTGCAAAACACATGCCAGTTCTGTTTTTGTGCAATACACTTTCAGACCCTGTTCTTGTGCAAAAAAGTTGCAAGCTCTGTTTTTGTGCAAAACACTTGCAGGCTCTGTTCTTGTTCAAAACACTTGCAAGTTCTGTTTTTGTGGAAAACACATGCAAGTTCTGTTTTTGTGCAAAACACTGGCAGACCCTGTTCTTGTGTAAAACACTGGCAGGCCCTGTTCTTGTGCAAAACACATGCAAGTTCTGTTCTTGTTCAAAACACTTGCAGGTCCTGTCCTTGTACAAAACACTTGCAGGCTCTGTTCTTCTTCAAAACACTTGCAGGCCCTGTTCTTGTGCAAAACACTTGAAGGCCCTGTTCTTGTTCAAAACACTTGCAGGCGCTATTCCTCTTGAAAATACTGGCAGGCCCTGTTGTGAAAAACACTTGGAGGCTCTCTTTTTGTTCAAAACACTTTCAGGCCCTCTTGTGAAAAACACTTTTAGGACCTGTTTTTGTGCAATACACTTTCAGACCCTGTTCTTGTGCAAAAAAGTTGCAAGCTCTGTTTTTGTGCAAAACACTTGCAGGCTCTGTTCTTGTTCAAAACACTTGCAAGTTCTGTTTTTGTGGAAAACACTGGCAGGCCCTGTTCTTGTGCAAAACACTTGCAGGCCCTGTTCTTGTGCAATACACTTTCAGACCCTGTTCTTGTGCAAAACACTTGCAGGGCCTGTTCTTGTGCAATACACTTTCAGACCCTGTTCTTGTGCAAAACACTTGCAGGCCCTGTTCTTGTTCAAAACACTGGCAGGCCCTGTTTTTGTGCAAAACACTTGAAGGCCCTGTTCTTGTTCAAAACACTTGCAGGCGCTATTCCTCTTGAAAATACTGGCAGGCCGTGTTGTGAAAAACACTTGGAGGCTCTCTTTTTGTTCAAAACACTTTCAGGCCCTGTTGTGAAAAACACTTTTAGGACCTGTTCTTGTGCAATACACTTTCAGACCCTCTTGAAAATACTGGCAGGGATTGTTGTTGTCCAAAATAGTTGCAAGCTCTGATCTTGTTCAAAACACTTGCAGGCCCTGTTTTTGTGCAAAACACATGCAAGTTCTGTTTTTGTGCAAAACACTGGCAGGCCCTGTTCTTGTTCAAAACACTTGCAAGTCCTGTTCTTGTGCAAAATAGTTGCAAGCTCTGTTCTTGTTAAAAACACTTGCAGGCCCTGTTCTTGTGCAAAACACTTGAAGGCCCTGTTCTTGTTCAAAACACTTGCAGGCGCTATTCCTCTTGAAAATACTGGCAGGCCGTGTTGTGAAAAACACTTGGAGGCTCTCTTTTTGTTCAAAACACTTTCAGGCCCTGTTGTGAAAAACACTTTTAGGACCTGTTCTTGTGCAAAACACTTGCAGGCCCTGTTCTTGTTCGAAACACTTGAAGGCACTGTTCTTGTGTAAAACACTGGCAGGCCCTGTTCTTTTGCAAAACACTGGCAGGCCCTGTTTTCGTGCAAAACACTTGCAGGCACTGTTCCTCTGGAAAATGTTTGCAGGCCCTATTCTTGTGCAAAACACTTGCAGGCACTGTTCCTCTGGAAAACATTTGCAGGCCATGTTCTTGTGGAAAACACTTGTAGGTCCTGTTCTTGTTCAAAACACTTGAAGGCACTGTTCTTGTGTAAAACACTGGCAGGCCCTGTTCTTTTGCAAAACACTGGCAGGCCCTGTTTTCGTGCAAAACACTTGCAGGCACTGTTCCTCTGGAAAACGTTTGCAGGCCCTGTTCTTGTGCAAAACACTTGCAGGCCCTGTTCTTGTGCAAAACACTTGCAAGTCCTGTTCTTGTGCAAAATAGTTGCAAGCTCTGTTCTTGTTAAAAACACTTGCAGGCCCTGTTCTTGTGCAAAACACTTGAAGGCCCTGTTCTTGTTCAAAACACTTGCAGGCGCTATTCCTCTTGAAAATACTGGCAGGCCGTGTTGTGAAAAACACTTGGAGGCTCTCTTTTTGTTCAAAACACTTTCAGGCCCTGTTGTGAAAAACACTTTTAGGACCTGTTCTTGTGCAAAACACTTGCAGGCCCTGTTCTTGTTCAAAACACTTGAAGGCACTGTTCTTGTGTAAAACACTGGCAGGCCCTGTTCTTTTGCAAAACACTGGCAGGCCCTGTTTTCGTGCAAAACACTTGCAGGCACTGTTCCTCTGGAAAATGTTTGCAGGCCCTATTCTTGTGCAAAACACTTGCAGGCACTGTTCCTCTGGAAAACATTTGCAGGCCATGTTCTTGTGGAAAACACTTGTAGGTCCTGTTCTTGTTCAAAACACTTGAAGGCACTGTTCTTGTGTAAAACACTGGCAGGCCCTGTTCTTTTGCAAAACACTGGCAGGCCCTGTTTTCGTGCAAAACACTTGCAGGCACTGTTCCTCTGGAAAACGTTTGCAGGCCCTGTTCTTGTGCAAAACACTTGCAGGCCCTGTTCTTGTGCAAAACACTTGAAGGCCCTGTTCTTGTGCAAAACACATCCAAGTTCTGTTCTTGTTCAAAACACTTGCAGGCGCTATTCCTCTTGTGCAAAACACATGCCAGTTCTGTTTTTGTGCAAAACACTTGCAGGCCCTGTTCTTGTGCAATACACTTTCAGACCCTGTTCTTGTGCAAAACACTTGCAGGCCCTGTTCTTGTGCAATACACTTTCAGACCCTGTTCTTGTGCAAAACACTTGCAGGCCCTGTTCTTGTTCAAAACACTGGCAGGCCCTGTTTTTGTGCAAAACACTTGCAGCCATTTTTCATGTGCAAAACAATTGCAGGCCGTTTTCCTCTTGAAAATACTGGCAGGGATTGTTGTTGTCCAAAATAGTTGCAAGCTCTGATCTTGTTCAAAACACTTGCAGGCCCTGTTTTTGTGCAAAACACATGCAAGTTCTGTTCTTGTGCAAAACACTGGCAGGCCCTGTTCTTGTTCAAAACACTTGCAAGTCCTGTTCTTGTGCAAAATAGTTGCAAGCTCTGTTCTTGTTAAAAACACTTGCAGGCCCTGTTCTTGTGCAAAACACTTGAAGGCCCTGTTCTTGTTCAAAACACTTGCAGGCGCTATTCCTCTTGAAAATACTGGCAGGCCGTGTTGTGAAAAACACTTGGAGGCTCTCTTTTTGTTCAAAACACTTTCAGGCCCTGTTGTGAAAAACACTTTTAGGACCTGTTCTTGTGCAATACACTTTCAGACCCTGTTCTTGTGCAAAACACTTGCAGGCCCTGTTCTTGTTCAAAACACTTGAAGGCACTGTTCTTGTGTAAAACACTGGCAGGCCCTGTTCTTTTGCAAAACACTGGCAGGCCCTGTTTTCGTGCAAAACACTTGCAGGCACTGTTCCTCTGGAAAATGTTTGCAGGCCCTATTCTTGTGCAAAACACTTGCAGGCACTGTTCCTCTGGAAAACATTTGCAGGCCATGTTCTTGTGGAAAACACTTGTAGGTCCTGTTCTTGTTCAAAACACTTGAAGGCACTGTTCTTGTGTAAAACACTGGCAGGCCCTGTTCTTTTGCAAAACACTGGCAGGCCCTGTTTTCGTGCAAAACACTTGCAGGCACTGTTCCTCTGGAAAACGTTTGCAGGCCCTGTTCTTGTGCAAAACACTTGCAGGCCCTGTTCTTGTGCAAAACACTTGAAGGCCCTGTTCTTGTGCAAAACACATGCAAGTTCTGTTCTTGTTCAAAACACTTGCAGGCGCTATTCCTCTTGTGCAAAACACATGCCAGTTCTGTTTTTGTGCAAAACACTTGCAGGCCCTGTTCTTGTGCAATACACTTTCAGACCCTGTTCTTGTGCAAAACACTTGCAGGCCCTGTTCTTGTGCAATACACTTTCAGACCCTGTTCTTGTGCAAAACACTTGCAGGCCCTGTTCTTGTTCAAAACACTGGCAGGCCCTGTTTTTGTGCAAAACACTTGCAGCCATTTTTCATGTGCAAAACAATTGCAGGCCGTTTTCCTCTTGAAAATACTGGCAGGGATTGTTGTTGTCCAAAATAGTTGCAAGCTCTGATCTTGTTCAAAACACTTGCAGGCCCTGTTTTTGTTCAAAACACTTGCAAGTCCTGTTCTTGTGCAAAATAGTTGCAAGCTCTGTTCTTGTTAAAAACACTTGCAGGCCCTGTTCTTGTGCAAAACACTTGAAGGCTCTGTTCTTGTTCAAAACACTTGCAGGCACTATTCCTCTTGAAAATACTGGCAGGCCGTGTTGTGAAAAACACTTGGAGGCTCTCTTTTTGTTCAAAACACTTTCAGGCCCTGTTGTGAAAAACACTTTTAGGACCTGTTCTTGTGCAATACACTTTCAGACCCTGTTCTTGTGCAAAACACTTGCAGGCCCTGTTCTTGTTCAAAACACTTGAAGGCACTGTTCTTGTGTAAAACACTGGCAGGCCCTGTTCTTTTGCAAAACACTGGCAGGCCCTGTTTTCGTGCAAAACACTTGCAGGCACTGTTCCTCTGGAAAATGTTTGCAGGCCCTGTTCTTGTGCAAAACACTTGCAGGCACTGTTCCTCTGGAAAACATTTGCAGGCCATGTTCTTGTGGAAAACACTTGTAGGTCCTGTTCTTGTTCAAAACACTTGAAGGCACTGTTCTTGTGTAAAACACTTGCAGGTCCTGTCCTTGTACAAAACACTTACAGGCTCTGTTCTTGTGCAAAACACTTGAAGGCCCTGTTCTTGTTCAAAACACTTGCAGGCCCTGTTCTTGTGCAAAACACTTGCAGGCGCTATTCCTCTTCAAAATACTGGCAGGCCCTGTTGTGAAAAACACTTGGAGGCTCTCTTTTTCTTCAAAGCAATTTCAGGCCCTGTTGTGAAAAACACTTTTAGGACCTGTTTTTGTGCAATACACTTTCAGACCCTGTTCTTGTGCAAAAAAGTTGCAACCTCTGTTTTTGTGCAAAACACTGGCAGACCCTGTTCTTGTGTAAAACACTGGCAGGCCCTGTTCTTGTGCAAAACACTTGCAGGCCCTGTTCTTGTTCAAAACACTGGCAGGCCCTGTTTTTGTGCAATACACTTTCAGACCCTGTTCTTGTGCAAAATAGTTGCAAGCTCTGTTTTTATTCAAAAGACTTGCAGGCTCTGTTCTTGTGCAAAACACTTGAAGCCATTTTGGTTGTGCAAAGCACTCACAATCCCTGTTCCCCTTGAAAACACTTGCAGGCCTTGTTGTGCAAAACACTTGCAGGTCCTGTTCCTCTGGAAAACATTTTCAGGTCCTGTTCTTGTGCAAAACACATGCAAGTTCTGTTTTTGTGTAAAACACTGGCAGGCCCTGTTCTTGTGTAAAACACTGGCAGGCCCTGTTCTTGTGCAAAACACATGCAAGTTCTGTTCTTGTTCAAAAATCTTGCAGGTCCTGTCCTTGTGCAAAACACTTGCAGGCCCTGTTCTTCTATTAAACACTTGCAGGCCCTATTCCTCTTGAAAATACTGGCAGGCCGTGTTGTGAAAAACACTTGGAGGCTCTCTTTTTGTTCAAAACACTTTCAGGCCCTGTTGTTGTGAAAAACACTTTTAGGACCTGTTCTTGTTCAAAACACTTGCAGGCCCTGTTCTTGTGCAAAACACTTGCAAGTTCTGTTTTTGTGCAAAACACATGCCAGTTCTGTTTTTGTGTAAAACACTGGCAGGCCCTGTTCTTGTGCAAAACACATGCAAGTTCTGTTCTTGTTCAAAACACTTGCAGGTCCTGTCCTTGTGCAAAACACTTGCAGGCCCTGTTCTTGTTCAAAACACTTGCAGGCGCTATTCCTCTTGAAAATACTGGCAGGCCGTGTTGTGAAAAACACTTGGAGGCTCTCTTTTTGTTCAAAACACTTTCAGGCCCTGTTGTGAAAAACACTTTTAGGACCTGTTCTTGTGCAATACACTTTCAGACCCTGTTCTTGTGCAAAACACTTGCAGGCCCTGTTCTTGTTCAAAACACTTGAAGGCACTGTTCTTGTGTAAAACACTGGCAGGCCCTGTTCTTTTGCAAAACACTGGCAGGCCCTGTTTTCGTGCAAAACACTTGCAGGCACTGTTCCTCTGGAAAATGTTTGCAGGCCCTATTCTTGTGCAAAACACTTGCAGGCACTGTTCCTCTGGAAAACATTTGCAGGCCATGTTCTTGTGGAAAACACTTGTAGGTCCTGTTCTTGTTCAAAACACTTGAAGGCACTGTTCTTGTGTAAAACACTGGCAGGCCCTGTTCTTTTGCAAAACACTGGCAGGCCCTGTTTTCGTGCAAAACACTTGCAGGCACTGTTCCTCTGGAAAACGTTTGCAGGCCCTGTTCTTGTGCAAAACACTTGCAGGCCCTGTTCTTGTGCAAAACACTTGAAGGCCCTGTTCTTGTGCAAAACACATGCAAGTTCTGTTCTTGTTCAAAACACTTGCAGGCGCTATTCCTCTTGTGCAAAACACATGCCAGTTCTGTTTTTGTGCAAAACACTTGCAGGCCCTGTTCTTGTGCAATACACTTTCAGACCCTGTTCTTGTGCAAAACACTTGCAGGCCCTGTTCTTGTGCAATACACTTTCAGACCCTGTTCTTGTGCAAAACACTTGCAGGCCCTGTTCTTGTTCAAAACACTGGCAGGCCCTGTTTTTGTGCAAAACACTTGCAGCCATTTTTCATGTGCAAAACAATTGCAGGCCGTTTTCCTCTTGAAAATACTGGCAGGGATTGTTGTTGTCCAAAATAGTTGCAAGCTCTGATCTTGTTCAAAACACTTGCAGGCCCTGTTTTTGTTCAAAACACTTGCAAGTCCTGTTCTTGTGCAAAATAGTTGCAAGCTCTGTTCTTGTTAAAAACACTTGCAGGCCCTGTTCTTGTGCAAAACACTTGAAGGCTCTGTTCTTGTTCAAAACACTTGCAGGCACTATTCCTCTTGAAAATACTGGCAGGCCGTGTTGTGAAAAACACTTGGAGGCTCTCTTTTTGTTCAAAACACTTTCAGGCCCTGTTGTGAAAAACACTTTTAGGACCTGTTCTTGTGCAATACACTTTCAGACCCTGTTCTTGTGCAAAACACTTGCAGGCCCTGTTCTTGTTCAAAACACTTGAAGGCACTGTTCTTGTGTAAAACACTGGCAGGCCCTGTTCTTTTGCAAAACACTGGCAGGCCCTGTTTTCGTGCAAAACACTTGCAGGCACTGTTCCTCTGGAAAATGTTTGCAGGCCCTGTTCTTGTGCAAAACACTTGCAGGCACTGTTCCTCTGGAAAACATTTGCAGGCCATGTTCTTGTGGAAAACACTTGTAGGTCCTGTTCTTGTTCAAAACACTTGAAGGCACTGTTCTTGTGTAAAACACTTGCAGGTCCTGTCCTTGTACAAAACACTTACAGGCTCTGTTCTTGTGCAAAACACTTGAAGGCCCTGTTCTTGTTCAAAACACTTGCAGGCCCTGTTCTTGTGCAAAACACTTGCAAGCGCTATTCCTCTTCAAAATACTGGCAGGCCCTGTTGTGAAAAACACTTGGAGGCTCTCTTTTTCTTCAAAGCAATTTCAGGCCCTGTTGTGAAAAACACTTTTAGGACCTGTTTTTGTGCAATACACTTTCAGACCCTGTTCTTGTGCAAAAAAGTTGCAACCTCTGTTTTTGTGCAAAACACTGGCAGACCCTGTTCTTGTGTAAAACACTGGCAGGCCCTGTTCTTGTGCAAAACACTTGCAGGCCCTGTTCTTGTTCAAAACACTGGCAGGCCCTGTTTTTGTGCAATACACTTTCAGACCCTGTTCTTGTGCAAAATAGTTGCAAGCTCTGTTTTTATTCAAAAGACTTGCAGGCTCTGTTCTTGTGCAAAACACTTGAAGCCATTTTGGTTGTGCAAAGCACTCACAATCCCTGTTCCCCTTGAAAACACTTGCAGGCCTTGTTGTGCAAAACACTTGCAGGTCCTGTTCCTCTGGAAAACATTTTCAGGTCCTGTTCTTGTGCAAAACACATGCAAGTTCTGTTTTTGTGTAAAACACTGGCAGGCCCTGTTCTTGTGTAAAACACTGGCAGGCCCTGTTCTTGTGCAAAACACATGCAAGTTCTGTTCTTGTTCAAAACACTTGCAGGTCCTGTCCTTGTGCAAAACACTTGAAGGCCCTGTTCTTGTTCAAAACACTTGCAGGCGCTATTCCTCTTGAAAATACTGGCAGGCCATGTTGTGAAAAACACTTGGAGGCTCTCTTTTTGTTCAAAACACTTTCAGGCCCTGTTGTTGTGAAAAACACTTTTAGGACCTGTTCTTGTTCAAAACACTTGCAGGCCCTGTTCTTGTGCAAAACACTTGCAAGTTCTGTTTTTGTGCAAAACACATGCCAGTTCTGTTTTTGTGCAATACACTTTCAGACCCTGTTCTTGTGCAAAAAAGTTGCAAGCTCTGTTTTTGTGCAAAACACTTGCAGGCTCTGTTCTTGTTCAAAACACTTGCAGGCGCTATTCCTCTTGAAAATACTGGCAGGCCCTTTTGTGAAAAACACTTGGAGGCTCTCTTTTTGTTCAAAACACTTTCAGGCCCTGTTGTTGTGAAAAACACTTTTAGGACCTGTTCTTGTTCAAAACACTTGCAGGCCCTGTTCTTGTGCAAAACACTTGCAAGTTCTGTTTTTGTGGAAAACACATGCAAGTTCTGTTTTTGTGCAAAACACTGGCAGACCCTGTTCTTGTGTAAAAGACTGGCAGGCCCTGTTCTTGTGCAAAACACATGCAAGTTCTGTTCTTGTTCAAAACACTTGCAGGTCCTGTCCTTGTACAAAACACTTGCAGGCTCTGTTCTTCTTCAAAACACTTGCAGGCCCTGTTCTTGTGCAAAACACTTTCA
Source organism: Arizona elegans (assembly GCA_022577455.1). NCBI lineage: Eukaryota > Metazoa > Chordata > Lepidosauria > Squamata > Colubridae > Arizona > Arizona elegans. The sequence continues at coordinate 2,283,238 of JAKOOJ010000054.1, forward strand.
GGCCCTGTTCTTGTTCAAAACACTTGCAGGCGCTATTCCTCTTGAAAATACTGGCAGGCCCTGTTGTGAAAAACACTTGGAGGCTCTCTTTTTGTTCAAAACACTTTCAGGCCCTCTTGTGAAAAACACTTTTAGGGCCTGTTTTTGTGCAATACACTTTCAGACCCTGTTCTTGTGCAAAAAAGTTGCAAGCTCTGTTTTTGTGCAAAACACTTGCAGGCTCTGTTCTTGTTCAAAACACTTGCAAGTTCTGTTTTTGTGGAAAACACTGGCAGGCCCTGTTCTTGTGCAAAACACTTGCAGGCCCTGTTCTTGTGCAATACACTTTCAGACCCTGTTCTTGTGCAAAACACTTGCAGGCCCTGTTCTTGTGCAATACACTTTCAGACCCTGTTCTTGTGCAAAACACTGGCAGGCCCTGTTCTTGTGCAAAACACTTGCAGGCCCTGTTCTTCTATTAAACACTTGCAGGCCCTATTCCTCTTGAAAATACTGGCAGGCCGTGTTGTGAAAAACACTTGGAGGCTCTCTTTTTGTTCAAAACACTTTCAGGCCCTGTTCTTGTGAAAAACACTTTTAGGACCTGTTCTTGTGCAATACACTTTCAGACCCTGTTCTTGTGCAAAACACTTGCAGGCGCTATTCCTCTTGAAAATACTGGCAGGCCCTTTTGTGAAAAACACTTGGAGGCTCTCTTTTTGTTCAAAACACTTTCAGGCCCTGTTGTTGTGAAAAACACTTTTAGGACCTGTTCTTGTTCAAAACACTTGCAGGCCCTGTTCTTGTGCAAAACACTTGCAAGTTCTGTTTTTGTGCAAAACACATGCCAGTTCTGTTTTTGTGCAAAACACTGGCAGACCCTGTTCTTGTGTAAAACACTGGCAGGCCCTGTTCTTGTGCAAAACACATGCAAGTTCTGTTCTTGTTCAAAACACTTGCAGGTCCTGTCCTTGTACAAAACACTTACAGGCTCTGTTCTTGTGCAAAACACTTGAAGGCCCTGTTCTTGTTCAAAACACTTGCAGGCCCTGTTCTTGTGCAAAACACTTGCAGGCGCTATTCCTCTTCAAAATACTGGCAGGCCCTGTTGTGAAAAACACTTGGAGGCTCTCTTTTTCTTCAAAGCAATTTCAGGCCCTGTTGTGAAAAACACTTTTAGGACCTGTTTTTGTGCAATACACTTTCAGACCCTGTTCTTGTGCAAAAAAGTTGCAACCTCTGTTTTTGTGCAAAACACTGGCAGACCCTGTTCTTGTGTAAAACACTGGCAGGCCCTGTTCTTGTGCAAAACACTGGCAGACCCTGTTCTTGTGTAAAACACTGGCAGGCCCTGTTCTTGTGCAAAACACTTGCAGGCCCTGTTCTTGTTCAAAACACTGGCAGGCCCTGTTTTTGTGCAATACACTTTCAGACCCTGTTCTTGTGCAAAATAGTTGCAAGCTCTGTTTTTATTCAAAAGACTTGCAGGCTCTGTTCTTGTGCAAAACACTTGAAGCCATTTTGGTTGTGCAAAACACTCACAATCCCTGTTCCCCTTGAAAACACTTGCAGGCCTTGTTGTGCAAAACACTTGCAGGTCCTGTTCCTCTGGAAAACATTTTCAGGTCCTGTTCTTGTGCAAAACACATGCAAGTTCTGTTTTTGTGTAAAACACTGGCAGGCCCTGTTCTTGTGTAAAACACTGGCAGGCCCTGTTCTTGTGCAAAACACATGCAAGTTCTGTTCTTGTTCAAAACACTTGCAGGTCCTGTCCTTGTGCAAAACACTTGCAGGCCCTGTTCTTCTATTAAACACTTGCAGGCCCTATTCCTCTTGAAAATACTGGCAGGCCGTGTTGTGAAAAACACTTGGAGGCTCTCTTTTTGTTCAAAACACTTTCAGGCCCTGTTGTTGTGAAAAACACTTTTAGGACCTGTTCTTGTTCAAAACACTTGCAGGCCCTGTTCTTGTGCAAAACACTTGCAGGCCCTGTTCTTGTTCAAAACACTTGAAGGCACTGTTCTTGTGTAAAACACTGGCAGGCCCTGTTCTTTTGCAAAACACTGGAAGGCCCTGTTTTCGTGCAAAACACTTGCAGGCACTGTTCCTCTGGAAAATGTTTGCAGGCCCTGTTCTTGTGCAAAACACTTGCAGGCACTGTTCCTCTGGAAAACATTTGCAGGCCATGTTCTTGTGGAAAACACTTGTAGGTCCTGTTCTTGTGCAAAACACTTGCAGGCCCTGTTCTTGTTCAAAACACTTGAAGGCACTGTTCTTGTGTAAAACACTGGCAGGCCCTGTTCTTGTGCAAAACACTGGCAGGTCCTGTCCTTGTACAAAACACTTGCAGGCTCTGTTCTTGTTCAAAACACTTGCAGGCCCTGTTCTTGTGCAAAACACTTGAAGGCCCTGTTCTTGTTCAAAACACTTGCAGGCGCTATTCCTCTTGAAAATACTGGCAGGCCCTGTTGTGAAAAACACTTGGAGGCTCTCTTTTTGTTCAAAACACTTTCAGGCCCTGTTGTGAAAAACACTTTTAGGGCCTGTTTTTGTGCAATACACTTTCAGACCCTGTTCTTGTGCAAAAAAGTTGCAAGCTCTGTTTTTGTGCAAAACACTTGCAGGCTCTGTTCTTGTTCAAAACACTTGCAAGTTCTGTTTTTGTGGAAAACACTGGCAGGCCCTGTTCTTGTGCAAAACACTTGCAGGCCCTGTTTTTGTGCAAAACACTTGCAGCCATTTTTCATGTGCAAAACAATTGCAGGCCGTTTTCCTCTTGAAAATACTGGCAGGGATTGTTGTTGTCCAAAATAGTTGCAAGCTCTGATCTTGTTCAAAACACTTGCAGGCCCTGTTTTTATGCAAAACACATGCAAGTTCTGTTTTTGTGCAAAACACTGGCAGGCCCTGTTCTTGTGTAAAACACTGGCAGGTCTTGTTCTTGTGCAATACACTTTCAGACCCTGTTCTTGTGCAAAACACTTGCAGGCCCTGTTCTTGTTCAAAACACTGGCAGGCCCTGTTTTTGTGAAAAACACTTTTAGGACCTGTTCTTGTGCAATACACTTTCAGACCCTGTTCTTGTGCAAAACACTTGCAGGATCTGTTTTTTTGGAAACCACATGCAAGTTCTGTTTTTGTGCAAAACACTGGCAGACCCTGTTCTTGTGTAAAACACTGGCAGGCCCTGTTCTTGTGCAAAACACTTGCAGGCCCTGTTCTTGTGCAATACACTTTCAGACCCTGTTCTTGTGCAAAACACTTGCAGGCCCTGTTCTTGTTCAAAACACTGGCAGGCCCTGTTTTTGTGCAAAACACTTGCTTGTCCTGTTCTTGTTCAAACCACTTGCAGGCCCTGTTCTTCTATTAAACACTTGCAGGCCCTATTCCTCTTGAAAATACTGGCAGGCCGTGTTGTGAAAAACACTTGGAGGCTCTCTTTTTTTTTTTTTTTTTTAAATTTTTATTAATAATAAAAAAAATAAACAAAACCAACATGAATACATTAAACAGCATACAAGACAAACAAACATCAATTCAGTCCAATGACTGACTCTTAGAAGTTACTACAACGGTGGGTTATTTTTCATATTTCTATTTGTATCAATATCTACAATCACCTGTTTACATGGTCATATATGTATATATATAATTAATTCCTTATTTATTTCTATGCATTTCTATTAAATAGTCAAAAATTATCTTTGTATTCCTATTTTTCCTTCCAGCCAGCTGTACCATCTTTGCCATACTAAATAGTAATCAGTATCGTCTTTCTCTTGTATTTCTTTTGTAAGCTTATCCAATTCTGCACATTCTGTAATTTTAGCTATTATTTTGTCTTCTGTGGGTAACTGTTCAGATTTCCAATGTTGGGCAAATAGTATACGTGCTGCTGTGAGGATATGAGTGATCAGGTATTTTATTTCTTTGGTATAGTTTGCTGTGATTATTCCCAATAAGAAGGTTTCCGGTCTCATTTCAAGTTTTTGTTTTGTGATTTCTTCAATCATTGTTTTAATTTGTTGCCAGTATTGTTTTGCCCTTCGGCATAGCCACCAGAGATGATAATATGTCCCTTTCTGTGATTTACATTTCCAGCACATTGGAGATGTATTTGGGAACATTTTGGCTAGGCGCGCCGGCGGGAGGTGCCATCGGTAGAACATTTTGTAAAGGTTTTCCTTGTATGGTATGGACAATGTCATCTTATAATTTATCTTCCACAAATTCTCCCACTTATCCAATTCAATAGTATATCCTATGTTTTTGGCCCATGTTATCATATTCTCTTTGACAACCTCCTCTTCCAATTTGTATTTTAATAGGTACTTATAGATTTTGGTGATCATTTTCTCATCTGTACTTTGTAATATTTTATCCAATTCATTTGGTTCATTTTGGAATCCGAATTGTGCCCGATCAGTTTTATATCTTGATTCTATTTGCATGTATGGCCACCAATCAATGTCTATACCCTGATTTTGTAGTTCTTGTCTTGTTTGTAATTCTCCTTCACTGTTCAATAATTCTTTATAAGTCCTCATTTTATCTATATCCATGGCATTGGGATATATTTGTGCTTCCATTGTCGATAGCCATCGTGGGATCTTGGTATAATGTTTCCTAACCTCTTGCCATGATTTATACAGTGATTCTCTGATAATATGTTGCTGAAAGTATCCATGGTGCTTATCCTTTCCCTCCCACAGAAAGGCGTGCCATCCGCGCTGTAATTCAAAGCCCTCTAGTGATAGCATTCTTTTATTCTTAAGGTCTATCCAGTCCCTTATCCAATTTAGCGACGCTGCTTTGTAGTATAGCTCCCAGTCCGGTAGGCCTAAACCTCCTTTTTCCCGAGTATCCTGCATACATTTTATTTTGATTCTGGCCCTTTTCCCATTCCAAATAAATTTTGTTATTATTTTATTAAGGTCCTTAAAGAAGTTCTTTCCTGGCCAAATTGGGGTTACTTGGAAGAGGTAGAGTAATCTAGGCAGTATATTCATTTTTATGGATGCAATTTTCCCTAGGAATGACAGTTGTAATTTGTTCCACGTTTCCAGGTCTTTCCTGATTTGTTTCATTAATTTATTGTAGTTGTCTTCTCTAATTGTTATTGCTTTAGCAGTAAGCCAGATTCCTAGATACTTTATTCTCTTTACAATTTGTATTCCTAATTTGTCCTCTAGTTTTGTCTCTTGTACCTTTGTCAAATTCTTTGTTAATACTTTGGTTTTTTGTTTGTTAATTTTAAGCCCTGCGACTCTTCCATATTCCTCTATCTTCGTTAGAAGTTTGGTTCCTGTTGTTTCTGGTTGCTCCATTATAAATACCACGTCATTGGCAAAGGCTTGCAATTTGTACTCTTCTTTCCGTGTTCTCAAACCTTTTATTTCGGCATCTTTCCTAATTTCATTTAATAATATTTCCAATGAGATTATGAACAATAGTGGCGATAAAGGGCAGCCTTGCCTCACACCTTTTTGTATATCTAGGTTTTCAGTCATATCTCCATTAATCATAATTTTGGCCGTTTGGAGGGAATATACTTTTCTAATCATTTGTAAGAATTTAGCACCAAAGTCCATGGTTTCTAGTTGCAATATGAGGAAGTTCCAATTTAAATTATCAAAGGCCTTTTGTGCGTCTAGGAAGATTAAGGCTGCTTGTTTATCACTTCTTTTCTCGTAGTATTCCAGGACGTTGATAATTGTTCTTATATTATTTCTGATCTGTCTTCTTGGAACAAAGCCATTCTGATCTGTATGTATGTATTTATGGATAATTGTTTTCAGTCTTTGCGTTATAACCAACATGAAGAGTTTATAGTCTACATTAAGCAATGAAATCGGTCTATAATTTTTAACTTGTGTAGGGTCTGTATCTTCTTTAGGGATGAGTGTAATAATGGTTTCAGTCCAGGATTTGGGAATTTCTGCTTCTAATAATGCATCATTGAGGACCTGGAGTAACAGTTCATCCATTGCATTTTGACAGTTTTTATAAAACTCCGTTGGTATTCCGTCCGGGCCTGGGACCTTGTTATTTTTTTGCTTTTTCCTTGCTTCCACCAGCTCAGACATCGTGATTGGTCTGTTTAGTGCTTCTCTGTGGGACTCCTCTAGTTTTATAATGTTTGTTTTACCTAGATATTCCTTAATGTCTTCATCCCGAATCTCTTCTTTCTTGTAGAGGCTTTGAAAAAAGTCTTTGACTATACGTTTTTTATCTAGGTTGGTATGGTATGTTTGTCCTGTCTCGTCCTGCAATTGAAATATTGTTCTCCTTTCTTTCTCTTTTTTCAATTTATACGCTAACCAGCGCCCCGTTTTGTTTGCATGTTCGAACTGTTTCTGTTTTGCTAATTTGATTTTCTGTGCGATTTCTGTCTGGGAAGTCAGATTGATTCTGTGTTTAGTAAGGTTTAATTTTCCTTTTATTGTTTTGTTTTGGGGGTCCTTCTGCAGTTCTAATTCATATGTTCTGAGTTCTTCTAACAATTTATTCCTTAACCGTTGTTTCTCTTTATTTTTTTTTGCCATATACGCGATTGTAAGACCTCTTATGTATGCTTTAATTGTGTCCCAAAGGTTTTGAAGCGATGTCTGTTCTTTAGTGTTTATTTGTAGGAACATTTTAACCTCTTTCTCAATCATTTGTATATATTCCTTATCTTTTATTATTCCCGTATCCATCATCCACCTCCTTTGCTTTCGATGTCCTTTCCATATTATTTTAATGGGGTTGTGATCTGCCCAGGTGTTCACTGCTATCTCGATATCTTTTACCTCCTCTCTGAGGTCTGAAGTCATCCAGGCCATGTCGATCCTAGACCATGACTGATGTGGGTTCGAATAATATGTGTACTGTTTCGTTTGCATGTTTGCCTCTCTCCATACGTCATGTAGGTGTAGTTCGTTGATCATATCTTTGAAAGGTTCCGGTAAGGTTTTCTTTCTGGTTTTACTTTGTTTATTACTCTGATAGTCTTTTTCTATGTCCGTGATTGCGTTAAAATCTCCTACTATACAGATAGTTTCATATTCCAGGTCTTTAATTATATTGTGTAATTTTTTAAAAAAGTCATTTTGGTTTCCGTTGGGTGCATATATGGATATTAGTAATATTGTTTTGGATTCTGTTTGTATTTCTATTATTAAGAAACGTCCTTCTATATCTGCATATATTTGTTTTGTTTTTAGATATTTCTTCACATATATTACAACTCCTCTCTTTTTTTGGTCTCCAAGAGCTGCGTATAGTCTTCCTAATCTTTGATTGTCCAGTAATTTTTGATGCTGTCTTTTAATATGTACCTCTTGGAGTGTTATAATATCCATATCTAGCTTTTGAAGTTTTGTAAATGTGTGTTTTCTTTTAGCTGATGAGTTAAGTCCGTTTATATTAATTGAAATAAGTTTTAGCTCTTTTTCCATCTCTCTTTATTTATTTATCTGTTGATTGCAGTCTTTTTGTGTTTCTAAGTATCATTTGTGTCTTTTCCCTCGCTCCCTCTCTCTCCATTCTTTCTCTTTCCAATCTTCTCCCCTCTTCTCGGTCTCTTTCTTCTTTCTCTGTCCGCTGCTCCTCTTGCCTCTTGGGACCCTCTTCTTTTCTACTCTCCTGCTCCTCCTCCAGGGCGAAGTGTTGGTCAAAGAAATCCTGTGCTTTTTCTACATTATCAATTCTATATTTTTTGTCTTCCCAGGAGATTAGTAGGCCCTCCGGTATTAGCCAGCGGAACTTTATTCTAAATTTGTTCAGCTGCGCCGTTAAAAAGTTGTAGTTCCTTCTTTGGTCCCTTGTCCTTTTTGGTATCTGTTTGAGGGTTAAAATTTCTTTTCCCTTATACATAGCTGTTTCCTCTCTCATTTTCCTATAGATCTCTTCTTTTAACGATTTTTTGGTGAATCTAATGTGTATTTCTTTTGGTAACTTGTTTCTCCGGGCGTAATTCGTGTGAACCCTATAGATTTCATCTATTCCGCTTCGAATCTCCTCCTTATCCCTCTGGGTCACTTTTGAAAATATCTCAGTCATGGTTTCTCCTAAATCCTCCTCCTTTTGCTCTTCTACATTCTGAAACCTCAGATAGAAGGATGCCTTCTCCATCTCAAGATATGATACGGTGTCCTCTAGGTCTTTATTTATGGCTGCTTGGTTGTATTCCATCTTCTCCATTCTCTTATTCGTATGTTCTATTCTCTCCTCCGCCTTATAAATCCTCTGTTCATTTTCCTCTATTTTGTGTTGCATCTTTCCTATCTTCTCATCCATGTTCTTAATATTATCCTTTATCTCTCCCACATCCGTCCTAAGTTCCTCATGATTTTTCCTTGTCTCTTCATGGTTGTGGGCTATGGTCTCTTGCATTTTATTCATTCCTTCCTGGATCATCGTTAATACGGAATGGATGTTTTGCATGCTAAGAGTGGGGGATGCTTTCTCTTTTTCCGTAGATTCCGCTATTTTCTGTTGTGCTGGAGAGGCTGTGAGTATCATCTGGTTTGATGGTATTTTCTTATTCAGCTTAGAAATTGTTGTTGAAGTTGTAGTTGCCATTAGTATTTCTTTTATTATCTTCTCCCAGATTTTCATATACTGATTACTATTTGGGCTATTATATTTCTTTTAGTATTTATGTTAGGTTAGTGGCTTTCAGTAATCCCGATAGTCCCAGGGAGATAAACAATTAGGGTAAATTTCCTTATCACACTATCACTGTCTATATATAAATTCTTTCTTTCACTTTTCAATATTTTATAGAGTTCTTCAATTCTTGATGGCTATTTTGCCTATGTTACTCTCTAAACATGGGGGTAAAATATAAAGGGAGGGAGTGAGGGAAAAGTCTAATACTTCAGCAATTCATCAATTAACTATCCTTATAATTAATTACTTACTGTCTTATTTAAACTTATTATTAATTACTATTTATCAAATCAATTACTCTTAATTACTGTCCTAGATTCGATTAATCTGTCTAATATAATTAAACATACAAAAACAATGTGATATTTAACTACCAAAATAAAATATAGCACTGAAGTTAATATAAATATATAAATATAATATAAATATATGTTTAAGGTAAATATGTAACTAAATCAACAACTATATATGTAGTATATAAGGTTATATATGAGATTTCAAAAACAGTAGATTAAATATTAATAGAGGCTCTCTTTTTGTTCAAAACACTTTCAGGCCCTGTTGTTGTGAAAAACACTTTTAGGACCTGTTCTTGTGCAATACACTTTCAGACCCTGTTCTTGTGCAAAACACTTGCAGGATCTGTTCTTGTTCAAAACACTTTCAGGCCCTGTTGTTGTGAAAAACACTTGTAGGTCCTGTTCTTGTGCAAAACACTTGCAGGCCCTGTTCTTTTTCAAAACACTTGAAGGCACTGTTCTTGTGTAAAACACTGGCAGGCCCTGTTCTTGTGCAAAACACTTGCAGGCCCTGTTCTTGTGCAATACACTTTCAGACCCTGTTCTTGTGCAAAACACTTGCAGGCCCTGTTCTTGTTCAAAACACTGGCAGGCCCTGTTTTTGTGCAAAACACTTGCAGCCATTTTTCATGTGCAAAACAATTGCAGGCCGTTTTCCTCTTGAAAATACTGGCAGGGATTGTTGTTGTCCAAAATAGTTGCAAGCTCTGATCTTGTTCAAAACACTTGCAGGCCCTGTTTTTGTGCAAAACACATGCAAGTTCTGTTCTTGTGCAAAACGCTTGCAGGCCCTGTTCTTGTGCAAAACACTTGCTTGTCCTGTTCTTGTTCAAAACACTTGCAGGTCCTGTTCTTGTGCAAAATAGTTGCAAGCTCTGTTCTTGTGCAATACACTTTCAGACCCTGTTCTTGTGCAAAACACTTGCAGGATCTGTTCTTGTTCAAAACACTTGCAGGCCCTGTTCTTGTGCAAAACTCTTGCAAGTTCTGTTTTTGTGCAAAACACATGCAGCCCCTGTTCTTGTGCAAAACACTTGAAGGCCCTGTTATTGTTCAAAACACTTGCAGGCCCTATTCCTCTTAAAAATACTGGTAGGCCCTGTTGTGAAAAACACTTGGAGGCTCTCTTTTTGTTCAAAACACTTTCAGGCCTTGTTGTGAAAAACACTTTTAGGACCTGTTTTTGTGCAATACACTTTCAGACCCTGTTCTTCTGCAAAAACGTTGCAAGCTCTGTTTTTTTGGAAACCACATGCAAGTTCTGTTTTTGTGCAAAACACTGGCAGACCCTGTTCTTGTGTAAAACACTGGCAGGCCCTGTTCTTGTGCAAAACACTTGCAGGCCCTGTTCTTGTGCAATACACTTTCAGACCCTGTTCTTGTGCAAAACACTTGGAGGCCCTGTTCTTGTTCAAAACACTGGCAGGCCCTGTTCTTGTGCAAAACACTTGAAGGCCCTGTTCTTGTTCAAAACACTTGCAGGCCCTGTTCTTGTGCAAAACACTTGCAGGATCTGTTCTTGTTCAAAACACTTGCAGGCCCTGTTCTTGTGCAAAACTCTTGCAAGTTCTGTTTTTGTGCAAAACACATGCAGCCCCTGTTCTTGTGCAAAACACTTGAAGGCCCTGTTATTGTTCAAAACACTTGCAGGCCCTATTCCTCTTAAAAATACTGGTAGGCCCTGTTGTGAAAAACACTTGGAGGCTCTCTTTTTGTTCAAAACACTTTCAGGCCTTGTTGTGAAAAACACTTTTAGGACCTGTTTTTGTGCAATACACTTTCAGACCCTGTTCTTCTGCAAAAACGTTGCAAGCTCTGTTTTTTTGGAAACCACATGCAAGTTCTGTTTTTGTGCAAAACACTGGCAGACCCTGTTCTTGTGTAAAACACTGGCAGGCCCTGTTCTTGTGCAAAACACTTGCAGGCCCTGTTCTTGTGCAATACACTTTCAGACCCTGTTCTTGTGCAAAACACTTGGAGGCCCTGTTCTTGTTCAAAACACTGGCAGGCCCTGTTCTTGTGCAAAACACTTGAAGGCCCTGTTCTTGTTCAAAACACTTGCAGGCCCTGTTGTGAAAAACACTTGGAGGCTCTCTTTTTGTTCAAAACACTTTCAGGCCCTGTTGTGAAAAACACTTTTAGGACCTGTTTTTGTGCAATACACTTTCAGACCCTGTTCTTGTGCAAAAAAGTTGCAAGCTCTGTTTTTGTGCAAAACACTTGCAGGCTCTGTTCTTGTTCAAAACACTTGAAGGCCCTGTTGTTGTTCAAAACACTTACAGGCGCTATTCCTCTTGAAAATACTGGCAGGCCCTGTTGTGAAAAACACTTGGAGGCTCTCTTTTTGTTCAAAACACTTTCAGGCCCTGTTCTGAAAAACACTTTTAGGACCTGTTTTTGTGCAATACACTTTCAGACCCTGTTCTTGTGCAAAAAAGTTGCAAGCTCTGTTTTTGTGCAAAACACTTGCAGGCACTGTTCCTCTGGAAAACATTTGCAGGACATGTTCTTGTGCAAAACACTGGCAGGCCCTGTTGTTGTGCAAAACACTTCCAGGACCTGTTCTTGTGCAATACACTTTCAGACCCTGTTCTTGTGCAAAACACTTGCAGGATCTGTTCTTGTTCAAAACACTTGCAGGCTCTGTTCTTCTGCAATACACTTTCAGGCCCTGTTATTGTGCAAAACACTTGCAAGTTCTGTTTTTGTGCAAAACACATGCAAGTTCTATTTTTTTGCAAAACCCTGGCAGGCCCTGTTCTCGTGTAAAACACTGGCAGGGTCTGTTCTTGTGCAAAACACTTGCAGGCCCTGTTCTTGTTCAAAACACTGGCAGGCCCTGTTTTTGAGCAAAACACTTGCTTGTCCTGTTCTTGTTCAAACCACTTGCAGGCCCTGTTCTTCTATTAAACACTTGCAGGCCCTATTCCTCTGGAAAATACTGGCAGGCCGTGTTGTGAAAAACACTTGTAGGTCCTGTTCTTGTGCAAAACACTTGCAGGCCCTGTTCTTTTTCAAAACACTTGAAGGCACTGTTCTTGTGTAAAATACTGGCAGGCCCTGTTCTTGTGCAAAACACTGGCAGGCCCTGTTGTTGTGCAAAACACTTGCAGGACCTGTTCTTGAGCAATACACTTTCAGGCCCTGTTATTGTGCAAAACACTTGCAAGTTCTGTTTTTGTGCAAAACACATGCAAGTTCTATTTTTTTGCAAAACACTTGCAGGCCCTGTTCTTGTGTAAAACACTGGCAGGCCCTGTTCTTGTGCAAAACACATGCAAGTTCTGTTCTTGTTCAAAACACTTGCAGGTCCTGTCCTTGTACAAAACACTTGCAGGCTCTGTTCTTGTTCAAAACACTTGCAGCCCCTGTTCTTGTGCAAAACACTTGGAGGCTCTCTTTTTGTTCAAAACACTTTCAGGCCCTGTTCTGAAAAACACTTTTAGGACCTGTTTTTGTGCAATACACTTTCAGACCCTGTTCTTGTGCAAAAAAGTTGCAAGCTCTGTTTTTGTGCAAAACACTTGCAGGCACTGTTCCTCTGGAAAACATTTGCAGGACATGTTCTTGTGGAAAACACTTGTAGGTCCTGTTCTTGTGCAAAACACTTGCAGGCCCTGTTCTTGTTCAAAACACTTGAAGGCACTGTTCTTGTGTAAAACACTGGCAGGCCCTGTTCTTGTGCAAAACACTTACAGGACCTGTTCTTGTGCAATACACTTTCAGACCCTGTACTTGTGCAAAACACTTGCAGGTCCTGTTCTTGTGCAATACACTTGTAGGTCCTGTTCTTGTGCAAAATAGTTGCAAGCTCTGTTCTTGTTCAAAACACTTGCAGGCCCTGTTCTTGTGCAAAACACTTGAAGGCCCTGTTCTTGTGCAAAACACTTGCAGGCCCTGTTGTGAAAAACACCTTTAGGACCTGTTTTTGTGCAATACACTTTCAGGCCCTGTTCTTGTGCAAAACACTTGAAGGCCCTGTTCTTGTTCAAAACACTTGCAGGCGCTATTCCTCTTGAAAATACTGGCAGGCCCTGTTGTGAAAAACACTTGGAGGCTCTCTTTTTGTTCAAAACACTTTCAGGCCCTGTTGTGAAAAACACCTTTAGGACCTGTTTTTGTGCAATACAGTTTCAGGCCCTGTTATTGTGCAAAACACTTGCAGGCTCTGTTCTTGTGCAAAACACATGCAAGTTCTGTTTTTGTGCAAAACACTGGCAGGCCCTGTTCTTGTGTAAAACACTGGCAGGCCCTGTTCTTGTGCAAAACAATTGCAGGTCTTGTTCTTGTGCAAAACGCTTGCAGGCCCTGTTCTTGTGCAAAACACTTGCAGGTCCTGTTCTTGTGCAATACACTTGCAGGCTCTGTTCTTGTGCAAAACACTTGCAGGTCCTGTTCTTGTGCAATACACTTGCAGGCTCTGTTCTTGTGTAAAACACTGGCAGGCACTGTTCTTGTGCAAAACACTTGCAGGTCTTGTTCTTGTGCAATACACTGGCAGGCCCTGTTCTTGTGTAAAACACTGGCAGGCCCTGTTCTTGTGCAATACACTTGCAGGTCCTGTTCTTGTGCAAAATAGTTGCAAGCTCTGTTCTTGTTCAAAACACTTGCAGGCCCTGTTCTTGTGCAAAACACTTGAAGGCCCTGTTCTTGTTCAAAACACTTGAAGGCCCTGTTCTTGTTCAAAACACTTGCAGGCGCTATTCATCTTGAAAATACTGGCAGGCCCTGTTGTGAAAAACACTTGGAGGCTCTCTTTTTGTTCAAAACACTTTCAGGCCCTGTTGTGAAAAACACCTTTAGGACCTGTTTTTGTGCAATACACTTTCAGACCCTGTTCTTGTGCAAAACACTTGCAGGCTCTGTTCTTGTGCAAAACACATGCAAGTTCTGTTTTTGTGCAAAACACTGGCAGGCCCTGTTCTTGTGTAAAACACTGGCAGGCCCTGTTCTTGTGCAAAACAATTGCAGGTCTTGTTCTTGTGCGAAACGCTTGCAGGCCCTGTTCTTGTGCAAAACACTTGCAGGTCCTGTCCTTGTACAAAACACTTGCAGGCTCTGTTCTTGTTCAAAACACTTGCAGCCCCTGTTCTTGTGCAAAACACTTGAAGGCCCTGTTCTTGTTCAAAACACTTGCAGGCGCTATTCCTCTTGAAAATACTGGCAGGCCCTGTTGTGAAAAACACTTGGAGGCTCTCTTTTTGTTCAAAACACTTTCAGGCCCTGTTGTGAAAAACACCTTTAGGACCTGTTTTTGTGCAATACACTTTCAGGCCCTGTTATTGTGCAAAACACTTGCAGGCTCTGTTCTTGTGCAAAACACATGCAAGTTCTGTTCTTGTTCAAAACACTTGCAGGTCCTGTCCTTGTACAAAACACTTGCAGGCTCTGTTCTTGTTCAAAACACTTGCAGCCCCTGTTCTTGTGCAAAACACTTGGAGGCTCTCTTTTTGTTCAAAACACTTTCAGGCCCTGTTCTGAAAAACACTTTTAGGACCTGTTTTTGTGCAATACACTTTCAGACCCTGTTCTTGTGCAAAAAAGTTGCAAGCTCTGTTTTTGTGCAAAACACTTGCAGGCACTGTTCCTCTGGAAAACATTTGCAGGACATGTTCTTGTGGAAAACACTTGTAGGTCCTGTTCTTGTGCAAAACACTTGCAGGCCCTGTTCTTGTTCAAAACACTTGAAGGCACTGTTCTTGTGTAAAACACTGGCAGGCCCTGTTCTTGTGCAAAACACTTACAGGACCTGTTCTTGTGCAATACACTTTCAGACCCTGTACTTGTGCAAAACACTTGCAGGTCCTGTTCTTGTGCAATACACTTGTAGGTCCTGTTCTTGTGCAAAATAGTTGCAAGCTCTGTTCTTGTTCAAAACACTTGCAGGCCCTGTTCCTGTGCAAAACACTTGAAGGCCCTGTTCTTGTGCAAAACACTTGCAGGCCCTGTTGTGAAAAACACCTTTAGGACCTGTTTTTGTGCAATACACTTTCAGGCCCTGTTCTTGTGCAAAACACTTGAAGGCCCTGTTCTTGTTCAAAACACTTGCAGGCGCTATTCCTCTTGAAAATACTGGCAGGCCCTGTTGTGAAAAACACTTGGAGGCTCTCTTTTTGTTCAAAACACTTTCAGGCCCTGTTGTGAAAAACACCTTTAGGACCTGTTTTTGTGCAATACACTTTCAGGCCCTGTTATTGTGCAAAACACTTGCAGGCTCTGTTCTTGTGCAAAACACATGCAAGTTCTGTTTTTGTGCAAAACACTGGCAGGCCCTGTTCTTGTGCAAAACACTTGCAGGTCTTGTTCTTGTGCAATACACTGGCAGGCCCTGTTCTTGTGTAAAACACTGGCAGGCCCTGTTCTTGTGCAATACACTTGCAGGTCCTGTTCTTGTGCAAAATAGTTGCAAGCTCTGTTCTTGTTCAAAACACTTGCAGGCCCTGTTCTTGTGCAAAACACTTGAAGGCCCTGTTCTTGTTCAAAACACTTGCAGGCGCTATTCCTCTTGAAAATACTGGCACGCCCTGTTGTGAAAAACACTTGGAGGCTCTCTTTTTGTTCAAAACACTTTCAGGCCCTGTTGTGAAAAACACCTTTAGGACCTGTTTTTGTGCAATACACTTTCAGGCCCTGTTATTGTGCAAAACACTTGCAGGCTCTGTTCTTGTGCAAAACACATGCAAGTTCTGTTTTTGTGCAAAACACTGGCAGGCCCTGTTCTTGTGTAAAAAACTGGCAGGCCCTGTTCTTGTGCAAAACAATTGCAGGTCTTGTTCTTGTGCAAAACGCTTGCAGGCCCTGTTCTTGTGCAAAATACTTGCAGGCCCTGTTCTTCTATTAAACACTTGCAGGCCCTATTCCTCTTGAAAATACTGGCAGGCCGTGTTGTGAAAAACACTTGGAGGCTCTCTTTTTGTTCAAAACACTTTCAGGCCCTGTTGTTGTGAAAAACACTTTTAGGACCTGTTCTTGTGCAATACACTTTCAGACCCTGTTCTTGTGCAAAACACTTGCAGGATCTGTTCTTGTTCAAAACACTTGCAGGTCCTGTTCTTGTGCAATACACTTTCAGACCCTGTTCTCGTGCAAAACACTTGCAGGCCCTGTTCTTGTTCAAAACACTTGAAGGCACTGTTCTTGTGTAAAACACTGGCAGGCCCTGTTCTTTTGCAAAACACTGGCAGGCCCTGTTTTCGTGGAAAACACTTGCAGGCACTGTTCTTGTGCAAAACACATGCAAGTTCTGTTTTTGTGCAAAACACTGGCAGGCCCTGTTCTTGTGTAAAACACTGGCAGGCCCTGTTCTTGGGCAAAACAATTGCAGGTCTTGTTCTTGTGCAAAACGCTTGCAGGCCCTGTTCTTGTGCAAAATACTTGCAGGTCCTGTTCTTGTGCAATACACTTGCAGGTCCTGTTCTTGTGCAAAATAGTTGCAAGCTCTGTTCTTGTTCAAAACACTTGCAGGCCCTGTTCTTGTGCAAAACACTTGAAGGCCCTGTTCTTGTTCAAAACACTTGCAGGCGCTATTCCTCTTGAAAATACTGGCAGGCCCTGTTGTGAAAAACACTTGGAGGCTCTCTTTTTGTTCAAAACACTTTCAGGCCCTGTTGTGAAAAACACCTTTAGGACCTGTTTTTGTGCAATACACTTGCAGGCTCTGTTCTTGTGCAAAACACATGCAAGTTCTGTTTTTGTGCAAAACACTGGCAGGCCCTGTTCTTGTGTAAAACACTGGCAGGCCCTGTTCTTGTGCAAAACAATTGCAGGTCTTGTTCTTGTGCAAAACGCTTGCAGGCCCTGTTCTTGTGCAAAACAATTGCAGGTCCTGTTCTTGTGCAATACACTTGCAGGCTCTGTTCTTGTTCAAAACACTTGCAGGTCCTGTTCTTGTCCAAAACACTTGCAGGTCCTGTTCTTGTGCAATACACTGGCAGGCCCTGTTCTTGTGTAAAACACTGGCAGGCCCTGTTCTTGTGCAATACACTTGCAGGCTCTGTTCTTGTTCAAAACACTTGCAGGCCCTGTTCTTGTGCAAAACACTTGCAGGTCCTGTTCTTGTGCAATACACTGGCAGGCCCTGTTCTTGTGTAAAACACTGGCAGGCCCTGTTCTTGTGCAAAACAATTGCAGGCCCTGTTCTTGTGCAAAATACTTGCAGGTCCTGTTCTTGTGCAATACACTTGCAGGTCCTGTTCTTGTGCAAAATAGTTGCAAGCTCTGTTCTTGTTCAAAACACTTGCAGGCCCTGTTGTGAAAAACACCTTTAGGACCTGTTTTTGTGCAATACACTTTCAGGCCCTGTTATTGTGCAAAACACTTGAAGGCCCTGTTCTTGTGCAAAACACATGAAAGTTCTGTTCTTGTTCAAAACCCTTGCAGGCGCTATTCCTCTTGTGCAAAACACATGCCAGTTCTGTTTTTGTGCAAAACACTCGCAGGCCCTGTTCTTGTGTAAAACACTGGCAGGCCCTGTTCTTGTGCAAAACACATGCAAGTTCTGTTCTTGTTCAAAACACTTGCAGGTCCTGTCCTTGTACAAAACACTTGCAGGCTCTGTTCTTGTGCAATACACTTTCAGACCCTGTTCTCGTGCAAAACACTTGCAGGCCCTGTTCTTGTTCAAAACACTTGAAGGCACTGTTCTTGTGTAAAACACTGGCAGGCCCTGTTCTTGTGTAAAACACTGGCAGGCCCTGTTCTTGTGCAAAATACTTGCAGGTCCTGTTCTTGTGCAATACACTTGCAGGTCCTGTTCTTTTGCAAAATAGTTGCAAGCTCTGTTCTTGTTCAAAACACTTGCAGGCCCTGTTCTTGTGCAAAACACTTGAAGGCCCTGTTCTTCTTCAAAACACTTGCAGGCGCTATTCCTCTTGAAAATACTGGCAGGCCGTGTTGTGAAAAACACTTGGAGGCTCTCTTTTTGTTCAAAACACTTTCAGGCCCTGTTGTGAAAAACACCTTTAGGACCTGTTTTTGTGCAATACACTTTCAGGCCCTGTTATTGTGCAAAACACTTGCAGGCTCTGTTCTTGTGCAAAATACATGCAAGTTCTGTTTTTGTGCAAAACACTGGCAGGCCCTGTTCTTGTGTAAAACACTGGCAGGCCCTGTTCTTGTGCAAAACAATTGCAGGTCTTGTTCTTGTGCAAAACGCTTGCAGGCCCTGTTCTTGTGCAAAACACTTGCAGGTCCTGTTCTTGTGCAATACACTTGCAGGCTCTGTTCTTGTTCAAAACACTTGCAGGTCCTGTTCTTGTGCAATACACTGGCAGGCCCTGTTCTTGTTCAAAACACTTGCAGGCCCTGTTCTTGTGCAAAACACTTGCAGGTCCTGTTCTTGTGCAATACACTGGCAGGCCCTGTTCTTGTGTAAAACACTGGCAGGCCCTGTTCTTGTGCAAAACAATTGCAGGTCTTGTTATTGTGCAAAACGCTTGCAGGCCCTGTTCTTGTGCAAAACACTTGCAGGTCCTGTTCTTCTGCAATACACTTGCAGGTCCTGTTCTTGTGCAAAATAGTTGCAAGCTCTGTTCTTGTTCAAAACACTTGCAGGCCCTGTTCTTGTGCAAAACATTTGAAGGCCCTGTTCTTGTTCAAAACACTTGAAGGCCCTGTTCTTGTTCAAAACACTTGCAGGCGCTATTCCTCTTGAAAATACTGGCAGGCCCTGTTGTGAAAAACACTTGGAGGCTCTCTTTTTGTTCAAAACACTTTCAGGCCCTGTTGTGAAAAACACCTTTAGGACCTGTTTTTGTGCAATACACTTTCAGGCCCTGTTATTGTGCAAAACACTTGCAGGCTCTGTTCTTGTGCAAAACACATGCAAGTTCTGTTTTTGTGCAAAACACTGGCAGGCCCTGTTCTTGTGTAAAACACTGGCAGGCCCTGTTCTTGTGCAAAACAATTCCAGGTCTTGTTCTTGTGCGAAACGCTTGCAGGCCCTGTTCTTGTGCAAAACACTTGCAGGTCCTGTCCATGTACAAAACACTTGCAGGCTCTGTTCTTGTTCAAAACACTTGCAGGCCCTGTTCTTGTGCAAAACACTTGAAGGCCCTGTTCTTGTTCAAAACACTTGCAGGCGCTATTCCCCTTGAAAATACTGGCAGGCCCCGTTGTGAAAAACACTTGGAGGCTCTCTTTTTGTTCAAAACACTTTCAGGCCCTGTTGTGAAAAACACCTTTAGGACCTGTTTTTGTGCAATACACTTTCAGGCCCTGTTATTGTGCAAAACGCTTGCAGGCCCTGTTCTTGTGCAAAACACTTGCAGGTCCTGTTCTTGTGCAATACACTTGCAGGTCCTGTTCTTGTGCAAAATAGTTGCAAGCTCTGTTCTTGTTCAAAACACTTGCAGGCCCTGTTCTTGTGCAAAACATTTGAAGGCCCTGTTCTTGTTCAAAACACTTGAAGGCCCTGTTCTTGTTCAAAACACTTGCAGGCGCTATTCCTCTTGAAAATACTGGCAGGCCCTGTTGTGAAAAACACTTGGAGGCTCTCTTTTTGTTCAAAACACTTTCAGGCCCTGTTGTGAAAAACACCTTTAGGACCTGTTTTTGTGCAATACACTTTCAGGCCCTGTTATTGTGCAAAACACTTGCAGGCTCTGTTCTTGTGCAAAACACATGCAAGTTCTGTTTTTGTGCAAAACACTGGCAGGCCCTGTTCTTGTGTAAAACACTGGCAGGCCCTGTTCTTGTGCAAAACAATTCCAGGTCTTGTTCTTGTGCGAAACGCTTGCAGGCCCTGTTCTTGTGCAAAACACTTGCAGGTCCTGTCCATGTACAAAACACTTGCAGGCTCTGTTCTTGTTCAAAACACTTGCAGGCCCTGTTCTTGTGCAAAACACTTGAAGGCCCTGTTCTTGTTCAAAACCCTTGCAGGCGCTATTCCCCTTGAAAATACTGGCAGGCCCCGTTGTGAAAAACACTTGGAGGCTCTCTTTTTGTTCAAAACACTTTCAGGCCCTGTTGTGAAAAACACCTTTAGGACCTGTTTTTGTGCAATACACTTTCAGGCCCTGTTATTGTGCAAAACACTTGCAGGCTCTGTTCTTGTGCAAAACACATGCAAGTTCTCTTTTTGTGCAAAACACTGGCAGGCCCTGTTCTTGTGCAAAACAATTGCAGGTCTTGTTCTTGTGCGAAACGCTTGTAGGCCCTGTTCTTGTGCAAAACACTTGCAGGTCCTGTCCTTGTACAAAACACTTGCAGGCTCTGTTCTTGTTCAAAACACTTGCAGCCCCTGTTCTTGTGCAAAACACTTGAAGGCCCTGTTCTTGTTCAAAACACTTGCAGGCGCTATTCCTCTTGAAAATACTGGCAGGCCCTGTTGTGAAAAACACTTGGAGGCTCTCTTTTTGTTCAAAACACTTTCAGGCCCTGTTGTGAAAAACACCTTTAGGACCTGTTTTTGTGCAATACACTTTCAGGCCCTGTTATTGTGCAAAACACTTGCAGGCTCTGTTCTTGTGCAAAACACATGCAAGTTCTGTTTTTGTGCAAAACACTGGCAGGCCCTGTTCTTGTGTAAAACACTGGCAGGCCCTGTTCTTCTGTAAAACACTGGCAGGCCCTGTTCTTGTGCAAAACAATTGCAGGTCTTGCTCTTGTGCAAAACGCTTGCAGGCCCTGTTCTTGTGCAAAATACTTGCAGGTCCTGTTCTTGTGCAATACACTTGCAGGTCCTGTTCTTGTGCAAAATAGTTGCAAGCTCTGTTCTTGTTCAAAACACTTGCAGGCCCTGTTCTTGTGCAAAACACTTGAAGGCCCTGTTCTTGTTCAAAACACTTGCAGGCGCTCTTCCTCTTGAAAATACTGGCAGGCCCTGTTGTGAAAAACACTTGGAGGCTCTCTTTTTGTTCAAAACACTTTCAGGCCCTGTTGTGAAAAACACCTTTAGGACCTGTTTTTGTGCAATACACTTTCAGGCCCTGTTATTGTGCAAAACACTTGCAGGCTCTGTTCTTGTGCAAAACACATGCAAGTTCTCTTTTTGTGCAAAACACTGGCAGGCCCTGTTCTTGTGTAAAACACTGGCAGGCCCTGTTCTTGTGCAAAACAATTGCAGGTCTTGCTCTTGTGCAAAACGCTTGCAGGCCCTGTTCTTGTGCAAAATACTTGCAGGTCCTGTTCTTGTGCAATACACTTGCAGGTCCTGTTCTTGTGCAAAATAGTTGCAAGCTCTGTTCTTGTTCAAAACACTTGCAGGCCCTGTTCTTGTGCAAAACACTTGAAGGCCCTGTTCTTGTTCAAAACACTTGAAGGCCCTGTTCTTGTTCAAAACACTTGCAGGCGCTATTCCTCTTGAAAATACTGGCAGGCCCTGTTGTGAAAAACACTTGGAGGCTCTCTTTTTGTTCAAAACACTTTCAGGCCCTGTTGTGAAAAACACCTTTAGGACCTGTTTTTGTGCAATACACTTTCAGGCCCTGTTATTGTGCAAAACACTTGCAGGCTCTGTTCTTGTGCAAAACACATGCAAGTTCTGTTTTTGTGCAAAACACTGGCAGGCCCTGTTCTTGTGTAAAACACTGGCAGGCCCTGTTCTTGTGCAAAACAATTCCAGGTCTTGTTCTTGTGCGAAACGCTTGCAGGCCCTGTTCTTGTGCAAAACACTTGCAGGTCCTGTCCATGTACAAAACACTTGCAGGCTCTGTTCTTGTTCAAAACACTTGCAGGCCCTGTTCTTGTGCAAAACACTTGAAGGCCCTGTTCTTGTTCAAAACCCTTGCAGGCGCTATTCCCCTTGAAAATACTGGCAGGCCCCGTTGTGAAAAACACTTGGAGGCTCTCTTTTTGTTCAAAACACTTTCAGGCCCTGTTGTGAAAAACACCTTTAGGACCTGTTTTTGTGCAATACACTTTCAGGCCCTGTTATTGTGCAAAACACTTGCAGGCTCTGTTCTTGTGCAAAACACATGCAAGTTCTCTTTTTGTGCAAAACACTGGCAGGCCCTGTTCTTGTGCAAAACAATTGCAGGTCTTGTTCTTGTGCGAAACGCTTGTAGGCCCTGTTCTTGTGCAAAACACTTGCAGGTCCTGTCCTTGTACAAAACACTTGCAGGCTCTGTTCTTGTTCAAAACACTTGCAGCCCCTGTTCTTGTGCAAAACACTTGAAGGCCCTGTTCTTGTTCAAAACACTTGCAGGCGCTATTCCTCTTGAAAATACTGGCAGGCCCTGTTGTGAAAAACACTTGGAGGCTCTCTTTTTGTTCAAAACACTTTCAGGCCCTGTTGTGAAAAACACCTTTAGGACCTGTTTTTGTGCAATACACTTTCAGGCCCTGTTATTGTGCAAAACACTTGCAGGCTCTGTTCTTGTGCAAAACACATGCAAGTTCTGTTTTTGTGCAAAACACTGGCAGGCCCTGTTCTTGTGTAAAACACTGGCAGGCCCTGTTCTTCTGTAAAACACTGGCAGGCCCTGTTCTTGTGCAAAACAATTGCAGGTCTTGCTCTTGTGCAAAACGCTTGCAGGCCCTGTTCTTGTGCAAAATACTTGCAGGTCCTGTTCTTGTGCAATACACTTGCAGGTCCTGTTCTTGTGCAAAATAGTTGCAAGCTCTGTTCTTGTTCAAAACACTTGCAGGCCCTGTTCTTGTGCAAAACACTTGAAGGCCCTGTTCTTGTTCAAAACACTTGCAGGCGCTCTTCCTCTTGAAAATACTGGCAGGCCCTGTTGTGAAAAACACTTGGAGGCTCTCTTTTTGTTCAAAACACTTTCAGGCCCTGTTGTGAAAAACACCTTTAGGACCTGTTTTTGTGCAATACACTTTCAGGCCCTGTTATTGTGCAAAACACTTGCAGGCTCTGTTCTTGTGCAAAACACATGCAAGTTCTCTTTTTGTGCAAAACACTGGCAGGCCCTGTTCTTGTGTAAAACACTGGCAGGCCCTGTTCTTGTGCAAAACAATTGCAGGTCTTGCTCTTGTGCAAAACGCTTGCAGGCCCTGTTCTTGTGCAAAATACTTGCAGGTCCTGTTCTTGTGCAATACACTTGCAGGTCCTGTTCTTGTGCAAAATAGTTGCAAGCTCTGTTCTTGTTCAAAACACTTGCAGGCCCTGTTCTTGTGCAAAACACTTGAAGGCCCTGTTCTTGTTCAAAACACTTGCAGGCGCTATTCCTCTTGAAAATACTGGCAGGCCCTGTTGTGAAAAACACTTGGAGGCTCTCTTTTTGTTCAAAACACTTTCAGGCCCTGTTGTGAAAAACACCTTTAGGACCTGTTTTTGTGCAATACACTTTCAGGCCCTGTTATTGTGCAAAACACTTGCAGGCTCTGTTCTTGTGCAAAACACATGCAAGTTCTGTTTTTGTGCAAAACACTGGCAGGCCCTGTTCTTGTGTAAAACACTGGCAGGCCCTGTTCTTGTGCAAAACAATTGCAGGTCTTGTTCTTGTGCAAAACGCTTGCAGGCCCTGTTCTTGTGCAAAACACTTGCAGGTCCTGTTCTTGTGCAATACACTTGCAGGCTCTGTTCTTGTTCAAAACACTTGCAGGTCCTGTTCTTGTCCAAAACACTTGCAGGTCCTGTTCTTGTGCAATACACTGGCAGGCCCTGTTCTTGTGTAAAACACTGGCAGGCCCTGTTCTTGTGCAATACACTTGCAGGCTCTGTTCTTGTTCAAAACACTTGCAGGCCCTGTTCTTGTGCAAAACAGTTGAAGGCCCTGTTCTTGTTCAAAACACTTGAAGGCCCTGTTCTTGTTCAAAACACTTGCAGGCGCTATTCCTCTTGAAAATACTGGCAGGCCCTGTTGTGAAAAACACTTGGAGGCTCTCTTTTTGTTCAAAACACTTTCAGGCCCTGTTGTGAAAAACACTTTTAGGACCTGTTTTTGTGCAATACACTTTCAGACCCTGTTCTTGTGCAAAACACTTGCAGGCCCTGTTCTTGTTCAAAACACTTGAAGGCACTGTTCTTTTGTAAAACACTGGCAGTCCCTGTTCTTTTGCAAAACACTGGAAGGCCCTGTTTTTGTGCAAAACACTTGCTTGTCCTGTTCTTGTTCAAACCACTTGCAGGCCCTGTTCTTCTATTAAACACTTGCAGGCCCTATTCCTCTTGAAAATACTGGCAGGCCGTGTTGTGAAAAACACTTGGAGGCTCTCTTTTTGTTCAAAACAATTTCAGGCCCTGCTGTTGTGAAAAACACCTTTAGGACCTGTTTTTGTGCAATACACTTTCAGGCCCTGTTATTGTGCAAAACACTTGCAGGCTCTGTTCTTGTGCAAAACACTTGCAAGTTCTGTTTTTGTGCAAAACACATGAAAGTTCTGTTTTTGTGCAAAACACATGCCAGTTCTGTTCTTGTGCAAAACACTTGCAGGCGCTATTCCTCTTGAAAATACTGGCAGGCCCTGTTGTGAAAAACACTTGCAGGCTCTGTTCTTGTTCAAAACACTTGCAGGCCCTGTTCTTGTGCAAAACACTTGCAGGCTCTCTTTTTGTTCAAAACACTTTCAGGCCCTGTTGTTGTGAAAAACACTTTTAGGACCTGTTCTTGTTCAAAACACTTGCAGGCCCTGTTCTTGTGCAAAACACTTGCAAGTTCTGTTTTTGTGCAAAACACATGCCAGTTCTGTTTTTGTGCAAAACACTCGCAGGCCCTGTTTTTGTGTAAAACACTGGCAGGCCCTGTTCTTGTTCAAAACACTTTCAGGCCCTGTTGTGAAAAACACTTGGAGGCTCTCTTTTTGTTCAAAACACTTTCAGGCCCTGTTGTGAAAAACACTTTTAGGACCTGTTTTTGTGCAATACACTTTCAGACCCTGTTCTTGTGCAAAAAAGTTGCAAGCTCTGTTTTTGTGCAAAACACTTGCAGGCTCTGTTCTTGTTCAAAACACATGCCAGTTCTGTTTTTGTGCAAAACACTCGCAGGCCCTGTTTTTGTGTAAAACACTGGCAGGCCCTGTTCTTGTTCAAAACACTTTCAGGCCCTGTTGTGAAAAACACTTGGAGGCTCTCTTTTTGTTCAAAACACTTTCAGGCCCTGTTGTGAAAAACACTTTTAGGACCTGTTTTTGTGCAATACACTTTCAGACCCTGTTCTTGTGCAAAAAAGTTGCAAGTTCTGTTTTTGTGCAAAACACTGGCTGACCCTGTTCTTGTGTAAAACACTTGCAGGACCTCTTCTTGTGCAATACACTTTCAGACCCTGTTCTTGTGCAAAACACTTGCAGGATCTGTTCTTGTTCAAAACACTTGCAGGCCCTGTTCTTGTGCAAAACACTTGCAAGTTCTGTTTTTGTGCAAAACACATGAAGCCCCTGTTCTTGTGCAAAACACTTGAAAGCCCTGTTCTTGTTCAAAACACTTTCAGACCCTGTTCTTTTTCAAAACACTTGAAGGCACTGTTCTTGTGTAAAACACTGGCAGGCCCTGTTCTTGTGCAAAACACTTGCAGGCCCTGTTCTTGTGCAAAACACTTGCAAGTTCTGTTTTTGTGCAAAACACATGAAGCCCCTGTTCTTGTGCAAAACACTTGTAGGTCCTGTTCTTGTGCAAAACACTTGCAGGCCCTGTTCTTTTTCAAAACACTTGAAGGCACTGTTCTTGTGTAAAACACTGGCAGGCCCTGTTCTTGTGCAAAACACTTGCAGGCCCTGTTCTTGTGCAATACACTTTCAGACCCTGTTCTTGTGCAAAACACTTGCAGGCCCTGTTCTTGTTCAAAACACTGGCAGGCCCTGTTTTTGTGCAAAACACTTGCAGCCATTTTTCATGTGCAAAACAATTGCAGGCCGTTTTCCTCTTGAAAATACTGGCAGGGATTGTTGTTGTCCAAAATAGTTGCAAGCTCTGATCTTGTTCAAAACACTTGCAGGCCCTGTTTTTGTGCAAAACACATGCAAGTTCTGTTCTTGTGCAAAACGCTTGCAGGCCCTGTTCTTGTGCAAAACACTTGCTTGTCCTGTTCTTGTTCAAAACACTTGCAGGTCCTGTTCTTGTGCAAAATAGTTGCAAGCTCTGTTCTTGTGCAATACACTTTCAGACCCTGTTCTTGTGCAAAACACTTGCAGGATCTGTTCTTGTTCAAAACACTTGCAGGCCCTGTTCTTGTGCAAAACTCTTGCAAGTTCTGTTTTTGTGCAAAACACATGCAGCCCCTGTTCTTGTGCAAAACACTTGAAGGCCCTGTTATTGTTCAAAACACTTGCAGGCCCTATTCCTCTTAAAAATACTGGTAGGCCCTGTTGTGAAAAACACTTGGAGGCTCTCTTTTTGTTCAAAACACTTTCAGGCCTTGTTGTGAAAAACACTTTTAGGACCTGTTTTTGTGCAATACACTTTCAGACCCTGTTCTTCTGCAAAAACGTTGCAAGCTCTGTTTTTTTGGAAACCACATGCAAGTTCTGTTTTTGTGCAAAACACTGGCAGACCCTGTTCTTGTGTAAAACACTGGCAGGCCCTGTTCTTGTGCAAAACACTTGCAGGCCCTGTTCTTGTGCAATACACTTTCAGACCCTGTTCTTGTGCAAAACACTTGGAGGCCCTGTTCTTGTTCAAAACACTGGCAGGCCCTGTTCTTGTGCAAAACACTTGAAGGCCCTGTTCTTGTTCAAAACACTTGCAGGCCCTGTTCTTGTGCAAAACACTTGCAGGATCTGTTCTTGTTCAAAACACTTGCAGGCCCTGTTCTTGTGCAAAACTCTTGCAAGTTCTGTTTTTGTGCAAAACACATGCAGCCCCTGTTCTTGTGCAAAACACTTGAAGGCCCTGTTATTGTTCAAAACACTTGCAGGCCCTATTCCTCTTAAAAATACTGGTAGGCCCTGTTGTGAAAAACACTTGGAGGCTCTCTTTTTGTTCAAAACACTTTCAGGCCTTGTTGTGAAAAACACTTTTAGGACCTGTTTTTGTGCAATACACTTTCAGACCCTGTTCTTCTGCAAAAACGTTGCAAGCTCTGTTTTTTTGGAAACCACATGCAAGTTCTGTTTTTGTGCAAAACACTGGCAGACCCTGTTCTTGTGTAAAACACTGGCAGGCCCTGTTCTTGTGCAAAACACTTGCAGGCCCTGTTCTTGTGCAATACACTTTCAGACCCTGTTCTTGTGCAAAACACTTGGAGGCCCTGTTCTTGTTCAAAACACTGGCAGGCCCTGTTCTTGTGCAAAACACTTGAAGGCCCTGTTCTTGTTCAAAACACTTGCAGGCCCTGTTGTGAAAAACACTTGGAGGCTCTCTTTTTGTTCAAAACACTTTCAGGCCCTGTTGTGAAAAACACTTTTAGGACCTGTTTTTGTGCAATACACTTTCAGACCCTGTTCTTGTGCAAAAAAGTTGCAAGCTCTGTTTTTGTGCAAAACACTTGCAGGCTCTGTTCTTGTTCAAAACACTTGAAGGCCCTGTTGTTGTTCAAAACACTTACAGGCGCTATTCCTCTTGAAAATACTGGCAGGCCCTGTTGTGAAAAACACTTGGAGGCTCTCTTTTTGTTCAAAACACTTTCAGGCCCTGTTCTGAAAAACACTTTTAGGACCTGTTTTTGTGCAATACACTTTCAGACCCTGTTCTTGTGCAAAAAAGTTGCAAGCTCTGTTTTTGTGCAAAACACTTGCAGGCACTGTTCCTCTGGAAAACATTTGCAGGACATGTTCTTGTGCAAAACACTGGCAGGCCCTGTTGTTGTGCAAAACACTTCCAGGACCTGTTCTTGTGCAATACACTTTCAGACCCTGTTCTTGTGCAAAACACTTGCAGGATCTGTTCTTGTTCAAAACACTTGCAGGCTCTGTTCTTCTGCAATACACTTTCAGGCCCTGTTATTGTGCAAAACACTTGCAAGTTCTGTTTTTGTGCAAAACACATGCAAGTTCTATTTTTTTGCAAAACCCTGGCAGGCCCTGTTCTCGTGTAAAACACTGGCAGGGTCTGTTCTTGTGCAAAACACTTGCAGGCCCTGTTCTTGTTCAAAACACTGGCAGGCCCTGTTTTTGAGCAAAACACTTGCTTGTCCTGTTCTTGTTCAAACCACTTGCAGGCCCTGTTCTTCTATTAAACACTTGCAGGCCCTATTCCTCTGGAAAATACTGGCAGGCCGTGTTGTGAAAAACACTTGTAGGTCCTGTTCTTGTGCAAAACACTTGCAGGCCCTGTTCTTTTTCAAAACACTTGAAGGCACTGTTCTTGTGTAAAATACTGGCAGGCCCTGTTCTTGTGCAAAACACTGGCAGGCCCTGTTGTTGTGCAAAACACTTGCAGGACCTGTTCTTGAGCAATACACTTTCAGGCCCTGTTATTGTGCAAAACACTTGCAAGTTCTGTTTTTGTGCAAAACACATGCAAGTTCTATTTTTTTGCAAAACACTTGCAGGCCCTGTTCTTGTGTAAAACACTGGCAGGCCCTGTTCTTGTGCAAAACACATGCAAGTTCTGTTCTTGTTCAAAACACTTGCAGGTCCTGTCCTTGTACAAAACACTTGCAGGCTCTGTTCTTGTTCAAAACACTTGCAGCCCCTGTTCTTGTGCAAAACACTTGGAGGCTCTCTTTTTGTTCAAAACACTTTCAGGCCCTGTTCTGAAAAACACTTTTAGGACCTGTTTTTGTGCAATACACTTTCAGACCCTGTTCTTGTGCAAAAAAGTTGCAAGCTCTGTTTTTGTGCAAAACACTTGCAGGCACTGTTCCTCTGGAAAACATTTGCAGGACATGTTCTTGTGGAAAACACTTGTAGGTCCTGTTCTTGTGCAAAACACTTGCAGGCCCTGTTCTTGTTCAAAACACTTGAAAGCACTGTTCTTGTGTAAAACACTGGCAGGCCCTGTTCTTGTGCAAAACACTTACAGGACCTGTTCTTGTGCAATACACTTTCAGACCCTGTACTTGTGCAAAACACTTGCAGGTCCTGTTCTTGTGCAATACACTTGTAGGTCCTGTTCTTGTGCAAAATAGTTGCAAGCTCTGTTCTTGTTCAAAACACTTGCAGGCCCTGTTCTTGTGCAAAACACTTGAAGGCCCTGTTCTTGTGCAAAACACTTGAAGGCCCTGTTCTTGTTCAAAACACTTGCAGGCGCTATTCCCCTTGAAAATACTGGCAGGCCCCGTTGTGAAAAACACTTGGAGGCTCTCTTTTTGTTCAAAACACTTTCAGGCCCTGTTGTGAAAAACACCTTTAGGACCTGTTTTTGTGCAATACACTTTCAGGCCCTGTTATTGTGCAAAACACTTGCAGGCTCTGTTCTTGTGCAAAACACATGCAAGTTCTCTTTTTGTGCAAAACACTGGCAGGCCCTGTTCTTGTGCAAAACAATTGCAGGTCTTGTTCTTGTGCGAAACGCTTGCAGGCTCTGTTCTTGTTCAAAACACTTGCAGCCCCTGTTCTTGTGCAAAACACTTGAAGGCCCTGTTCTTGTTCAAAACACTTGCAGGCGCTATTCCTCTTGAAAATACTGGCAGGCCCTGTTGTGAAAAACACTTGGAGGCTCTCTTTTTGTTCAAAACACTTTCAGGCGCTGTTGTGAAAAACACCTTTAGGACCTGTTTTTGTGCAATACACTTTCAGGCCCTGTTCTTGTGCAAAAAAGTTGCAAGCTCTGTTTTTGTGCAAAACACTTGCAGGCTCTGTTCTTGTTCAAAACACTTGCAAGTTCTGTTTTTGTGGAAAACACATGCAAGTTCTGTTTTTGTGCAAAACACTGGCAGGCCCTGTTCTTGTGCAAAACACATGCAAGTTCTGTTCTTGTTCAAAACACTTGCAGGTCCTGTCCTTGTACAAAACACTTGCAGGCTCTGTTCTTGTTCAAAACACTTGCAGGCCCTGTTCTTGTGCAAAACACTTGAAGGCCCTGTTCTTGTTCAAAACACTTGCAGGCGCTATTCCTCTTGAAAATACTGGCAGGCCCTGTTCTTGTGCAAAACACATGCAAGTTCTGTTCTTGTTCAAAACACTTGCAGGTCCTGTCCTTGTACAAAACACTTGCAGGCTCTGTTCTTGTTCAAAACACTTGCAGGCCCTGTTCTTGTGCAAAACACTTGCAGGCTCTGTTCTTGTTCAAAACACTTGCAAGTTCTGTTTTTGTGGAAAACACATGCAAGTTCTGTTTTTGTGGAAAACACTGGCAGACCCTGTTCTTGTGTAAAACACTGGCAGGCCCTGTTCTTGTGCAAAACACATGCAAGTTCTGTTCTTGTTCAAAACACTTGCAGGTCCTGTCCTTGTACAAAACACTTTCAGGCTCTGTTCTTGTTCAAAACACTTGCAGGCCCTGTTCTTGTGCAAAACACTTGAAGGCACTGTTCTTGTGTAAAACACTGGCAGGCCCTGTTCTTGTGCAAAACACTGGCAGGCCCTGTTTTTGTGCAAAACACATGCAAGTTCTGTTTTTGTGCAAAACACTGGCAGGCCCTGTTCTTGTTCAAAACACTTGCAAGTCCTGTTCTTGTGCAAAATAGTTGCAAGCTCTGTTCTTGTTAAAAACACTTGCAGGCCCTGTTCTTGTGCAAAACACTTGAAGGCCCTGTTCTTGTTCAAAACACTTGCAGGCGCTATTCCTCTTGAAAATACTGGCAGGCCCTGTTGTGAAAAACACTTGGAGGCTCTCTTTTTGTTCAAAACACTTTCAGGCCCTGTTGTGAAAAACACTTTTAGGACCTGTTCTTGTGCAATACACTTTCAGACCCTGTTCTTGTGCAAAACACTTGCAGGCCCTGTTCTTGTTCAAAACACTTGAAGGCACTGTTCTTGTGTAAAACACTGGCAGGCCCTGTTCTTGTGCAAAACACTGGCAGGTCCTGTCCTTGTACAAAACACTTGCAGGCTCTGTTCTTGTTCAAAACACTTGCAGGCCCTGTTCTTGTGCAAAACACTTGAAGGCCCTGTTCTTGTTCAAAACACTTGCAGGCGCTATTCCTCTTGAAAATACTGGCAGGCCCTGTTGTGAAAAACACTTGGAGGCTCTCTTTTTGTTCAAAACACTTTCAGGCCCTGTTGTGAAAAACACTTTTAGGACCTGTTTTTGTGCAATACACTTTCAGACCCTGTTCTTGTGCAAAAAAGTTGCAAGCTCTGTTTTTGTGCAAAACACTTGCAGGCTCTGTTCTTGTTCAAAACACTTGCAAGTTCTGTTTTTGTGCAATACACTTGCAGGCTCTGTTCTTGTTCAAAACACTTGCAGGTCCTGTTCTTGTCCAAAACACTTGCAGGTCCTGTTCTTGTGCAATACACTGGCAGGCCCTGTTCTTGTGTAAAACACTTGCAGGCCCTGTTCTTGTGCAATACACTTGCAGGCTCTGTTCTTGTTCAACACACTTGCAGGCCCTGTTCTTGTGCAAAACACTTGCAGGTCCTGTTCTTGTGCAATTCACTGGCAGGCCCTGTTCTTGTGTAAAACACTGGCAGGCCCTGTTCTTGTGCAAAACAATTGCAGGTCTTGTTCTTGTTCAAAACACTTGAAGGCCCTGTTCTTGTTCAAAACACTTGCAGGCGCTATTCCTCTTAAAAATACTGGCAGGCCCTGTTGTGACAAACACTTGGAGGCTCTCTTTTTGTTGAAAACACTTTCAGGCCCTGTTGTGAAAAACACCTTTAGGACCTGTTTTTGTGCAATACACTTTCAGGCCCTGTTATTGTGCAAAACACTTGCAGGCTCTGTTCTTGTGCAAAACACATGCAAGTTCTGTTTTTGTGCAAAACACTGGCAGGCCCTGTTCTTGTGTAAAACACTGGCAGGCCCTGTTCTTGTGCAAAACAATTGCAGGTCTTGTTCTTGTGCGAAACGCTTGCAGGCCCTGTTCTTGTGCAAAACACTTGCAGGTCCTGTCCTTGTACAAAACACTTGCAGGCTCTGTTCTTGTTCAAAACACTTGCAGCCCCTGTTCTTGTGCAAAACACTTGAAGGCCCTGTTCTTGTTCAAAACACTTGCAGGCGCTATTCCTCTTGAAAATACTGGCAGGCCCTGTTGTGAAAAACACTTGGAGGCTCTCTTTTTGTTCAAAACACTTTCAGGCCCTGTTGTGAAAAACACCTTTAGGACCTGTTTTTGTGCAATACACTTTCAGGCCCTGTTATTGTGCAAAACACTTGCAGGCTCTGTTCTTGTGCAAAACACATGCAAGTTCTGTTTTTGTGCAAAACACTGGCAGGCCCTGTTCTTGTGTAAAACACTGGCAGGCCCTGTTCTTGTGCAAAACAATTGCAGGTCTTGCTCTTGTGCAAAACGCTTGCAGGCCCTGTTCTTGTGCAAAATACTTGCAGGTCCTGTTCTTGTGCAATACACTTGCAGGTCCTGTTCTTGTGCAAAATAGTTGCAAGCTCTGTTCTTGTTCAAAACACTTGCAGGCCCTGTTCTTGAGCAAAACACTTGAAGGCCCTGTTCTTGTTCAAAACACTGGCAGGCGCTATTCCTCTTGAAAATACTGGCAGGCCCTGTTGTGAAAAACACTTGGAGGCTCTCTTTTTGTTCAAAACACTTTCAGGCCCTGTTGTGAAAAACACCTTTAGGACCTGTTTTTGTGCAATACACTTTCAGGCCCTGTTATTGTGCAAAACACTTGCAGGCTCTGTTCTTGTGCAAAACACATGCAAGTTCTGTTTTTGTGCAAAACACTGGCAGGCCCTGTTCTTGTGTAAAAAACTGGCAGGCCCTGTTCTTGTGCAAAACACTTGCAGGTCCTGTTCTTCTGCAATACACTTGCAGGCCCTGTTCTTGTGCAAAACACTTGCAGGTCCTGTTCTTGTGCAATACACTTGCAGGCCCTGTTCTTGTTCAAAACACTTGCAGGTCCTGTTCTTGTGCAAAACGCTTGCAGGTCCTGTTCTTGTGCAAAACACTTGCAGGCCCTGTTCTTGTTCAAAACACTTGCAGGCCCTGTTCTTGTTCAAAACACTTGCAGGTCCTGTTCTTGTGCAATACACTGGCAGGCCCTGTTCTTGTGCAAAACGCTTGCAGGTCCTGTTCTTGTGCAAAACACTTGCAGGCCCTGTTCTTGTTCAAAACACTTGCAGGCCCTGTTCTTGTTCAAAACACTTGCAGGTCCTGTTCTTGTGCAATACACTGGCAGGCCCTGTTCTTGTGTAAAACACTGGCAGGCCCTGTTCTTGTGCAAAACAATTGCAGGTCTTGTTCTTGTGCAAAACGCTTGCAGGCCCTGTTCTTGTGCAAAACACTTGCAGGTCCTGTTCTTGTGCAATACACTTGCAGGCTCTGTTCTTGTTCAAAACACTTGCAGGTCCTGTTCTTGTCCAAAACACTTGCAGGTCCTGTTCTTGTGCAATACACTGGCAGGCCCTGTTCTTGTGTAAAACACTGGCAGGCCCTGTTCTTGTGCAATACACTTGCAGGCTCTGTTCTTGTTCAAAACACTTGCAGGCCCTGTTCTTGTGCAAAACACTTGCAGGTCCTGTTCTTGTGCAATACACTGGCAGGTCCTGTTCTTGTGCAATACACTTGCAGGTCCTGTTCTTGTGCAAAATAGTTGCAAGCTCTGTTCTTGTTCAAAACACTTGCAGGCCCTGTTCTTGTGCAAAACACTTGAAGGCCCTGTTCTTGTTCAAAACACTTGAAGGCCCTGTTCTTGTTCAAAACACTTGCAGGCGCTATTCCTCTTGAAAATACTGGCAGGCCCTGTTGTGAAAAACACTTGGAGGCTCTCTTTTTGTTCAAAACACTTTCAGGCCCTGTTGTGAAAAACACTTTTAGGACCTGTTTTTGTGCAATACACTTTCAGACCCTGTTCTTGTGCAAAAAAGTTGCAAGCTCTGTTTTTGTGCAAAACACTTGCAGGCTCTGTTCTTGTTCAAAACACTTGCAAGTTCTGTTTTTGTGCAATACACTTGCAGGCTCTGTTCTTGTTCAAAACACTTGCAGGTCCTGTTCTTGTCCAAAACACTTGCAGGTCCTGTTCTTGTGCAATACACTGGCAGGCCCTGTTCTTGTGTAAAACACTGGCAGGCCCTGTTCTTGTGCAAAACAATTGCAGGTCTTGTTCTTGTGCAAAACGCTTGCAGGCCCTGTTCTTGTGCAAAACACTTGCAGGTCCTGTTCTTGTGCAATACACTTGCAGGTCCTGTTCTTGTGCAAAATAGTTGCAAGCTCTGTTCTTGTTCAAAACACTTGCAGGCCCTGTTCTTGTGCAAAACACTTGAAGGCCCTGTTCTTGTTCAAAACACTTGAAGGCCCTGTTCTTGTTCAAAACACTTGCAGGCGCTATTCCTCTTGAAAATACTGGCAGGCCCTGTTGTGACAAACACTTGGAGGCTCTCTTTTTGTTCAAAACACTTTCAGGCCCTGTTGTGAAAAACACCTTTAGGACCTGTTTTTGTGCAATACACTTTCAGGCCCTGTTATTGTGCAAAACACTTGCAGGCTCTGTTCTTGTGCAAAACACATGCAAGTTCTGTTTTTGTGCAAAACACTGGCAGGCCCTGTTCTTGTGTAAAACACTGGCAGGCCCTGTTCTTGTGCAAAACAATTGCAGGTCTTGTTCTTGTGCGAAACGCTTGCAGGCCCTGTTCTTGTGCAAAACACTTGCAGG
Source organism: Arizona elegans (assembly GCA_022577455.1). Lineage (NCBI taxonomy): Eukaryota > Metazoa > Chordata > Lepidosauria > Squamata > Colubridae > Arizona > Arizona elegans. Next base: position 2,317,650 of record JAKOOJ010000054.1, read on the forward strand.
TCCTGTCCTTGTACAAAACACTTGCAGGCTCTGTTCTTGTTCAAAACACTTGCAGCCCCTGTTCTTGTGCAAAACACTTGAAGGCCCTGTTCTTGTTCAAAACACTTGCAGGCGCTATTCCTCTTGAAAATACTGGCAGGCCCTGTTGTGAAAAACACTTGGAGGCTCTCTTTTTGTTCAAAACACTTTCAGGCCCTGTTGTGAAAAACACCTTTAGGACCTGTTTTTGTGCAATACACTTTCAGGCCCTGTTATTGTGCAAAACACTTGCAGGCTCTGTTCTTGTGCAAAACACATGCAAGTTCTGTTTTTGTGCAAAACACTGGCAGGCCCTGTTCTTGTGTAAAACACTGGCAGGCCCTGTTCTTGTGCAAAACAATTGCAGGTCTTGCTCTTGTGCAAAACGCTTGCAGGCCCTGTTCTTGTGCAAAATACTTGCAGGTCCTGTTCTTGTGCAATACACTTGCAGGTCCTGTTCTTGTGCAAAATAGTTGCAAGCTCTGTTCTTGTTCAAAACACTTGCAGGCCCTGTTCTTGAGCAAAACACTTGAAGGCCCTGTTCTTGTTCAAAACACTTGCAGGCGCTATTCCTCTTGAAAATACTGGCAGGCCCTGTTGTGAAAAACACTTGGAGGCTCTCTTTTTGTTCAAAACACTTTCAGGCCCTGTTGTGAAAAACACCTTTAGGACCTGTTTTTGTGCAATACACTTTCAGGCCCTGTTATTGTGCAAAACACTTGCAGGCTCTGTTCTTGTGCAAAACACATGCAAGTTCTGTTTTTGTGCAAAACACTGGCAGGCCCTGTTCTTGTGTAAAACACTGGCAGGCCCTGTTCTTGTGCAAAACAATTGCAGGTCTTGTTCTTGTGCAAAACACTTGCAGGTCCTGTTCTTGTGCAATACACTTGCAGGCCCTGTTCTTGTGCAAAACACTTGCAGGTCCTGTTCTTGTGCAATACACTTGCAGGCCCTGTTCTTGTTCAAAACACTTGCAGGTCCTGTTCTTGTGCAAAACGCTTGCAGGTCCTGTTCTTGTGCAAAACACTTGCAGGCCCTGTTCTTGTTCAAAACACTTGCAGGCCCTGTTCTTGTGCAAAACACTTGCAGGTCCTGTTCTTGTGCAATACACTGGCAGGCCCTGTTCTTGTGTAAAACACTGGCAGGCCCTGTTCTTGTGCAAAACAATTGCAGGTCTTGTTCTTGTGCAAAACGCTTGCAGGCCCTGTTCTTGTGCAAAACACTTGCAGGTCCTGTTCTTGTGCAATACACTTGCAGGCTCTGTTCTTGTTCAAAACACTTGCAGGTCCTGTTCTTGTCCAAAACACTTGCAGGTCCTGTTCTTGTGCAATACACTGGCAGGCCCTGTTCTTGTGTAAAACACTGGCAGGCCCTGTTCTTGTGCAATACACTTGCAGGCTCTGTTCTTGTTCAAAACACTTGCAGGTCCTGTCCTTGTACAAAACACTTGCAGGCTCTGTTCTTGTTCAAAACACTTGCAGGCCCTGTTCTTGTGCAAAACACTTGAAGGCCCTGTTCTTGTTCAAAACACTTGCAGGCGCTATTCCTCTTGAAAATACTGGCAGGCCATGTTGTGAAAAACACTTGGAGGCTCTCTTTTTGTTCAAAACACTTTCAGGCCCTGTTGTTGTGAAAAACACTTTTAGGACCTGTTCTTGTGCAATACACTTTCAGACCCTGTTCTTGCGCAAAACACTTGCTTGTCCTCTTCTTGTTCAAAACACTTGCAGGCCCTGTTCTTGTGCAAAACACTTGCAAGTTCTGTTTTTGTGCAAAACACATGCAGCCCCTGTTCTTGTGCAAAACACTTGAAGGCCCTGTTCTTGTTCAAAACACTTGCAGGCGCTATTCCTCTTGAAAATACTGGCAGGCCCTGTTGTGAAAAACACTTGGAGGCTCTCTTTTTGTTCAAAACACTTTCAGGCCCTGTTGTGAAAAACACTTTTAGGACCTGTTTTTGTGCAATACACTTTCAGACCCTGTTCTTGTGCAAAAAAGTTGCAAGCTCTGTTTTTGTGCAAAACACTTGCAGGCTCTGTTCTTGTTCAAAACACTTGCAAGTTCTGTTTTTGTGGAAAACACTGGCAGGCCCTGTTCTTGTGCAAAAGACTTGCAGGCCCTGTTCTTGTGCAATACACTTTCAGACCCTGTTCTTGTGCAAAACACTTGCAGGCCCTGTTCTTGTTCAAAACACTGGCAGGCCCTGTTTTTGTGCAAAACACTTGCAGCCATTTTTCATGTGCAAAACAATTGCAGGCCGTTTTCCTGTTGAAAATACTGGCAGGGATTGTTGTTGTCCAAAATAGTTGCAAGCTCTGATCTTGTTCAAAACACTTGCAGGCCCTGTTTTTGTGCAAAACACATACAAGTTCTGTTTTTGTGCAAAACACTGGCAGGCCCTGTTCTTGTTCAAAACACTTGCAAGTCCTGTTCTTGTGCAAAATAGTTGCAAGCTCTGTTCTTGTTCAAAACACTTGCAGGCGCTATTCCTCTTGAAAATACTGGCAGGCCCTGTTGTGAAAAACACTTGGAGGCTCTCTTTTTGTTCAAAACACTTTCAGGCCCTGTTGTGAAAAACACTTTTAGGACCTGTTCTTGTGCAATACACTTTCAGACCCTGTTCTTGTGCAAAACACTTGCAGGCCCTGTTCTTGTGCAAAACACTTGAGGGCACTGTTCTTGTGTAAAACACTGGCAGGCCCTGTTCTTTTGCAAAACACTGGCAGGCCCTGTTTTCGTGCAAAACACTTGCAGGCACTGTTCCTCTGGAAAATGTTTGCAGGCCCTGTTCTTGTGCAAAACACTTGCAGGCACTGTTCCTCTGGAAAACATTTGCAGGCCATGTTCTTGTGCAAAACACTTGCAGGCCCTGTTCTTGTTCAAAACACTTGAAGGCACTGTTCTTGTGTAAAACACTGGCAGGATCTGTTCTTGTTCAAAACACTTGCAGGCCCTGTTCTTGTGCAAAACACTTGCAAGTTCTGTTTTTGTGCAAAACACATGCAGCCCCTGTTCTTGTGCAAAACACTTGCAAGTCCTGTTCTTGTGCAAAATAGTTGCAAGCTCTGTTCTTGTTCAAAACACTTGAAGGCACTGTTCTTGTGTAAAACACTGGCAGGCCCTGTTGTTTTGCAAAACACTTGAAGGCACTGTTCTTGTGTAAAACACTGGCAGGCCCTGTTCTTTTGCAAAACACTGGAAGGCCCTGTTTTCGTGCAAAACACTTGCTTGTCCTGTTCTTGTTCAAACCACTTGCAGGCCCTGTTCTTCTATTAAACACTTGCAGGCCCTATTCCTCTTGAAAATACTGGCAGGCCGTGTTGTGAAAAACACTTGGAGGCTCTCTTTTTGTTCAAAACACTTTCAGGCCCTGTTCTTGTGAAAAACACTTTTAGGACCTGTTCTTGTGCAATACACTTTCAGACCCTGTTCTTGTGCAAAACACTTGCAGGATCTGTTCTTGTTCAAAACACTTGCAGGCCCTGTTCTTGTGCAAAACACTTGCAAGTTCTGTTTTTGTGCAAAACACATGAAAGTTCTGTTTTTGTGCAAAACACATGCCAGTTCTGTTCTTGTGCAAAACACTTGCAGGCGCTATTCCTCTTGAAAATACTGGCAGGCCCTGTTGTGAAAAACACTTGCAGGCTCTGTTCTTGTTCAAAACACTTGCAGGCCCTGTTCTTGTGCAAAACACTTGCAAGTTCTGTTTTTGTGCAAAACACATGCCAGTTCTGTTTTTGTGCAAAACACTGGCAGACCCTGTTCTTGTGTAAAACACTGGCAGGCCCTGTTCTTGTGCAAAACACTTGCAGGTCCTGTCCTTGTACAAAACACTTACAGGCTCTGTTCTTGTGCAAAACACTTGAAGGCCCTGTTCTTGTTCAAAACACTTGCAGGCCCTGTTCTTGTTCAAAACACTTACAGGCCCTGTTCTTGTTCAAAACACTTGCAGGCCCTGTTCTTGTGCAAAACACTTGCAGGCGCTATTCCTCTTGAAAATACTGGCAGGCCCTGTTGTGAAAAACACTTGGAGGCTCTCTTTTTCTTCAAAGCAATTTCAGGCCCTGTTGTGAAAAACACTTTTAGGACCTGTTTTTGTGCAATACACTTTCAGACCCTGTTCTTGTGCAAAAAAGTTGCAACCTCTGTTTTTGTGCAAAACACTGGCAGACCCTGTTCTTGTGTAAAACACTGGCAGGCCCTGTTCTTGTGCAAAACACTGGCAGACCCTGTTCTTGTGTAAAACACTGGCAGGCCCTGTTCTTGTGCAAAACACTTGCAGGCCCTGTTCTTGTTCAAAACACTGGCAGGCCCTGTTTTTGTGCAATACACTTTCAGACCCTGTTCTTGTGCAAAATAGTTGCAAGCTCTGTTTTTATTCAAAAGACTTGCAGGCTCTGTTCTTGTGCAAAACACTTGAAGCCATTTTGGTTGTGCAAAACACTCACAATCCCTGTACCCCTTGAAAACACTTTCAGGCCTTGTTGTGCAAAACACTTGCAGGTCCTGTTCCTCTGGAAAACATTTTCAGGTCCTGTTCTTGTGCAAAACACATGCAAGTTCTGTTTTTGTGTAAAACACTGGCAGGCCCTGTTCTTGTGTAAAACACTGGCAGGCCCTGTTCTTGTGCAAAACACATGCAAGTTCTGTTCTTGTTCAAAACACTTGCAGGTCCTGTCCTTGTGCAAAACACTTGCAGGCCCTGTTCTTCTATTAAACACTTGCAGGCCCTATTCCTCTTGAAAATACTGGCAGGCCGTGTTGTGAAAAACACTTGGAGGCTCTCTTTTTGTTCAAAACACTTTCAGGCCCTGTTGTTGTGAAAAACACTTTTAGGACCTGTTCTTGTTCAAAACACTTGCAGGCCCTGTTCTTGTGCAAAACACTTGCAAGTTCTGTTTTTGTGCAAAACACATGCCAGTTCTGTTTTTGTGCAATACACTTTCAGACCCTGTTCTTGTGCAAAAAAGTTGCAAGCTCTGTTTTTGTGCAAAACACTTGCAGGCTCTGTTCTTGTTCAAAACACTTGCAAGTTCTGTTTTTGTGGAAAACACATGCAAGTTCTGTTTTTGTGCAAAACACTGGCAGACCCTGTTCTTGTGTAAAACACTGGCAGGCCCTGTTCTTGTGCAAAACACATGCAAGTTCTGTTCTTGTTCAAAACAATTGCAGGTCCTGTCCTTGTACAAAACACTTGCAGGCTCTGTTCTTCTTCAAAACACTTGCAGGCCCTGTTCTTGTGCAAAACACTTGAAGGCCCTGTTCTTGTTCAAAACACTTGCAGGCGCTATTCCTCTTGAAAATACTGGCAGGCCCTGTTGTGAAAAACACTTGGAGGCTCTCTTTTTGTTCAAAACACTTTCAGGCCCTCTTGTGAAAAACACTTTTAGGACCTGTTTTTGTGCAATACACTTTCAGACCCTGTTCTTGTGCAAAAAAGTTGCAAGCTCTGTTTTTGTGCAAAACACTTGCAGGCTCTGTTCTTGTTCAAAACACTTGCAAGTTCTGTTTTTGTGGAAAACACTGGCAGGCCCTGTTCTTGTGCAAAACACTTGCAGGCCCTGTTCTTGTGCAATACACTTTCAGACCCTGTTCTTGTGCAAAACACTTGCAGGCCCTGTTCTTGTGCAATACACTTTCAGACCCTGTTCTTGTGCAAAACACTTGCAGGCCCTGTTCTTGTTCAAAACACTGGCAGGCCCTGTTTTTGTGCAAAACACTTGAAGGCCCTGTTCTTGTTCAAAACACTTGCAGGCGCTATTCCTCTTGAAAATACTGGCAGGCCGTGTTGTGAAAAACACTTGGAGGCTCTCTTTTTGTTCAAAACACTTTCAGGCCCTGTTGTGAAAAACACTTTTAGGACCTGTTCTTGTGCAATACACTTTCAGACCCTCTTGAAAATACTGGCAGGGATTGTTGTTGTCCAAAATAGTTGCAAGCTCTGATCTTGTTCAAAACACTTGCAGGCCCTGTTTTTGTGCAAAACACATGCAAGTTCTGTTTTTGTGCAAAACACTGGCAGGCCCTGTTCTTGTTCAAAACACTTGCAAGTCCTGTTCTTGTGCAAAATAGTTGCAAGCTCTGTTCTTGTTAAAAACACTTGCAGGCCCTGTTCTTGTGCAAAACACTTGAAGGCCCTGTTCTTGTTCAAAACACTTGCAGGCGCTATTCCTCTTGAAAATACTGGCAGGCCGTGTTGTGAAAAACACTTGGAGGCTCTCTTTTTGTTCAAAACACTTTCAGGCCCTGTTGTGAAAAACACTTTTAGGACCTGTTCTTGTGCAAAACACTTGCAGGTCCTATTCTTGTGCAAAATAGTTGCAAGCTCTGTTCTTGTTAAAAACACTTGAAGGCACTGTTCTTGTGTAAAACACTGGCAGGCCCTGTTCTTGTTCAAAACACTTGACGGCACTGTTCTTGTGTAAAACACTGGCAGGCCCTGTTGTTTTGCAAAACACTTGAAGGCACTGTTCTTGTGTAAAACACTGGCAGGCCCTGTTCTTTTGCAAAACACTGGAAGGCCCTGTTTTCGTGCAAAACACTTGCTTGTCCTGTTCTTGTTCAAACCACTTGCAGGCCCTGTTCTTCTATTAAACACTTGCAGGCCCTATTCCTCTTGAAAATACTGGCAGGCCGTGTTGTGAAAAACACTTGGAGGCTCTCTTTTTGTTCAAAACACTTTCAGGCCCTGTTCTTGTGAAAAACACTTTTAGGACCTGTTCTTGTGCAATACACTTTCAGACCCTGTTCTTGTGCAAAACACTTGCAGGATCTGTTCTTGTTCAAAACACTTGCAGGCCCTGTTCTTGTGCAAAACACTTGCAAGTTCTGTTTTTGTGCAAAACACATGAAAGTTCTGTTTTTGTGCAAAACACATGCCAGTTCTGTTCTTGTGCAAAACACTTGCAGGCGCTATTCCTCTTGAAAATACTGGCAGGCCCTGTTGTGAAAAACACTTGCAGGCTCTGTTCTTGTTCAAAACACTTGCAGGCCCTGTTCTTGTGCAAAACACTTGCAAGTTCTGTTTTTGTGCAAAACACATGCCAGTTCTGTTTTTGTGCAAAACACTGGCAGACCCTGTTCTTGTGTAAAACACTGGCAGGCCCTGTTCTTGTGCAAAACACATGCAAGTTCTGTTCTTGTTCAAAACACTTGCAGGTCCTGTCCTTGTACAAAACACTTACAGGCTCTGTTCTTGTGCAAAACACTTGAAGGCCCTGTTCTTGTTCAAAACACTTGCAGGCCCTGTTCTTGTGTAAAACACTGGCAGGCCCTGTTCTTGTGCAAAACAATTGCAGGTCTTGTTCTTGTGCAAAACGCTTGCAGGCCCTGTTCTTGTGCAAAATACTTGCAGGTCCTGTTCTTGTGCAATACACTTGCAGGTCCTGTTCTTGTGCAAAATAGTTGCAAGCTCTGTTCTTGTTCAAAACACTTGCAGGCCCTGTTCTTGTGCAAAACACTTGAAGGCCCTGTTCTTGTTCAAAACACTTGCAGGCGCTATTCCTCTTGAAAATACTGGCAGGCCCTGTTGTGAAAAACACTTGGAGGCTCTCTTTTTGTTCAAAACACTTTCAGGCCCTGTTGTGAAAAACACCTTTAGGACCTGTTTTTGTGCAATACACTTTCAGGCCCTGTTATTGTGCAAAACACTTGCAGGCTCTGTTCTTGTGCAAAACACATGCAAGTTCTGTTTTTGTGCAAAACACTGGCAGGCCCTGTTCTTGTGTAAAACACTGGCAGGCCCTGTTCTTGTGCAAAACAATTGCAGGTCTTGTTCTTGTGCAAAACGCTTGCAGGCCCTGTTCTTGTGCAAAACACTTGCAGGTCCTGTTCTTGTGCAATACACTTGCAGGCTCTGTTCTTGTTCAAAACACTTGCAGGTCCTGTTCTTGTCCAAAACACTTGCAGGTCCTGTTCTTGTGCAATACACTGGCAGGCCCTGTTCTTGTTCAATACACTTGCAGGCTCTGTTCTTGTTCAAAACACTTGCAGGCCCTGTTCTTGTGCAAAACACTTGCAGGTCCTGTTCTTGTGCAATACACTGGCAGGCCCTGTTCTTGTGCAAAACAATTGCAGGTCCTGTTCTTGTGCAATACACTTGCAGGTCCTGTTCTTGTGCAAAATAGTTGCAAGCTCTGTTCTTGTTCAAAACACTTGCAGGCCCTGTTTTTGTGCAAAACACATGCAAGTTCTGTTCTTGTGCAAAACGCTTGCAGGCCCTGTTCTTGTGCAAAATAGTTGCAAGCTCTGTTCTTGTTAAAAACACTTGAAGGCACTGTTCTTGTGTAAAACACTGGCAGGCCCTGTTCTTGTTCAAAACACTTGAAGGCACTGTTCTTGTGTAAAACACTGGCAGGCCCTGTTGTTTTGCAAAACACTTGAAGGCACTGTTCTTGTGTAAAACACTGGCAGGCCCTGTTCTTTTGCAAAACACTGGAAGGCCCTGTTTTCGTGCAAAACACTTGCTTGTCCTGTTCTTGTTCAAACCACTTGCAGGCCCTGTTCTTCTATTAAACACTTGCAGGCCCTATTCCTCTTGAAAATACTGGCAGGCCGTGTTGTGAAAAACACTTGGAGGCTCTCTTTTTGTTCAAAACACTTTCAGGCCCTGTTCTTGTGAAAAACACTTTTAGGACCTGTTCTTGTGCAATACACTTTCAGACCCTGTTCTTGTGCAAAACACTTGCAGGATCTGTTCTTGTTCAAAACACTTGCAGGCCCTGTTCTTGTGCAAAACACTTGCAAGTTCTGTTTTTGTGCAAAACACATGAAAGTTCTGTTTTTGTGCAAAACACATGCCAGTTCTGTTCTTGTGCAAAACACTTGCAGGCGCTATTCCTCTTGAAAATACTGGCAGGCCCTGTTGTGAAAAACACTTGCAGGCTCTGTTCTTGTTCAAAACACTTGCAGGCCCTGTTCTTGTGCAAAACACTTGCAAGTTCTGTTTTTGTGCAAAACACATGCCAGTTCTGTTTTTGTGCAAAACACTGGCAGACCCTGTTCTTGTGTAAAACACTGGCAGGCCCTGTTCTTGTGCAAAACACATGCAAGTTCTGTTCTTGTTCAAAACACTTGCAGGTCCTGTCCTTGTACAAAACACTTACAGGCTCTGTTCTTGTGCAAAACACTTGAAGGCCCTGTTCTTGTTCAAAACACTTGCAGGCCCTGTTCTTGTTCAAAACACTTACAGTCCCTGTTCTTGTTCAAAACACTTGCAGGCCCTGTTCTTGTGCAAAACACTTGCAGGCGCTATTCCTCTTGAAAATACTGGCAGGCCCTGTTGTGAAAAACACTTGGAGGCTCTCTTTTTCTTCAAAGCAATTTCAGGCCCTGTTGTGAAAAACACTTTTAGGACCTGTTTTTGTGCAATACACTTTCAGACCCTGTTCTTGTGCAAAAAAGTTGCAACCTCTGTTTTTGTGCAAAACACTGGCAGACCCTGTTCTTGTGTAAAACACTGGCAGGCCCTGTTCTTGTGCAAAACACTGGCAGACCCTGTTCTTGTGCAAAACACTGGCAGGCCCTGTTCTTGTTCAAAACACTGGCAGGCCCTGTTTTTGTGCAATACACTTTCAGACCCTGTTCTTGTGCAAAATAGTTGCAAGCTCTGTTTTTATTCAAAAGACTTGCAGGCTCTGTTCTTGTGCAAAACACTTGAAGCCATTTTGGTTGTGCAAAACACTCACAATCCCTGTACCCCTTGAAAACACTTTCAGGCCTTGTTGTGCAAAACACTTGCAGGTCCTGTTCCTCTGGAAAACATTTTCAGGTCCTGTTCTTGTGCAAAACACATGCAAGTTCTGTTTTTGTGTAAAACACTGGCAGGCCCTGTTCTTGTGTAAAAAACTGGCAGGCCCTGTTCTTGTGCAAAACACATGCAAGTTCTGTTCTTGTTCAAAACACTTGCAGGTCCTGTCCTTGTGCAAAACACTTGCAGGCCCTGTTCTTCTATTAAACACTTGCAGGCCCTATTCCTCTTGAAAATACTGGCAGGCCGTGTTGTGAAAAACACTTGGAGGCTCTCTTTTTGTTCAAAACACTTTCAGGCCCTGTTGTTGTGAAAAACACTTTTAGGACCTGTTCTTGTTCAAAACACTTGCAGGCCCTGTTCTTGTGCAAAACACTTGCAAGTTCTGTTTTTGTGCAAAACACATGCCAGTTCTGTTTTTGTGCAATACACTTTCAGACCCTGTTCTTGTGCAAAAAAGTTGCAAGCTCTGTTTTTGTGCAAAACACTTGCAGGCTCTGTTCTTGTTCAAAACACTTGCAAGTTCTGTTTTTGTGGAAAACACATGCAAGTTCTGTTTTTGTGCAAAACACTGGCAGACCCTGTTCTTGTGTAAAACACTGGCAGGCCCTGTTCTTGTGCAAAACACATGCAAGTTCTGTTCTTGTTCAAAACAATTGCAGGTCCTGTCCTTGTACAAAACACTTGCAGGCTCTGTTCTTGTTCAAAACACTTGCAGGCCCTGTTCTTGTTCAAAACACTTACAGGCCCTGTTCTTGTTCAAAACACTTGCAGGCCCTGTTCTTGTGCAAAACACTTGCAGGCGCTATTCCTCTTGAAAATACTGGCAGGCCCTGTTGTGAAAAACACTTGGAGGCTCTCTTTTTCTTCAAAGCAATTTCAGGCCCTGTTGTGAAAAACACTTTTAGGACCTGTTTTTGTGCAATACACTTTCAGACCCTGTTCTTGTGCAAAAAAGTTGCAACCTCTGTTTTTGTGCAAAACACTGGCAGACCCTGTTCTTGTGTAAAACACTGGCAGGCCCTGTTCTTGTGCAAAACACTGGCAGACCCTGTTCTTGTGTAAAACACTGGCAGGCCCTGTTCTTGTGCAAAACACTTGCAGGCCCTGTTCTTGTTCAAAACACTGGCAGGCCCTGTTTTTGTGCAATACACTTTCAGACCCTGTTCTTGTGCAAAATAGTTGCAAGCTCTGTTTTTATTCAAAAGACTTGCAGGCTCTGTTCTTGTGCAAAACACTTGAAGCCATTTTGGTTGTGCAAAACACTCACAATCCCTGTACCCCTTGAAAACACTTTCAGGCCTTGTTGTGCAAAACACTTGCAGGTCCTGTTCCTCTGGAAAACATTTTCAGGTCCTGTTCTTGTGCAAAACACATGCAAGTTCTGTTTTTGTGTAAAACACTGGCAGGCCCTGTTCTTGTGTAAAACACTGGCAGGCCCTGTTCTTGTGCAAAACACATGCAAGTTCTGTTCTTGTTCAAAACACTTGCAGGTCCTGTCCTTGTGCAAAACACTTGCAGGCCCTGTTCTTCTATTAAACACTTGCAGGCCCTATTCCTCTTGAAAATACTGGCAGGCCGTGTTGTGAAAAACACTTGGAGGCTCTCTTTTTGTTCAAAACACTTTCAGGCCCTGTTGTTGTGAAAAACACTTTTAGGACCTGTTCTTGTTCAAAACACTTGCAGGCCCTGTTCTTGTGCAAAACACTTGCAAGTTCTGTTTTTGTGCAAAACACATGCCAGTTCTGTTTTTGTGCAATACACTTTCAGACCCTGTTCTTGTGCAAAAAAGTTGCAAGCTCTGCTTTTGTGCAAAACACTTGCAGGCTCTGTTCTTGTTCAAAACACTTGCAAGTTCTGTTTTTGTGGAAAACACATGCAAGTTCTGTTTTTGTGCAAAACACTGGCAGACCCTGTTCTTGTGTAAAACACTGGCAGGCCCTGTTCTTGTGCAAAACACATGCAAGTTCTGTTCTTGTTCAAAACAATTGCAGGTCCTGTCCTTGTACAAAACACTTGCAGGCTCTGTTCTTCTTCAAAACACTTGCAGGCCCTGTTCTTGTGCAAAACACTTGAAGGCCCTGTTCTTGTTCAAAACACTTGCAGGCGCTATTCCTCTTGAAAATACTGGCAGGCCCTGTTGTGAAAAACACTTGGAGGCTCTCTTTTTGTTCAAAACACTTTCAGGCCCTCTTGTGAAAAACACTTTTAGGACCTGTTTTTGTGCAATACACTTTCAGACCCTGTTCTTGTGCAAAAAAGTTGCAAGCTCTGTTTTTGTGCAAAACACTTGCAGGCTCTGTTCTTGTTCAAAACACTTGCAAGTTCTGTTTTTGTGGAAAACACTGGCAGGCCCTGTTCTTGTGCAAAACACTTGCAGGCCCTGTTCTTGTGCAATACACTTTCAGACCCTGTTCTTGTGCAAAACACTTGCAGGCCCTGTTCTTGTGCAATACACTTTCAGACCCTGTTCTTGTGCAAAACACTTGCAGGCCCTGTTCTTGTTCAAAACACTGGCAGGCCCTGTTTTTGTGCAAAACACTTGAAGGCCCTGTTCTTGTTCAAAACACTTGCAGGCGCTATTCCTCTTGAAAATACTGGCAGGCCGTGTTGTGAAAAACACTTGGAGGCTCTCTTTTTGTTCAAAACACTTTCAGGCCCTGTTGTGAAAAACACTTTTAGGACCTGTTCTTGTGCAATACACTTTCAGACCCTCTTGAAAATACTGGCAGGGATTGTTGTTGTCCAAAATAGTTGCAAGCTCTGATCTTGTTCAAAACACTTGGAGGCCCTGTTTTTGTGCAAAACACATGGAAGTTCTGTTTTTGTGCAAAACACTGGCAGGCCCTGTTCTTGTTCAAAACACTTGCAAGTCCTGTTCTTGTGCAAAAAAGTTGCAACCTCTGTTTTTGTGCAAAACACTGGCAGACCCTGTTCTTGTGTAAAACACTGGCAGGCCCTGTTCTTGTGCAAAACACTGGCAGACCCTGTTCTTGTGCAAAACACTGGCAGGCCCTGTTGTTGTGAAAAACACTTTTAGGACCTGTTCTTGTTCAAAACACTTGCAGGCCCTGTTCTTGTGCAAAACACTTGCAAGTTCTGTTTTTGTGCAAAACACATGCCAGTTCTGTTTTTGTGCAATACACTTTCAGACCCTGTTCTTGTGCAAAAAAGTTGCAAGCTCTGTTTTTGTGCAAAACACTTGCAGGCTCTGTTCTTGTTCAAAACACTTGCAAGTTCTGTTTTTGTGTAAAACACATGCAAGTTCTGTTTTTGTGCAAAACACTGGCAGACCCTGTTCTTGTGTAAAACACTGGCAGGCCCTGTTCTTGTGCAAAACACATGCAAGTTCTGTTCTTGTTCAAAACAATTGCAGGTCCTGTCCTTGTACAAAACACTTGCAGGCTCTGTTCTTCTTCAAAACACTTGCAGGCCCTGTTCTTGTTCAAAACACTTACAGGCCCTGTTCTTGTTCAAAACACTTGCAGGCCCTGTTCTTGTGCAAAACACTTGCAGGCGCTATTCCTCTTGAAAATACTGGCAGGCCCTGTTGTGAAAAACACTTGGAGGCTCTCTTTTTCTTCAAAGCAATTTCAGGCCCTGTTGTGAAAAACACTTTTAGGACCTGTTTTTGTGCAATACACTTTCAGACCCTGTTCTTGTGCAAAAAAGTTGCAACCTCTGTTTTTGTGCAAAACACTGGCAGACCCTGTTCTTGTGTAAAACACTGGCAGGCCCTGTTCTTGTGCAAAACACTGGCAGGCCCTGTTCTTGTGCAAAACACTGGCAGGCCCTGTTTTTGTGCAATACACTTTCAGACCCTGTTCTTGTGCAAAATAGTTGCAAGCTCTGTTTTTATTCAAAAGACTTGCAGGCTCTGTTCTTGTGCAAAACACTTGAAGCCATTTTGGTTGTGCAAAACACTCACAATCCCTGTACCCCTTGAAAACACTTTCAGGCCTTGTTGTGCAAAACACTTGCAGGTCCTGTTCCTCTGGAAAACATTTTCAGGTCCTGTTCTTGTGCAAAACACATGCAAGTTCTGTTTTTGTGTAAAACACTGGCAGGCCCTGTTCTTGTGTAAAACACTGGCAGGCCCTGTTCTTGTGCAAAACACATGCAAGTTCTGTTCTTGTTCAAAACACTTGCAGGTCCTGTCCTTGTGCAAAACACTTGCAGGCCCTGTTCTTCTATTAAACACTTGCAGGCCCTATTCCTCTTGAAAATACTGGCAGGCCGTGTTGTGAAAAACACTTGGAGGCTCTCTTTTTGTTCAAAACACTTTCAGGCCCTGTTGTTGTGAAAAACACTTTTAGGACCTGTTCTTGTTCAAAACACTTGCAGGCCCTGTTCTTGTGCAAAACACTTGCAAGTTCTGTTTTTGTGCAAAACACATGCCAGTTCTGTTTTTGTGCAATACACTTTCAGACCCTGTTCTTGTGCAAAAAAGTTGCAAGCTCTGCTTTTGTGCAAAACACTTGCAGGCTCTGTTCTTGTTCAAAACACTTGCAAGTTCTGTTTTTGTGGAAAACACATGCAAGTTCTGTTTTTGTGCAAAACACTGGCAGACCCTGTTCTTGTGTAAAACACTGGCAGGCCCTGTTCTTGTGCAAAACACATGCAAGTTCTGTTCTTGTTCAAAACAATTGCAGGTCCTGTCCTTGTACAAAACACTTGCAGGCTCTGTTCTTCTTCAAAACACTTGCAGGCCCTGTTCTTGTGCAAAACACTTGAAGGCCCTGTTCTTGTTCAAAACACTTGCAGGCGCTATTCCTCTTGAAAATACTGGCAGGCCCTGTTGTGAAAAACACTTGGAGGCTCTCTTTTTGTTCAAAACACTTTCAGGCCCTCTTGTGAAAAACACTTTTAGGACCTGTTTTTGTGCAATACACTTTCAGACCCTGTTCTTGTGCAAAAAAGTTGCAAGCTCTGTTTTTGTGCAAAACACTTGCAGGCTCTGTTCTTGTTCAAAACACTTGCAAGTTCTGTTTTTGTGGAAAACACTGGCAGGCCCTGTTCTTGTGCAAAACACTTGCAGGCCCTGTTCTTGTGCAATACACTTTCAGACCCTGTTCTTGTGCAAAACACTTGCAGGCCCTGTTCTTGTGCAATACACTTTCAGACCCTGTTCTTGTGCAAAACACTTGCAGGCCCTGTTCTTGTTCAAAACACTGGCAGGCCCTGTTTTTGTGCAAAACACTTGAAGGCCCTGTTCTTGTTCAAAACACTTGCAGGCGCTATTCCTCTTGAAAATACTGGCAGGCCGTGTTGTGAAAAACACTTGGAGGCTCTCTTTTTGTTCAAAACACTTTCAGGCCCTGTTGTGAAAAACACTTTTAGGACCTGTTCTTGTGCAATACACTTTCAGACCCTCTTGAAAATACTGGCAGGGATTGTTGTTGTCCAAAATAGTTGCAAGCTCTGATCTTGTTCAAAACACTTGGAGGCCCTGTTTTTGTGCAAAACACATGGAAGTTCTGTTTTTGTGCAAAACACTGGCAGGCCCTGTTCTTGTTCAAAACACTTGCAAGTCCTGTTCTTGTGCAAAATAGTTGCAAGCTCTGTTCTTGTTAAAAACACTTGCAGGCCCTGTTCTTGTGCAAAACACTTGAAGGCCCTGTTCTTGTTCAAAACACTTGCAGGCGCTATTCCTCTTGAAAATACTGGCAGGCCGTGTTGTGAAAAACACTTGGAGGCTCTCTTTTTGTTCAAAACACTTTCAGGCCCTGTTGTGAAAAACACTTTTAGGACCTGTTCTTGTGCAAAACACTTGCAGGTCCTATTCTTGTGCAAAATAGTTGCAAGCTCTGTTCTTGTTAAAAACACTTGAAGGCACTGTTCTTGTGTAAAACACTGGCAGGCCCTGTTCTTGTTCAAAACACTTGAAGGCACTGTTCTTGTGTAAAACACTGGCAGGCCCTGTTGTTTTGCAAAACACTTGAAGGCACTGTTCTTGTGTAAAACACTGGCAGGCCCTGTTCTTTTGCAAAACACTGGAAGGCCCTGTTTTCGTGCAAAACACTTGCTTGTCCTGTTCTTGTTCAAACCACTTGCAGGCCCTGTTCTTCTATTAAACACTTGCAGGCCCTATTCCTCTTGAAAATACTGGCAGGCCGTGTTGTGAAAAACACTTGGAGGCTCTCTTTTTGTTCAAAACACTTTCAGGCCCTGTTCTTGTGAAAAACACTTTTAGGACCTGTTCTTGTGCAATACACTTTCAGACCCTGTTCTTGTGCAAAACACTTGCAGGATCTGTTCTTGTTCAAAACACTTGCAGGCCCTGTTCTTGTGCAAAACACTTGCAAGTTCTGTTTTTGTGCAAAACACATGAAAGTTCTGTTTTTGTGCAAAACACATGCCAGTTCTGTTCTTGTGCAAAACACTTGCAGGCGCTATTCCTCTTGAAAATACTGGCAGGCCCTGTTGTGAAAAACACTTGCAGGCTCTGTTCTTGTTCAAAACACTTGCAGGCCCTGTTCTTGTGCAAAACACTTGCAAGTTCTGTTTTTGTGCAAAACACATGCCAGTTCTGTTTTTGTGCAAAACACTGGCAGACCCTGTTCTTGTGTAAAACACTGGCAGGCCCTGTCCTTGTACAAAACACTTACAGGCTCTGTTCTTGTGCAAAACACTTGAAGGCCCTGTTCTTGTTCAAAACACTTGCAGGCCCTGTTCTTGTTCAAAACACTTACAGGCCCTGTTCTTGTTCAAAACACTTGCAGGCCCTGTTCTTGTGCAAAACACTTGCAGGCGCTATTCCTCTTGAAAATACTGGCAGGCCCTGTTGTGAAAAACACTTGGAGGCTCTCTTTTTCTTCAAAGCAATTTCAGGCCCTGTTGTGAAAAACACTTTTAGGACCTGTTTTTGTGCAATACACTTTCAGACCCTGTTCTTGTGCAAAAAAGTTGCAACCTCTGTTTTTGTGCAAAACACTGGCAGACCCTGTTCTTGTGTAAAACACTGGCAGGCCCTGTTCTTGTGCAAAACACTGGCAGACCCTGTTCTTGTGTAAAACACTGGCAGGCCCTGTTCTTGTGCAAAACACTTGCAGGCCCTGTTCTTGTTCAAAACACTGGCAGGCCCTGTTTTTGTGCAATACACTTTCAGACCCTGTTCTTGTGCAAAATAGTTGCAAGCTCTGTTTTTATTCAAAAGACTTGCAGGCTCTGTTCTTGTGCAAAACACTTGAAGCCATTTTGGTTGTGCAAAACACTCACAATCCCTGTACCCCTTGAAAACACTTTCAGGCCTTGTTGTGCAAAACACTTGCAGGTCCTGTTCCTCTGGAAAACATTTTCAGGTCCTGTTCTTGTGCAAAACACATGCAAGTTCTGTTTTTGTGTAAAACACTGGCAGGCCCTGTTCTTGTGTAAAACACTGGCAGGCCCTGTTCTTGTGCAAAACACATGCAAGTTCTGTTCTTGTTCAAAACACTTGCAGGTCCTGTCCTTGTGCAAAACACTTGCAGGCCCTGTTCTTCTATTAAACACTTGCAGGCCCTATTCCTCTTGAAAATACTGGCAGGCCGTGTTGTGAAAAACACTTGGAGGCTCTCTTTTTGTTCAAAACACTTTCAGGCCCTATTGTTGTGAAAAACACTTTTAGGACCTGTTCTTGTTCAAAACACTTGCAGGCCCTGTTCTTGTGCAAAACACTTGCAAGTTCTGTTTTTGTGCAAAACACATGCCAGTTCTGTTTTTGTGCAATACACTTTCAGACCCTGTTCTTGTGCAAAAAAGTTGCAAGCTCTGTTTTTGTGCAAAACACTTGCAGGCTCTGTTCTTGTTCAAAACACTTGCAAGTTCTGTTTTTGTGGAAAACACATGCAAGTTCTGTTTTTGTGCAAAACACTGGCAGACCCTGTTCTTGTGTAAAACACTGGCAGGCCCTGTTCTTGTGCAAAACACATGCAAGTTCTGTTCTTGTTCAAAACACTTGCAGGTCCTGTCCTTGTACAAAACACTTGCAGGCTCTGTTCTTCTTCAAAACACTTGCAGGCCCTGTTCTTGTGCAAAACACTTGAAGGCCCTGTTCTTGTTCAAAACACTTGCAGGCGCTATTCCTCTTGAAAATACTGGCAGGCCCTGTTGTGAAAAACACTTGGAGGCTCTCTTTTTGTTCAAAACACTTTCAGGCCCTCTTGTGAAAAACACTTTTAGGACCTGTTTTTGTGCAATACACTTTCAGACCCTGTTCTTGTGCAAAAAAGTTGCAAGCTCTGTTTTTGTGCAAAACACTTGCAGGCTCTGTTCTTGTTCAAAACACTTGCAAGTTCTGTTTTTGTGGAAAACACTGGCAGGCCCTGTTCTTGTGCAAAACACTTGCAGGCCCTGTTCTTGTGCAATACACTTTCAGACCCTGTTCTTGTGCAAAACACTTGCAGGGCCTGTTCTTGTGCAATACACTTTCAGACCCTGTTCTTGTGCAAAACACTTGCAGGCCCTGTTCTTGTTCAAAACACTGGCAGGCCCTGTTTTTGTGCAAAACACTTGAAGGCCCTGTTCTTGTTCAAAACACTTGCAGGCGCTATTCCTCTTGAAAATACTGGCAGGCCGTGTTGTGAAAAACACTTGGAGGCTCTCTTTTTGTTCAAAACACTTTCAGGCCCTGTTGTGAAAAACACTTTTAGGACCTGTTCTTGTGCAATACACTTTCAGACCCTCTTGAAAATACTGGCAGGGATTGTTGTTGTCCAAAATAGTTGCAAGCTCTGATCTTGTTCAAAACACTTGCAGGCCCTGTTTTTGTGCAAAACACATGCAAGTTCTGTTTTTGTGCAAAACACTGGCAGGCCCTGTTCTTGTTCAAAACACTTGCAAGTCCTGTTCTTGTGCAAAATAGTTGCAAGCTCTGTTCTTGTTAAAAACACTTGCAGGCCCTGTTCTTGTGCAAAACACTTGAAGGCCCTGTTCTTGTTCAAAACACTTGCAGGCGCTATTCCTCTTGAAAATACTGGCAGGCCGTGTTGTGAAAAACACTTGGAGGCTCTCTTTTTGTTCAAAACACTTTCAGGCCCTGTTGTGAAAAACACTTTTAGGACCTGTTCTTGTGCAAAACACTTGCAGGCCCTGTTCTTGTTCGAAACACTTGAAGGCACTGTTCTTGTGTAAAACACTGGCAGGCCCTGTTCTTTTGCAAAACACTGGCAGGCCCTGTTTTCGTGCAAAACACTTGCAGGCACTGTTCCTCTGGAAAATGTTTGCAGGCCCTATTCTTGTGCAAAACACTTGCAGGCACTGTTCCTCTGGAAAACATTTGCAGGCCATGTTCTTGTGGAAAACACTTGTAGGTCCTGTTCTTGTTCAAAACACTTGAAGGCACTGTTCTTGTGTAAAACACTGGCAGGCCCTGTTCTTTTGCAAAACACTGGCAGGCCCTGTTTTCGTGCAAAACACTTGCAGGCACTGTTCCTCTGGAAAACGTTTGCAGGCCCTGTTCTTGTGCAAAACACTTGCAGGCCCTGTTCTTGTGCAAAACACTTGCAAGTCCTGTTCTTGTGCAAAATAGTTGCAAGCTCTGTTCTTGTTAAAAACACTTGCAGGCCCTGTTCTTGTGCAAAACACTTGAAGGCCCTGTTCTTGTTCAAAACACTTGCAGGCGCTATTCCTCTTGAAAATACTGGCAGGCCGTGTTGTGAAAAACACTTGGAGGCTCTCTTTTTGTTCAAAACACTTTCAGGCCCTGTTGTGAAAAACACTTTTAGGACCTGTTCTTGTGCAAAACACTTGCAGGCCCTGTTCTTGTTCAAAACACTTGAAGGCACTGTTCTTGTGTAAAACACTGGCAGGCCCTGTTCTTTTGCAAAACACTGGCAGGCCCTGTTTTCGTGCAAAACACTTGCAGGCACTGTTCCTCTGGAAAATGTTTGCAGGCCCTATTCTTGTGCAAAACACTTGCAGGCACTGTTCCTCTGGAAAACATTTGCAGGCCATGTTCTTGTGGAAAACACTTGTAGGTCCTGTTCTTGTTCAAAACACTTGAAGGCACTGTTCTTGTGTAAAACACTGGCAGGCCCTGTTCTTTTGCAAAACACTGGCAGGCCCTGTTTTCGTGCAAAACACTTGCAGGCACTGTTCCTCTGGAAAACGTTTGCAGGCCCTGTTCTTGTGCAAAACACTTGCAGGCCCTGTTCTTGTGCAAAACACTTGAAGGCCCTGTTCTTGTGCAAAACACATCCAAGTTCTGTTCTTGTTCAAAACACTTGCAGGCGCTATTCCTCTTGTGCAAAACACATGCCAGTTCTGTTTTTGTGCAAAACACTTGCAGGCCCTGTTCTTGTGCAATACACTTTCAGACCCTGTTCTTGTGCAAAACACTTGCAGGCCCTGTTCTTGTGCAATACACTTTCAGACCCTGTTCTTGTGCAAAACACTTGCAGGCCCTGTTCTTGTTCAAAACACTGGCAGGCCCTGTTTTTGTGCAAAACACTTGCAGCCATTTTTCATGTGCAAAACAATTGCAGGCCGTTTTCCTCTTGAAAATACTGGCAGGGATTGTTGTTGTCCAAAATAGTTGCAAGCTCTGATCTTGTTCAAAACACTTGCAGGCCCTGTTTTTGTGCAAAACACATGCAAGTTCTGTTCTTGTGCAAAACACTGGCAGGCCCTGTTCTTGTTCAAAACACTTGCAAGTCCTGTTCTTGTGCAAAATAGTTGCAAGCTCTGTTCTTGTTAAAAACACTTGCAGGCCCTGTTCTTGTGCAAAACACTTGAAGGCCCTGTTCTTGTTCAAAACACTTGCAGGCGCTATTCCTCTTGAAAATACTGGCAGGCCGTGTTGTGAAAAACACTTGGAGGCTCTCTTTTTGTTCAAAACACTTTCAGGCCCTGTTGTGAAAAACACTTTTAGGACCTGTTCTTGTGCAATACACTTTCAGACCCTGTTCTTGTGCAAAACACTTGCAGGCCCTGTTCTTGTTCAAAACACTTGAAGGCACTGTTCTTGTGTAAAACACTGGCAGGCCCTGTTCTTTTGCAAAACACTGGCAGGCCCTGTTTTCGTGCAAAACACTTGCAGGCACTGTTCCTCTGGAAAATGTTTGCAGGCCCTATTCTTGTGCAAAACACTTGCAGGCACTGTTCCTCTGGAAAACATTTGCAGGCCATGTTCTTGTGGAAAACACTTGTAGGTCCTGTTCTTGTTCAAAACACTTGAAGGCACTGTTCTTGTGTAAAACACTGGCAGGCCCTGTTCTTTTGCAAAACACTGGCAGGCCCTGTTTTCGTGCAAAACACTTGCAGGCACTGTTCCTCTGGAAAACGTTTGCAGGCCCTGTTCTTGTGCAAAACACTTGCAGGCCCTGTTCTTGTGCAAAACACTTGAAGGCCCTGTTCTTGTGCAAAACACATGCAAGTTCTGTTCTTGTTCAAAACACTTGCAGGCGCTATTCCTCTTGTGCAAAACACATGCCAGTTCTGTTTTTGTGCAAAACACTTGCAGGCCCTGTTCTTGTGCAATACACTTTCAGACCCTGTTCTTGTGCAAAACACTTGCAGGCCCTGTTCTTGTGCAATACACTTTCAGACCCTGTTCTTGTGCAAAACACTTGCAGGCCCTGTTCTTGTTCAAAACACTGGCAGGCCCTGTTTTTGTGCAAAACACTTGCAGCCATTTTTCATGTGCAAAACAATTGCAGGCCGTTTTCCTCTTGAAAATACTGGCAGGGATTGTTGTTGTCCAAAATAGTTGCAAGCTCTGATCTTGTTCAAAACACTTGCAGGCCCTGTTTTTGTTCAAAACACTTGCAAGTCCTGTTCTTGTGCAAAATAGTTGCAAGCTCTGTTCTTGTTAAAAACACTTGCAGGCCCTGTTCTTGTGCAAAACACTTGAAGGCTCTGTTCTTGTTCAAAACACTTGCAGGCACTATTCCTCTTGAAAATACTGGCAGGCCGTGTTGTGAAAAACACTTGGAGGCTCTCTTTTTGTTCAAAACACTTTCAGGCCCTGTTGTGAAAAACACTTTTAGGACCTGTTCTTGTGCAATACACTTTCAGACCCTGTTCTTGTGCAAAACACTTGCAGGCCCTGTTCTTGTTCAAAACACTTGAAGGCACTGTTCTTGTGTAAAACACTGGCAGGCCCTGTTCTTTTGCAAAACACTGGCAGGCCCTGTTTTCGTGCAAAACACTTGCAGGCACTGTTCCTCTGGAAAATGTTTGCAGGCCCTGTTCTTGTGCAAAACACTTGCAGGCACTGTTCCTCTGGAAAACATTTGCAGGCCATGTTCTTGTGGAAAACACTTGCAGGCCCTGTTCTTGTGCAAAACACTTGAAGGCTCTGTTCTTGTTCAAAACACTTGCAGGCGCTATTCCTCTTGAAAATACTGGCAGGCCGTGTTGTGAAAAACACTTGGAGGCTCTCTTTTTGTTCAAAACACTTTCAGGCCCTGTTGTGAAAAACACTTTTAGGACCTGTTCTTGTGCAATACACTTTCAGACCCTCTTGAAAATACTGGCAGGGATTGTTGTTGTCCAAAATAGTTGCAAGCTCTGATCTTGTTCAAAACACTTGGAGGCCCTGTTTTTGTGCAAAACACATGGAAGTTCTGTTTTTGTGCAAAACACTGGCAGGCCCTGTTCTTGTTCAAAACACTTGCAAGTCCTGTTCTTGTGCAAAATAGTTGCAAGCTCTGTTCTTGTTAAAAACACTTGCAGGCCCTGTTCTTGTGCAAAACACTTGAAGGCCCTGTTCTTGTTCAAAACACTTGCAGGCGCTATTCCTCTTGAAAATACTGGCAGGCCGTGTTGTGAAAAACACTTGGAGGCTCTCTTTTTGTTCAAAACACTTTCAGGCCCTGTTGTGAAAAACACTTTTAGGACCTGTTCTTGTGCAAAACACTTGCAGGTCCTATTCTTGTGCAAAATAGTTGCAAGCTCTGTTCTTGTTAAAAACACTTGAAGGCACTGTTCTTGTGTAAAACACTGGCAGGCCCTGTTCTTGTTCAAAACACTTGAAGGCACTGTTCTTGTGTAAAACACTGGCAGGCCCTGTTGTTTTGCAAAACACTTGAAGGCACTGTTCTTGTGTAAAACACTGGCAGGCCCTGTTCTTTTGCAAAACACTGGAAGGCCCTGTTTTCGTGCAAAACACTTGCTTGTCCTGTTCTTGTTCAAACCACTTGCAGGCCCTGTTCTTCTATTAAACACTTGCAGGCCCTATTCCTCTTGAAAATACTGGCAGGCCGTGTTGTGAAAAACACTTGGAGGCTCATTTTGTTCAAAACACTTTCAGGCCCTGTTCTTGTGAAAAACACTTTTAGGACCTGTTCTTGTGCAATACACTTTCAGACCCTGTTCTTGTGCAAAACACTTGCAGGATCTGTTCTTGTTCAAAACACTTGCAGGCCCTGTTCTTGTGCAAAACACTTGCAAGTTCTGTTTTTGTGCAAAACACATGAAAGTTCTGTTTTTGTGCAAAACACATGCCAGTTCTGTTCTTGTGCAAAACACTTGCAGGCGCTATTCCTCTTGAAAATACTGGCAGGCCCTGTTGTGAAAAACACTTGCAGGCTCTGTTCTTGTTCAAAACACTTGCAGGCCCTGTTCTTGTGCAAAACACTTGCAAGTTCTGTTTTTGTGCAAAACACATGCCAGTTCTGTTTTTGTGCAAAACACTGGCAGACCCTGTTCTTGTGTAAAACACTGGCAGGCCCTGTCCTTGTACAAAACACTTACAGGCTCTGTTCTTGTGCAAAACACTTGAAGGCCCTGTTCTTGTTCAAAACACTTGCAGGCCCTGTTCTTGTTCAAAACACTTACAGGCCCTGTTCTTGTTCAAAACACTTGCAGGCCCTGTTCTTGTGCAAAACACTTGCAGGCGCTATTCCTCTTGAAAATACTGGCAGGCCCTGTTGTGAAAAACACTTGGAGGCTCTCTTTTTCTTCAAAGCAATTTCAGGCCCTGTTGTGAAAAACACTTTTAGGACCTGTTTTTGTGCAATACACTTTCAGACCCTGTTCTTGTGCAAAAAAGTTGCAACCTCTGTTTTTGTGCAAAACACTGGCAGACCCTGTTCTTGTGTAAAACACTGGCAGGCCCTGTTCTTGTGCAAAACACTGGCAGACCCTGTTCTTGTGTAAAACACTGGCAGGCCCTGTTCTTGTGCAAAACACTTGCAGGCCCTGTTCTTGTTCAAAACACTGGCAGGCCCTGTTTTTGTGCAATACACTTTCAGACCCTGTTCTTGTGCAAAATAGTTGCAAGCTCTGTTTTTATTCAAAAGACTTGCAGGCTCTGTTCTTGTGCAAAACACTTGAAGCCATTTTGGTTGTGCAAAACACTCACAATCCCTGTACCCCTTGAAAACACTTTCAGGCCTTGTTGTGCAAAACACTTGCAGGTCCTGTTCCTCTGGAAAACATTTTCAGGTCCTGTTCTTGTGCAAAACACATGCAAGTTCTGTTTTTGTGTAAAACACTGGCAGGCCCTGTTCTTGTGTAAAACACTGGCAGGCCCTGTTCTTGTGCAAAACACATGCAAGTTCTGTTCTTGTTCAAAACACTTGCAGGTCCTGTCCTTGTGCAAAACACTTGCAGGCCCTGTTCTTCTATTAAACACTTGCAGGCCCTATTCCTCTTGAAAATACTGGCAGGCCGTGTTGTGAAAAACACTTGGAGGCTCTCTTTTTGTTCAAAACACTTTCAGGCCCTATTGTTGTGAAAAACACTTTTAGGACCTGTTCTTGTTCAAAACACTTGCAGGCCCTGTTCTTGTGCAAAACACTTGCAAGTTCTGTTTTTGTGCAAAACACATGCCAGTTCTGTTTTTGTGCAATACACTTTCAGACCCTGTTCTTGTGCAAAAAAGTTGCAAGCTCTGTTTTTGTGCAAAACACTTGCAGGCTCTGTTCTTGTTCAAAACACTTGCAAGTTCTGTTTTTGTGGAAAACA
Organism: Arizona elegans; assembly: GCA_022577455.1. NCBI lineage: Eukaryota > Metazoa > Chordata > Lepidosauria > Squamata > Colubridae > Arizona > Arizona elegans. The sequence continues at coordinate 2,342,305 of JAKOOJ010000054.1, forward strand.
CATGCAAGTTCTGTTTTTGTGCAAAACACTGGCAGACCCTGTTCTTGTGTAAAACACTGGCAGGCCCTGTTCTTGTGCAAAACACATGCAAGTTCTGTTCTTGTTCAAAACACTTGCAGGTCCTGTCCTTGTACAAAACACTTGCAGGCTCTGTTCTTCTTCAAAACACTTGCAGGCCCTGTTCTTGTGCAAAACACTTGAAGGCCCTGTTCTTGTTCAAAACACTTGCAGGCGCTATTCCTCTTGAAAATACTGGCAGGCCCTGTTGTGAAAAACACTTGGAGGCTCTCTTTTTGTTCAAAACACTTTCAGGCCCTCTTGTGAAAAACACTTTTAGGACCTGTTTTTGTGCAATACACTTTCAGACCCTGTTCTTGTGCAAAAAAGTTGCAAGCTCTGTTTTTGTGCAAAACACTTGCAGGCTCTGTTCTTGTTCAAAACACTTGCAAGTTCTGTTTTTGTGGAAAACACTGGCAGGCCCTGTTCTTGTGCAAAACACTTGCAGGCCCTGTTCTTGTGCAATACACTTTCAGACCCTGTTCTTGTGCAAAACACTTGCAGGGCCTGTTCTTGTGCAATACACTTTCAGACCCTGTTCTTGTGCAAAACACTTGCAGGCCCTGTTCTTGTTCAAAACACTGGCAGGCCCTGTTTTTGTGCAAAACACTTGAAGGCCCTGTTCTTGTTCAAAACACTTGCAGGCGCTATTCCTCTTGAAAATACTGGCAGGCCGTGTTGTGAAAAACACTTGGAGGCTCTCTTTTTGTTCAAAACACTTTCAGGCCCTGTTGTGAAAAACACTTTTAGGACCTGTTCTTGTGCAATACACTTTCAGACCCTCTTGAAAATACTGGCAGGGATTGTTGTTGTCCAAAATAGTTGCAAGCTCTGATCTTGTTCAAAACACTTGCAGGCCCTGTTTTTGTGCAAAACACATGCAAGTTCTGTTTTTGTGCAAAACACTGGCAGGCCCTGTTCTTGTTCAAAACACTTGCAAGTCCTGTTCTTGTGCAAAATAGTTGCAAGCTCTGTTCTTGTTAAAAACACTTGCAGGCCCTGTTCTTGTGCAAAACACTTGAAGGCCCTGTTCTTGTTCAAAACACTTGCAGGCGCTATTCCTCTTGAAAATACTGGCAGGCCGTGTTGTGAAAAACACTTGGAGGCTCTCTTTTTGTTCAAAACACTTTCAGGCCCTGTTGTGAAAAACACTTTTAGGACCTGTTCTTGTGCAAAACACTTGCAGGCCCTGTTCTTGTTCGAAACACTTGAAGGCACTGTTCTTGTGTAAAACACTGGCAGGCCCTGTTCTTTTGCAAAACACTGGCAGGCCCTGTTTTCGTGCAAAACACTTGCAGGCACTGTTCCTCTGGAAAATGTTTGCAGGCCCTATTCTTGTGCAAAACACTTGCAGGCACTGTTCCTCTGGAAAACATTTGCAGGCCATGTTCTTGTGGAAAACACTTGTAGGTCCTGTTCTTGTTCAAAACACTTGAAGGCACTGTTCTTGTGTAAAACACTGGCAGGCCCTGTTCTTTTGCAAAACACTGGCAGGCCCTGTTTTCGTGCAAAACACTTGCAGGCACTGTTCCTCTGGAAAACGTTTGCAGGCCCTGTTCTTGTGCAAAACACTTGCAGGCCCTGTTCTTGTGCAAAACACTTGCAAGTCCTGTTCTTGTGCAAAATAGTTGCAAGCTCTGTTCTTGTTAAAAACACTTGCAGGCCCTGTTCTTGTGCAAAACACTTGAAGGCCCTGTTCTTGTTCAAAACACTTGCAGGCGCTATTCCTCTTGAAAATACTGGCAGGCCGTGTTGTGAAAAACACTTGGAGGCTCTCTTTTTGTTCAAAACACTTTCAGGCCCTGTTGTGAAAAACACTTTTAGGACCTGTTCTTGTGCAAAACACTTGCAGGCCCTGTTCTTGTTCAAAACACTTGAAGGCACTGTTCTTGTGTAAAACACTGGCAGGCCCTGTTCTTTTGCAAAACACTGGCAGGCCCTGTTTTCGTGCAAAACACTTGCAGGCACTGTTCCTCTGGAAAATGTTTGCAGGCCCTATTCTTGTGCAAAACACTTGCAGGCACTGTTCCTCTGGAAAACATTTGCAGGCCATGTTCTTGTGGAAAACACTTGTAGGTCCTGTTCTTGTTCAAAACACTTGAAGGCACTGTTCTTGTGTAAAACACTGGCAGGCCCTGTTCTTTTGCAAAACACTGGCAGGCCCTGTTTTCGTGCAAAACACTTGCAGGCACTGTTCCTCTGGAAAACGTTTGCAGGCCCTGTTCTTGTGCAAAACACTTGCAGGCCCTGTTCTTGTGCAAAACACTTGAAGGCCCTGTTCTTGTGCAAAACACATCCAAGTTCTGTTCTTGTTCAAAACACTTGCAGGCGCTATTCCTCTTGTGCAAAACACATGCCAGTTCTGTTTTTGTGCAAAACACTTGCAGGCCCTGTTCTTGTGCAATACACTTTCAGACCCTGTTCTTGTGCAAAACACTTGCAGGCCCTGTTCTTGTGCAATACACTTTCAGACCCTGTTCTTGTGCAAAACACTTGCAGGCCCTGTTCTTGTTCAAAACACTGGCAGGCCCTGTTTTTGTGCAAAACACTTGCAGCCATTTTTCATGTGCAAAACAATTGCAGGCCGTTTTCCTCTTGAAAATACTGGCAGGGATTGTTGTTGTCCAAAATAGTTGCAAGCTCTGATCTTGTTCAAAACACTTGCAGGCCCTGTTTTTGTGCAAAACACATGCAAGTTCTGTTCTTGTGCAAAACACTGGCAGGCCCTGTTCTTGTTCAAAACACTTGCAAGTCCTGTTCTTGTGCAAAATAGTTGCAAGCTCTGTTCTTGTTAAAAACACTTGCAGGCCCTGTTCTTGTGCAAAACACTTGAAGGCCCTGTTCTTGTTCAAAACACTTGCAGGCGCTATTCCTCTTGAAAATACTGGCAGGCCGTGTTGTGAAAAACACTTGGAGGCTCTCTTTTTGTTCAAAACACTTTCAGGCCCTGTTGTGAAAAACACTTTTAGGACCTGTTCTTGTGCAATACACTTTCAGACCCTGTTCTTGTGCAAAACACTTGCAGGCCCTGTTCTTGTTCAAAACACTTGAAGGCACTGTTCTTGTGTAAAACACTGGCAGGCCCTGTTCTTTTGCAAAACACTGGCAGGCCCTGTTTTCGTGCAAAACACTTGCAGGCACTGTTCCTCTGGAAAATGTTTGCAGGCCCTATTCTTGTGCAAAACACTTGCAGGCACTGTTCCTCTGGAAAACATTTGCAGGCCATGTTCTTGTGGAAAACACTTGTAGGTCCTGTTCTTGTTCAAAACACTTGAAGGCACTGTTCTTGTGTAAAACACTGGCAGGCCCTGTTCTTTTGCAAAACACTGGCAGGCCCTGTTTTCGTGCAAAACACTTGCAGGCACTGTTCCTCTGGAAAACGTTTGCAGGCCCTGTTCTTGTGCAAAACACTTGCAGGCCCTGTTCTTGTGCAAAACACTTGAAGGCCCTGTTCTTGTGCAAAACACATGCAAGTTCTGTTCTTGTTCAAAACACTTGCAGGCGCTATTCCTCTTGTGCAAAACACATGCCAGTTCTGTTTTTGTGCAAAACACTTGCAGGCCCTGTTCTTGTGCAATACACTTTCAGACCCTGTTCTTGTGCAAAACACTTGCAGGCCCTGTTCTTGTGCAATACACTTTCAGACCCTGTTCTTGTGCAAAACACTTGCAGGCCCTGTTCTTGTTCAAAACACTGGCAGGCCCTGTTTTTGTGCAAAACACTTGCAGCCATTTTTCATGTGCAAAACAATTGCAGGCCGTTTTCCTCTTGAAAATACTGGCAGGGATTGTTGTTGTCCAAAATAGTTGCAAGCTCTGATCTTGTTCAAAACACTTGCAGGCCCTGTTTTTGTTCAAAACACTTGCAAGTCCTGTTCTTGTGCAAAATAGTTGCAAGCTCTGTTCTTGTTAAAAACACTTGCAGGCCCTGTTCTTGTGCAAAACACTTGAAGGCTCTGTTCTTGTTCAAAACACTTGCAGGCACTATTCCTCTTGAAAATACTGGCAGGCCGTGTTGTGAAAAACACTTGGAGGCTCTCTTTTTGTTCAAAACACTTTCAGGCCCTGTTGTGAAAAACACTTTTAGGACCTGTTCTTGTGCAATACACTTTCAGACCCTGTTCTTGTGCAAAACACTTGCAGGCCCTGTTCTTGTTCAAAACACTTGAAGGCACTGTTCTTGTGTAAAACACTGGCAGGCCCTGTTCTTTTGCAAAACACTGGCAGGCCCTGTTTTCGTGCAAAACACTTGCAGGCACTGTTCCTCTGGAAAATGTTTGCAGGCCCTGTTCTTGTGCAAAACACTTGCAGGCACTGTTCCTCTGGAAAACATTTGCAGGCCATGTTCTTGTGGAAAACACTTGTAGGTCCTGTTCTTGTTCAAAACACTTGAAGGCACTGTTCTTGTGTAAAACACTTGCAGGTCCTGTCCTTGTACAAAACACTTACAGGCTCTGTTCTTGTGCAAAACACTTGAAGGCCCTGTTCTTGTTCAAAACACTTGCAGGCCCTGTTCTTGTGCAAAACACTTGCAGGCGCTATTCCTCTTCAAAATACTGGCAGGCCCTGTTGTGAAAAACACTTGGAGGCTCTCTTTTTCTTCAAAGCAATTTCAGGCCCTGTTGTGAAAAACACTTTTAGGACCTGTTTTTGTGCAATACACTTTCAGACCCTGTTCTTGTGCAAAAAAGTTGCAACCTCTGTTTTTGTGCAAAACACTGGCAGACCCTGTTCTTGTGTAAAACACTGGCAGGCCCTGTTCTTGTGCAAAACACTTGCAGGCCCTGTTCTTGTTCAAAACACTGGCAGGCCCTGTTTTTGTGCAATACACTTTCAGACCCTGTTCTTGTGCAAAATAGTTGCAAGCTCTGTTTTTATTCAAAAGACTTGCAGGCTCTGTTCTTGTGCAAAACACTTGAAGCCATTTTGGTTGTGCAAAGCACTCACAATCCCTGTTCCCCTTGAAAACACTTGCAGGCCTTGTTGTGCAAAACACTTGCAGGTCCTGTTCCTCTGGAAAACATTTTCAGGTCCTGTTCTTGTGCAAAACACATGCAAGTTCTGTTTTTGTGTAAAACACTGGCAGGCCCTGTTCTTGTGTAAAACACTGGCAGGCCCTGTTCTTGTGCAAAACACATGCAAGTTCTGTTCTTGTTCAAAAATCTTGCAGGTCCTGTCCTTGTGCAAAACACTTGCAGGCCCTGTTCTTCTATTAAACACTTGCAGGCCCTATTCCTCTTGAAAATACTGGCAGGCCGTGTTGTGAAAAACACTTGGAGGCTCTCTTTTTGTTCAAAACACTTTCAGGCCCTGTTGTTGTGAAAAACACTTTTAGGACCTGTTCTTGTTCAAAACACTTGCAGGCCCTGTTCTTGTGCAAAACACTTGCAAGTTCTGTTTTTGTGCAAAACACATGCCAGTTCTGTTTTTGTGTAAAACACTGGCAGGCCCTGTTCTTGTGCAAAACACATGCAAGTTCTGTTCTTGTTCAAAACACTTGCAGGTCCTGTCCTTGTGCAAAACACTTGCAGGCCCTGTTCTTGTTCAAAACACTTGCAGGCGCTATTCCTCTTGAAAATACTGGCAGGCCGTGTTGTGAAAAACACTTGGAGGCTCTCTTTTTGTTCAAAACACTTTCAGGCCCTGTTGTGAAAAACACTTTTAGGACCTGTTCTTGTGCAATACACTTTCAGACCCTGTTCTTGTGCAAAACACTTGCAGGCCCTGTTCTTGTTCAAAACACTTGAAGGCACTGTTCTTGTGTAAAACACTGGCAGGCCCTGTTCTTTTGCAAAACACTGGCAGGCCCTGTTTTCGTGCAAAACACTTGCAGGCACTGTTCCTCTGGAAAATGTTTGCAGGCCCTATTCTTGTGCAAAACACTTGCAGGCACTGTTCCTCTGGAAAACATTTGCAGGCCATGTTCTTGTGGAAAACACTTGTAGGTCCTGTTCTTGTTCAAAACACTTGAAGGCACTGTTCTTGTGTAAAACACTGGCAGGCCCTGTTCTTTTGCAAAACACTGGCAGGCCCTGTTTTCGTGCAAAACACTTGCAGGCACTGTTCCTCTGGAAAACGTTTGCAGGCCCTGTTCTTGTGCAAAACACTTGCAGGCCCTGTTCTTGTGCAAAACACTTGAAGGCCCTGTTCTTGTGCAAAACACATGCAAGTTCTGTTCTTGTTCAAAACACTTGCAGGCGCTATTCCTCTTGTGCAAAACACATGCCAGTTCTGTTTTTGTGCAAAACACTTGCAGGCCCTGTTCTTGTGCAATACACTTTCAGACCCTGTTCTTGTGCAAAACACTTGCAGGCCCTGTTCTTGTGCAATACACTTTCAGACCCTGTTCTTGTGCAAAACACTTGCAGGCCCTGTTCTTGTTCAAAACACTGGCAGGCCCTGTTTTTGTGCAAAACACTTGCAGCCATTTTTCATGTGCAAAACAATTGCAGGCCGTTTTCCTCTTGAAAATACTGGCAGGGATTGTTGTTGTCCAAAATAGTTGCAAGCTCTGATCTTGTTCAAAACACTTGCAGGCCCTGTTTTTGTTCAAAACACTTGCAAGTCCTGTTCTTGTGCAAAATAGTTGCAAGCTCTGTTCTTGTTAAAAACACTTGCAGGCCCTGTTCTTGTGCAAAACACTTGAAGGCTCTGTTCTTGTTCAAAACACTTGCAGGCACTATTCCTCTTGAAAATACTGGCAGGCCGTGTTGTGAAAAACACTTGGAGGCTCTCTTTTTGTTCAAAACACTTTCAGGCCCTGTTGTGAAAAACACTTTTAGGACCTGTTCTTGTGCAATACACTTTCAGACCCTGTTCTTGTGCAAAACACTTGCAGGCCCTGTTCTTGTTCAAAACACTTGAAGGCACTGTTCTTGTGTAAAACACTGGCAGGCCCTGTTCTTTTGCAAAACACTGGCAGGCCCTGTTTTCGTGCAAAACACTTGCAGGCACTGTTCCTCTGGAAAATGTTTGCAGGCCCTGTTCTTGTGCAAAACACTTGCAGGCACTGTTCCTCTGGAAAACATTTGCAGGCCATGTTCTTGTGGAAAACACTTGTAGGTCCTGTTCTTGTTCAAAACACTTGAAGGCACTGTTCTTGTGTAAAACACTTGCAGGTCCTGTCCTTGTACAAAACACTTACAGGCTCTGTTCTTGTGCAAAACACTTGAAGGCCCTGTTCTTGTTCAAAACACTTGCAGGCCCTGTTCTTGTGCAAAACACTTGCAAGCGCTATTCCTCTTCAAAATACTGGCAGGCCCTGTTGTGAAAAACACTTGGAGGCTCTCTTTTTCTTCAAAGCAATTTCAGGCCCTGTTGTGAAAAACACTTTTAGGACCTGTTTTTGTGCAATACACTTTCAGACCCTGTTCTTGTGCAAAAAAGTTGCAACCTCTGTTTTTGTGCAAAACACTGGCAGACCCTGTTCTTGTGTAAAACACTGGCAGGCCCTGTTCTTGTGCAAAACACTTGCAGGCCCTGTTCTTGTTCAAAACACTGGCAGGCCCTGTTTTTGTGCAATACACTTTCAGACCCTGTTCTTGTGCAAAATAGTTGCAAGCTCTGTTTTTATTCAAAAGACTTGCAGGCTCTGTTCTTGTGCAAAACACTTGAAGCCATTTTGGTTGTGCAAAGCACTCACAATCCCTGTTCCCCTTGAAAACACTTGCAGGCCTTGTTGTGCAAAACACTTGCAGGTCCTGTTCCTCTGGAAAACATTTTCAGGTCCTGTTCTTGTGCAAAACACATGCAAGTTCTGTTTTTGTGTAAAACACTGGCAGGCCCTGTTCTTGTGTAAAACACTGGCAGGCCCTGTTCTTGTGCAAAACACATGCAAGTTCTGTTCTTGTTCAAAACACTTGCAGGTCCTGTCCTTGTGCAATACACTTTCAGACCCTGTTCTTGTGCAAAAAAGTTGCAAGCTCTGTTTTTGTGCAAAACACTTGCAGGCTCTGTTCTTGTTCAAAACACTTGCAGGCGCTATTCCTCTTGAAAATACTGGCAGGCCCTTTTGTGAAAAACACTTGGAGGCTCTCTTTTTGTTCAAAACACTTTCAGGCCCTGTTGTTGTGAAAAACACTTTTAGGACCTGTTCTTGTTCAAAACACTTGCAGGCCCTGTTCTTGTGCAAAACACTTGCAAGTTCTGTTTTTGTGGAAAACACATGCAAGTTCTGTTTTTGTGCAAAACACTGGCAGACCCTGTTCTTGTGTAAAAGACTGGCAGGCCCTGTTCTTGTGCAAAACACATGCAAGTTCTGTTCTTGTTCAAAACACTTGCAGGTCCTGTCCTTGTACAAAACACTTGCAGGCTCTGTTCTTCTTCAAAACACTTGCAGGCCCTGTTCTTGTGCAAAACACTTTCAGGCCCTGTTCTTGTTCAAAACACTTGCAGGCGCTATTCCTCTTGAAAATACTGGCAGGCCCTGTTGTGAAAAACACTTGGAGGCTCTCTTTTTGTTCAAAACACTTTCAGGCCCTCTTGTGAAAAACACTTTTAGGGCCTGTTTTTGTGCAATACACTTTCAGACCCTGTTCTTGTGCAAAAAAGTTGCAAGCTCTGTTTTTGTGCAAAACACTTGCAGGCTCTGTTCTTGTTCAAAACACTTGCAAGTTCTGTTTTTGTGGAAAACACTGGCAGGCCCTGTTCTTGTGCAAAACACTTGCAGGCCCTGTTCTTGTGCAATACACTTTCAGACCCTGTTCTTGTGCAAAACACTTGCAGGCCCTGTTCTTGTGCAATACACTTTCAGACCCTGTTCTTGTGCAAAACACTGGCAGGCCCTGTTCTTGTGCAAAACACTTGCAGGCCCTGTTCTTCTATTAAACACTTGCAGGCCCTATTCCTCTTGAAAATACTGGCAGGCCGTGTTGTGAAAAACACTTGGAGGCTCTCTTTTTGTTCAAAACACTTTCAGGCCCTGTTCTTGTGAAAAACACTTTTAGGACCTGTTCTTGTGCAATACACTTTCAGACCCTGTTCTTGTGCAAAACACTTGCAGGCGCTATTCCTCTTGAAAATACTGGCAGGCCCTTTTGTGAAAAACACTTGGAGGCTCTCTTTTTGTTCAAAACACTTTCAGGCCCTGTTGTTGTGAAAAACACTTTTAGGACCTGTTCTTGTTCAAAACACTTGCAGGCCCTGTTCTTGTGCAAAACACTTGCAAGTTCTGTTTTTGTGCAAAACACATGCCAGTTCTGTTTTTGTGCAAAACACTGGCAGACCCTGTTCTTGTGTAAAACACTGGCAGGCCCTGTTCTTGTGCAAAACACATGCAAGTTCTGTTCTTGTTCAAAACACTTGCAGGTCCTGTCCTTGTACAAAACACTTACAGGCTCTGTTCTTGTGCAAAACACTTGAAGGCCCTGTTCTTGTTCAAAACACTTGCAGGCCCTGTTCTTGTGCAAAACACTTGCAGGCGCTATTCCTCTTCAAAATACTGGCAGGCCCTGTTGTGAAAAACACTTGGAGGCTCTCTTTTTCTTCAAAGCAATTTCAGGCCCTGTTGTGAAAAACACTTTTAGGACCTGTTTTTGTGCAATACACTTTCAGACCCTGTTCTTGTGCAAAAAAGTTGCAACCTCTGTTTTTGTGCAAAACACTGGCAGACCCTGTTCTTGTGTAAAACACTGGCAGGCCCTGTTCTTGTGCAAAACACTGGCAGACCCTGTTCTTGTGTAAAACACTGGCAGGCCCTGTTCTTGTGCAAAACACTTGCAGGCCCTGTTCTTGTTCAAAACACTGGCAGGCCCTGTTTTTGTGCAATACACTTTCAGACCCTGTTCTTGTGCAAAATAGTTGCAAGCTCTGTTTTTATTCAAAAGACTTGCAGGCTCTGTTCTTGTGCAAAACACTTGAAGCCATTTTGGTTGTGCAAAACACTCACAATCCCTGTTCCCCTTGAAAACACTTGCAGGCCTTGTTGTGCAAAACACTTGCAGGTCCTGTTCCTCTGGAAAACATTTTCAGGTCCTGTTCTTGTGCAAAACACATGCAAGTTCTGTTTTTGTGTAAAACACTGGCAGGCCCTGTTCTTGTGTAAAACACTGGCAGGCCCTGTTCTTGTGCAAAACACATGCAAGTTCTGTTCTTGTTCAAAACACTTGCAGGTCCTGTCCTTGTGCAAAACACTTGCAGGCCCTGTTCTTCTATTAAACACTTGCAGGCCCTATTCCTCTTGAAAATACTGGCAGGCCGTGTTGTGAAAAACACTTGGAGGCTCTCTTTTTGTTCAAAACACTTTCAGGCCCTGTTGTTGTGAAAAACACTTTTAGGACCTGTTCTTGTTCAAAACACTTGCAGGCCCTGTTCTTGTGCAAAACACTTGCAGGCCCTGTTCTTGTTCAAAACACTTGAAGGCACTGTTCTTGTGTAAAACACTGGCAGGCCCTGTTCTTTTGCAAAACACTGGAAGGCCCTGTTTTCGTGCAAAACACTTGCAGGCACTGTTCCTCTGGAAAATGTTTGCAGGCCCTGTTCTTGTGCAAAACACTTGCAGGCACTGTTCCTCTGGAAAACATTTGCAGGCCATGTTCTTGTGGAAAACACTTGTAGGTCCTGTTCTTGTGCAAAACACTTGCAGGCCCTGTTCTTGTTCAAAACACTTGAAGGCACTGTTCTTGTGTAAAACACTGGCAGGCCCTGTTCTTGTGCAAAACACTGGCAGGTCCTGTCCTTGTACAAAACACTTGCAGGCTCTGTTCTTGTTCAAAACACTTGCAGGCCCTGTTCTTGTGCAAAACACTTGAAGGCCCTGTTCTTGTTCAAAACACTTGCAGGCGCTATTCCTCTTGAAAATACTGGCAGGCCCTGTTGTGAAAAACACTTGGAGGCTCTCTTTTTGTTCAAAACACTTTCAGGCCCTGTTGTGAAAAACACTTTTAGGGCCTGTTTTTGTGCAATACACTTTCAGACCCTGTTCTTGTGCAAAAAAGTTGCAAGCTCTGTTTTTGTGCAAAACACTTGCAGGCTCTGTTCTTGTTCAAAACACTTGCAAGTTCTGTTTTTGTGGAAAACACTGGCAGGCCCTGTTCTTGTGCAAAACACTTGCAGGCCCTGTTTTTGTGCAAAACACTTGCAGCCATTTTTCATGTGCAAAACAATTGCAGGCCGTTTTCCTCTTGAAAATACTGGCAGGGATTGTTGTTGTCCAAAATAGTTGCAAGCTCTGATCTTGTTCAAAACACTTGCAGGCCCTGTTTTTATGCAAAACACATGCAAGTTCTGTTTTTGTGCAAAACACTGGCAGGCCCTGTTCTTGTGTAAAACACTGGCAGGTCTTGTTCTTGTGCAATACACTTTCAGACCCTGTTCTTGTGCAAAACACTTGCAGGCCCTGTTCTTGTTCAAAACACTGGCAGGCCCTGTTTTTGTGAAAAACACTTTTAGGACCTGTTCTTGTGCAATACACTTTCAGACCCTGTTCTTGTGCAAAACACTTGCAGGATCTGTTTTTTTGGAAACCACATGCAAGTTCTGTTTTTGTGCAAAACACTGGCAGACCCTGTTCTTGTGTAAAACACTGGCAGGCCCTGTTCTTGTGCAAAACACTTGCAGGCCCTGTTCTTGTGCAATACACTTTCAGACCCTGTTCTTGTGCAAAACACTTGCAGGCCCTGTTCTTGTTCAAAACACTGGCAGGCCCTGTTTTTGTGCAAAACACTTGCTTGTCCTGTTCTTGTTCAAACCACTTGCAGGCCCTGTTCTTCTATTAAACACTTGCAGGCCCTATTCCTCTTGAAAATACTGGCAGGCCGTGTTGTGAAAAACACTTGGAGGCTCTCTTTTTTTTTTTTTTTTTTAAATTTTTATTAATAATAAAAAAAATAAACAAAACCAACATGAATACATTAAACAGCATACAAGACAAACAAACATCAATTCAGTCCAATGACTGACTCTTAGAAGTTACTACAACGGTGGGTTATTTTTCATATTTCTATTTGTATCAATATCTACAATCACCTGTTTACATGGTCATATATGTATATATATAATTAATTCCTTATTTATTTCTATGCATTTCTATTAAATAGTCAAAAATTATCTTTGTATTCCTATTTTTCCTTCCAGCCAGCTGTACCATCTTTGCCATACTAAATAGTAATCAGTATCGTCTTTCTCTTGTATTTCTTTTGTAAGCTTATCCAATTCTGCACATTCTGTAATTTTAGCTATTATTTTGTCTTCTGTGGGTAACTGTTCAGATTTCCAATGTTGGGCAAATAGTATACGTGCTGCTGTGAGGATATGAGTGATCAGGTATTTTATTTCTTTGGTATAGTTTGCTGTGATTATTCCCAATAAGAAGGTTTCCGGTCTCATTTCAAGTTTTTGTTTTGTGATTTCTTCAATCATTGTTTTAATTTGTTGCCAGTATTGTTTTGCCCTTCGGCATAGCCACCAGAGATGATAATATGTCCCTTTCTGTGATTTACATTTCCAGCACATTGGAGATGTATTTGGGAACATTTTGGCTAGGCGCGCCGGCGGGAGGTGCCATCGGTAGAACATTTTGTAAAGGTTTTCCTTGTATGGTATGGACAATGTCATCTTATAATTTATCTTCCACAAATTCTCCCACTTATCCAATTCAATAGTATATCCTATGTTTTTGGCCCATGTTATCATATTCTCTTTGACAACCTCCTCTTCCAATTTGTATTTTAATAGGTACTTATAGATTTTGGTGATCATTTTCTCATCTGTACTTTGTAATATTTTATCCAATTCATTTGGTTCATTTTGGAATCCGAATTGTGCCCGATCAGTTTTATATCTTGATTCTATTTGCATGTATGGCCACCAATCAATGTCTATACCCTGATTTTGTAGTTCTTGTCTTGTTTGTAATTCTCCTTCACTGTTCAATAATTCTTTATAAGTCCTCATTTTATCTATATCCATGGCATTGGGATATATTTGTGCTTCCATTGTCGATAGCCATCGTGGGATCTTGGTATAATGTTTCCTAACCTCTTGCCATGATTTATACAGTGATTCTCTGATAATATGTTGCTGAAAGTATCCATGGTGCTTATCCTTTCCCTCCCACAGAAAGGCGTGCCATCCGCGCTGTAATTCAAAGCCCTCTAGTGATAGCATTCTTTTATTCTTAAGGTCTATCCAGTCCCTTATCCAATTTAGCGACGCTGCTTTGTAGTATAGCTCCCAGTCCGGTAGGCCTAAACCTCCTTTTTCCCGAGTATCCTGCATACATTTTATTTTGATTCTGGCCCTTTTCCCATTCCAAATAAATTTTGTTATTATTTTATTAAGGTCCTTAAAGAAGTTCTTTCCTGGCCAAATTGGGGTTACTTGGAAGAGGTAGAGTAATCTAGGCAGTATATTCATTTTTATGGATGCAATTTTCCCTAGGAATGACAGTTGTAATTTGTTCCACGTTTCCAGGTCTTTCCTGATTTGTTTCATTAATTTATTGTAGTTGTCTTCTCTAATTGTTATTGCTTTAGCAGTAAGCCAGATTCCTAGATACTTTATTCTCTTTACAATTTGTATTCCTAATTTGTCCTCTAGTTTTGTCTCTTGTACCTTTGTCAAATTCTTTGTTAATACTTTGGTTTTTTGTTTGTTAATTTTAAGCCCTGCGACTCTTCCATATTCCTCTATCTTCGTTAGAAGTTTGGTTCCTGTTGTTTCTGGTTGCTCCATTATAAATACCACGTCATTGGCAAAGGCTTGCAATTTGTACTCTTCTTTCCGTGTTCTCAAACCTTTTATTTCGGCATCTTTCCTAATTTCATTTAATAATATTTCCAATGAGATTATGAACAATAGTGGCGATAAAGGGCAGCCTTGCCTCACACCTTTTTGTATATCTAGGTTTTCAGTCATATCTCCATTAATCATAATTTTGGCCGTTTGGAGGGAATATACTTTTCTAATCATTTGTAAGAATTTAGCACCAAAGTCCATGGTTTCTAGTTGCAATATGAGGAAGTTCCAATTTAAATTATCAAAGGCCTTTTGTGCGTCTAGGAAGATTAAGGCTGCTTGTTTATCACTTCTTTTCTCGTAGTATTCCAGGACGTTGATAATTGTTCTTATATTATTTCTGATCTGTCTTCTTGGAACAAAGCCATTCTGATCTGTATGTATGTATTTATGGATAATTGTTTTCAGTCTTTGCGTTATAACCAACATGAAGAGTTTATAGTCTACATTAAGCAATGAAATCGGTCTATAATTTTTAACTTGTGTAGGGTCTGTATCTTCTTTAGGGATGAGTGTAATAATGGTTTCAGTCCAGGATTTGGGAATTTCTGCTTCTAATAATGCATCATTGAGGACCTGGAGTAACAGTTCATCCATTGCATTTTGACAGTTTTTATAAAACTCCGTTGGTATTCCGTCCGGGCCTGGGACCTTGTTATTTTTTTGCTTTTTCCTTGCTTCCACCAGCTCAGACATCGTGATTGGTCTGTTTAGTGCTTCTCTGTGGGACTCCTCTAGTTTTATAATGTTTGTTTTACCTAGATATTCCTTAATGTCTTCATCCCGAATCTCTTCTTTCTTGTAGAGGCTTTGAAAAAAGTCTTTGACTATACGTTTTTTATCTAGGTTGGTATGGTATGTTTGTCCTGTCTCGTCCTGCAATTGAAATATTGTTCTCCTTTCTTTCTCTTTTTTCAATTTATACGCTAACCAGCGCCCCGTTTTGTTTGCATGTTCGAACTGTTTCTGTTTTGCTAATTTGATTTTCTGTGCGATTTCTGTCTGGGAAGTCAGATTGATTCTGTGTTTAGTAAGGTTTAATTTTCCTTTTATTGTTTTGTTTTGGGGGTCCTTCTGCAGTTCTAATTCATATGTTCTGAGTTCTTCTAACAATTTATTCCTTAACCGTTGTTTCTCTTTATTTTTTTTTGCCATATACGCGATTGTAAGACCTCTTATGTATGCTTTAATTGTGTCCCAAAGGTTTTGAAGCGATGTCTGTTCTTTAGTGTTTATTTGTAGGAACATTTTAACCTCTTTCTCAATCATTTGTATATATTCCTTATCTTTTATTATTCCCGTATCCATCATCCACCTCCTTTGCTTTCGATGTCCTTTCCATATTATTTTAATGGGGTTGTGATCTGCCCAGGTGTTCACTGCTATCTCGATATCTTTTACCTCCTCTCTGAGGTCTGAAGTCATCCAGGCCATGTCGATCCTAGACCATGACTGATGTGGGTTCGAATAATATGTGTACTGTTTCGTTTGCATGTTTGCCTCTCTCCATACGTCATGTAGGTGTAGTTCGTTGATCATATCTTTGAAAGGTTCCGGTAAGGTTTTCTTTCTGGTTTTACTTTGTTTATTACTCTGATAGTCTTTTTCTATGTCCGTGATTGCGTTAAAATCTCCTACTATACAGATAGTTTCATATTCCAGGTCTTTAATTATATTGTGTAATTTTTTAAAAAAGTCATTTTGGTTTCCGTTGGGTGCATATATGGATATTAGTAATATTGTTTTGGATTCTGTTTGTATTTCTATTATTAAGAAACGTCCTTCTATATCTGCATATATTTGTTTTGTTTTTAGATATTTCTTCACATATATTACAACTCCTCTCTTTTTTTGGTCTCCAAGAGCTGCGTATAGTCTTCCTAATCTTTGATTGTCCAGTAATTTTTGATGCTGTCTTTTAATATGTACCTCTTGGAGTGTTATAATATCCATATCTAGCTTTTGAAGTTTTGTAAATGTGTGTTTTCTTTTAGCTGATGAGTTAAGTCCGTTTATATTAATTGAAATAAGTTTTAGCTCTTTTTCCATCTCTCTTTATTTATTTATCTGTTGATTGCAGTCTTTTTGTGTTTCTAAGTATCATTTGTGTCTTTTCCCTCGCTCCCTCTCTCTCCATTCTTTCTCTTTCCAATCTTCTCCCCTCTTCTCGGTCTCTTTCTTCTTTCTCTGTCCGCTGCTCCTCTTGCCTCTTGGGACCCTCTTCTTTTCTACTCTCCTGCTCCTCCTCCAGGGCGAAGTGTTGGTCAAAGAAATCCTGTGCTTTTTCTACATTATCAATTCTATATTTTTTGTCTTCCCAGGAGATTAGTAGGCCCTCCGGTATTAGCCAGCGGAACTTTATTCTAAATTTGTTCAGCTGCGCCGTTAAAAAGTTGTAGTTCCTTCTTTGGTCCCTTGTCCTTTTTGGTATCTGTTTGAGGGTTAAAATTTCTTTTCCCTTATACATAGCTGTTTCCTCTCTCATTTTCCTATAGATCTCTTCTTTTAACGATTTTTTGGTGAATCTAATGTGTATTTCTTTTGGTAACTTGTTTCTCCGGGCGTAATTCGTGTGAACCCTATAGATTTCATCTATTCCGCTTCGAATCTCCTCCTTATCCCTCTGGGTCACTTTTGAAAATATCTCAGTCATGGTTTCTCCTAAATCCTCCTCCTTTTGCTCTTCTACATTCTGAAACCTCAGATAGAAGGATGCCTTCTCCATCTCAAGATATGATACGGTGTCCTCTAGGTCTTTATTTATGGCTGCTTGGTTGTATTCCATCTTCTCCATTCTCTTATTCGTATGTTCTATTCTCTCCTCCGCCTTATAAATCCTCTGTTCATTTTCCTCTATTTTGTGTTGCATCTTTCCTATCTTCTCATCCATGTTCTTAATATTATCCTTTATCTCTCCCACATCCGTCCTAAGTTCCTCATGATTTTTCCTTGTCTCTTCATGGTTGTGGGCTATGGTCTCTTGCATTTTATTCATTCCTTCCTGGATCATCGTTAATACGGAATGGATGTTTTGCATGCTAAGAGTGGGGGATGCTTTCTCTTTTTCCGTAGATTCCGCTATTTTCTGTTGTGCTGGAGAGGCTGTGAGTATCATCTGGTTTGATGGTATTTTCTTATTCAGCTTAGAAATTGTTGTTGAAGTTGTAGTTGCCATTAGTATTTCTTTTATTATCTTCTCCCAGATTTTCATATACTGATTACTATTTGGGCTATTATATTTCTTTTAGTATTTATGTTAGGTTAGTGGCTTTCAGTAATCCCGATAGTCCCAGGGAGATAAACAATTAGGGTAAATTTCCTTATCACACTATCACTGTCTATATATAAATTCTTTCTTTCACTTTTCAATATTTTATAGAGTTCTTCAATTCTTGATGGCTATTTTGCCTATGTTACTCTCTAAACATGGGGGTAAAATATAAAGGGAGGGAGTGAGGGAAAAGTCTAATACTTCAGCAATTCATCAATTAACTATCCTTATAATTAATTACTTACTGTCTTATTTAAACTTATTATTAATTACTATTTATCAAATCAATTACTCTTAATTACTGTCCTAGATTCGATTAATCTGTCTAATATAATTAAACATACAAAAACAATGTGATATTTAACTACCAAAATAAAATATAGCACTGAAGTTAATATAAATATATAAATATAATATAAATATATGTTTAAGGTAAATATGTAACTAAATCAACAACTATATATGTAGTATATAAGGTTATATATGAGATTTCAAAAACAGTAGATTAAATATTAATAGAGGCTCTCTTTTTGTTCAAAACACTTTCAGGCCCTGTTGTTGTGAAAAACACTTTTAGGACCTGTTCTTGTGCAATACACTTTCAGACCCTGTTCTTGTGCAAAACACTTGCAGGATCTGTTCTTGTTCAAAACACTTTCAGGCCCTGTTGTTGTGAAAAACACTTGTAGGTCCTGTTCTTGTGCAAAACACTTGCAGGCCCTGTTCTTTTTCAAAACACTTGAAGGCACTGTTCTTGTGTAAAACACTGGCAGGCCCTGTTCTTGTGCAAAACACTTGCAGGCCCTGTTCTTGTGCAATACACTTTCAGACCCTGTTCTTGTGCAAAACACTTGCAGGCCCTGTTCTTGTTCAAAACACTGGCAGGCCCTGTTTTTGTGCAAAACACTTGCAGCCATTTTTCATGTGCAAAACAATTGCAGGCCGTTTTCCTCTTGAAAATACTGGCAGGGATTGTTGTTGTCCAAAATAGTTGCAAGCTCTGATCTTGTTCAAAACACTTGCAGGCCCTGTTTTTGTGCAAAACACATGCAAGTTCTGTTCTTGTGCAAAACGCTTGCAGGCCCTGTTCTTGTGCAAAACACTTGCTTGTCCTGTTCTTGTTCAAAACACTTGCAGGTCCTGTTCTTGTGCAAAATAGTTGCAAGCTCTGTTCTTGTGCAATACACTTTCAGACCCTGTTCTTGTGCAAAACACTTGCAGGATCTGTTCTTGTTCAAAACACTTGCAGGCCCTGTTCTTGTGCAAAACTCTTGCAAGTTCTGTTTTTGTGCAAAACACATGCAGCCCCTGTTCTTGTGCAAAACACTTGAAGGCCCTGTTATTGTTCAAAACACTTGCAGGCCCTATTCCTCTTAAAAATACTGGTAGGCCCTGTTGTGAAAAACACTTGGAGGCTCTCTTTTTGTTCAAAACACTTTCAGGCCTTGTTGTGAAAAACACTTTTAGGACCTGTTTTTGTGCAATACACTTTCAGACCCTGTTCTTCTGCAAAAACGTTGCAAGCTCTGTTTTTTTGGAAACCACATGCAAGTTCTGTTTTTGTGCAAAACACTGGCAGACCCTGTTCTTGTGTAAAACACTGGCAGGCCCTGTTCTTGTGCAAAACACTTGCAGGCCCTGTTCTTGTGCAATACACTTTCAGACCCTGTTCTTGTGCAAAACACTTGGAGGCCCTGTTCTTGTTCAAAACACTGGCAGGCCCTGTTCTTGTGCAAAACACTTGAAGGCCCTGTTCTTGTTCAAAACACTTGCAGGCCCTGTTCTTGTGCAAAACACTTGCAGGATCTGTTCTTGTTCAAAACACTTGCAGGCCCTGTTCTTGTGCAAAACTCTTGCAAGTTCTGTTTTTGTGCAAAACACATGCAGCCCCTGTTCTTGTGCAAAACACTTGAAGGCCCTGTTATTGTTCAAAACACTTGCAGGCCCTATTCCTCTTAAAAATACTGGTAGGCCCTGTTGTGAAAAACACTTGGAGGCTCTCTTTTTGTTCAAAACACTTTCAGGCCTTGTTGTGAAAAACACTTTTAGGACCTGTTTTTGTGCAATACACTTTCAGACCCTGTTCTTCTGCAAAAACGTTGCAAGCTCTGTTTTTTTGGAAACCACATGCAAGTTCTGTTTTTGTGCAAAACACTGGCAGACCCTGTTCTTGTGTAAAACACTGGCAGGCCCTGTTCTTGTGCAAAACACTTGCAGGCCCTGTTCTTGTGCAATACACTTTCAGACCCTGTTCTTGTGCAAAACACTTGGAGGCCCTGTTCTTGTTCAAAACACTGGCAGGCCCTGTTCTTGTGCAAAACACTTGAAGGCCCTGTTCTTGTTCAAAACACTTGCAGGCCCTGTTGTGAAAAACACTTGGAGGCTCTCTTTTTGTTCAAAACACTTTCAGGCCCTGTTGTGAAAAACACTTTTAGGACCTGTTTTTGTGCAATACACTTTCAGACCCTGTTCTTGTGCAAAAAAGTTGCAAGCTCTGTTTTTGTGCAAAACACTTGCAGGCTCTGTTCTTGTTCAAAACACTTGAAGGCCCTGTTGTTGTTCAAAACACTTACAGGCGCTATTCCTCTTGAAAATACTGGCAGGCCCTGTTGTGAAAAACACTTGGAGGCTCTCTTTTTGTTCAAAACACTTTCAGGCCCTGTTCTGAAAAACACTTTTAGGACCTGTTTTTGTGCAATACACTTTCAGACCCTGTTCTTGTGCAAAAAAGTTGCAAGCTCTGTTTTTGTGCAAAACACTTGCAGGCACTGTTCCTCTGGAAAACATTTGCAGGACATGTTCTTGTGCAAAACACTGGCAGGCCCTGTTGTTGTGCAAAACACTTCCAGGACCTGTTCTTGTGCAATACACTTTCAGACCCTGTTCTTGTGCAAAACACTTGCAGGATCTGTTCTTGTTCAAAACACTTGCAGGCTCTGTTCTTCTGCAATACACTTTCAGGCCCTGTTATTGTGCAAAACACTTGCAAGTTCTGTTTTTGTGCAAAACACATGCAAGTTCTATTTTTTTGCAAAACCCTGGCAGGCCCTGTTCTCGTGTAAAACACTGGCAGGGTCTGTTCTTGTGCAAAACACTTGCAGGCCCTGTTCTTGTTCAAAACACTGGCAGGCCCTGTTTTTGAGCAAAACACTTGCTTGTCCTGTTCTTGTTCAAACCACTTGCAGGCCCTGTTCTTCTATTAAACACTTGCAGGCCCTATTCCTCTGGAAAATACTGGCAGGCCGTGTTGTGAAAAACACTTGTAGGTCCTGTTCTTGTGCAAAACACTTGCAGGCCCTGTTCTTTTTCAAAACACTTGAAGGCACTGTTCTTGTGTAAAATACTGGCAGGCCCTGTTCTTGTGCAAAACACTGGCAGGCCCTGTTGTTGTGCAAAACACTTGCAGGACCTGTTCTTGAGCAATACACTTTCAGGCCCTGTTATTGTGCAAAACACTTGCAAGTTCTGTTTTTGTGCAAAACACATGCAAGTTCTATTTTTTTGCAAAACACTTGCAGGCCCTGTTCTTGTGTAAAACACTGGCAGGCCCTGTTCTTGTGCAAAACACATGCAAGTTCTGTTCTTGTTCAAAACACTTGCAGGTCCTGTCCTTGTACAAAACACTTGCAGGCTCTGTTCTTGTTCAAAACACTTGCAGCCCCTGTTCTTGTGCAAAACACTTGGAGGCTCTCTTTTTGTTCAAAACACTTTCAGGCCCTGTTCTGAAAAACACTTTTAGGACCTGTTTTTGTGCAATACACTTTCAGACCCTGTTCTTGTGCAAAAAAGTTGCAAGCTCTGTTTTTGTGCAAAACACTTGCAGGCACTGTTCCTCTGGAAAACATTTGCAGGACATGTTCTTGTGGAAAACACTTGTAGGTCCTGTTCTTGTGCAAAACACTTGCAGGCCCTGTTCTTGTTCAAAACACTTGAAGGCACTGTTCTTGTGTAAAACACTGGCAGGCCCTGTTCTTGTGCAAAACACTTACAGGACCTGTTCTTGTGCAATACACTTTCAGACCCTGTACTTGTGCAAAACACTTGCAGGTCCTGTTCTTGTGCAATACACTTGTAGGTCCTGTTCTTGTGCAAAATAGTTGCAAGCTCTGTTCTTGTTCAAAACACTTGCAGGCCCTGTTCTTGTGCAAAACACTTGAAGGCCCTGTTCTTGTGCAAAACACTTGCAGGCCCTGTTGTGAAAAACACCTTTAGGACCTGTTTTTGTGCAATACACTTTCAGGCCCTGTTCTTGTGCAAAACACTTGAAGGCCCTGTTCTTGTTCAAAACACTTGCAGGCGCTATTCCTCTTGAAAATACTGGCAGGCCCTGTTGTGAAAAACACTTGGAGGCTCTCTTTTTGTTCAAAACACTTTCAGGCCCTGTTGTGAAAAACACCTTTAGGACCTGTTTTTGTGCAATACAGTTTCAGGCCCTGTTATTGTGCAAAACACTTGCAGGCTCTGTTCTTGTGCAAAACACATGCAAGTTCTGTTTTTGTGCAAAACACTGGCAGGCCCTGTTCTTGTGTAAAACACTGGCAGGCCCTGTTCTTGTGCAAAACAATTGCAGGTCTTGTTCTTGTGCAAAACGCTTGCAGGCCCTGTTCTTGTGCAAAACACTTGCAGGTCCTGTTCTTGTGCAATACACTTGCAGGCTCTGTTCTTGTGCAAAACACTTGCAGGTCCTGTTCTTGTGCAATACACTTGCAGGCTCTGTTCTTGTGTAAAACACTGGCAGGCACTGTTCTTGTGCAAAACACTTGCAGGTCTTGTTCTTGTGCAATACACTGGCAGGCCCTGTTCTTGTGTAAAACACTGGCAGGCCCTGTTCTTGTGCAATACACTTGCAGGTCCTGTTCTTGTGCAAAATAGTTGCAAGCTCTGTTCTTGTTCAAAACACTTGCAGGCCCTGTTCTTGTGCAAAACACTTGAAGGCCCTGTTCTTGTTCAAAACACTTGAAGGCCCTGTTCTTGTTCAAAACACTTGCAGGCGCTATTCATCTTGAAAATACTGGCAGGCCCTGTTGTGAAAAACACTTGGAGGCTCTCTTTTTGTTCAAAACACTTTCAGGCCCTGTTGTGAAAAACACCTTTAGGACCTGTTTTTGTGCAATACACTTTCAGACCCTGTTCTTGTGCAAAACACTTGCAGGCTCTGTTCTTGTGCAAAACACATGCAAGTTCTGTTTTTGTGCAAAACACTGGCAGGCCCTGTTCTTGTGTAAAACACTGGCAGGCCCTGTTCTTGTGCAAAACAATTGCAGGTCTTGTTCTTGTGCGAAACGCTTGCAGGCCCTGTTCTTGTGCAAAACACTTGCAGGTCCTGTCCTTGTACAAAACACTTGCAGGCTCTGTTCTTGTTCAAAACACTTGCAGCCCCTGTTCTTGTGCAAAACACTTGAAGGCCCTGTTCTTGTTCAAAACACTTGCAGGCGCTATTCCTCTTGAAAATACTGGCAGGCCCTGTTGTGAAAAACACTTGGAGGCTCTCTTTTTGTTCAAAACACTTTCAGGCCCTGTTGTGAAAAACACCTTTAGGACCTGTTTTTGTGCAATACACTTTCAGGCCCTGTTATTGTGCAAAACACTTGCAGGCTCTGTTCTTGTGCAAAACACATGCAAGTTCTGTTCTTGTTCAAAACACTTGCAGGTCCTGTCCTTGTACAAAACACTTGCAGGCTCTGTTCTTGTTCAAAACACTTGCAGCCCCTGTTCTTGTGCAAAACACTTGGAGGCTCTCTTTTTGTTCAAAACACTTTCAGGCCCTGTTCTGAAAAACACTTTTAGGACCTGTTTTTGTGCAATACACTTTCAGACCCTGTTCTTGTGCAAAAAAGTTGCAAGCTCTGTTTTTGTGCAAAACACTTGCAGGCACTGTTCCTCTGGAAAACATTTGCAGGACATGTTCTTGTGGAAAACACTTGTAGGTCCTGTTCTTGTGCAAAACACTTGCAGGCCCTGTTCTTGTTCAAAACACTTGAAGGCACTGTTCTTGTGTAAAACACTGGCAGGCCCTGTTCTTGTGCAAAACACTTACAGGACCTGTTCTTGTGCAATACACTTTCAGACCCTGTACTTGTGCAAAACACTTGCAGGTCCTGTTCTTGTGCAATACACTTGTAGGTCCTGTTCTTGTGCAAAATAGTTGCAAGCTCTGTTCTTGTTCAAAACACTTGCAGGCCCTGTTCCTGTGCAAAACACTTGAAGGCCCTGTTCTTGTGCAAAACACTTGCAGGCCCTGTTGTGAAAAACACCTTTAGGACCTGTTTTTGTGCAATACACTTTCAGGCCCTGTTCTTGTGCAAAACACTTGAAGGCCCTGTTCTTGTTCAAAACACTTGCAGGCGCTATTCCTCTTGAAAATACTGGCAGGCCCTGTTGTGAAAAACACTTGGAGGCTCTCTTTTTGTTCAAAACACTTTCAGGCCCTGTTGTGAAAAACACCTTTAGGACCTGTTTTTGTGCAATACACTTTCAGGCCCTGTTATTGTGCAAAACACTTGCAGGCTCTGTTCTTGTGCAAAACACATGCAAGTTCTGTTTTTGTGCAAAACACTGGCAGGCCCTGTTCTTGTGCAAAACACTTGCAGGTCTTGTTCTTGTGCAATACACTGGCAGGCCCTGTTCTTGTGTAAAACACTGGCAGGCCCTGTTCTTGTGCAATACACTTGCAGGTCCTGTTCTTGTGCAAAATAGTTGCAAGCTCTGTTCTTGTTCAAAACACTTGCAGGCCCTGTTCTTGTGCAAAACACTTGAAGGCCCTGTTCTTGTTCAAAACACTTGCAGGCGCTATTCCTCTTGAAAATACTGGCACGCCCTGTTGTGAAAAACACTTGGAGGCTCTCTTTTTGTTCAAAACACTTTCAGGCCCTGTTGTGAAAAACACCTTTAGGACCTGTTTTTGTGCAATACACTTTCAGGCCCTGTTATTGTGCAAAACACTTGCAGGCTCTGTTCTTGTGCAAAACACATGCAAGTTCTGTTTTTGTGCAAAACACTGGCAGGCCCTGTTCTTGTGTAAAAAACTGGCAGGCCCTGTTCTTGTGCAAAACAATTGCAGGTCTTGTTCTTGTGCAAAACGCTTGCAGGCCCTGTTCTTGTGCAAAATACTTGCAGGCCCTGTTCTTCTATTAAACACTTGCAGGCCCTATTCCTCTTGAAAATACTGGCAGGCCGTGTTGTGAAAAACACTTGGAGGCTCTCTTTTTGTTCAAAACACTTTCAGGCCCTGTTGTTGTGAAAAACACTTTTAGGACCTGTTCTTGTGCAATACACTTTCAGACCCTGTTCTTGTGCAAAACACTTGCAGGATCTGTTCTTGTTCAAAACACTTGCAGGTCCTGTTCTTGTGCAATACACTTTCAGACCCTGTTCTCGTGCAAAACACTTGCAGGCCCTGTTCTTGTTCAAAACACTTGAAGGCACTGTTCTTGTGTAAAACACTGGCAGGCCCTGTTCTTTTGCAAAACACTGGCAGGCCCTGTTTTCGTGGAAAACACTTGCAGGCACTGTTCTTGTGCAAAACACATGCAAGTTCTGTTTTTGTGCAAAACACTGGCAGGCCCTGTTCTTGTGTAAAACACTGGCAGGCCCTGTTCTTGGGCAAAACAATTGCAGGTCTTGTTCTTGTGCAAAACGCTTGCAGGCCCTGTTCTTGTGCAAAATACTTGCAGGTCCTGTTCTTGTGCAATACACTTGCAGGTCCTGTTCTTGTGCAAAATAGTTGCAAGCTCTGTTCTTGTTCAAAACACTTGCAGGCCCTGTTCTTGTGCAAAACACTTGAAGGCCCTGTTCTTGTTCAAAACACTTGCAGGCGCTATTCCTCTTGAAAATACTGGCAGGCCCTGTTGTGAAAAACACTTGGAGGCTCTCTTTTTGTTCAAAACACTTTCAGGCCCTGTTGTGAAAAACACCTTTAGGACCTGTTTTTGTGCAATACACTTGCAGGCTCTGTTCTTGTGCAAAACACATGCAAGTTCTGTTTTTGTGCAAAACACTGGCAGGCCCTGTTCTTGTGTAAAACACTGGCAGGCCCTGTTCTTGTGCAAAACAATTGCAGGTCTTGTTCTTGTGCAAAACGCTTGCAGGCCCTGTTCTTGTGCAAAACAATTGCAGGTCCTGTTCTTGTGCAATACACTTGCAGGCTCTGTTCTTGTTCAAAACACTTGCAGGTCCTGTTCTTGTCCAAAACACTTGCAGGTCCTGTTCTTGTGCAATACACTGGCAGGCCCTGTTCTTGTGTAAAACACTGGCAGGCCCTGTTCTTGTGCAATACACTTGCAGGCTCTGTTCTTGTTCAAAACACTTGCAGGCCCTGTTCTTGTGCAAAACACTTGCAGGTCCTGTTCTTGTGCAATACACTGGCAGGCCCTGTTCTTGTGTAAAACACTGGCAGGCCCTGTTCTTGTGCAAAACAATTGCAGGCCCTGTTCTTGTGCAAAATACTTGCAGGTCCTGTTCTTGTGCAATACACTTGCAGGTCCTGTTCTTGTGCAAAATAGTTGCA
The DNA here is from genome assembly GCA_022577455.1 of Arizona elegans. Taxonomy (NCBI): domain Eukaryota; kingdom Metazoa; phylum Chordata; class Lepidosauria; order Squamata; family Colubridae; genus Arizona; species Arizona elegans. Next base: position 2,367,872 of record JAKOOJ010000054.1, read on the forward strand.
AGCTCTGTTCTTGTTCAAAACACTTGCAGGCCCTGTTGTGAAAAACACCTTTAGGACCTGTTTTTGTGCAATACACTTTCAGGCCCTGTTATTGTGCAAAACACTTGAAGGCCCTGTTCTTGTGCAAAACACATGAAAGTTCTGTTCTTGTTCAAAACCCTTGCAGGCGCTATTCCTCTTGTGCAAAACACATGCCAGTTCTGTTTTTGTGCAAAACACTCGCAGGCCCTGTTCTTGTGTAAAACACTGGCAGGCCCTGTTCTTGTGCAAAACACATGCAAGTTCTGTTCTTGTTCAAAACACTTGCAGGTCCTGTCCTTGTACAAAACACTTGCAGGCTCTGTTCTTGTGCAATACACTTTCAGACCCTGTTCTCGTGCAAAACACTTGCAGGCCCTGTTCTTGTTCAAAACACTTGAAGGCACTGTTCTTGTGTAAAACACTGGCAGGCCCTGTTCTTGTGTAAAACACTGGCAGGCCCTGTTCTTGTGCAAAATACTTGCAGGTCCTGTTCTTGTGCAATACACTTGCAGGTCCTGTTCTTTTGCAAAATAGTTGCAAGCTCTGTTCTTGTTCAAAACACTTGCAGGCCCTGTTCTTGTGCAAAACACTTGAAGGCCCTGTTCTTCTTCAAAACACTTGCAGGCGCTATTCCTCTTGAAAATACTGGCAGGCCGTGTTGTGAAAAACACTTGGAGGCTCTCTTTTTGTTCAAAACACTTTCAGGCCCTGTTGTGAAAAACACCTTTAGGACCTGTTTTTGTGCAATACACTTTCAGGCCCTGTTATTGTGCAAAACACTTGCAGGCTCTGTTCTTGTGCAAAATACATGCAAGTTCTGTTTTTGTGCAAAACACTGGCAGGCCCTGTTCTTGTGTAAAACACTGGCAGGCCCTGTTCTTGTGCAAAACAATTGCAGGTCTTGTTCTTGTGCAAAACGCTTGCAGGCCCTGTTCTTGTGCAAAACACTTGCAGGTCCTGTTCTTGTGCAATACACTTGCAGGCTCTGTTCTTGTTCAAAACACTTGCAGGTCCTGTTCTTGTGCAATACACTGGCAGGCCCTGTTCTTGTTCAAAACACTTGCAGGCCCTGTTCTTGTGCAAAACACTTGCAGGTCCTGTTCTTGTGCAATACACTGGCAGGCCCTGTTCTTGTGTAAAACACTGGCAGGCCCTGTTCTTGTGCAAAACAATTGCAGGTCTTGTTATTGTGCAAAACGCTTGCAGGCCCTGTTCTTGTGCAAAACACTTGCAGGTCCTGTTCTTCTGCAATACACTTGCAGGTCCTGTTCTTGTGCAAAATAGTTGCAAGCTCTGTTCTTGTTCAAAACACTTGCAGGCCCTGTTCTTGTGCAAAACATTTGAAGGCCCTGTTCTTGTTCAAAACACTTGAAGGCCCTGTTCTTGTTCAAAACACTTGCAGGCGCTATTCCTCTTGAAAATACTGGCAGGCCCTGTTGTGAAAAACACTTGGAGGCTCTCTTTTTGTTCAAAACACTTTCAGGCCCTGTTGTGAAAAACACCTTTAGGACCTGTTTTTGTGCAATACACTTTCAGGCCCTGTTATTGTGCAAAACACTTGCAGGCTCTGTTCTTGTGCAAAACACATGCAAGTTCTGTTTTTGTGCAAAACACTGGCAGGCCCTGTTCTTGTGTAAAACACTGGCAGGCCCTGTTCTTGTGCAAAACAATTCCAGGTCTTGTTCTTGTGCGAAACGCTTGCAGGCCCTGTTCTTGTGCAAAACACTTGCAGGTCCTGTCCATGTACAAAACACTTGCAGGCTCTGTTCTTGTTCAAAACACTTGCAGGCCCTGTTCTTGTGCAAAACACTTGAAGGCCCTGTTCTTGTTCAAAACACTTGCAGGCGCTATTCCCCTTGAAAATACTGGCAGGCCCCGTTGTGAAAAACACTTGGAGGCTCTCTTTTTGTTCAAAACACTTTCAGGCCCTGTTGTGAAAAACACCTTTAGGACCTGTTTTTGTGCAATACACTTTCAGGCCCTGTTATTGTGCAAAACGCTTGCAGGCCCTGTTCTTGTGCAAAACACTTGCAGGTCCTGTTCTTGTGCAATACACTTGCAGGTCCTGTTCTTGTGCAAAATAGTTGCAAGCTCTGTTCTTGTTCAAAACACTTGCAGGCCCTGTTCTTGTGCAAAACATTTGAAGGCCCTGTTCTTGTTCAAAACACTTGAAGGCCCTGTTCTTGTTCAAAACACTTGCAGGCGCTATTCCTCTTGAAAATACTGGCAGGCCCTGTTGTGAAAAACACTTGGAGGCTCTCTTTTTGTTCAAAACACTTTCAGGCCCTGTTGTGAAAAACACCTTTAGGACCTGTTTTTGTGCAATACACTTTCAGGCCCTGTTATTGTGCAAAACACTTGCAGGCTCTGTTCTTGTGCAAAACACATGCAAGTTCTGTTTTTGTGCAAAACACTGGCAGGCCCTGTTCTTGTGTAAAACACTGGCAGGCCCTGTTCTTGTGCAAAACAATTCCAGGTCTTGTTCTTGTGCGAAACGCTTGCAGGCCCTGTTCTTGTGCAAAACACTTGCAGGTCCTGTCCATGTACAAAACACTTGCAGGCTCTGTTCTTGTTCAAAACACTTGCAGGCCCTGTTCTTGTGCAAAACACTTGAAGGCCCTGTTCTTGTTCAAAACCCTTGCAGGCGCTATTCCCCTTGAAAATACTGGCAGGCCCCGTTGTGAAAAACACTTGGAGGCTCTCTTTTTGTTCAAAACACTTTCAGGCCCTGTTGTGAAAAACACCTTTAGGACCTGTTTTTGTGCAATACACTTTCAGGCCCTGTTATTGTGCAAAACACTTGCAGGCTCTGTTCTTGTGCAAAACACATGCAAGTTCTCTTTTTGTGCAAAACACTGGCAGGCCCTGTTCTTGTGCAAAACAATTGCAGGTCTTGTTCTTGTGCGAAACGCTTGTAGGCCCTGTTCTTGTGCAAAACACTTGCAGGTCCTGTCCTTGTACAAAACACTTGCAGGCTCTGTTCTTGTTCAAAACACTTGCAGCCCCTGTTCTTGTGCAAAACACTTGAAGGCCCTGTTCTTGTTCAAAACACTTGCAGGCGCTATTCCTCTTGAAAATACTGGCAGGCCCTGTTGTGAAAAACACTTGGAGGCTCTCTTTTTGTTCAAAACACTTTCAGGCCCTGTTGTGAAAAACACCTTTAGGACCTGTTTTTGTGCAATACACTTTCAGGCCCTGTTATTGTGCAAAACACTTGCAGGCTCTGTTCTTGTGCAAAACACATGCAAGTTCTGTTTTTGTGCAAAACACTGGCAGGCCCTGTTCTTGTGTAAAACACTGGCAGGCCCTGTTCTTCTGTAAAACACTGGCAGGCCCTGTTCTTGTGCAAAACAATTGCAGGTCTTGCTCTTGTGCAAAACGCTTGCAGGCCCTGTTCTTGTGCAAAATACTTGCAGGTCCTGTTCTTGTGCAATACACTTGCAGGTCCTGTTCTTGTGCAAAATAGTTGCAAGCTCTGTTCTTGTTCAAAACACTTGCAGGCCCTGTTCTTGTGCAAAACACTTGAAGGCCCTGTTCTTGTTCAAAACACTTGCAGGCGCTCTTCCTCTTGAAAATACTGGCAGGCCCTGTTGTGAAAAACACTTGGAGGCTCTCTTTTTGTTCAAAACACTTTCAGGCCCTGTTGTGAAAAACACCTTTAGGACCTGTTTTTGTGCAATACACTTTCAGGCCCTGTTATTGTGCAAAACACTTGCAGGCTCTGTTCTTGTGCAAAACACATGCAAGTTCTCTTTTTGTGCAAAACACTGGCAGGCCCTGTTCTTGTGTAAAACACTGGCAGGCCCTGTTCTTGTGCAAAACAATTGCAGGTCTTGCTCTTGTGCAAAACGCTTGCAGGCCCTGTTCTTGTGCAAAATACTTGCAGGTCCTGTTCTTGTGCAATACACTTGCAGGTCCTGTTCTTGTGCAAAATAGTTGCAAGCTCTGTTCTTGTTCAAAACACTTGCAGGCCCTGTTCTTGTGCAAAACACTTGAAGGCCCTGTTCTTGTTCAAAACACTTGAAGGCCCTGTTCTTGTTCAAAACACTTGCAGGCGCTATTCCTCTTGAAAATACTGGCAGGCCCTGTTGTGAAAAACACTTGGAGGCTCTCTTTTTGTTCAAAACACTTTCAGGCCCTGTTGTGAAAAACACCTTTAGGACCTGTTTTTGTGCAATACACTTTCAGGCCCTGTTATTGTGCAAAACACTTGCAGGCTCTGTTCTTGTGCAAAACACATGCAAGTTCTGTTTTTGTGCAAAACACTGGCAGGCCCTGTTCTTGTGTAAAACACTGGCAGGCCCTGTTCTTGTGCAAAACAATTCCAGGTCTTGTTCTTGTGCGAAACGCTTGCAGGCCCTGTTCTTGTGCAAAACACTTGCAGGTCCTGTCCATGTACAAAACACTTGCAGGCTCTGTTCTTGTTCAAAACACTTGCAGGCCCTGTTCTTGTGCAAAACACTTGAAGGCCCTGTTCTTGTTCAAAACCCTTGCAGGCGCTATTCCCCTTGAAAATACTGGCAGGCCCCGTTGTGAAAAACACTTGGAGGCTCTCTTTTTGTTCAAAACACTTTCAGGCCCTGTTGTGAAAAACACCTTTAGGACCTGTTTTTGTGCAATACACTTTCAGGCCCTGTTATTGTGCAAAACACTTGCAGGCTCTGTTCTTGTGCAAAACACATGCAAGTTCTCTTTTTGTGCAAAACACTGGCAGGCCCTGTTCTTGTGCAAAACAATTGCAGGTCTTGTTCTTGTGCGAAACGCTTGTAGGCCCTGTTCTTGTGCAAAACACTTGCAGGTCCTGTCCTTGTACAAAACACTTGCAGGCTCTGTTCTTGTTCAAAACACTTGCAGCCCCTGTTCTTGTGCAAAACACTTGAAGGCCCTGTTCTTGTTCAAAACACTTGCAGGCGCTATTCCTCTTGAAAATACTGGCAGGCCCTGTTGTGAAAAACACTTGGAGGCTCTCTTTTTGTTCAAAACACTTTCAGGCCCTGTTGTGAAAAACACCTTTAGGACCTGTTTTTGTGCAATACACTTTCAGGCCCTGTTATTGTGCAAAACACTTGCAGGCTCTGTTCTTGTGCAAAACACATGCAAGTTCTGTTTTTGTGCAAAACACTGGCAGGCCCTGTTCTTGTGTAAAACACTGGCAGGCCCTGTTCTTCTGTAAAACACTGGCAGGCCCTGTTCTTGTGCAAAACAATTGCAGGTCTTGCTCTTGTGCAAAACGCTTGCAGGCCCTGTTCTTGTGCAAAATACTTGCAGGTCCTGTTCTTGTGCAATACACTTGCAGGTCCTGTTCTTGTGCAAAATAGTTGCAAGCTCTGTTCTTGTTCAAAACACTTGCAGGCCCTGTTCTTGTGCAAAACACTTGAAGGCCCTGTTCTTGTTCAAAACACTTGCAGGCGCTCTTCCTCTTGAAAATACTGGCAGGCCCTGTTGTGAAAAACACTTGGAGGCTCTCTTTTTGTTCAAAACACTTTCAGGCCCTGTTGTGAAAAACACCTTTAGGACCTGTTTTTGTGCAATACACTTTCAGGCCCTGTTATTGTGCAAAACACTTGCAGGCTCTGTTCTTGTGCAAAACACATGCAAGTTCTCTTTTTGTGCAAAACACTGGCAGGCCCTGTTCTTGTGTAAAACACTGGCAGGCCCTGTTCTTGTGCAAAACAATTGCAGGTCTTGCTCTTGTGCAAAACGCTTGCAGGCCCTGTTCTTGTGCAAAATACTTGCAGGTCCTGTTCTTGTGCAATACACTTGCAGGTCCTGTTCTTGTGCAAAATAGTTGCAAGCTCTGTTCTTGTTCAAAACACTTGCAGGCCCTGTTCTTGTGCAAAACACTTGAAGGCCCTGTTCTTGTTCAAAACACTTGCAGGCGCTATTCCTCTTGAAAATACTGGCAGGCCCTGTTGTGAAAAACACTTGGAGGCTCTCTTTTTGTTCAAAACACTTTCAGGCCCTGTTGTGAAAAACACCTTTAGGACCTGTTTTTGTGCAATACACTTTCAGGCCCTGTTATTGTGCAAAACACTTGCAGGCTCTGTTCTTGTGCAAAACACATGCAAGTTCTGTTTTTGTGCAAAACACTGGCAGGCCCTGTTCTTGTGTAAAACACTGGCAGGCCCTGTTCTTGTGCAAAACAATTGCAGGTCTTGTTCTTGTGCAAAACGCTTGCAGGCCCTGTTCTTGTGCAAAACACTTGCAGGTCCTGTTCTTGTGCAATACACTTGCAGGCTCTGTTCTTGTTCAAAACACTTGCAGGTCCTGTTCTTGTCCAAAACACTTGCAGGTCCTGTTCTTGTGCAATACACTGGCAGGCCCTGTTCTTGTGTAAAACACTGGCAGGCCCTGTTCTTGTGCAATACACTTGCAGGCTCTGTTCTTGTTCAAAACACTTGCAGGCCCTGTTCTTGTGCAAAACAGTTGAAGGCCCTGTTCTTGTTCAAAACACTTGAAGGCCCTGTTCTTGTTCAAAACACTTGCAGGCGCTATTCCTCTTGAAAATACTGGCAGGCCCTGTTGTGAAAAACACTTGGAGGCTCTCTTTTTGTTCAAAACACTTTCAGGCCCTGTTGTGAAAAACACTTTTAGGACCTGTTTTTGTGCAATACACTTTCAGACCCTGTTCTTGTGCAAAACACTTGCAGGCCCTGTTCTTGTTCAAAACACTTGAAGGCACTGTTCTTTTGTAAAACACTGGCAGTCCCTGTTCTTTTGCAAAACACTGGAAGGCCCTGTTTTTGTGCAAAACACTTGCTTGTCCTGTTCTTGTTCAAACCACTTGCAGGCCCTGTTCTTCTATTAAACACTTGCAGGCCCTATTCCTCTTGAAAATACTGGCAGGCCGTGTTGTGAAAAACACTTGGAGGCTCTCTTTTTGTTCAAAACAATTTCAGGCCCTGCTGTTGTGAAAAACACCTTTAGGACCTGTTTTTGTGCAATACACTTTCAGGCCCTGTTATTGTGCAAAACACTTGCAGGCTCTGTTCTTGTGCAAAACACTTGCAAGTTCTGTTTTTGTGCAAAACACATGAAAGTTCTGTTTTTGTGCAAAACACATGCCAGTTCTGTTCTTGTGCAAAACACTTGCAGGCGCTATTCCTCTTGAAAATACTGGCAGGCCCTGTTGTGAAAAACACTTGCAGGCTCTGTTCTTGTTCAAAACACTTGCAGGCCCTGTTCTTGTGCAAAACACTTGCAGGCTCTCTTTTTGTTCAAAACACTTTCAGGCCCTGTTGTTGTGAAAAACACTTTTAGGACCTGTTCTTGTTCAAAACACTTGCAGGCCCTGTTCTTGTGCAAAACACTTGCAAGTTCTGTTTTTGTGCAAAACACATGCCAGTTCTGTTTTTGTGCAAAACACTCGCAGGCCCTGTTTTTGTGTAAAACACTGGCAGGCCCTGTTCTTGTTCAAAACACTTTCAGGCCCTGTTGTGAAAAACACTTGGAGGCTCTCTTTTTGTTCAAAACACTTTCAGGCCCTGTTGTGAAAAACACTTTTAGGACCTGTTTTTGTGCAATACACTTTCAGACCCTGTTCTTGTGCAAAAAAGTTGCAAGCTCTGTTTTTGTGCAAAACACTTGCAGGCTCTGTTCTTGTTCAAAACACATGCCAGTTCTGTTTTTGTGCAAAACACTCGCAGGCCCTGTTTTTGTGTAAAACACTGGCAGGCCCTGTTCTTGTTCAAAACACTTTCAGGCCCTGTTGTGAAAAACACTTGGAGGCTCTCTTTTTGTTCAAAACACTTTCAGGCCCTGTTGTGAAAAACACTTTTAGGACCTGTTTTTGTGCAATACACTTTCAGACCCTGTTCTTGTGCAAAAAAGTTGCAAGTTCTGTTTTTGTGCAAAACACTGGCTGACCCTGTTCTTGTGTAAAACACTTGCAGGACCTCTTCTTGTGCAATACACTTTCAGACCCTGTTCTTGTGCAAAACACTTGCAGGATCTGTTCTTGTTCAAAACACTTGCAGGCCCTGTTCTTGTGCAAAACACTTGCAAGTTCTGTTTTTGTGCAAAACACATGAAGCCCCTGTTCTTGTGCAAAACACTTGAAAGCCCTGTTCTTGTTCAAAACACTTTCAGACCCTGTTCTTTTTCAAAACACTTGAAGGCACTGTTCTTGTGTAAAACACTGGCAGGCCCTGTTCTTGTGCAAAACACTTGCAGGCCCTGTTCTTGTGCAAAACACTTGCAAGTTCTGTTTTTGTGCAAAACACATGAAGCCCCTGTTCTTGTGCAAAACACTTGTAGGTCCTGTTCTTGTGCAAAACACTTGCAGGCCCTGTTCTTTTTCAAAACACTTGAAGGCACTGTTCTTGTGTAAAACACTGGCAGGCCCTGTTCTTGTGCAAAACACTTGCAGGCCCTGTTCTTGTGCAATACACTTTCAGACCCTGTTCTTGTGCAAAACACTTGCAGGCCCTGTTCTTGTTCAAAACACTGGCAGGCCCTGTTTTTGTGCAAAACACTTGCAGCCATTTTTCATGTGCAAAACAATTGCAGGCCGTTTTCCTCTTGAAAATACTGGCAGGGATTGTTGTTGTCCAAAATAGTTGCAAGCTCTGATCTTGTTCAAAACACTTGCAGGCCCTGTTTTTGTGCAAAACACATGCAAGTTCTGTTCTTGTGCAAAACGCTTGCAGGCCCTGTTCTTGTGCAAAACACTTGCTTGTCCTGTTCTTGTTCAAAACACTTGCAGGTCCTGTTCTTGTGCAAAATAGTTGCAAGCTCTGTTCTTGTGCAATACACTTTCAGACCCTGTTCTTGTGCAAAACACTTGCAGGATCTGTTCTTGTTCAAAACACTTGCAGGCCCTGTTCTTGTGCAAAACTCTTGCAAGTTCTGTTTTTGTGCAAAACACATGCAGCCCCTGTTCTTGTGCAAAACACTTGAAGGCCCTGTTATTGTTCAAAACACTTGCAGGCCCTATTCCTCTTAAAAATACTGGTAGGCCCTGTTGTGAAAAACACTTGGAGGCTCTCTTTTTGTTCAAAACACTTTCAGGCCTTGTTGTGAAAAACACTTTTAGGACCTGTTTTTGTGCAATACACTTTCAGACCCTGTTCTTCTGCAAAAACGTTGCAAGCTCTGTTTTTTTGGAAACCACATGCAAGTTCTGTTTTTGTGCAAAACACTGGCAGACCCTGTTCTTGTGTAAAACACTGGCAGGCCCTGTTCTTGTGCAAAACACTTGCAGGCCCTGTTCTTGTGCAATACACTTTCAGACCCTGTTCTTGTGCAAAACACTTGGAGGCCCTGTTCTTGTTCAAAACACTGGCAGGCCCTGTTCTTGTGCAAAACACTTGAAGGCCCTGTTCTTGTTCAAAACACTTGCAGGCCCTGTTCTTGTGCAAAACACTTGCAGGATCTGTTCTTGTTCAAAACACTTGCAGGCCCTGTTCTTGTGCAAAACTCTTGCAAGTTCTGTTTTTGTGCAAAACACATGCAGCCCCTGTTCTTGTGCAAAACACTTGAAGGCCCTGTTATTGTTCAAAACACTTGCAGGCCCTATTCCTCTTAAAAATACTGGTAGGCCCTGTTGTGAAAAACACTTGGAGGCTCTCTTTTTGTTCAAAACACTTTCAGGCCTTGTTGTGAAAAACACTTTTAGGACCTGTTTTTGTGCAATACACTTTCAGACCCTGTTCTTCTGCAAAAACGTTGCAAGCTCTGTTTTTTTGGAAACCACATGCAAGTTCTGTTTTTGTGCAAAACACTGGCAGACCCTGTTCTTGTGTAAAACACTGGCAGGCCCTGTTCTTGTGCAAAACACTTGCAGGCCCTGTTCTTGTGCAATACACTTTCAGACCCTGTTCTTGTGCAAAACACTTGGAGGCCCTGTTCTTGTTCAAAACACTGGCAGGCCCTGTTCTTGTGCAAAACACTTGAAGGCCCTGTTCTTGTTCAAAACACTTGCAGGCCCTGTTGTGAAAAACACTTGGAGGCTCTCTTTTTGTTCAAAACACTTTCAGGCCCTGTTGTGAAAAACACTTTTAGGACCTGTTTTTGTGCAATACACTTTCAGACCCTGTTCTTGTGCAAAAAAGTTGCAAGCTCTGTTTTTGTGCAAAACACTTGCAGGCTCTGTTCTTGTTCAAAACACTTGAAGGCCCTGTTGTTGTTCAAAACACTTACAGGCGCTATTCCTCTTGAAAATACTGGCAGGCCCTGTTGTGAAAAACACTTGGAGGCTCTCTTTTTGTTCAAAACACTTTCAGGCCCTGTTCTGAAAAACACTTTTAGGACCTGTTTTTGTGCAATACACTTTCAGACCCTGTTCTTGTGCAAAAAAGTTGCAAGCTCTGTTTTTGTGCAAAACACTTGCAGGCACTGTTCCTCTGGAAAACATTTGCAGGACATGTTCTTGTGCAAAACACTGGCAGGCCCTGTTGTTGTGCAAAACACTTCCAGGACCTGTTCTTGTGCAATACACTTTCAGACCCTGTTCTTGTGCAAAACACTTGCAGGATCTGTTCTTGTTCAAAACACTTGCAGGCTCTGTTCTTCTGCAATACACTTTCAGGCCCTGTTATTGTGCAAAACACTTGCAAGTTCTGTTTTTGTGCAAAACACATGCAAGTTCTATTTTTTTGCAAAACCCTGGCAGGCCCTGTTCTCGTGTAAAACACTGGCAGGGTCTGTTCTTGTGCAAAACACTTGCAGGCCCTGTTCTTGTTCAAAACACTGGCAGGCCCTGTTTTTGAGCAAAACACTTGCTTGTCCTGTTCTTGTTCAAACCACTTGCAGGCCCTGTTCTTCTATTAAACACTTGCAGGCCCTATTCCTCTGGAAAATACTGGCAGGCCGTGTTGTGAAAAACACTTGTAGGTCCTGTTCTTGTGCAAAACACTTGCAGGCCCTGTTCTTTTTCAAAACACTTGAAGGCACTGTTCTTGTGTAAAATACTGGCAGGCCCTGTTCTTGTGCAAAACACTGGCAGGCCCTGTTGTTGTGCAAAACACTTGCAGGACCTGTTCTTGAGCAATACACTTTCAGGCCCTGTTATTGTGCAAAACACTTGCAAGTTCTGTTTTTGTGCAAAACACATGCAAGTTCTATTTTTTTGCAAAACACTTGCAGGCCCTGTTCTTGTGTAAAACACTGGCAGGCCCTGTTCTTGTGCAAAACACATGCAAGTTCTGTTCTTGTTCAAAACACTTGCAGGTCCTGTCCTTGTACAAAACACTTGCAGGCTCTGTTCTTGTTCAAAACACTTGCAGCCCCTGTTCTTGTGCAAAACACTTGGAGGCTCTCTTTTTGTTCAAAACACTTTCAGGCCCTGTTCTGAAAAACACTTTTAGGACCTGTTTTTGTGCAATACACTTTCAGACCCTGTTCTTGTGCAAAAAAGTTGCAAGCTCTGTTTTTGTGCAAAACACTTGCAGGCACTGTTCCTCTGGAAAACATTTGCAGGACATGTTCTTGTGGAAAACACTTGTAGGTCCTGTTCTTGTGCAAAACACTTGCAGGCCCTGTTCTTGTTCAAAACACTTGAAAGCACTGTTCTTGTGTAAAACACTGGCAGGCCCTGTTCTTGTGCAAAACACTTACAGGACCTGTTCTTGTGCAATACACTTTCAGACCCTGTACTTGTGCAAAACACTTGCAGGTCCTGTTCTTGTGCAATACACTTGTAGGTCCTGTTCTTGTGCAAAATAGTTGCAAGCTCTGTTCTTGTTCAAAACACTTGCAGGCCCTGTTCTTGTGCAAAACACTTGAAGGCCCTGTTCTTGTGCAAAACACTTGAAGGCCCTGTTCTTGTTCAAAACACTTGCAGGCGCTATTCCCCTTGAAAATACTGGCAGGCCCCGTTGTGAAAAACACTTGGAGGCTCTCTTTTTGTTCAAAACACTTTCAGGCCCTGTTGTGAAAAACACCTTTAGGACCTGTTTTTGTGCAATACACTTTCAGGCCCTGTTATTGTGCAAAACACTTGCAGGCTCTGTTCTTGTGCAAAACACATGCAAGTTCTCTTTTTGTGCAAAACACTGGCAGGCCCTGTTCTTGTGCAAAACAATTGCAGGTCTTGTTCTTGTGCGAAACGCTTGCAGGCTCTGTTCTTGTTCAAAACACTTGCAGCCCCTGTTCTTGTGCAAAACACTTGAAGGCCCTGTTCTTGTTCAAAACACTTGCAGGCGCTATTCCTCTTGAAAATACTGGCAGGCCCTGTTGTGAAAAACACTTGGAGGCTCTCTTTTTGTTCAAAACACTTTCAGGCCCTGTTGTGAAAAACACCTTTAGGACCTGTTTTTGTGCAATACACTTTCAGGCCCTGTTCTTGTGCAAAAAAGTTGCAAGCTCTGTTTTTGTGCAAAACACTTGCAGGCTCTGTTCTTGTTCAAAACACTTGCAAGTTCTGTTTTTGTGGAAAACACATGCAAGTTCTGTTTTTGTGCAAAACACTGGCAGGCCCTGTTCTTGTGCAAAACACATGCAAGTTCTGTTCTTGTTCAAAACACTTGCAGGTCCTGTCCTTGTACAAAACACTTGCAGGCTCTGTTCTTGTTCAAAACACTTGCAGGCCCTGTTCTTGTGCAAAACACTTGAAGGCCCTGTTCTTGTTCAAAACACTTGCAGGCGCTATTCCTCTTGAAAATACTGGCAGGCCCTGTTCTTGTGCAAAACACATGCAAGTTCTGTTCTTGTTCAAAACACTTGCAGGTCCTGTCCTTGTACAAAACACTTGCAGGCTCTGTTCTTGTTCAAAACACTTGCAGGCCCTGTTCTTGTGCAAAACACTTGCAGGCTCTGTTCTTGTTCAAAACACTTGCAAGTTCTGTTTTTGTGGAAAACACATGCAAGTTCTGTTTTTGTGGAAAACACTGGCAGACCCTGTTCTTGTGTAAAACACTGGCAGGCCCTGTTCTTGTGCAAAACACATGCAAGTTCTGTTCTTGTTCAAAACACTTGCAGGTCCTGTCCTTGTACAAAACACTTTCAGGCTCTGTTCTTGTTCAAAACACTTGCAGGCCCTGTTCTTGTGCAAAACACTTGAAGGCACTGTTCTTGTGTAAAACACTGGCAGGCCCTGTTCTTGTGCAAAACACTGGCAGGCCCTGTTTTTGTGCAAAACACATGCAAGTTCTGTTTTTGTGCAAAACACTGGCAGGCCCTGTTCTTGTTCAAAACACTTGCAAGTCCTGTTCTTGTGCAAAATAGTTGCAAGCTCTGTTCTTGTTAAAAACACTTGCAGGCCCTGTTCTTGTGCAAAACACTTGAAGGCCCTGTTCTTGTTCAAAACACTTGCAGGCGCTATTCCTCTTGAAAATACTGGCAGGCCCTGTTGTGAAAAACACTTGGAGGCTCTCTTTTTGTTCAAAACACTTTCAGGCCCTGTTGTGAAAAACACTTTTAGGACCTGTTCTTGTGCAATACACTTTCAGACCCTGTTCTTGTGCAAAACACTTGCAGGCCCTGTTCTTGTTCAAAACACTTGAAGGCACTGTTCTTGTGTAAAACACTGGCAGGCCCTGTTCTTGTGCAAAACACTGGCAGGTCCTGTCCTTGTACAAAACACTTGCAGGCTCTGTTCTTGTTCAAAACACTTGCAGGCCCTGTTCTTGTGCAAAACACTTGAAGGCCCTGTTCTTGTTCAAAACACTTGCAGGCGCTATTCCTCTTGAAAATACTGGCAGGCCCTGTTGTGAAAAACACTTGGAGGCTCTCTTTTTGTTCAAAACACTTTCAGGCCCTGTTGTGAAAAACACTTTTAGGACCTGTTTTTGTGCAATACACTTTCAGACCCTGTTCTTGTGCAAAAAAGTTGCAAGCTCTGTTTTTGTGCAAAACACTTGCAGGCTCTGTTCTTGTTCAAAACACTTGCAAGTTCTGTTTTTGTGCAATACACTTGCAGGCTCTGTTCTTGTTCAAAACACTTGCAGGTCCTGTTCTTGTCCAAAACACTTGCAGGTCCTGTTCTTGTGCAATACACTGGCAGGCCCTGTTCTTGTGTAAAACACTTGCAGGCCCTGTTCTTGTGCAATACACTTGCAGGCTCTGTTCTTGTTCAACACACTTGCAGGCCCTGTTCTTGTGCAAAACACTTGCAGGTCCTGTTCTTGTGCAATTCACTGGCAGGCCCTGTTCTTGTGTAAAACACTGGCAGGCCCTGTTCTTGTGCAAAACAATTGCAGGTCTTGTTCTTGTTCAAAACACTTGAAGGCCCTGTTCTTGTTCAAAACACTTGCAGGCGCTATTCCTCTTAAAAATACTGGCAGGCCCTGTTGTGACAAACACTTGGAGGCTCTCTTTTTGTTGAAAACACTTTCAGGCCCTGTTGTGAAAAACACCTTTAGGACCTGTTTTTGTGCAATACACTTTCAGGCCCTGTTATTGTGCAAAACACTTGCAGGCTCTGTTCTTGTGCAAAACACATGCAAGTTCTGTTTTTGTGCAAAACACTGGCAGGCCCTGTTCTTGTGTAAAACACTGGCAGGCCCTGTTCTTGTGCAAAACAATTGCAGGTCTTGTTCTTGTGCGAAACGCTTGCAGGCCCTGTTCTTGTGCAAAACACTTGCAGGTCCTGTCCTTGTACAAAACACTTGCAGGCTCTGTTCTTGTTCAAAACACTTGCAGCCCCTGTTCTTGTGCAAAACACTTGAAGGCCCTGTTCTTGTTCAAAACACTTGCAGGCGCTATTCCTCTTGAAAATACTGGCAGGCCCTGTTGTGAAAAACACTTGGAGGCTCTCTTTTTGTTCAAAACACTTTCAGGCCCTGTTGTGAAAAACACCTTTAGGACCTGTTTTTGTGCAATACACTTTCAGGCCCTGTTATTGTGCAAAACACTTGCAGGCTCTGTTCTTGTGCAAAACACATGCAAGTTCTGTTTTTGTGCAAAACACTGGCAGGCCCTGTTCTTGTGTAAAACACTGGCAGGCCCTGTTCTTGTGCAAAACAATTGCAGGTCTTGCTCTTGTGCAAAACGCTTGCAGGCCCTGTTCTTGTGCAAAATACTTGCAGGTCCTGTTCTTGTGCAATACACTTGCAGGTCCTGTTCTTGTGCAAAATAGTTGCAAGCTCTGTTCTTGTTCAAAACACTTGCAGGCCCTGTTCTTGAGCAAAACACTTGAAGGCCCTGTTCTTGTTCAAAACACTGGCAGGCGCTATTCCTCTTGAAAATACTGGCAGGCCCTGTTGTGAAAAACACTTGGAGGCTCTCTTTTTGTTCAAAACACTTTCAGGCCCTGTTGTGAAAAACACCTTTAGGACCTGTTTTTGTGCAATACACTTTCAGGCCCTGTTATTGTGCAAAACACTTGCAGGCTCTGTTCTTGTGCAAAACACATGCAAGTTCTGTTTTTGTGCAAAACACTGGCAGGCCCTGTTCTTGTGTAAAAAACTGGCAGGCCCTGTTCTTGTGCAAAACACTTGCAGGTCCTGTTCTTCTGCAATACACTTGCAGGCCCTGTTCTTGTGCAAAACACTTGCAGGTCCTGTTCTTGTGCAATACACTTGCAGGCCCTGTTCTTGTTCAAAACACTTGCAGGTCCTGTTCTTGTGCAAAACGCTTGCAGGTCCTGTTCTTGTGCAAAACACTTGCAGGCCCTGTTCTTGTTCAAAACACTTGCAGGCCCTGTTCTTGTTCAAAACACTTGCAGGTCCTGTTCTTGTGCAATACACTGGCAGGCCCTGTTCTTGTGCAAAACGCTTGCAGGTCCTGTTCTTGTGCAAAACACTTGCAGGCCCTGTTCTTGTTCAAAACACTTGCAGGCCCTGTTCTTGTTCAAAACACTTGCAGGTCCTGTTCTTGTGCAATACACTGGCAGGCCCTGTTCTTGTGTAAAACACTGGCAGGCCCTGTTCTTGTGCAAAACAATTGCAGGTCTTGTTCTTGTGCAAAACGCTTGCAGGCCCTGTTCTTGTGCAAAACACTTGCAGGTCCTGTTCTTGTGCAATACACTTGCAGGCTCTGTTCTTGTTCAAAACACTTGCAGGTCCTGTTCTTGTCCAAAACACTTGCAGGTCCTGTTCTTGTGCAATACACTGGCAGGCCCTGTTCTTGTGTAAAACACTGGCAGGCCCTGTTCTTGTGCAATACACTTGCAGGCTCTGTTCTTGTTCAAAACACTTGCAGGCCCTGTTCTTGTGCAAAACACTTGCAGGTCCTGTTCTTGTGCAATACACTGGCAGGTCCTGTTCTTGTGCAATACACTTGCAGGTCCTGTTCTTGTGCAAAATAGTTGCAAGCTCTGTTCTTGTTCAAAACACTTGCAGGCCCTGTTCTTGTGCAAAACACTTGAAGGCCCTGTTCTTGTTCAAAACACTTGAAGGCCCTGTTCTTGTTCAAAACACTTGCAGGCGCTATTCCTCTTGAAAATACTGGCAGGCCCTGTTGTGAAAAACACTTGGAGGCTCTCTTTTTGTTCAAAACACTTTCAGGCCCTGTTGTGAAAAACACTTTTAGGACCTGTTTTTGTGCAATACACTTTCAGACCCTGTTCTTGTGCAAAAAAGTTGCAAGCTCTGTTTTTGTGCAAAACACTTGCAGGCTCTGTTCTTGTTCAAAACACTTGCAAGTTCTGTTTTTGTGCAATACACTTGCAGGCTCTGTTCTTGTTCAAAACACTTGCAGGTCCTGTTCTTGTCCAAAACACTTGCAGGTCCTGTTCTTGTGCAATACACTGGCAGGCCCTGTTCTTGTGTAAAACACTGGCAGGCCCTGTTCTTGTGCAAAACAATTGCAGGTCTTGTTCTTGTGCAAAACGCTTGCAGGCCCTGTTCTTGTGCAAAACACTTGCAGGTCCTGTTCTTGTGCAATACACTTGCAGGTCCTGTTCTTGTGCAAAATAGTTGCAAGCTCTGTTCTTGTTCAAAACACTTGCAGGCCCTGTTCTTGTGCAAAACACTTGAAGGCCCTGTTCTTGTTCAAAACACTTGAAGGCCCTGTTCTTGTTCAAAACACTTGCAGGCGCTATTCCTCTTGAAAATACTGGCAGGCCCTGTTGTGACAAACACTTGGAGGCTCTCTTTTTGTTCAAAACACTTTCAGGCCCTGTTGTGAAAAACACCTTTAGGACCTGTTTTTGTGCAATACACTTTCAGGCCCTGTTATTGTGCAAAACACTTGCAGGCTCTGTTCTTGTGCAAAACACATGCAAGTTCTGTTTTTGTGCAAAACACTGGCAGGCCCTGTTCTTGTGTAAAACACTGGCAGGCCCTGTTCTTGTGCAAAACAATTGCAGGTCTTGTTCTTGTGCGAAACGCTTGCAGGCCCTGTTCTTGTGCAAAACACTTGCAGGTCCTGTCCTTGTACAAAACACTTGCAGGCTCTGTTCTTGTTCAAAACACTTGCAGCCCCTGTTCTTGTGCAAAACACTTGAAGGCCCTGTTCTTGTTCAAAACACTTGCAGGCGCTATTCCTCTTGAAAATACTGGCAGGCCCTGTTGTGAAAAACACTTGGAGGCTCTCTTTTTGTTCAAAACACTTTCAGGCCCTGTTGTGAAAAACACCTTTAGGACCTGTTTTTGTGCAATACACTTTCAGGCCCTGTTATTGTGCAAAACACTTGCAGGCTCTGTTCTTGTGCAAAACACATGCAAGTTCTGTTTTTGTGCAAAACACTGGCAGGCCCTGTTCTTGTGTAAAACACTGGCAGGCCCTGTTCTTGTGCAAAACAATTGCAGGTCTTGCTCTTGTGCAAAACGCTTGCAGGCCCTGTTCTTGTGCAAAATACTTGCAGGTCCTGTTCTTGTGCAATACACTTGCAGGTCCTGTTCTTGTGCAAAATAGTTGCAAGCTCTGTTCTTGTTCAAAACACTTGCAGGCCCTGTTCTTGAGCAAAACACTTGAAGGCCCTGTTCTTGTTCAAAACACTTGCAGGCGCTATTCCTCTTGAAAATACTGGCAGGCCCTGTTGTGAAAAACACTTGGAGGCTCTCTTTTTGTTCAAAACACTTTCAGGCCCTGTTGTGAAAAACACCTTTAGGACCTGTTTTTGTGCAATACACTTTCAGGCCCTGTTATTGTGCAAAACACTTGCAGGCTCTGTTCTTGTGCAAAACACATGCAAGTTCTGTTTTTGTGCAAAACACTGGCAGGCCCTGTTCTTGTGTAAAACACTGGCAGGCCCTGTTCTTGTGCAAAACAATTGCAGGTCTTGTTCTTGTGCAAAACACTTGCAGGTCCTGTTCTTGTGCAATACACTTGCAGGCCCTGTTCTTGTGCAAAACACTTGCAGGTCCTGTTCTTGTGCAATACACTTGCAGGCCCTGTTCTTGTTCAAAACACTTGCAGGTCCTGTTCTTGTGCAAAACGCTTGCAGGTCCTGTTCTTGTGCAAAACACTTGCAGGCCCTGTTCTTGTTCAAAACACTTGCAGGCCCTGTTCTTGTGCAAAACACTTGCAGGTCCTGTTCTTGTGCAATACACTGGCAGGCCCTGTTCTTGTGTAAAACACTGGCAGGCCCTGTTCTTGTGCAAAACAATTGCAGGTCTTGTTCTTGTGCAAAACGCTTGCAGGCCCTGTTCTTGTGCAAAACACTTGCAGGTCCTGTTCTTGTGCAATACACTTGCAGGCTCTGTTCTTGTTCAAAACACTTGCAGGTCCTGTTCTTGTCCAAAACACTTGCAGGTCCTGTTCTTGTGCAATACACTGGCAGGCCCTGTTCTTGTGTAAAACACTGGCAGGCCCTGTTCTTGTGCAATACACTTGCAGGCTCTGTTCTTGTTCAAAACACTTGCAGGCCCTGTTCTTGTGCAAAACACTTGCAGGTCCTGTTTTTGTGCAATACACTGGCAGGTCCTGTTCTTGTGCAATACACTTGCAGGTCCTGTTCTTGTGCAAAATAGTTGCAAGCTCTGTTCTTGTTCAAAACACTTGCAGGCCCTGTTCTTGTGCAAAACACTTGAAGGCCCTGTTCTTGTTCAAAACACTTGAAGGCCCTGTTCTTGTTCAAAACACTTGCAGGCGCTATTCCTCTTGAAAATACTGGCAGGCCCTGTTGTGAAAAACACTTGGAGGCTCTCTTTTTGTTCAAAACACTTTCAGGCCCTGTTGTGAAAAACACCTTTAGGACCTGTTTTTGTGCAATACACTTTCAGGCCCTGTTATTGTGCAAAACACTTGCAGGCTCTGTTCTTGTGCAAAACACATGCAAGTTCTGTTTTTGTGCAAAACACTGGCAGGCCCTGTTCTTGTGTAAAACACTGGCAGGCCTGTTCTTGTGCAAAACAATTGCAGGTCTTGTTCTTGTGGAAAACGCTTGCAGGCCCTGTTCTTGTGCAAAACACTTGCAGGTCCTGTCCTTGTACAAAACACTTGCAGGCTCTGTTCTTGTTCAAAACACTTGCAGCCCCTGTTCTTGTGCAAAACACTTGAAGGCCCTGTTCTTGTTCAAAACACTTGCAGGCGCTATTCCTCTTGAAAATACTGGCAGGCCCTGTTGTGAAAAACACTTGGAGGCTCTCTTTTTGTTCAAAACACTTTCAGGCCCTGTTGTGAAAAACACCTTTAGGACCTGTTTTTGTGCAATACACTTTCAGGCCCTGTTATTGTGCAAAACACTTGCAGGCTCTGTTCTTGTGCAAAACACATGCAGGCCCTGTTCTTGTGCAAAATACTTGCAGGTCCTGTTCTTGTGCAATACACTTGCAGGTCCTGTTCTTGTGCAAAATAGTTGCAAGCTCTGTTCTTGTTCAAAACACTTGCAGGCCCTGTTCTTGAGCAAAAAACTTGAAGGCCCTGTTCTTGTTCAAAACACTTGCAGGCGCTATTCCTCTTGAAAATACTGGCAGGCCCTGTTGTGAAAAACACTTGGAGGCTCTCTTTTTGTTCAAAACACTTTCAGGCCCTGTTGTGAAAAACACCTTTAGGACCTGTTTTTGTGCAATACACTTTCAGGCCCTGTTATTGTGCAAAACACTTGCAGGCTCTGTTCTTGTGCAAAACACATGCAAGTTCTGTTTTTGTGCAAAACACTGGCAGGCCCTGTTCTTGTGTAAAACACTGGCAGGCCCTGTTCTTGTGCAAAACAATTGCAGGTCTTGTTCTTGTGCAAAACACTTGCAGGTCCTGTTCTTGTGCAATACACTTGCAGGCCCTGTTCTTGTGCAAAACACTTGCAGGTCCTGTTCTTGTGCAATACACTTGCAGGCCCTGTTCTTGTTCAAAACACTTGCAGGTCCTGTTCTTGTGCAAAACGCTTGCAGGTCCTGTTCTTGTGCAAAACACTTGCAGGCCCTGTTCTTGTTCAAAACACTTGCAGGCCCTGTTCTTGTGCAAAACACTTGCAGGTCCTGTTCTTGTGCAATACACTGGCAGGCCCTGTTCTTGTGTAAAACACTGGCAGGCCCTGTTCTTGTGCAAAACAATTGCAGGTCTTGTTCTTGTGCAAAACGCTTGCAGGCCCTGTTCTTGTGCAAAACACTTGCAGGTCCTGTTCTTGTGCAATACACTTGCAGGCTCTGTTCTTGTTCAAAACACTTGCAGGTCCTGTTCTTGTCCAAAACACTTGCAGGTCCTGTTCTTGTGCAATACACTGGCAGGCCCTGTTCTTGTGTAAAACACTGGCAGGCCCTGTTCTTGTGCAATACACTTGCAGGCTCTGTTCTTGTTCAAAACACTTGCAGGCCCTGTTCTTGTGCAAAACACTTGCAGGTCCTGTTTTTGTGCAATACACTGGCAGGTCCTGTTCTTGTGCAATACACTTGCAGGTCCTGTTCTTGTGCAAAATAGTTGCAAGCTCTGTTCTTGTTCAAAACACTTGCAGGCCCTGTTCTTGTGCAAAACACTTGAAGGCCCTGTTCTTGTTCAAAACACTTGAAGGCCCTGTTCTTGTTCAAAACACTTGCAGGCGCTATTCCTCTTGAAAATACTGGCAGGCCCTGTTGTGAAAAACACTTGGAGGCTCTCTTTTTGTTCAAAACACTTTCAGGCCCTGTTGTGAAAAACACCTTTAGGACCTGTTTTTGTGCAATACACTTTCAGGCCCTGTTATTGTGCAAAACACTTGCAGGCTCTGTTCTTGTGCAAAACACATGCAAGTTCTGTTTTTGTGCAAAACACTGGCAGGCCCTGTTCTTGTGTAAAACACTGGCAGGCCTGTTCTTGTGCAAAACAATTGCAGGTCTTGTTCTTGTGGAAAACGCTTGCAGGCCCTGTTCTTGTGCAAAACACTTGCAGGTCCTGTCCTTGTACAAAACACTTGCAGGCTCTGTTCTTGTTCAAAACACTTGCAGCCCCTGTTCTTGTGCAAAACACTTGAAGGCCCTGTTCTTGTTCAAAACACTTGCAGGCGCTATTCCTCTTGAAAATACTGGCAGGCCCTGTTGTGAAAAACACTTGGAGGCTCTCTTTTTGTTCAAAACACTTTCAGGCCCTGTTGTGAAAAACACCTTTAGGACCTGTTTTTGTGCAATACACTTTCAGGCCCTGTTATTGTGCAAAACACTTGCAGGCTCTGTTCTTGTGCAAAACACATGCAGGCCCTGTTCTTGTGCAAAATACTTGCAGGTCCTGTTCTTGTGCAATACACTTGCAGGTCCTGTTCTTGTGCAAAATAGTTGCAAGCTCTGTTCTTGTTCAAAACACTTGCAGGCCCTGTTCTTGAGCAAAAAACTTGAAGGCCCTGTTCTTGTTCAAAACACTTGCAGGCGCTATTCCTCTTGAAAATACTGGCAGGCCCTGTTGTGAAAAACACTTGGAGGCTCTCTTTTTGTTCAAAACACTTTCAGGCCCTGTTGTGAAAAACACCTTTAGGACCTGTTTTTGTGCAATACACTTTCAGGCCCTGTTATTGTGCAAAACACTTGCAGGCTCTGTTCTTGTGCAAAACACATGCAAGTTCTGTTTTTGTGCAAAACACTGGCAGGCCCTGTTCTTGTGTAAAACACTGGCAGGCCCTGTTCTTGTGCAAAACAATTGCAGGTCTTGTTCTTGTGCAAAACACTTGCAGGTCCTGTTCTTGTGCAATACACTTGCAGGCCCTGTTCTTGTGCAAAACACTTGCAGGTCCTGTTCTTGTGCAATACACTTGCAGGCCCTGTTCTTGTTCAAAACACTTGCAGGTCCTGTTCTTGTGCAAAACGCTTGCAGGTCCTGTTCTTGTGCAAAACACTTGCAGGCCCTGTTCTTGTTCAAAACACTTGCAGGCCCTGTTCTTGTGCAAAACACTTGCAGGTCCTGTTCTTGTGCAATACACTGGCAGGCCCTGTTCTTGTGTAAAACACTGGCAGGCCCTGTTCTTGTGCAAAACAATTGCAGGTCTTGTTCTTGTGCAAAACGCTTGCAGGCCCTGTTCTTGTGCAAAACACTTGCAGGTCCTGTTCTTGTGCAATACACTTGCAGGCTCTGTTCTTGTTCAAAACACTTGCAGGTCCTGTTCTTGTCCAAAACACTTGCAGGTCCTGTTCTTGTGCAATACACTGGCAGGCCCTGTTCTTGTGTAAAACACTGGCAGGCCCTGTTCTTGTGCAATACACTTGCAGGCTCTGTTCTTGTTCAAAACACTTGCAGGCCCTGTTCTTGTGCAAAACACTTGCAGGTCCTGTTCTTGTGCAATACACTGGCAGGTCCTGTTCTTGTGCAATACACTTGCAGGTCCTGTTCTTGTGCAAAATAGTTGCAAGCTCTGTTCTTGTTCAAAACACTTGCAGGCCCTGTTCTTGTGCAAAACACTTGAAGGCCCTGTTCTTGTTCAAAACACTTGAAGGCCCTGTTTTTGTTCAAAACACTTGCAGGCGCTATTCCTCTTGAAAATACTGGCAGGCCCTGTTGTGAAAAACACTTGGAGGCTCTCTTTTTGTTCAAAACACTTTCAGGCCCTGTTGTGAAAAACACCTTTAGGACCTGTTTTTGTGCAATACACTTTCAGGCCCTGTTATTGTGCAAAACACTTGCAGGCTCTGTTCTTGTGCAAAACACATGCAAGTTCTGTTTTTGTGCAAAACACTGGCAGGCCCTGTTCTTGTGTAAAACACTGGCAGGCCCTGTTCTTGTGCAAAACAATTGCAGGTCTTGTTCTTGTGCGAAACGCTTGCAGGCCCTGTTCTTGTGCAAAACACATGCAGGTCCTGTCCTTGTACAAAACACTTGCAGGCTCTGTTCTTGTTCAAAACACTTGCAGCCCCTGTTCTTGTGCAAAACACTTGAAGGCCCTGTTCTTGTTCAAAACACTTGCAGGCGCTATTCCTCTTGAAAATACTGGCAGGCCCTGTTGTGAAAAACACTTGGAGGCTCTCTTTTTGTTCAAAACACTTTCAGGCCCTGTTGTGAAAAACACCTTTAGGACCTGTTTTTGTGCAATACACTTTCAGGCCCTGTTATTGTGCAAAACACTTGCAGGCTCTGTTCTTGTGCAAAACACTGGCAGGCCCTGTTCTTGTGTAAAACACTGGCAGGCCCTGTTCTTGTGTAAAACACTGGCAGGCCCTGTTCTTGTGCAAAACAATTGCAGGTCTTGTTCTTGTGCAAAACACTTGCAGGTCCTGTTCTTGTGCAATACACTGGCAGGCCCTGTTCTTGTGTAAAACACTGGCAGGCCCTGTTCTTGTGCAAAACAATTGCAGGTCCTGTTCTTGTGCAATACACTTGCAGGCTCTGTTCTTGTTCAAAACACTTGCAGGTCCTGTTCTTGTCCAAAACACTTGCAGGTCCTGTTCTTGTGCAATACACTGGCAGGCCCTGTTCTTGTGTAAAACACTGGCAGGCCCTGTTCTTGTGCAATACACTTGCAGGCTCTGTTCTTGTTCAAAACACTTGCAGGCCCTGTTCTTGTGCAAAACACTTGCAGGTCCTGTTCTTGTGCAATACACTGGCAGGTCCTGTTCTTGTGCAATACACTTGCAGGTCCTGTTCTTGTGCAAAATAGTTGCAAGCTCTGTTCTTGTTCAAAACACTTGCAGGCCCTGTTCTTGTGCAAAACACTTGAAGGCCCTGTTCTTGTTCAAAACACTTGAAGGCCCTGTTCTTGTTCAAAACACTTGCAGGCGCTATTCCTCTTGAAAATACTGGCAGGCCCTGTTGTGAAAAACACTTGGAGGCTCTCTTTTTGTTCAAAACACTTTCAGGCCCTGTTGTGAAAAACACCTTTAGGACCTGTTTTTGTGCAATACACTTTCAGGCCCTGTTATTGTGCAAAACACTTGCAGGCTCTGTTCTTGTGCAAAAGACATGCAAGTTCTGTTTTTGTGCAAAACACTGGCAGGCCCTGTTCTTGTGTAAAACACTGGCAGGCCCTGTTCTTGTGCAAAACAATTGCAGGTCTTGTTCTTGTGCAAAACACTTGCAGGTCCTGTTCTTGTGCAATACACTTGCAGGCCCTGTTCTTGTGCAAAACACTTGCAGGTCCTGTTCTTGTGCAATACACTTGCAGGCCCTGTTCTTGTTCAAAACACTTGCAGGTCCTGTTCTTGTGCAAAACGCTTGCAGGTCCTGTTCTTGTGCAAAACACTTGCAGGCCCTGTTCTTGTTCAAAACACTTGCAGGCCCTGTTCTTGTGCAAAACACTTGCAGGTCCTGTTCTTGTGCAATACACTGGCAGGCCCTGTTCTTGTGTAAAACACTGGCAGGCCCTGTTCTTGTGCAAAACAATTGCAGGTCTTGTTCTTGTGCAAAACGCTTGCAGGCCCTGTTCTTGTGCAAAACACTTGCAGGTCCTGTTCTTGTGCAATACACTTGCAGGCTCTGTTCTTGTTCAAAACACTTGCAGGTCCTGTTCTTGTCCAAAACACTTGCAGGTCCTGTTCTTGTGCAATACACTGGCAGGCCCTGTTCTTGTGTAAAACACTGGCAGGCCCTGTTCTTGTGCAATACACTTGCAGGCTCTGTTCTTGTTCAAAACACTTGCAGGCCCTGTTCTTGTGCAAAACACTTGCAGGTCCTGTTCTTGTGCAATACACTGGCAGGTCCTGTTCTTGTGCAATACACTTGCAGGTCCTGTTCTTGTGCAAAATAGTTGCAAGCTCTGTTCTTGTTCAAAACACTTGCAGGCCCTGTTCTTGTGCAAAACACTTGAAGGCCCTGTTCTTGTTCAAAACACTTGAAGGCCCTGTTCTTGTTCAAAACACTTGAAGGCACTGTTCTTGTGTAAAACACTGGCAGGCCCTGTTCTTGTGCAAAATAGTTGCAAGCTCTGTTCTTGTTCAAAACACTTGCAGGCCCTGTTCTTGTGCAAAACACTTGAAGGCCCTGTTCTTGTTCAAAACACTTGAAGGCCCTGTTCTTGTTCAAAACACTTGCAGGCGCTATTCCTCTTGAAAATACTGGCAGGCCCTGTTGTGACAAACACTTGGAGGCTCTCTTTTTGTTCAAAACACTTTCAGGCCCTGTTGTGAAAAACACCTTTAGGACCTGTTTTTGTGCAATACACTTTCAGGCCCTGTTATTGTGCAAAACACTTGCAGGCTCTGTTCTTGTGCAAAACACATGCAAGTTCTGTTTTTGTGCAAAACACTGGCAGGCCCTGTTCTTGTGTAAAACACTGGCAGGCCCTGTTCTTGTGCAAAACAATTGCAGGTCTTGTTCTTGTGCGAAACGCTTGCAGGCCCTGTTCTTGTGCAAAACACTTGCAGGTCCTGTCCTTGTACAAAACACTTGCAGGCTCTGTTCTTGTTCAAAACACTTGCAGCCCCTGTTCTTGTGCAAAACACTTGAAGGCCCTGTTCTTGTTCAAAACACTTGCAGGCGCTATTCCTCTTGAAAATACTGGCAGGCCCTGTTGTGAAAAACACTTGGAGGCTCTCTTTTTGTTCAAAACACTTTCAGGCCCTGTTGTGAAAAACACCTTTAGGACCTGTTTTTGTGCAATACACTTTCAGGCCCTGTTATTGTGCAAAACACTTGCAGGCTCTGTTCTTGTGCAAAACACATGCAAGTTCTGTTTTTGTGCAAAACACTGGCAGGCCCTGTTCTTGTGTAAAACACTGGCAGGCCCTGTTCTTGTGCAAAACAATTGCAGGTCTTGCTCTTGTGCAAAACGCTTGCAGGCCCTGTTCTTGTGCAAAATACTTGCAGGTCCTGTTCTTGTGCAATACACTTGCAGGTCCTGTTCTTGTGCAAAATAGTTGCAAGCTCTGTTCTTGTTCAAAACACTTGCAGGCCCTGTTCTTGAGCAAAACACTTGAAGGCCCTGTTCTTGTTCAAAACACTTGCAGGCGCTATTCCTCTTGAAAATACTGGCAGGCCCTGTTGTGAAAAACACTTGGAGGCTCTCTTTTTGTTCAAAACACTTTCAGGCCCTGTTGTGAAAAACACCTTTAGGACCTGTTTTTGTGCAATACACTTTCAGGCCCTGTTATTGTGCAAAACACTTGCAGGCTCTGTTCTTGTGCAAAACACATGCAAGTTCTGTTTTTGTGCAAAACACTGGCAGGCCCTGTTCTTGTGTAAAACACTGGCAGGCCCTGTTCTTGTGCAAAACAATTGCAGGTCTTGTTCTTGTGCAAAACACTTGCAGGTCCTGTTCTTGTGCAATACACTTGCAGGCCCTGTTCTTGTGCAAAACACTTGCAGGTCCTGTTCTTGTGCAATACACTTGCAGGCCCTGTTCTTGTTCAAAACACTTGCAGGTCCTGTTCTTGTGCAAAACGCTTGCAGGTCCTGTTCTTGTGCAAAACACTTGCAGGCCCTGTTCTTGTTCAAAACACTTGCAGGCCCTGTTCTTGTGCAAAACACTTGCAGGTCCTGTTCTTGTGCAATACACTGGCAGGCCCTGTTCTTGTGTAAAACACTGGCAGGCCCTGTTCTTGTGCAAAACAATTGCAGGTCTTGTTCTTGTGCAAAACGCTTGCAGGCCCTGTTCTTGTGCAAAACACTTGCAGGTCCTGTTCTTGTGCAATACACTTGCAGGCTCTGTTCTTGTTCAAAACACTTGCAGGTCCTGTTCTTGTCCAAAACACTTGCAGGTCCTGTTCTTGTGCAATACACTGGCAGGCCCTGTTCTTGTGTAAAACACTGGCAGGCCCTGTTCTTGTGCAATACACTTGCAGGCTCTGTTCTTGTTCAAAACACTTGCAGGCCCTGTTCTTGTGCAAAACACTTGCAGGTCCTGTTCTTGTGCAATACACTGGCAGGTCCTGTTCTTGTGCAATACACTTGCAGGTCCTGTTCTTGTGCAAAATAGTTGCAAGCTCTGTTCTTGTTCAAAACACTTGCAGGCCCTGTTCTTGTGCAAAACACTTGAAGGCCCTGTTCTTGTTCAAAACACTTGAAGGCCCTGTTCTTGTTCAAAACACTTGCAGGCGCTATTCCTCTTGAAAATACTGGCAGGCCCTGTTGTGAAAAACACTTGGAGGCTCTCTTTTTGTTCAAAACACTTTCAGGCCCTGTTGTGAAAAACACCTTTAGGACCTGTTTTTGTGCAATACACTTTCAGGCCCTGTTATTGTGCAAAACACTTGCAGGCTCTGTTCTTGTGCAAAACACATGCAAGTTCTGTTTTTGTGCAAAACACTGGCAGGCCCTGTTCTTGTGTAAAACACTGGCAGGCCCTGTTCTTGTGCAAAACAATTGCAGGTCTTGTTCTTGTGCGAAACGCTTGCAGGCCCTGTTCTTGTGCAAAACACTTGCAGGTCCTGTCCTTGTACAAAACACTTGCAGGCTCTGTTCTTGTTCAAAACACTTGCAGCCCCTGTTCTTGTGCAAAACACTTGAAGGCCCTGTTCTTGTTCAAAACACTTGCAGGCGCTATTCCTCTTGAAAATACTGGCAGGCCCTGTTGTGAAAAACACTTGGAGGCTCTCTTTTTGTTCAAAACACTTTCAGGCCCTGTTGTGAAAAACACCTTTAGGACCTGTTTTTGTGCAATACACTTTCAGGCCCTGTTCTTGTGCAAAACACATGCAGGCCCTGTTCTTGTGCAAAACACTGGCAGGCCCTGTTCTTGTGTAAAACACTGGCAGGCCCTGTTCTTGTGCAAAACAATTGCAGGTCTTGCTCTTGTGCAAAACGCTTGCAGGCCCTGTTCTTGTGCAAAATACTTGCAGGTCCTGTTCTTGTGCAATACACTTGCAGGTCCTGTTCTTGTGCAAAATAGTTGCAAGCTCTGTTCTTGTTCAAAACACTTGCAGGCCCTGTTCTTGTGCAAAACACTTGAAGGCCCTGTTCTTGTTCAAAACACTTGCAGGCGCTATTCCTCTTGAAAATACTGGCAGGCCCTGTTGTGAAAAACACTTGGAGGCTCTCTTTTTGTTCAAAACACTTTCAGGCCCTGTTGTGAAAAACACCTTTAGGACCTGTTTTTGTGCAATACACTTTCAGGCCCTGTTATTGTGCAAAACACTTGCAGGCTCTGTTCTTGTGCAAAACACATGCAAGTTCTGTTTTTGTGCAAAACACTGGCAGGCCCTGTTCTTGTGTAAAACACTGGCAGGCCCTGTTCTTGTGCAAAACAATTGCAGGTCTTGTTCTTGTGCAAAACGCTTGCAGGCCCTGTTCTTGTGCAAAATACTTGCAGGTCCTGTTCTTGTGCAATACACTTGCAGGTCCTGTTCTTGTGCAAAATAGTTGCAAGCTCTGTTCTTGTTCAAAACACTTGCAGGCCCTGTTCTTGTGCAAAACACTTGAAGGCCCTGTTCTTGTTCAAAACACTTGCAGGCGCTATTCCTCTTGAAAATACTGGCAGGCCCTGTTGTGAAAAACACTTGGAGGCTCTGTTCTTGTGCAAAACACATGCAAGTTCTGTTTTTGTGCAAAACACTGGCAGGCCCTGTTCTTGTGTAAAACACTGGCAGGCCCTGTTCTTGTGCAAAACAATTGCAGGTCTTGTTCTTGTGCAAAACACTTGCAGGTCCTGTTCTTGTGCAATACACTTGCAGGTCCTGTTCTTGTGCAAAACACTTGCAGGTCCTGTTCTTGTGCAATACACTTGCAGGCCCTGTTCTTGTTCAAAACACTTGCAGGTCCTGTTCTTGTGCAAAACGCTTGCAGGCCCTGTTCTTGTGCAATACACTTGCAGGTCCTGTTCTTGTGCAATACACTTGCAGGTCCTGTTCTTGTGCAAAACACTTGCAGGTCCTGTTCTTGTGCAAAACACTTGCAGGCCCTGTTCTTGTTCAAAACACTTGCAGGTCCTGTTCTTGTGCAATACACTTGCAGGTCCTGTTATTGTGCAAAACACTTGCAGGTCCTGTTCTTGTGCAATACACTGGCAGGCCCTGTTCTTGTGTAAAACACTGGCAGGCCCTGTTCTTGTGCAAAACAATTGCAGGTCTTGTTCTTGTGCAAAACGCTTGCAGGCCCTGTTCTTGTGCAATACACTTGCAGGCTCTGTTCTTGTTCAAAACACTTGCAGGTCCTGTTCTTGTCCAAAACACTTGCAGGTCCTGTTCTTGTGCAATACACTGGCAGGCCCTGTTCTTGTGCAATACACTTGCAGGCTCTGTTCTTGTTCAAAACACTTGCAGGCCCTGTTCTTGTGCAAAACACTTGCAGGTCCTGTTCTTGTGCAATACACTGGCAGGTCCTGTTCTTGTGCAATACACTTGCAGGTCCTGTTCTTGTGCAAAATAGTTGCAAGCTCTGTTCTTGTTCAAAACACTTGCAGGCCCTGTTCTTGTGCAAAACACTTGAAGGCCCTGTTCTTGTTCAAAACACTTGAAGGCCCTGTTCTTGTTCAAAACACTTGCAGGCGCTATTCCTCTTGAAAATACTGGCAGGCCCTGTTGTGAAAAACACTTGGAGGCTCTCTTTTTGTTCAAAACACTTTCAGGCCCTGTTGTGAAAAACACCTTTAGGACCTGTTTTTGTGCAATACACTTTCAGGCCCTGTTATTGTGCAAAACACTTGCAGGCTCTGTTCTTGTGCAAAACACATGCAAGTTCTGTTTTTGTGCAAAACACTGGCAGGCCCTGTTCTTGTGTAAAACACTGGCAGGCCCTGTTCTTGTGCAAAACAATTGCAGGTCTTGTTCTTGTGCGAAACGCTTGCAGGCCCTGTTCTTGTGCAAAACACTTGCAGGTCCTGTCCTTGTACAAAACACTTGCAGGCTCTGTTCTTGTTCAAAACACTTGCAGCCCCTGTTCTTGTGCAAAACACTTGAAGGCCCTGTTCTTGTTCAAAACACTTGCAGGCGCTATTCCTCTTGAAAATACTGGCAGGCCCTGTTGTGAAAAACACTTGGAGGCTCTCTTTTTGTTCAAAACACTTTCAGGCCCTGTTGTGAAAAACACCTTTAGGACCTGTTTTTGTGCAATACACTTTCAGGCCCTGTTATTGTGCAAAACACTTGCAGGCTCTGTTCTTGTGCAAAACACATGCAGGCCCTGTTCTTGTGTAAAATACTTGCAGGTCCTGTTCTTGTGCAATACACTTGCAGGTCCTGTTCTTGTGCAAAATAGTTGCAAGCTCTGTTCTTGTTCAAAACACTTGCAGGCCCTGTTCTAGAGCAAAACACTTGAAGGCCCTGTTCTTGTTCAAAACACTTGCAGGCGCTATTCCTCTTGAAAATACTGGCAGGCCCTGTTGTGAAAAACACTTGGAGGCTCTCTTTTTGTTCAAAACACTTTCAGGCCCTGTTGTGAAAAACACCTTTAGGACCTGTTTTTGTGCAATACACTTTCAGGCCCTGTTATTGTGCAAAACACTTGCAGGCTCTGTTCTTGTGCAAAACACATGCAAGTTCTGTTTTTGTGCAAAACACTGGCAGGCCCTGTTCTTGTGTAAAACACTGGCAGGCCCTGTTCTTGTGCAAAACAATTGCAGGTCTTGTTCTTGTGCAAAACACTTGCAGGTCCTGTTCTTGTGCAATACACTTGCAGGCCCTGTTCTTGTGCAAAACACTTGCAGGTCCTGTTCTTGTGCAATACACTTGCAGGCCCTGTTCTTGTTCAAAACACTTGCAGGTCCTGTTCTTGTGCAAAACGCTTGCAGGTCCTGTTCTTGTGCAAAACACTTGCAGGCCCTGTTCTTGTTCAAAACACTTGCAGGCCCTGTTCTTGTGCAAAACACTTGCAGGTCCTGTTCTTGTGCAATACACTGGCAGGCCCTGTTCTTGTGTAAAACACTGGCAGGCCCTGTTCTTGTGCAAAACAATTGCAGGTCTTGTTCTTGTGCAAAACGCTTGCAGGCCCTGTTCTTGTGCAAAACACTTGCAGGTCCTGTTCTTGTGCAATACACTTGCAGGCTCTGTTCTTGTTCAAAACACTTGCAGGTCCTGTTCTTGTCCAAAACACTTGCAGGTCCTGTTCTTGTGCAATACACTGGCAGGCCCTGTTCTTGTGTAAAACACTGGCAGGCCCTGTTCTTGTGCAATACACTTGCAGGCTCTGTTCTTGTTCAAAACACTTGCAGGCCCTGTTCTTGTGCAAAACACTTGCAGGTCCTGTTCTTGTGCAATACACTGGCAGGTCCTGTTCTTGTGCAATGCACTTGCAGGTCCTGTTCTTGTGCAAAATAGTTGCAAGCTCTGTTCTTGTTCAAAACACTTGCAGGCCCTGTTCTTGTGCAAAACACTTGAAGGCCCTGTTCTTGTTCAAAACACTTGAAGGCCCTGTTCTTGTTCAAAACACTTGCAGGCGCTATTCCTCTTGAAAATACTGGCAGGCCCTGTTCTTGTGTAAAACACTGGCAGGCCCTGTTCTTGTGCAAAACACTTGCAGGTCCTGTTCTTGTGCAATACACTTGCAGGCTCTGTTCTTGTTCAAAACACTTGCAGGTCCTGTTCTTGTCCAAAACACTTGCAGGTCCTGTTCTTGTGCAATACACTTGCAGGTCCTGTTCTTGTGCAATACACTGGCAGGCCCTGTTCTTGTGTAAAACACTGGCAGGCCCTGTTCTTGTGCAAAACAATTGCAGGTCTTGTTCTTGTGCAAAACGCTTGCAGGCCCTGTTCTTGTGCAAAATACTTGCAGGTCCTGTTCTTGTGCAATACACTTGCAGGTCCTGTTCTTGTGCAAAATAGTTGCAAGCTCTGTTCTTGTTCAAAACACTTGCAGGCCCTGTTCTTGTGCAAAACACTTGAAGGCCCTGTTCTTGTTCAAAACACTTGCAGGCGCTATTCCTCTTGAAAATACTGGCAGGCCCTGTTGTGAAAAACACTTGGAGGCTCTCTTTTTGTTCAAAACACTTTCAGGCCCTGTTGTGAAAAACACCTTTAGGACCTGTTTTTGTGCAATACACTTTCAGGCCCTGTTATTGTGCAAAACACTTGCAGGCTCTGTTCTTGTGCAAAACACATGCAAGTTCTGTTTTTGTGCAAAACACTGGCAGGCCCTGTTCTTGTGTAAAACACTGGCAGGCCCTGTTCTTGTGCAAAACAATTGCAGGTCTTGTTCTTGTGCAAAACGCTTGCAGGCCCTGTTCTTGTGCAAAATACTTGCAGGTCCTGTTCTTGTGCAATACACTTGCAGGTCCTGTTCTTGTGCAAAATAGTTGCAAGCTCTGTTCTTGTTCAAAACACTTGCAGGCCCTGTTCTTGTGCAAAACACTTGAAGGCCCTGTTCTTGTTCAAAACACTTGCAGGCGCTATTCCTCTTGAAAATACTGGCAGGCCCTGTTGTGAAAAACACTTGGAGGCTCTCTTTTTGTTCAAAACACTTTCAGGCCCTGTTGTGAAAAACACCTTTAGGACCTGTTTTTGTGCAATACACTTTCAGGCCCTGTTATTGTGCAAAACACTTGCAGGCTCTGTTCTTGTGCAAAACACATGCAAGTTCTGTTTTTGTGCAAAACACTGGCAGGCCCTGTTCTTGTGTAAAACACTGGCAGGCCCTGTTCTTGTGCAAAACAATTGCAGGTCTTGTTCTTGTGCAAAACACTTGCAGGTCCTGTTCTTGTGCAATACACTTGCAGGTCCTGTTCTTGTGCAAAACACTTGCAGGTCCTGTTCTTGTGCAATACACTTGCAGGCCCTGTTCTTGTTCAAAACACTTGCAGGTCCTGTTCTTGTGCAAAACGCTTGCAGGCCCTGTTCTTGTGCAATACACTTGCAGGTCCTGTTCTTGTGCAATACACTTGCAGGTCCTGTTCTTGTGCAAAACACTTGCAGGTCCTGTTCTTGTGCAAAACACTTGCAGGCCCTGTTCTTGTTCAAAACACTTGCAGGTCCTGTTCTTGTGCAATACACTTGCAGGTCCTGTTATTGTGCAAAACACTTGCAGGTCCTGTTCTTGTGCAATACACTGGCAGGCCCTGTTCTTGTGTAAAACACTGGCAGGCCCTGTTCTTGTGCAAAACAATTGCAGGTCCTGTTCTTGTGCAATACACTTGCAGGTCCTGTTCTTGTGCAAAATAGTTGCAAGCTCTGTTCTTGTTCAAAACACTTGCAGGCCCTGTTCTTGTGCAAAACACTTGAAGGCCCTGTTCTTGTTCAAAACACTTGAAGGCCCTGTTCTTGTTCAAAACACTTGCAGGCGCTATTCCTCTTGAAAATACTGGCAGGCCCTGTTGTGAAAAACACTTGGAGGCTCTCTTTTTGTTCAAAACACTTTCAGGCCCTGTTGTGAAAAACACCTTTAGGACCTGTTTTTGTGCAATACACTTTCAGGCCCTGTTATTGTGCAAAACACTTGCAGGCTCTGTTCTTGTGCAAAACACATGCAGGCCCTGTTCTTGTGCAAAACACTGGCAGGCCCTGTTCTTGTGTAAAACACTGGCAGGCCCTGTTCTTGTGCAAAACAATTGCAGGTCTTGCTCTTGTGCAAAACGCTTGCAGGCCCTGTTCTTGTGCAAAATACTTGCAGGTCCTGTTCTTGTGCAATACACTTGCAGGTCCTGTTCTTGTGCAAAATAGTTGCAAGCTCTGTTCTTGTTCAAAACACTTGCAGGCCCTGTTCTTGTTCAAAACACTTGCAGGCGCTATTCCTCTTGAAAATACTGGCAGGCCCTGTTGTGAAAAACACTTGGAGGCTCTCTTTTTGTTCAAAACACTTTCAGGCCCTGTTGTGAAAAACACCTTTAGGACCTGTTTTTGTGCAATACACTTTCAGGCCCTGTTATTGT
This sequence comes from Arizona elegans, assembly GCA_022577455.1. Taxonomy (NCBI): domain Eukaryota; kingdom Metazoa; phylum Chordata; class Lepidosauria; order Squamata; family Colubridae; genus Arizona; species Arizona elegans. The sequence continues at coordinate 2,401,773 of JAKOOJ010000054.1, forward strand.
GCAAAACACTTGCAGGCTCTGTTCTTGTGCAAAACACATGCAGGCCCTGTTCTTGTGCAAAACACTGGCAGGCCCTGTTCTTGTGTAAAACACTGGCAGGCCCTGTTCTTGTGCAAAACAATTGCAGGTCTTGCTCTTGTGCAAAACGCTTGCAGGCCCTGTTCTTGTGCAAAATACTTGCAGGTCCTGTTCTTGTGCAATACACTTGCAGGTCCTGTTCTTGTGCAAAATAGTTGCAAGCTCTGTTCTTGTTCAAAACACTTGCAGGCCCTGTTCTTGTGCAAAACACTTGAAGGCCCTGTTCTTGTTCAAAACACTTGCAGGCGCTATTCCTCTTGAAAATACTGGCAGGCCCTGTTGTGAAAAACACTTGGAGGCTCTCTTTTTGTTCAAAACACTTTCAGGCCCTGTTGTGAAAAACACCTTTAGGACCTGTTTTTGTGCAATACACTTTCAGGCCCTGTTATTGTGCAAAACACTTGCAGGCTCTGTTCTTGTGCAAAACACATGCAAGTTCTGTTTTTGTGCAAAACACTGGCAGGCCCTGTTCTTGTGTAAAACACTGGCAGGCCCTGTTCTTGTGCAAAACAATTGCAGGTCTTGTTCTTGTGCAAAACGCTTGCAGGCCCTGTTCTTGTTCAAAACACTTGCAGGCGCTATTCCTCTTGAAAATACTGGCAGGCCCTGTTGTGAAAAACACTTGGAGGCTCTCTTTTTGTTCAAAACACTTTCAGGCCCTGTTGTGAAAAACACCTTTAGGACCTGTTTTTGTGCAATACACTTTCAGGCCCTGTTATTGTGCAAAACACTTGCAGGCTCTGTTCTTGTGCAAAACACATGCAAGTTCTGTTTTTGTGCAAAACACTGGCAGGCCCTGTTCTTGTGTAAAACACTGGCAGGCCCTGTTCTTGTGCAAAACAATTGCAGGTCTTGTTCTTGTGCAAAACACTTGCAGGTCCTGTTCTTGTGCAATACACTTGCAGGTCCTGTTCTTGTGCAAAACACTTGCAGGTCCTGTTCTTGTGCAATACACTTGCAGGCCCTGTTCTTGTTCAAAACACTTGCAGGTCCTGTTCTTGTGCAAAACGCTTGCAGGCCCTGTTCTTGTGCAATACACTTGCAGGTCCTGTTCTTGTGCAATACACTTGCAGGTCCTGTTCTTGTGCAAAACACTTGCAGGTCCTGTTCTTGTGCAAAACACTTGCAGGCCCTGTTCTTGTTCAAAACACTTGCAGGTCCTGTTCTTGTGCAAAACGCTTGCAGGCCCTGTTCTTGTGCAAAACACTTGCAGGTCCTGTTCTTGTGCAATACACTTGCAGGCTCTGTTCTTGTTCAAAACACTTGCAGGTCCTGTTCTTGTGCAATACACTTCCAGGCCCTGTTCTTGTGCAAAACACTTGCAGGTCCTGTTCTTGTGCAATACACTTGCAGGCCCTGTTCTTGTGCAAAACACTTGCAGGTCCTGTTCTTGTGCAATACACTTGCAGGCCCTGTTCTTGTGTAAAACACTGGTAGGCCCTGTTCTTGTGCAATACACTTGCAGGCCCTGTTCTTGTTCAAAACACTTGCAGGTCCTGTTCTTGTGCAAAACGCTTGCAGGCCCTGTTCTTGTGCAATACACTTGCAGGTCCTGTTCTTGTGCAATACACTTGCAGGTCCTGTTCTTGTGCAAAACACTTGCAGGTCCTGTTCTTGTGCAAAACACTTGCAGGCCCTGTTCTTGTTCAAAACACTTGCAGGTCCTGTTCTTGTGCAAAACGCTTGCAGGCCCTGTTCTTGTGCAAAACACTTGCAGGTCCTGTTCTTGTGCAATACACTTGCAGGCTCTGTTCTTGTTCAAAACACTTGCAGGTCCTGTTCTTGTGCAATACACTTGCAGGCCCTGTTCTTGTGCAAAACACTTGCAGGTCCTGTTCTTGTGCAAAACAATTGCAGGTCTTGTTCTTGTGCAAAACGCTTGCAGGCCCTGTTCTTGTGCAAAACACTTGCAGGTCCTGTTCTTGTGCAATACACTTGCAGGTCCTGTTCTTGTGCAAAATAGTTGCAAGCTCTGTTCTTGTTCAAAACACTTGCAGGCCCTGTTCTTGTGCAAAACACTTGAAGTCCCTGTTCTTGTTCAAAACACTTGCAAGCTCTGTTCTTGTTCAAAACACTTGCAGGCCCTGTTCTTGTGCAAAACACTTGAAGGCCCTGTTCTTGTTCAAAACACTTGCAGGCGCTATTCCTCTTGAAAATACTGGCAGGCCCTGTTGTGAAAAACACTTGGAGGCTCTCTTTTTGTTCAAAACACTTTCAGGCCCTGTTGTGAAAAACACTTTTAGGACCTGTTTTTGTGCAATACACTTTCAGACCCTGTTCTTGTGCAAAACACTTGCAGGCCCTGTTCTTGTTCAAAACACTTGAAGGCACTGTTCTTGTGTAAAACACTGGCAGGCCCTGTTCTTTTGTAAAACACTGGAAGGCCCTGTTTTCGTGCAAAACACTTGCTTGTCCTGTTCTTGTTCAAACCACTTGCAGGCCCTGTTCTTCTATTAAACACTTGCAGGCCCTATTCCTCTTGAAAATACTGGCAGGCCGTGTTGTGAAAAACACTTGGAGGCTCTCTTTTTGTTCAAAACACTTTCAGGCCCTGTTGTTGTGAAAAACACCTTTAGGACCTGTTTTTGTGCAATACACTTTCAGCCCCTGTTATTGTGCAAAACACTTGCAGGCTCTGTTCTTGTGCAAAACACATGCAAGTTCTGTTTTTGTGCAAAACACTGGCAGGCCCTGTTCTTGTGCAAAACACTTGCAGGCCCTGTTCTTGTTCAAAACACTTGCAGGTCCTGTTCTTGTGCAATACACTTGCAGGCCCTGTTCTTGTGCAAAACACTTGCAGGTCCTGTTCTTGTGCAAAACACATGCAAGTTCTGTTCTTGTTCAAAACACTTGCAGGTCCTGTCCTTGTTCAAAACACTTGCAGGCACTATTCCTCTTGAAAATACTGGCAGGCCCTGTTGTGAAAAACACTTGGAGGCTCTCTTTTTGTTCAAAACACTTTCAGGCCCTGTTGTTGTGAAAAACACTTTTAGGACCTGTTCTTGTGCAATACACTTTCAGACCCTGTTCTTGTGCAAAACACTTGCAGGATCTGTTCTTGTTCAAAACACTTGCAGGCCCTGTTCTTGTGCAAAACACTTGCAAGTTCTGTTTTTGTGCAAAACACATGGAAGTTCTGTTTTTGTGCAAAACACATGCCAGTTCTGTTCTTGTGCAAAACACTTGCAGGCGCTATTCCTCTTGAAAATACTGGCAGGCCCTGTTGTGAAAAACACTTGCAGGCTCTGTTCTTGTTCAAAACACTTGCAGGCCCTGTTCTTGTGCAAAACACTTGCAGGCGCTATTCCTCTTGAAAATACTGGCAGGCCCTTTTGTGAAAAACACTTGGAGGCTCTCTTTTTGTTCAAAACACTTTCAGGCCCTGTTGTTGTGAAAAACACTTTTAGGACCTGTTCTTGTTCAAAACACTTGCAGGCCCTGTTCTTGTGCAAAACACTTGCAAGTTCTGTTTTTGTGCAAAACACATGCCAGTTCTGTTTTTGTGCAAAACACTCGCAGGCCCTGTTTTTGTGTAAAACACTGGCAGGCCCTGTTCTTGTTCAAAACACTTTCAGGCCCTGTTGTGAAAAACACTTGGAGGCTCTCTTTTTGTTCAAAACACTTTCAGGCCCTGTTGTGAAAAACACTTTTAGGACCTGTTTTTGTGCAATACACTTTCAGACCCTGTTCTTGTGCAAAAAAGTTGCAAGCTCTGTTTTTGTGCAAAACAATTGCAGGCTCTGTTCTTGTTCAAAACACTTGCAAGTTCTGTTTTTGTGGAAAACACATACAAGTTCTGTTTTTGTGCAAAACACTGGCAGACCCTGTTCTTGTGTAAAACACTCGCAGGTCCTGTCCTTGTTCAAAACACTTGCAGGCACTATTCCTCTTGAAAATACTGGCAGGCCCTGTTGTGAAAAACACTTGGAGGCTCTCTTTTTCTTCAAAGCAATTTCAGGCCCTGTTGTGAAAAACACTTTTAGGACCTGTTTTTGTGCAATACACTTTCAGACCCTGTTCTTGTGCAAAAAAGTTGCAACCTCTGTTTTTGTGCAAAACACTGGCAGACCCTGTTCTTGTGTAAAACACTAGCAGGCCCTGTTCTTGTGCAAAACACTGGCAGACCCTGTTCTTGTGTAAAACACTGGCAGGCCCTGTTCTTGTGCAAAACACTTGCAGGCCCTGTTCTTGTTCAAAACACTGGCAGGCCCTGTTTTTGTGCAATACACTTTCAGACCCTGTTCTTGTGCAAAATAGTTGCAAGCTCTGTTTTTGTTCAAAAGACTTGCAGGCTCTGTTCTTGTGCAAAACACTTGAAGCCATTTTGGTTGTGCAAAACACTCACAATCCCTGTTCCCCTTGAAAACACTTGCAGGCCTTGTTGTGCAAAACACTTGCAGGTCCTGTTCCTCTGGAAAACATTTTCAGGTCCTGTTCTTGTGCAAAACACATGCAAGTTCTGTTTTTGTGTAAAACACTGGCAGGCCCTGTTCTTGTGTAAAACACTGGCAGGCCCTGTTCTTGTGCAAAACACATGCAAGTTCTATTCTTGTTCAAAACACTTGCAGGTCCTGTTCTTGTTCAAAACACTTTCAGGCCCTGTTGTGAAAAACACTTGGAGGCTCTCTTTTTGTTCAAAACACTTTCAGGCCCTGTTGTGAAAAACACTTTTAGGACATGTTTTTGTGCAATACACTTTCAGACCCTCTTCTTGTGCAAAAAAGTTGCAAGTTCTGTTTTTGTGGAAAACACTGGCAGGCCCTGTTCTTGTGCAAAACACATGCAAGTTCTGTTCTTGTTCAAAACACTTGCATGTCCTGTCCTTGTACAAAACACTTGCAGGGTCTGTTCTTGTTCAAAACACTTGCAGACCCTGTTCTTGTGCAAAACACTTGAAGGCCCTGTTCTTGTTCAAAACACTTGCAGGCGCTATTCCTCTTGAAAATACTGGCAGGCCGTGTTGTGAAAAACACTTGGAGGCTCTCTTTTTGTTCAAAACACTTTCAGGCCCTGTTGTTGTGAAAAACACTTTTAGGACCTGTTCTTGTGCAATACACTTTCAGACCCTGTTCTTGTGCAAAACACTTGCAGGCTCTGTTCTTGTTCAAAACACTTGCAGGCCCTGTTCTTGTGCAAAACACTTGCAAGTTCTGTTTTTGTGCAAAACACATGCAGCCCCTGTTCTTGTGCAAAACACTTGAAGGCCCTGTTCTTGTTCAAAACACTTGCAGGCGCTATTCCTCTTGAAAATACTGGCAGGCCCTGTTCTTGTGCAAAACACTGGCAGACCCTGTTCTTGTGCAAAACACTGGCAGACCCTGTTCTTGTGTAAAACACTGGCAGGCCCTGTTCTTGTGCAAAACACATGCAAGTTCTGTTCTTGTTCAAAACACTTGCAGGTCCTGTCCTTGTACAAAACACTTGCAGGCCCTGTTCTTCTATTAAACACTTGCAGGCCCTATTCCTCTTGAAAATACTGGCAGGCCGTGTTGTGAAAAACACTTGGAGGCTCTCTTTTTGTTCAAAACACTTTCAGGCCCTGTTGTTGTGAAAAACACCTTTAGGACCTGTTTTTGTGCAATACACTTTCAGCCCCTGTTCTTGTGCAAAACACTTGCAGGCTCTGTTCTTGTTCAAAACACTTGCAGGCCCTGTTCTTGTGCAAAACACTTGCAAGTTCTGTTTTTGTGCAAAACACATGCAGCCCCTGTTCTTGTGCAAAACACTTGAAGGCCCTGTTCTTGTTCAAAACACTTGCAGGCGCTATTCCTCTTGAAAATACTGGCAGGCCCTGTTCTTGTTCAAAACACTTGCAGGTCCTGTTCTTGTGCAATACACTTGCAGGCCCTGTTCTTGTGCAAAACACTTGCAGGTCCTGTTCTTGTGCAAAACACATGCAAGTTCTGTTCTTGTTCAAAACACTTGCAGGTCCTGTCCTTGTTCAAAACACTTGCAGGCACTATTCCTCTTGAAAATACTGGCAGGCCCTGTTGTGAAAAACACTTGGAGGCTCTCTTTTTGTTCAAAACACTTTCAGGCCCTGTTGTTGTGAAAAACACTTTTAGGACCTGTTCTTGTGCAATACACTTTCAGACCCTGTTCTTGTGCAAAACACTTGCAGGATCTGTTCTTGTTCAAAACACTTGCAGGCCCTGTTCTTGTGCAAAACACTTGCAAGTTCTGTTTTTGTGCAAAACACATGGAAGTTCTGTTTTTGTGCAAAACACATGCCAGTTCTGTTCTTGTGCAAAACACTTGCAGGCGCTATTCCTCTTGAAAATACTGGCAGGCCCTGTTGTGAAAAACACTTGCAGGCTCTGTTCTTGTTCAAAACACTTGCAGGCCCTGTTCTTGTGCAAAACACTTGCAGGCGCTATTCCTCTTGAAAATACTGGCAGGCCCTTTTGTGAAAAACACTTGGAGGCTCTCTTTTTGTTCAAAACACTTTCAGGCCCTGTTGTTGTGAAAAACACTTTTAGGACCTGTTCTTGTTCAAAACACTTGCAGGCCCTGTTCTTGTGCAAAACACTTGCAAGTTCTGTTTTTGTGCAAAACACATGCCAGTTCTGTTTTTGTGCAAAACACTCGCAGGCCCTGTTTTTGTGTAAAACACTGGCAGGCCCTGTTCTTGTTCAAAACACTTTCAGGCCCTGTTGTGAAAAACACTTGGAGGCTCTCTTTTTGTTCAAAACACTTTCAGGCCCTGTTGTGAAAAACACTTTTAGGACCTGTTTTTGTGCAATACACTTTCAGACCCTGTTCTTGTGCAAAAAAGTTGCAAGCTCTGTTTTTGTGCAAAACAATTGCAGGCTCTGTTCTTGTTCAAAACACTTGCAAGTTCTGTTTTTGTGGAAAACACATACAAGTTCTGTTTTTGTGCAAAACACTGGCAGACCCTGTTCTTGTGTAAAACACTCGCAGGTCCTGTCCTTGTTCAAAACACTTGCAGGCACTATTCCTCTTGAAAATACTGGCAGGCCCTGTTGTGAAAAACACTTGGAGGCTCTCTTTTTCTTCAAAGCAATTTCAGGCCCTGTTGTGAAAAACACTTTTAGGACCTGTTTTTGTGCAATACACTTTCAGACCCTGTTCTTGTGCAAAAAAGTTGCAACCTCTGTTTTTGTGCAAAACACTGGCAGACCCTGTTCTTGTGTAAAACACTAGCAGGCCCTGTTCTTGTGCAAAACACTGGCAGACCCTGTTCTTGTGTAAAACACTGGCAGGCCCTGTTCTTGTGCAAAACACTTGCAGGCCCTGTTCTTGTTCAAAACACTGGCAGGCCCTGTTTTTGTGCAATACACTTTCAGACCCTGTTCTTGTGCAAAATAGTTGCAAGCTCTGTTTTTGTTCAAAAGACTTGCAGGCTCTGTTCTTGTGCAAAACACTTGAAGCCATTTTGGTTGTGCAAAACACTCACAATCCCTGTTCCCCTTGAAAACACTTGCAGGCCTTGTTGTGCAAAACACTTGCAGGTCCTGTTCCTCTGGAAAACATTTTCAGGTCCTGTTCTTGTGCAAAACACATGCAAGTTCTGTTTTTGTGTAAAACACTGGCAGGCCCTGTTCTTGTGTAAAACACTGGCAGGCCCTGTTCTTGTGCAAAACACATGCAAGTTCTATTCTTGTTCAAAACACTTGCAGGTCCTGTTCTTGTTCAAAACACTTTCAGGCCCTGTTGTGAAAAACACTTGGAGGCTCTCTTTTTGTTCAAAACACTTTCAGGCCCTGTTGTGAAAAACACTTTTAGGACATGTTTTTGTGCAATACACTTTCAGACCCTCTTCTTGTGCAAAAAAGTTGCAAGTTCTGTTTTTGTGGAAAACACTGGCAGGCCCTGTTCTTGTGCAAAACACATGCAAGTTCTGTTCTTGTTCAAAACACTTGCATGTCCTGTCCTTGTACAAAACACTTGCAGGGTCTGTTCTTGTTCAAAACACTTGCAGACCCTGTTCTTGTGCAAAACACTTGAAGGCCCTGTTCTTGTTCAAAACACTTGCAGGCGCTATTCCTCTTGAAAATACTGGCAGGCCGTGTTGTGAAAAACACTTGGAGGCTCTCTTTTTGTTCAAAACACTTTCAGGCCCTGTTGTTGTGAAAAACACTTTTAGGACCTGTTCTTGTGCAATACACTTTCAGACCCTGTTCTTGTGCAAAACACTTGCAGGCTCTGTTCTTGTTCAAAACACTTGCAGGCCCTGTTCTTGTGCAAAACACTTGCAAGTTCTGTTTTTGTGCAAAACACATGCAGCCCCTGTTCTTGTGCAAAACACTTGAAGGCCCTGTTCTTGTTCAAAACACTTGCAGGCGCTATTCCTCTTGAAAATACTGGCAGGCCCTGTTCTTGTGCAAAACACTGGCAGACCCTGTTCTTGTGCAAAACACTGGCAGACCCTGTTCTTGTGTAAAACACTGGCAGGCCCTGTTCTTGTGCAAAACACATGCAAGTTCTGTTCTTGTTCAAAACACTTGCAGGTCCTGTCCTTGTACAAAACACTTGCAGGCCCTGTTCTTGTGCAAAACACTTGAAGGCCCTGTTCTTGTGCAAAACACATGCAAGTTCTGTTCTTGTTCAAAACACTTGCAGGCGCTATTCCTCTTGTGCAAAACACATGCCAGTTCTGTTTTTGTGCAAAACACTCGCAGGCCCTGTTCTTGTGTAAAACACTGGAAGGCCCTGTTCTTGTTCAAAACACTTGAAGGCACTGTTCTTGTGTAAAACACTGGCAGGCCCTGTTCTTTTGCAAAACACTGGCAGGCCCTGTTTTCGTGCAAAACACTTGCAGGCACTGTTCTTGTGCAAAACACATGCAAGTTCTGTTTTTGTGCAAAACACTGGCAGGCCCTGTTCTTGTGTAAAACACTGGCAGGCCCTGTTCTTGGGCAAAACAATTGCAGGTCTTGTTCTTGTGCAAAACGCTTGCAGGCCCTGTTCTTGTACAAAATACTTGCAGGTCCTGTTCTTGTGCAATACACTTGCAGGTCCTGTTCTTGTGCAAAATAGTTGCAAGCTCTGTTCTTGTTCAAAACACTTGCAGGCCCTGTTCTTGTGCAAAACACTTGAAGGCCCTGTTCTTGTTCAAAACACTTGCAGGCGCTATTCCTCTTGAAAATACTGGCAGGCCCTGTTGTGAAAAACACTTGGAGGCTCTCTTTTTGTTCAAAACACTTTCAGGCCCTGTTGTGAAAAACACCTTTAGGACCTGTTTTTGTGCAATACACTTTCAGGCCCTGTTATTGTGCAAAACACTTGAAGGCCCTGTTCTTGTGCAAAACACATGCAAGTTCTGTTCTTGTTCAAAACACTTGCAGGCGCTATTCCTCTTGTGCAAAACACATGCCAGTTCTGTTTTTGTGCAAAACACTCGCAGGCCCTGTTCTTGTGTAAAACACTGGCAGGCCCTGTTCTTGTGCAAAACACATGCAAGTTCTGTTCTTGTTCAAAACACTTGCAGGTCCTGTCCTTGTACAAAACACTTGCAGGCTCTGTTCTTGTGCAATACACTTTCAGACCCTGTTCTCGTGCAAAACACTTGCAGGCCCTGTTCTTGTTCAAAACACTTGAAGGCACTGTTCTTGTGTAAAACACTGGCAGGCCCTGTTCTTTTGCAAAACACTGGCAGGCCCTGTTTTTGTGCAAAACACTTGCAGGCACTGTTCTTGTGCAAAACACATGCAAGTTCTGTTTTTGTGCAAAACACTGGCAGGCCCTGTTCTTGTGTAAAACACTGGCAGGCCCTGTTCTTGTGCAAAATAGTTGCAAGCTCTGTTCTTGTTCAAAACACTTGCAGGCCCTGTTCTTGTGCAAAACACTTGAAGGCCCTGTTCTTGTTCAAAACACTTGAAGGCCCTGTTCTTGTTCAAAACACTTTCAGGCCCTGTTGTGAAAAACACCTTTAGGACCTGTTTTTGTGCAATACACTTTCAGGCCCTGTTATTGTGCAAAACACTTGCAGGCTCTGTTCTTGTGCAAAACACATGCAAGTTCTGTTTTTGTGCAAAACACTGGCAGGCCCTGTTCTTGTGTAAAACACTGGCAGGCCCTGTTCTTGTGCAAAACAATTGCAGGTCTTGTTCTTGTGCAAAACGCTTGCAGGACCTGTTCTTGTGCAAAACACTTGCAGGTCCTGTTCTTGTGCAATACACTTGCAGGCTCTGTTCTTGTTCAAAACACTTGCAGGTCCTGTTCTTGTCCAAAACACTTGCAGGTCCTGTTCTTGTGCAATACACTGGCAGGCCCTGTTCTTGTGTAAAACACTGGCAGGCCCTGTTCTTGTGCAATACACTTGCAGGCTCTGTTCTTGTTCAAAACACTTGCAGGCCCTGTTCTTGAGCAAAACACTTGCAGGCTCTGTTCTTGTTCAAAACACTTGCAGGCCCTGTTCTTGTGCAAAACACTTGCAGGTCCTGTTCTTGTGCAATACACTGGCAGGCCCTGTTCTTGTGTAAAACACTGGCAGGCCCTGTTCTTGTGCAAAACAATTGCAGGTCTTGTTCTTGAGCAAAACACTTGCAGGCTCTGTTCTTGTTCAAAACACTTGCAGGCCCTGTTCTTGTGCAAAACACTTGCAGGTCCTGTTCTTGTGCAATACACTTGCAGGCCCTGTTCTTGTGCAATACACTTGAAGGCCCTGTTCTTGTTCAAAACACTTGCAGGCGCTATTCCTCTTGAAAATACTGGCAGGCCCTGTTGTGAAAAACACTTGGAGGCTCTCTTTTTGTTCAAAACACTTTCAGGCCCTGTTGTGAAAAACACCTTTAGGACCTGTTTTTGTGCAATACACTTTCAGGCCCTGTTATTGTGCAAAACACTTGCAGGCTCTGTTATTGTGCAAAACACTTGAAGGCCCTGTTCTTGTGCAAAACACATGCAAGTTCTGTTCTTGTTCAAAACACTTGCAGGTCCTGTTCTTGTCCAAAACACTGGCAGGCCCTGTTTTCGTGCAAAACACTTGCAGGCCCTGTTCTTGTTCAAAACACTTGAAGGCACTGTTCTTGTGTAAAACACTGGCAGGCCCTGTTCTTTTGCAAAACACTGGCAGGCCCTGTTTTCGTGCAAAACACTTACAGGCTCTGTTCTTGTTCAAAACACTTGCAAGTTCTGTTTTTGTGGAAAACACATGCAAGTTCTGTTTTTGTGCAAAACACTGGCAGACCCTGTTCTTGTGTAAAACACTGGCAGGCCCTGTTCTTGTGCAAAACACATGCAAGTTCTGTTCTTGTTCAAAACACTTGCAGGTCCTGTTCTTGTCCAAAACACTGGCAGGCCCTGTTTTCGTGCAAAACACTTGCAGGCACTGTTCTTGTGCAAAACACATGCAAGTTCTGTTTTTGTGCAAAACACTGGCAGGCCCTGTTCTTGTGTAAAACACTGGCAGGCCCTGTTCTTGGGCAAAACACTTGCAGGCTCTGTTCTTGTTCAAAACACTTGCAGGCCCTGTTCTTGTGCAAAACACTTGCAGGTCCTGTTCTTGTGCAATACACTTGCAGGCCCTGTTCTTGTGCAATACACTTGAAGGCCCTGTTCTTGTTCAAAACACTTGCAGGCGCTATTCCTCTTGAAAATACTGGCAGGCCCTGTTGTGAAAAACACTTGGAGGCTCTCTTTTTGTTCAAAACACTTTCAGGCCCTGTTGTGAAAAACACCTTTAGGACCTGTTTTTGTGCAATACACTTTCAGGCCCTGTTATTGTGCAAAACACTTGCAGGCTCTGTTATTGTGCAAAACACTTGAAGGCCCTGTTCTTGTGCAAAACACATGCAAGTTCTGTTCTTGTTCAAAACACTTGCAGGTCCTGTTCTTGTCCAAAACACTGGCAGGCCCTGTTTTCGTGCAAAACACTTGCAGGCCCTGTTCTTGTTCAAAACACTTGAAGGCACTGTTCTTGTGTAAAACACTGGCAGGCCCTGTTCTTTTGCAAAACACTGGCAGGCCCTGTTTTCGTGCAAAACACTTACAGGCTCTGTTCTTGTTCAAAACACTTGCAAGTTCTGTTTTTGTGGAAAACACATGCAAGTTCTGTTTTTGTGCAAAACACTGGCAGACCCTGTTCTTGTGTAAAACACTGGCAGGCCCTGTTCTTGTGCAAAACACATGCAAGTTCTGTTCTTGTTCAAAACACTTGCAGGTCCTGTTCTTGTCCAAAACACTGGCAGGCCCTGTTTTCGTGCAAAACACTTGCAGGCACTGTTCTTGTGCAAAACACATGCAAGTTCTGTTTTTGTGCAAAACACTGGCAGGCCCTGTTCTTGTGTAAAACACTGGCAGGCCCTGTTCTTGGGCAAAACAATTGCAGGTCTTGTTCTTGTGCAAAACGCTTGCAGGCCCTGTTCTTGTGCAAAATAGTTGCAAGCTCTGTTCTTGTTCAAAACACTTGCAGGCCCTGTTCTTGTGCAAAACACTTGAAGGCCCTGTTCTTGTTCAAAACACTTGCAGGCGCTATTCCTCTTGAAAATACTGGCAGGCCCTGTTGTGAAAAACACTTGGAGGCTCTCTTTTTGTTCAAAACACTTTCAGGCCCTGTTGTGAAAAACACCTTTAGGATCTGTTTTTGTGCAATACACTTTCAGGCCCTGTTATTGTGCAAAACACTGGCAGGCCCTGTTCTTGTGTAAAACACTGGCAGGCCCTGTTCTTGTGCAAAACAATTGCAGGTCTTGTTCTTGTGCAAAACGCTTGCAGGACCTGTTCTTGTGCAAAACACTTGCAGGTCCTGTTCTTGTGCAATACAATTGCAGGCTCTGTTCTTGTTCAAAACACTTGCAGGTCCTGTTCTTGTCCAAAACACTTGCAGGTCCTGTTCTTGTGCAATACACTGGCAGGCCCTGTTCTTGTGTAAAACACTGGCAGGCCCTGTTCTTGTGCAATACACTTGCAGGCTCTGTTCTTGTTCAAAACACTTGCAGGCCCTGTTCTTGTGTAAAACACTGGCAGGCCCTGTTCTTTTGCAAAACACTGGCAGGCCCTGTTTTCGTGGAAAACACTTGCAGGCACTGTTCTTGTGCAAAACACATGCAAGTTCTGTTTTTGTGCAAAACACTGGCAGGCCCTGTTCTTGTGTAAAACACTGGCAGGCCCTGTTCTTGGGCAAAACAATTGCAGGTCTTGTTCTTGTGCAAAACGCTTGCAGGCCCTGTTCTTGTGCAAAATACTTGCAGGTCCTGTTCTTGTGCAATACACTTGCAGGTCCTGTTCTTGTGCAAAATAGTTGCAAGCTCTGTTCTTGTTCAAAACACTTGCAGGCCCTGTTCTTGTGCAAAACACTTGAAGGCCCTGTTCTTGTTCAAAACACTTGCAGGCGCTATTCCTCTTGAAAATACTGGCAGGCCCTGTTGTGAAAAACACTTGGAGGCTCTCTTTTTGTTCAAAACACTTTCAGGCCCTGTTGTGAAAAACACCTTTAGGACCTGTTTTTGTGCAATACACTTGCAGGCTCTGTTCTTGTGCAAAACACATGCAAGTTCTGTTTTTGTGCAAAACACTGGCAGGCCCTGTTCTTGTGTAAAACACTGGCAGGCCCTGTTCTTGTGCAAAACAATTGCAGGTCTTGTTCTTGTGCAAAACGCTTGCAGGCCCTGTTCTTGTGCAAAACAATTGCAGGTCCTGTTCTTGTGCAATACACTTGCAGGCTCTGTTCTTGTTCAAAACACTTGCAGGTCCTGTTCTTGTGCAAAACACTTGCAGGTCCTGTTCTTGTGCAATACACTGGCAGGCCCTGTTCTTGTGTAAAACACTGGCAGGCCCTGTTCTTGTGCAAAACAATTGCAGGCCCTGTTCTTGTGCAAAATACTTGCAGGTCCTGTTCTTGTGCAATACACTTGCAGGTCCTGTTCTTGTGCAAAATAGTTGCAAGCTCTGTTCTTGTTCAAAACACTTGCAGGCCCTGTTGTGAAAAACACCTTTAGGACCTGTTTTTGTGCAATACACTTTCAGGCCCTGTTATTGTGCAAAACACTTGAAGGCCCTGTTCTTGTGCAAAACACATGAAAGTTCTGTTCTTGTTCAAAACCCTTGCAGGCGCTATTCCTCTTGTGCAAAACACATGCCAGTTCTGTTTTTGTGCAAAACACTCGCAGGCCCTGTTCTTGTGTAAAACACTGGCAGGCCCTGTTCTTGTGCAAAACACATGCAAGTTCTGTTCTTGTTCAAAACACTTGCAGGTCCTGTCCTTGTACAAAACACTTGCAGGCTCTGTTCTTGTGCAATACACTTTCAGACCCTGTTCTCGTGCAAAACACTTGCAGGCCCTGTTCTTGTTCAAAACACTTGAAGGCACTGTTCTTGTGTAAAACACTGGCAGGCCCTGTTCTTGTGTAAAACACTGGCAGGCCCTGTTCTTGTGCAAAATACTTGCAGGTCCTGTTCTTGTGCAATACACTTGCAGGTCCTGTTCTTTTGCAAAATAGTTGCAAGCTCTGTTCTTGTTCAAAACACTTGCAGGCCCTGTTCTTGTGCAAAACACTTGAAGGCCCTGTTCTTCTTCAAAACACTTGCAGGCGCTATTCCTCTTGAAAATACTGGCAGGCCGTGTTGTGAAAAACACTTGGAGGCTCTCTTTTTGTTCAAAACACTTTCAGGCCCTGTTGTGAAAAACACCTTTAGGACCTGTTTTTGTGCAATACACTTTCAGGCCCTGTTATTGTGCAAAACACTTGCAGGCTCTGTTCTTGTGCAAAATACATGCAAGTTCTGTTTTTGTGCAAAACACTGGCAGGCCCTGTTCTTGTGTAAAACACTGGCAGGCCCTGTTCTTGTGCAAAACAATTGCAGGTCTTGTTCTTGTGCAAAACGCTTGCAGGCCCTGTTCTTGTGCAAAACACTTGCAGGTCCTGTTCTTGTGCAATACACTTGCAGGCTCTGTTCTTGTTCAAAACACTTGCAGGTCCTGTTCTTGTCCAAAACACTTGCAGGTCCTGTTCTTGTGCAATACACTGGCAGGCCCTGTTCTTGTTCAAAACACTTGCAGGCCGTGTTCTTGTGCAAAACACTTGCAGGTCCTGTTCTTGTGCAATACACTGGCAGGCCCTGTTCTTGTGTAAAACACTGGCAGGCCCTGTTCTTGTGCAAAACAATTGCAGGTCTTGTTATTGTGCAAAACGCTTGCAGGCCCTGTTCTTGTGCAAAACACTTGCAGGTCCTGTTCTTGTGCAATACACTTGCAGGTCCTGTTCTTGTGCAAAATAGTTGCAAGCTCTGTTCTTGTTCAAAACACTTGCAGGCCCTGTTCTTGTGCAAAACATTTGAAGGCCCTGTTCTTGTTCAAAACACTTGAAGGCCCTGTTCTTGTTCAAAACACTTGCAGGCGCTATTCCTCTTGAAAATACTGGCAGGCCCTGTTGTGAAAAACACTTGGAGGCTCTCTTTTTGTTCAAAACACTTTCAGGCCCTGTTGTGAAAAACACCTTTAGGACCTGTTTTTGTGCAATACACTTTCAGGCCCTGTTATTGTGCAAAACACTTGCAGGCTCTGTTCTTGTGCAAAACACATGCAAGTTCTGTTTTTGTGCAAAACACTGGCAGGCCCTGTTCTTGTGTAAAACACTGGCAGGCCCTGTTCTTGTGCAAAACAATTCCAGGTCTTGTTCTTGTGCGAAACGCTTGCAGGCCCTGTTCTTGTGCAAAACACTTGCAGGTCCTGTCCATGTACAAAACACTTGCAGGCTCTGTTCTTGTTCAAAACACTTGCAGGCCCTGTTCTTGTGCAAAACACTTGAAGGCCCTGTTCTTGTTCAAAACACTTGCAGTCGCTATTCCCCTTGAAAATACTGGCAGGCCCCGTTGTGAAAAACACTTGGAGGCTCTCTTTTTGTTCAAAACACTTTCAGGCCCTGTTGTGAAAAACACCTTTAGGACCTGTTTTTGTGCAATACACTTTCAGGCCCTGTTATTGTGCAAAACACTTGCAGGCTCTGTTCTTGTGCAAAACACATGCAAGTTCTCTTTTTGTGCAAAACACTGGCAGGCCCTGTTCTTGTGCAAAACAATTGCAGGTCTTGTTCTTGTGCGAAACGCTTGCAGGCCCTGTTCTTGTGCAAAACACTTGCAGGTCCTGTTCTTGTGCAATACACTGGCAGGCCCTGTTCTTGTGCAAAACAATTGCAGGTCTTGTTATTGTGCAAAACGCTTGCAGGCCCTGTTCTTGTGCAAAACACTTGCAGGTCCTGTTCTTGTGCAATACACTTGCAGGTCCTGTTCTTGTGCAAAATAGTTGCAAGCTCTGTTCTTGTTCAAAACACTTGCAGGCCCTGTTCTTGTGCAAAACATTTGAAGGCCCTGTTCTTGTTCAAAACACTTGAAGGCCCTGTTCTTGTTCAAAACACTTGCAGGCGCTATTCCTCTTGAAAATACTGGCAGGCCCTGTTGTGAAAAACACTTGGAGGCTCTCTTTTTGTTCAAAACACTTTCAGGCCCTGTTGTGAAAAACACCTTTAGGACCTGTTTTTGTGCAATACACTTTCAGGCCCTGTTATTGTGCAAAACACTTGCAGGCTCTGTTCTTGTGCAAAACACATGCAAGTTCTGTTTTTGCGCAAAACACTGGCAGGCCCTGTTCTTGTGTAAAACACTGGCAGGCCCTGTTCTTGTGCAAAACAATTCCAGGTCTTGTTCTTGTGCGAAACGCTTGCAGGCCCTGTTCTTGTGCAAAACACTTGCAGGTCCTGTCCATGTACAAAACACTTGGAGGCTCTCTTTTTGTTCAAAACACTTTCAGGCCCTGTTGTGAAAAACACCTTTAGGACCTGTTTTTGTGCAATACACTTTCAGGCCCTGTTATTGTGCAAAACACTTGCAGGCTCTGTTCTTGTGCAAAACACATGCAAGTTCTCTTTTTGTGCAAAACACTGGCAGGCCCTGTTCTTGTGCAAAACAATTGCAGGTCTTGTTCTTGTGCGAAACGCTTGCAGGCCCTGTTCTTGTGCAAAACACTTGCAGGTCCTGTTCTTGTGCAATACACTGGCAGGCCCTGTTCTTGTGTAAAACACTGGCAGGCCCTGTTCTTGTGCAAAACAATTGCAGGTCTTGTTATTGTGCAAAACACTTGCAGGTCCTGTTCTTGTGCAATACACTTGCAGGTCCTGTTCTTGTGCAAAATAGTTGCAAGCTCTGTTCTTGTTCAAAACACTTGCAGGCCCTGTTCTTGTTCAAAACACTTGCAGGCGCTATTCCTCTTGAAAATACTGGCAGGCCCTGTTGTGAAAAACACTTGGAGGCTCTCTTTTTGTTCAAAACACTTTCAGGCCCTGTTGTGAAAAACACCTTTAGGACCTGTTTTTGTGCAATACACTTTCAGGCCCTGTTATTGTGCAAAACACTTGCAGGATCTGTTCTTGTTCAAAACACTTGCAAGTTCTGTTTTTGTGCAAAACACTGGCAGGCCCTGTTCTTGTGCAAAACAATTCCAGGTCTTGTTCTTGTGCGAAACGCTTGCAGGCCCTGTTCTTGTGCAAAACACTTGCAGGTCCTGTCCATGTACAAAACACTTGCAGGCTCTGTTCTTGTTCAAAACACTTGCAGGCCCTGTTCTTGTGCAAAACACTTGAAGGCCCTGTTCTTGTTCAAAACACTTGCAGGCGCTATTCCCCTTGAAAATACTGGCAGGCCCCGTTGTGAAAAACACTTGGAGGCTCTCTTTTTGTTCAAAACACTTTCAGGCCCTGTTGTGAAAAACACCTTTAGGACCTGTTTTTGTGCAATACACTTTCAGGCCCTGTTATTGTGCAAAACACTTGCAGGCTCTGTTCTTGTGCAAAACACATGCAAGTTCTCTTTTTGTGCAAAACACTGGCAGGCCCTGTTCTTGTGCAAAACAATTGCAGGTCTTGTTCTTGTGCGAAACGCTTGCAGGCCCTGTTCTTGTGCAAAACACTTGCAGGTCCTGTTCTTGTGCAATACACTGGCAGGCCCTGTTCTTGTGTAAAACACTGGCAGGCCCTGTTCTTGTGCAAAACAATTGCAGGTCTTGTTATTGTGCAAAACGCTTGCAGGCCCTGTTCTTGTGCAAAACACTTGCAGGTCCTGTTCTTGTGCAATACACTTGCAGGTCCTGTGCTTGTGCAAAATAGTTGCAAGCTCTGTTCTTGTTCAAAACACTTGCAGGCCCTGTTCTTGTGCAAAACATTTGAAGGCCCTGTTCTTGTTCAAAACACTTGAAGGCCCTGTTCTTGTTCAAAACACTTGCAGGCGCTATTCCTCTTGAAAATACTGGCAGGCCCTGTTGTGAAAAACACTTGGAGGCTCTCTTTTTGTTCAAAACACTTTCAGGCCCTGTTGTGAAAAACACCTTTAGGACCTGTTTTTGTGCAATACACTTTCAGGCCCTGTTATTGTGCAAAACACTTGCAGGCTCTGTTCTTGTGCAAAACACATGCAAGTTCTGTTTTTGTGCAAAACACTGGCAGGCCCTGTTCTTGTGTAAAACACTGGCAGGCCCTGTTCTTGTGCAAAACAATTCCAGGTCTTGTTCTTGTGCGAAACGCTTGCAGGCCCTGTTCTTGTGCAAAACACTTGCAGGTCCTGTCCATGTACAAAACACTTGCAGGCTCTGTTCTTGTTCAAAACACTTGCAGGCCCTGTTCTTGTGCAAAACACTTGAAGGCCCTGTTCTTGTTCAAAACACTTGCAGGCGCTATTCCCCTTGAAAATACTGGCAGGCCCCGTTGTGAAAAACACTTGGAGGCTCTCTTTTTGTTCAAAACACTTTCAGGCCCTGTTGTGAAAAACACCTTTAGGACCTGTTTTTGTGCAATACACTTTCAGGCCCTGTTATTGTGCAAAACACTTGCAGGCTCTGTTCTTGTGCAAAACACATGCAAGTTCTCTTTTTGTGCAAAACACTGGCAGGCCCTGTTCTTGTGCAAAACAATTGCAGGTCTTGTTCTTGTGCGAAACGCTTGCAGGCCCTGTTCTTGTGCAAAACACTTGCAGGTCCTGTCCTTGTACAAAACACTTGCAGGCTCTGTTCTTGTTCAAAACACTTGCAGCCCCTGTTCTTGTGCAAAACACTTGAAGGCCCTGTTCTTGTTCAAAACACTTGCAGGCGCTATTCCTCTTGAAAATACTGGCAGGCCCTGTTGTGAAAAACACTTGGAGGCTCTCTTTTTGTTGAAAACACTTTCAGGCCCTGTTGTGAAAAACACCTTTAAGACCTGTTTTTGTGCAATACACTTTCAGGCCCTGTTATTGTGCAAAACACTTGCAGGCTCTGTTCTTGTGCAAAACACATGCAAGTTCTCTTTTTGTGCAAAACACTGGCAGGCCCTGTTCTTGTGTAAAACACTGGCAGGCCCTGTTCTTGTGCAAAACAATTGCAGGTCTTGTTCTTGTGCGAAACGCTTGCAGGCCCTGTTCTTGTGCAAAATACTTGCAGGTCCTGTTCTTGTGCAATACACTTGCAGGTCCTGTTCTTGTGCAAAATAGTTGCAAGCTCTGTTCTTGTTCAAAACACTTGCAGGCCCTGTTCTTGTGCAAAACACTTGAAGGCCCTGTTCTTGTTCAAAACACTTGCAGGCGCTATTCCTCTTGAAAATACTGGCAGGCCCTGTTGTGAAAAACACTTGGAGGCTCTCTTTTTGTTCAAAACACTTTCAGGCCCTGTTGTGAAAAACACCTTTAGGACCTGTTTTTGTGCAATACACTTTCAGGCCCTGTTATTGTGCAAAACACTTGCAGGCTCTGTTCTTGTGCAAAACACATGCAAGTTCTGTTTTTGTGCAAAACACTGGCAGGCCCTGTTCTTGTGTAAAACACTGGCAGGCCCTGTTCTTGTGCAAAACAATTCCAGGTCTTGTTCTTGTGCGAAACGCTTGCAGGCCCTGTTCTTGTGCAAAACACTTGCAGGTCCTGTCCATGTACAAAACACTTGCAGGCTCTGTTCTTGTTCAAAACACTTGCAGGCCCTGTTCTTGTGCAAAACACTTGAAGGCCCTGTTCTTGTTCAAAACACTTGCAGGCGCTATTCCCCTTGAAAATACTGGCAGGCCCCGTTGTGAAAAACACTTGGAGGCTCTCTTTTTGTTCAAAACACTTTCAGGCCCTGTTGTGAAAAACACCTTTAGGACCTGTTTTTGTGCAATACACTTTCAGGCCCTGTTATTGTGCAAAACACTTGCAGGCTCTGTTCTTGTGCAAAACACATGCAAGTTCTCTTTTTGTGCAAAACACTGGCAGGCCCTGTTCTTGTGCAAAACAATTGCAGGTCTTGTTCTTGTGCGAAACGCTTGCAGGCCCTGTTCTTGTGCAAAACACTTGCAGGTCCTGTCCTTGTACAAAACACTTGCAGGCTCTGTTCTTGTTCAAAACACTTGCAGCCCCTGTTCTTGTGCAAAACACTTGAAGGCCCTGTTCTTGTTCAAAACACTTGCAGGCGCTATTCCTCTTGAAAATACTGGCAGGCCCTGTTGTGAAAAACACTTGGAGGCTCTCTTTTTGTTGAAAACACTTTCAGGCCCTGTTGTGAAAAACACCTTTAAGACCTGTTTTTGTGCAATACACTTTCAGGCCCTGTTATTGTGCAAAACACTTGCAGGCTCTGTTCTTGTGCAAAACACATGCAAGTTCTCTTTTTGTGCAAAACACTGGCAGGCCCTGTTCTTGTGTAAAACACTGGCAGGCCCTGTTCTTGTGCAAAACAATTGCAGGTCTTGTTCTTGTGCGAAACGCTTGCAGGCCCTGTTCTTGTGCAAAATACTTGCAGGTCCTGTTCTTGTGCAATACACTTGCAGGTCCTGTTCTTGTGCAAAATAGTTGCAAGCTCTGTTCTTGTTCAAAACACTTGCAGGCCCTGTTCTTGTGCAAAACACTTGAAGGCCCTGTTCTTGTTCAAAACACTTGCAGGCGCTATTCCTCTTGAAAATACTGGCAGGCCCTGTTGTGAAAAACACTTGGAGGCTCTCTTTTTGTTCAAAACACTTTCAGGCCCTGTTGTGAAAAACACCTTTAGGACCTGTTTTTGTGCAATACACTTTCAGGCCCTGTTATTGTGCAAAACACTTGCAGGCTCTGTTCTTGTGCAAAACACATGCAAGTTCTGTTTTTGTGCAAAACACTGGCAGGCCCTGTTCTTGTGTAAAACACTGGCAGGCCCTGTTCTTGTGCAAAACAATTGCAGGTCTTGTTCTTGTGCAAAACGCTTGCAGGCCCTGTTCTTGTGCAAAACACTTGCAGGTCCTGTTCTTGTGCAATACACTTGCAGGCTCTGTTCTTGTTCAAAACACTTGCAGGTCCTGTTCTTGTCCAAAACACTTGCAGGTCCTGTTCTTGTGCAATACACTGGCAGGCCCTGTTCTTGTGTAAAACACTGGCAGGCCCTGTTCTTGTGCAATACACTTGCAGGCTCTGTTCTTGTTCAAAACAGTTGCAGGCCCTGTTCTTGTGCAAAACACTTGCAGGTCCTGTTCTTGTGCAATACACTGGCAGGCCCTGTTCTTGTGTAAAACACTGGCAGGCCCTGTTCTTGTGCAAAACAATTGCAGGTCTTGTTCTTGTGCAAAACGCTTGCAGGCCCTGTTCTTGTGCAATACACTTGCAGGTCCTGTTCTTGTGCAATACACTTTCAGACCCTGTTCTTGTGCAAAATAGTTGCAAGCTCTGTTCTTGTTCAAAACACTTGCAGGCCCTGTTCTTGTGCAAAACACTTGAAGGCCCTGTTCTTGTTCAAAACACTTGCAGGCGCTATTCCTCTTGAAAATACTGGCAGGCCCTGTTGTGAAAAACACTTGGAGGCTCTCTTTTTGTTCAAAACACTTTCAGGCCCTGTTGTGAAAAACACTTTTAGGACCTGTTTTTGTGCAATACACTTTCAGACCCTGTTCTTGTGCAAAACACTTGCAGGCCCTGTTCTTGTTCAAAACACTTGAAGGCACTGTTCTTGTGTAAAACACTGGCAGTCCCTGTTCTTTTGCAAAACACTGGAAGGCCCTGTTTTCGTGCAAAACACTTGCTTGTCCTGTTCTTGTTCAAACCACTTGCAGGCCCTGTTCTTCTATTAAACACTTGCAGGCCCTATTCCTCTTGAAAATACTGGCAGGCCGTGTTGTGAAAAACACTTGGAGGCTCTCTTTTTGTTCAAAACACTTTCAGGCCCTGTTGTTGTGAAAAACACCTTTAGGACCTGTTTTTGTGCAATACACTTTCAGGCCCTGTTATTGTGCAAAACACTTGCAGGCTCTGTTCTTGTGCAAAACACTTGCAAGTTCTGTTTTTGTGCAAAACACATGAAAGTTCTGTTTTTGTGCAAAACACATGCCAGTTCTGTTCTTGTGCAAAACACTTGCAGGCGCTATTCCTCTTGAAAATACTGGCAGGCCCTGTTGTGAAAAACACTTGCAGGCTCTGTTCTTGTTCAAAACACTTGCAGGCCCTGTTCTTGTGCAAAACACTTGCAGGCTCTCTTTTTGTTCAAAACACTTTCAGGCCCTGTTGTTGTGAAAAACACTTTTAGGACCTGTTCTTGTTCAAAACACTTGCAGGCCCTGTTCTTGTGCAAAACACTTGCAAGTTCTGTTTTTGTGCAAAACACATGCCAGTTCTGTTTTTGTGCAAAACACTCGCAGGCCCTGTTTTTGTGTAAAACACTGGCGGGCCCTGTTCTTGTTCAAAACACTTTCAGGCCCTGTTGTGAAAAACACTTGGAGGCTCTCTTTTTGTTCAAAACACTTTCAGGCCCTGTTGTGAAAAACACTTTTAGGACCTGTTTTTGTGCAATACACTTTCAGACCCTGTTCTTGTGCAAAAAAGTTGCAAGCTCTGTTTTTTTGCAAAACACTTGCAGGCTCTGTTCTTGTTCAAAACACTTGCAAGTTCTGTTTTTTGTGGAAAACACATGCAAGTTCTGTTTTTGTGCAAAACACTGGCAGACCCTGTTCTTGTGTAAAACACTTGCAGGACCTCTTCTTGTGCAATACACTTTCAGACCCTGTTCTTGTGCAAAACACTTGCAGGATCTGTTCTTGTTCAAAACACTTGCAGGCCCTGTTCTTGTGCAAAACACTTGCAAGTTCTGTTTTTGTGCAAAACACATGAAGCCCCTGTTCTTGTGCAAAACACTTGAAAGCCCTGTTCTTGTTCAAAACACTTTCAGACCCTGTTCTTGTGCAAAACACTTGCAGGCCCTGTTCTTGTTCAAAACACTGGCAGACACTGTTCTTGTGTAAAACACTGGCAGGCCCTGTTCTTGTGCAAAACACTGGCAGACCCTGTTCTTGTGTAAAACACTGGCAGGCCCTGTTCTTGTGCAAAACACTTGCAGGCCCTGTTCTTGTTCAAAACACTGGCAGGCCCTGTTTTTGTGCAATACACTTTCAGACCCTGTTCTTGTTCAAAAGACTTGCAGGCTCTGTTCTTGTGCAAAACACTTGAAGCCATTTTGGTTGTGCAAAACACTCACAATCCCTGTTCCCCTTGAAAACACTTGCAGGCCTTGTTGTGCAAAACACTTTCAGGTCCTGTTCCTCTGGAAAACATTTTCAGGTCCTGTTCTTGTGCAAAACACATGCAAGTTCTGTTTTTGTGTAAAACACTGGCAGGCCCTGTTCTTGTGCAAAACACATGCAAGTTCTATTCTTGTTCAAAACACTTGCAGGTCCTGTCCTTGTACAAAACACTTGCAGGCTCTGTTCTTGTTCAAAACACTTGCAGCCCCTGTTCTTGTGCAAAACACTTGAAGGCCCTGTTCTTGTTCAAAACACTTTCAGGCCCTGTTGTGAAAAACACTTGGAGGCTCTCTTTTTGTTCAAAACACTTTCAGGCCCTGTTGTGAAAAACACCTTTAGGACCTGTTTTTGTGCAATACACTTTCAGGCCCTGTTATTGTGCAAAACACTTGCAGGCTCTGTTCTTGTGCAAAACACATGCAAGTTCTGTTTTTGTGCAAAACACTGGCAGGCCCTGTTCTTGTGTAAAACACTGGCAGGCCCTGTTCTTGTGCAAAACAATTCCAGGTCTTGTTCTTGTGCGAAACGCTTGCAGGCCCTGTTCTTGTGCAAAACACTTGCAGGTCCTGTCCATGTACAAAACACTTGCAGGCTCTGTTCTTGTTCAAAACACTTGCAGGCCCTGTTCTTGTGCAAAACACTTGAAGGCCCTGTTCTTGTTCAAAACACTTGCAGGCGCTATTCCCCTTGAAAATACTGGCAGGCCCCGTTGTGAAAAACACTTGGAGGCTCTCTTTTTGTTCAAAACACTTTCAGGCCCTGTTGTGAAAAACACCTTTAGGACCTGTTTTTGTGCAATACACTTTCAGGCCCTGTTATTGTGCAAAACACTTGCAGGCTCTGTTCTTGTGCAAAACACATGCAAGTTCTCTTTTTGTGCAAAACACTGGCAGGCCCTGTTCTTGTGCAAAACAATTGCAGGTCTTGTTCTTGTGCGAAACGCTTGCAGGCCCTGTTCTTGTGCAAAACACTTGCAGGTCCTGTCCTTGTACAAAACACTTGCAGGCTCTGTTCTTGTTCAAAACACTTGCAGCCCCTGTTCTTGTGCAAAACACTTGAAGGCCCTGTTCTTGTTCAAAACACTTGCAGGCGCTATTCCTCTTGAAAATACTGGCAGGCCCTGTTGTGAAAAACACTTGGAGGCTCTCTTTTTGTTGAAAACACTTTCAGGCCCTGTTGTGAAAAACACCTTTAAGACCTGTTTTTGTGCAATACACTTTCAGGCCCTGTTATTGTGCAAAACACTTGCAGGCTCTGTTCTTGTGCAAAACACATGCAAGTTCTCTTTTTGTGCAAAACACTGGCAGGCCCTGTTCTTGTGTAAAACACTGGCAGGCCCTGTTCTTGTGCAAAACAATTGCAGGTCTTGTTCTTGTGCGAAACGCTTGCAGGCCCTGTTCTTGTGCAAAATACTTGCAGGTCCTGTTCTTGTGCAATACACTTGCAGGTCCTGTTCTTGTGCAAAATAGTTGCAAGCTCTGTTCTTGTTCAAAACACTTGCAGGCCCTGTTCTTGTGCAAAACACTTGAAGGCCCTGTTCTTGTTCAAAACACTTGCAGGCGCTATTCCTCTTGAAAATACTGGCAGGCCCTGTTGTGAAAAACACTTGGAGGCTCTCTTTTTGTTCAAAACACTTTCAGGCCCTGTTGTGAAAAACACCTTTAGGACCTGTTTTTGTGCAATACACTTTCAGGCCCTGTTATTGTGCAAAACACTTGCAGGCTCTGTTCTTGTGCAAAACACATGCAAGTTCTGTTTTTGTGCAAAACACTGGCAGGCCCTGTTCTTGTGTAAAACACTGGCAGGCCCTGTTCTTGTGCAAAACAATTGCAGGTCTTGTTCTTGTGCAAAACGCTTGCAGGCCCTGTTCTTGTGCAAAACACTTGCAGGTCCTGTTCTTGTGCAATACACTTGCAGGCTCTGTTCTTGTTCAAAACACTTGCAGGTCCTGTTCTTGTCCAAAACACTTGCAGGTCCTGTTCTTGTGCAATACACTGGCAGGCCCTGTTCTTGTGTAAAACACTGGCAGGCCCTGTTCTTGTGCAATACACTTGCAGGCTCTGTTCTTGTTCAAAACAGTTGCAGGCCCTGTTCTTGTGCAAAACACTTGCAGGTCCTGTTCTTGTGCAATACACTGGCAGGCCCTGTTCTTGTGTAAAACACTGGCAGGCCCTGTTCTTGTGCAAAACAATTGCAGGTCTTGTTCTTGTGCAAAACGCTTGCAGGCCCTGTTCTTGTGCAATACACTTGCAGGTCCTGTTCTTGTGCAATACACTTTCAGACCCTGTTCTTGTGCAAAATAGTTGCAAGCTCTGTTCTTGTTCAAAACACTTGCAGGCCCTGTTCTTGTGCAAAACACTTGAAGGCCCTGTTCTTGTTCAAAACACTTGCAGGCGCTATTCCTCTTGAAAATACTGGCAGGCCCTGTTGTGAAAAACACTTGGAGGCTCTCTTTTTGTTCAAAACACTTTCAGGCCCTGTTGTGAAAAACACTTTTAGGACCTGTTTTTGTGCAATACACTTTCAGACCCTGTTCTTGTGCAAAACACTTGCAGGCCCTGTTCTTGTTCAAAACACTTGAAGGCACTGTTCTTGTGTAAAACACTGGCAGTCCCTGTTCTTTTGCAAAACACTGGAAGGCCCTGTTTTCGTGCAAAACACTTGCTTGTCCTGTTCTTGTTCAAACCACTTGCAGGCCCTGTTCTTCTATTAAACACTTGCAGGCCCTATTCCTCTTGAAAATACTGGCAGGCCGTGTTGTGAAAAACACTTGGAGGCTCTCTTTTTGTTCAAAACACTTTCAGGCCCTGTTGTTGTGAAAAACACCTTTAGGACCTGTTTTTGTGCAATACACTTTCAGGCCCTGTTATTGTGCAAAACACTTGCAGGCTCTGTTCTTGTGCAAAACACTTGCAAGTTCTGTTTTTGTGCAAAACACATGAAAGTTCTGTTTTTGTGCAAAACACATGCCAGTTCTGTTCTTGTGCAAAACACTTGCAGGCGCTATTCCTCTTGAAAATACTGGCAGGCCCTGTTGTGAAAAACACTTGCAGGCTCTGTTCTTGTTCAAAACACTTGCAGGCCCTGTTCTTGTGCAAAACACTTGCAGGCTCTCTTTTTGTTCAAAACACTTTCAGGCCCTGTTGTTGTGAAAAACACTTTTAGGACCTGTTCTTGTTCAAAACACTTGCAGGCCCTGTTCTTGTGCAAAACACTTGCAAGTTCTGTTTTTGTGCAAAACACATGCCAGTTCTGTTTTTGTGCAAAACACTCGCAGGCCCTGTTTTTGTGTAAAACACTGGCGGGCCCTGTTCTTGTTCAAAACACTTTCAGGCCCTGTTGTGAAAAACACTTGGAGGCTCTCTTTTTGTTCAAAACACTTTCAGGCCCTGTTGTGAAAAACACTTTTAGGACCTGTTTTTGTGCAATACACTTTCAGACCCTGTTCTTGTGCAAAAAAGTTGCAAGCTCTGTTTTTTTGCAAAACACTTGCAGGCTCTGTTCTTGTTCAAAACACTTGCAAGTTCTGTTTTTTGTGGAAAACACATGCAAGTTCTGTTTTTGTGCAAAACACTGGCAGACCCTGTTCTTGTGTAAAACACTTGCAGGACCTCTTCTTGTGCAATACACTTTCAGACCCTGTTCTTGTGCAAAACACTTGCAGGATCTGTTCTTGTTCAAAACACTTGCAGGCCCTGTTCTTGTGCAAAACACTTGCAAGTTCTGTTTTTGTGCAAAACACATGAAGCCCCTGTTCTTGTGCAAAACACTTGAAAGCCCTGTTCTTGTTCAAAACACTTTCAGACCCTGTTCTTGTGCAAAACACTTGCAGGCCCTGTTCTTGTTCAAAACACTGGCAGACACTGTTCTTGTGTAAAACACTGGCAGGCCCTGTTCTTGTGCAAAACACTGGCAGACCCTGTTCTTGTGTAAAACACTGGCAGGCCCTGTTCTTGTGCAAAACACTTGCAGGCCCTGTTCTTGTTCAAAACACTGGCAGGCCCTGTTTTTGTGCAATACACTTTCAGACCCTGTTCTTGTTCAAAAGACTTGCAGGCTCTGTTCTTGTGCAAAACACTTGAAGCCATTTTGGTTGTGCAAAACACTCACAATCCCTGTTCCCCTTGAAAACACTTGCAGGCCTTGTTGTGCAAAACACTTTCAGGTCCTGTTCCTCTGGAAAACATTTTCAGGTCCTGTTCTTGTGCAAAACACATGCAAGTTCTGTTTTTGTGTAAAACACTGGCAGGCCCTGTTCTTGTGCAAAACACATGCAAGTTCTATTCTTGTTCAAAACACTTGCAGGTCCTGTCCTTGTACAAAACACTTGCAGGCTCTGTTCTTGTTCAAAACACTTGCAGCCCCTGTTCTTGTGCAAAACACTTGAAGGCCCTGTTCTTGTTCAAAACACTTTCAGGCCCTGTTGTGAAAAACACTTGGAGGCTCTCTTTTTGTTCAAAACACTTTCAGGCCCTGTTGTGAAAAACACTTTTAGGACCTGTTTTTGTGCAATACACTTTCAGACCCTGTTCTTGTGCAAAAAAGTTGCAAGTTCTGTTTTTGTGCAAAACACATGCAGCCCCTGTTCTTGTGCAAAACACTTTTAGGACCTGTTCTTGTTCAAAACACTTGCAGGCCCTGTTCTTGTGCAAAACACTTGCAAGTTCTGTTTTTGTGCAATACACTTTCAGACCCTGTTCTTGTGCAAAAAAGTTGCAAGCTCTGTTTTTGTGCAAAACACTTGCAGGCTCTGTTCTTGTTCAAAACACTTGCAAGTTCTGTTTTTGTGGAAAACACATGCAAGTTCTGTTTTTGTGCAAAACACTGGCAGGCCCTGTTCTTGTGCAAAACACATGCAAGTTCTGTTCTTGTTCAAAACACTTGCAGGTCCTGTCCTTGTACAAAACACTTGCAGGCTCTGTTCTTGTTCAAAACACTTGCAGGCCCTGTTCTTGTGCAAAACACTTGAAGGCCCTGTTCTTGTTCAAAACACTTGCAGGCGCTATTCCTCTTGAAAATACTGGCAGGCCCTGTTCTTGTGCAAAACACATGCAAGTTCTGTTCTTGTTCAAAACACTTGCAGGTCCTGTCCTTGTACAAAACACTTGCAGGCTCTGTTCTTGTTCAAAACACTTGCAGGCCCTGTTCTTGTGCAAAACACTTGCAGGCTCTGTTCTTGTTCAAAACACTTGCAAGTTCTGTTTTTGTGGAAAACACATGCAAGTTCTGTTTTTGTGGAAAACACTGGCAGACCCTGTTCTTGTGTAAAACACTGGCAGGCCCTGTTCTTGTGCAAAACACATGCAAGTTCTGTTCTTGTTCAAAACACTTGCAGGTCCTGTCCTTGTACAAAACACTTGCAGGCTCTGTTCTTGTTCAAAACACTTGCAGGCCCTGTTCTTGTGCAAAACACTTGAAGGCCCTGTTCTTGTTCAAAACACTTGCAGGCGCTATTCCTCTTGAAAATACTGGCAGGCCCTGTTGTGAAAAACACTTGGAGGCTCTCTTTTTGTTCAAAACACTTTCAGGCCCTGTTGTGAAAAACACCTTTAGGACCTGTTTTTGTGCAATACACTTTCAGGCCCTGTTATTGTGCAAAACACTTGCAGGCTCTGTTCTTGTGCAAAACACATGCAAGTTCTGTTTTTGTGCAAAACACTGGCAGGCCCTGTTCTTGTGTAAAACACTGACAGGCCCTGTTCTTGTGCAAAACAATTGCAGGTCTTGCTCTTGTGCAAAACGCTTGCAGGCCCTGTTCTTGTGCAAAATACTTGCAGGTCCTGTTCTTGTGCAATACACTTGCAGGTCCTGTTCTTGTGCAAAATAGTTGCAAGCTCTGTTCTTGTTCAAAACACTTGCAGGCCCTGTTCTTGTGCAAAACACTTGAAGGCCCTGTTCTTGTTCAAAACACTTGCAGGCGCTATTCCTCTTGAAAATACTGGCAGGCCCTGTTGTGAAAAACACTTGGAGGCTCTCTTTTTGTTCAAAACACTTTCAGGCCCTGTTGTGAAAAACACCTTTAGGACCTGTTTTTGTGCAATACACTTTCAGGCCCTGTTATTGTGCAAAACACTTGCAGGCTCTGTTCTTGTGCAAAACACATGCAAGTTCTCTTTTTGTGCAAAACACTGGCAGGCCCTGTTCTTGTGTAAAACACTGGCAGGCCCTGTTCTTGTGCAAAACAATTGCAGGTCTTGTTCTTGTGCAAAACGCTTGCAGGCCCTGTTCTTGTGCAAAATACTTGCAGGTCCTGTTCTTGTGCAATACACTTGCAGGTCCTGTTCTTGTGCAAAATAGTTGCAAGCTCTGTTCTTGTTCAAAACACTTGCAGGCCCTGTTCTTGTGCAAAACACTTGAAGGCCCTGTTCTTGTTCAAAACACTTGCAGGCGCTATTCCTCTTGAAAATACTGGCAGGCCCTGTTGTGAAAAACACTTGGAGGCTCTCTTTTTGTTCAAAACACTTTCAGGCCCTGTTGTGAAAAACACCTTTAGGACCTGTTTTTGTGCAATACACTTTCAGGCCCTGTTATTGTGCAAAACACTTGCAGGCTCTGTTCTTGTGCAAAACACATGCAAGTTCTGTTTTTGTGCAAAACACTGGCAGGCCCTGTTCTTGTGTAAAACACTGGCAGGCCCTGTTCTTGTGCAAAACAATTGCAGGTCTTGTTCTTGTGCAAAACGCTTGCAGGCCCTGTTCTTGTGCAATACACTTGCAGGCTCTGTTCTTGTTCAAAACACTTGCAGGTCCTGTTCTTGTCCAAAACACTTGCAGGTCCTGTTCTTGTGCAATACACTGGCAGGCTCTGTTCTTGTTCAAAACAGTTGCAGGCCCTGTTCTTGTGCAAAACACTTGCAGGTCCTGTTCTTGTGCAATACACTGGCAGGCCCTGTTCTTGTGTAAAACACTGGCAGGCCCTGTTCTTGTGCAAAACAATTGCAGGTCTTGTTCTTGTGCAAAACGCTTGCAGGCCCTGTTCTTGTGCAATACACTTGCAGGTCCTGTTCTTGTGCAAAATAGTTGCAAGCTCTGTTCTTGTTCAAAACACTTGCAGGCCCTGTTCTTGTGCAAAACACTTGAAGGCCCTGTTCTTGTTCAAAACACTTGAAGGCCCTGTTCTTGTTCAAAACACTTGCAGGCGCTATTCCTCTTGAAAATACTGGCAGGCCCTGTTGTGAAAAACACTTGGAGGCTCTCTTTTTGTTCAAAACACTTTCAGGCCCTGTTGTGAAAAACACTTTTAGGACCTGTTTTTGTGCAATACACTTTCAGACCCTGTTCTTGTGCAAAACACTTGCAGGCCCTGTTCTTGTTCAAAACACTTGAAGGCACTGTTCTTGTGTAAAACACTGGCAGTCCCTGTTCTTTTGCAAAACACTGGAAGGCCCTGTTTTCGTGCAAAACACTTGCTTGTCCTGTTCTTGTTCAAACCACTTGCAGGCCCTGTTCTTCTATTAAACACTTGAAGGCCCTATTCCTCTTGAAAATACTGGCAGGCCTTGTTGTGAAAAACACTTGGAGGCTCTCTTTTTGTTCAAAACACTTTCAGGCCCTGTTGTTGTGAAAAACACCTTTAGGACCTGTTTTTGTGCAATACACTTTCAGGCCCTGTTATTGTGCAAAACACTTGCAGGCTCTGTTCTTGTGCAAAACACTTGCAGGCGCTATTCCTCTTGAAAATACTGGCAGGCCCTGTTGTGAAAAACACTTGCAGGCTCTGTTCTTGTTCAAAACACTTGCAGGCCCTGTTCTTGTGCAAAACACTTGCAGGCTCTCTTTTTGTTCAAAACACTTTCAGGCCCTGTTGTTGTGAAAAACACTTTTAGGTCCTGTTCTTGTGCAATACACTGGCAGGCCCTGTTCTTGTGCAAAACAATTGCAGGTCTTGTTCTTGTGCAAAACGCTTGCAGGCCCTGTTCTTGTGCAAAATACTTGCAGGTCCTGTTCTTGTGCAATACACTTGCAGGTCCTGTTCTTGTGCAAAATAGTTGCAAGCTCTGTTCTTGTTCAAAACACTTGCAGGCCCTGTTCTTGTGCAAAACACTTGAAGGCCCTGTTCTTGTTCAAAACACTTGCAGGCGCTATTCCTCTTGAAAATACTGGCAGGCCCTGTTGTGAAAAACACTTGGAGGCTCTCTTTTTGTTCAAAACACTTTCAGGCCCTGTTGTGAAAAACACCTTTAGGACCTGTTTTTGTGCAATACACTTTCAGGCCCTGTTATTGTGCAAAACACTTGCAGGCTCTGTTCTTGTGCAAAACACATGCAAGTTCTGTTTTTGTGCAAAACACTGGCAGGCCCTGTTCTTGTGTAAAACACTGGCAGGCCCTGTTCTTGTGCAAAACAATTGCAGGTCTTGTTCTTGTGCAAAACGCTTGCAGGCCCTGTTCTTGTGCAATACACTTGCAGGCTCTGTTCTTGTTCAAAACACTTGCAGGTCCTGTTCTTGTCCAAAACACTTGCAGGTCCTGTTCTTGTGCAATACACTGGCAGGCTCTGTTCTTGTTCAAAACAGTTGCAGGCCCTGTTCTTGTGCAAAACACTTGCAGGTCCTGTTCTTGTGCAATACACTGGCAGGCCCTGTTCTTGTGTAAAACACTGGCAGGCCCTGTTCTTGTGCAAAACAATTGCAGGTCTTGTTCTTGTGCAAAACGCTTGCAGGCCCTGTTCTTGTGCAATACACTTGCAGGTCCTGTTCTTGTGCAAAATAGTTGCAAGCTCTGTTCTTGTTCAAAACACTTGCAGGCCCTGTTCTTGTGCAAAACACTTGAAGGCCCTGTTCTTGTTCAAAACACTTGAAGGCCCTGTTCTTGTTCAAAACACTTGCAGGCGCTATTCCTCTTGAAAATACTGGCAGGCCCTGTTGTGAAAAACACTTGGAGGCTCTCTTTTTGTTCAAAACACTTTCAGGCCCTGTTGTGAAAAACACTTTTAGGACCTGTTTTTGTGCAATACACTTTCAGACCCTGTTCTTGTGCAAAACACTTGCAGGCCCTGTTCTTGTTCAAAACACTTGAAGGCACTGTTCTTGTGTAAAACACTGGCAGTCCCTGTTCTTTTGCAAAACACTGGAAGGCCCTGTTTTCGTGCAAAACACTTGCTTGTCCTGTTCTTGTTCAAACCACTTGCAGGCCCTGTTCTTCTATTAAACACTTGCAGGCCCTATTCCTCTTGAAAATACTGGCAGGCCGTGTTGTGAAAAACACTTGGAGGCTCTCTTTTTGTTCAAAACACTTTCAGGCCCTGTTGTTGTGAAAAACACCTTTAGGACCTGTTTTTGTGCAATACACTTTCAGGCCCTGTTATTGTGCAAAACACTTGCAGGCTCTGTTCTTGTGCAAAACACTTGCAAGTTCTGTTTTTGTGCAAAACACATGAAAGTTCTGTTTTTGTGCAAAACACATGCCAGTTCTGTTCTTGTGCAAAACACTTGCAGGCGCTATTCCTCTTGAAAATACTGGCAGGCCCTGTTGTGAAAAACACTTGCAGGCTCTGTTCTTGTTCAAAACACTTGCAGGCCCTGTTCTTGTGCAAAACACTTGCAGGCTCTCTTTTTGTTCAAAACACTTTCAGGCCCTGTTGTTGTGAAAAACACTTTTAGGACCTGTTCTTGTTCAAAACACTTGCAGGCCCTGTTCTTGTGCAAAACACTTGCAAGTTCTGTTTTTGTGCAAAACACATGCCAGTTCTGTTTTTGTGCAAAACACTCGCAGGCCCTGTTTTTGTGTAAAACACTGGCAGGCCCTGTTCTTGTTCAAAACACTTTCAGGCCCTGTTGTGAAAAACACTTGGAGGCTCTCTTTTTGTTCAAAACACTTTCAGGCCCTGTTGTGAAAAACACTTTTAGGACCTGTTTTTGTGCAATACACTTTCAGACCCTGTTCTTGTGCAAAAAAGTTGCAAGCTCTGTTTTTGTGCAAAACACTTGCAGGCTCTGTTCTTGTTCAAAACACTTGCAAGTTCTGTTTTTTGTGGAAAACACATGCAAGTTCTGTTTTTGTGCAAAACACTGGCAGACCCTGTTCTTGTGTAAAACACTTGCAGGACCTCTTCTTGTGCAATACACTTTCAGACCCTGTTCTTGTGCAAAACACTTGCAGGATCTGTTCTTGTTCAAAACACTTGCAGGCCCTGTTCTTGTGCAAAACACTTGCAAGTTCTGTTTTTGTGCAAAACACATGAAGCCCCTGTTCTTGTGCAAAACACTTGAAAGCCCTGTTCTTGTTCAAAACACTTTCAGACCCTGTTCTTGTGCAAAACACTTGCAGGCCCTGTTCTTGTTCAAAACACTGGCAGACACTGTTCTTGTGTAAAACACTGGCAGGCCCTGTTCTTGTGCAAAACAGTGGCAGACCCTGTTCTTGTGTAAAACACTGGCAGGCCCTGTTCTTGTGCAAAACACTTGCAGGCCCTGTTCTTGTTCAAAACACTGGCAGGCCCTGTTTTTGTGCAATACACTTTCAGACCCTGTTCTTGTGCAAAATAGTTGCAAGCTCTGTTTTTGTTCAAAAGACTTGCAGGCTCTGTTCTTGTGCAAAACACTTGAAGCCATTTTGGTTGTGCAAAACACTCACAATCCCTGTTCCCCTTGAAAACACTTGCAGGCCTTGTTGTGCAAAACACTTTCAGGTCCTGTTCCTCTGGAAAACATTTTCAGGTCCTGTTCTTGTGCAAAACACATGCAAGTTCTGTTTTTGTGTAAAACACTGGCAGGCCCTGTTCTTGTGCAAAACACATGCAAGTTCTATTCTTGTTCAAAACACTTGCAGGTCCTGTCCTTGTACAAAACACTTGCAGGCTCTGTTCTTGTTCAAAACACTTGCAGCCCCTGTTCTTGTGCAAAACACTTGAAGGCCCTGTTCTTGTTCAAAACACTTTCAGGCCCTGTTGTGAAAAACACTTGGAGGCTCTCTTTTTGTTCAAAACACTTTCAGGCCCTGTTGTGAAAAACACTTTTAGGACCTGTTTTTGTGCAATACACTTTCAGACCCTGTTCTTGTGCAAAAAAGTTGCAAGTTCTGTTTTTGTGCAAAACACATGCAGCCCCTGTTCTTGTGCAAAACACTTTTAGGACCTGTTCTTGTTCAAAACACTTGCAGGCCCTGTTCTTGTGCAAAAAACTTGCAAGTTCTGTTTTTGTGCAATACACTTTCAGACCCTGTTCTTGTGCAAAAAAGTTGCAAGCTCTGTTTTTGTGCAAAACACTTGCAGGCTCTGTTCTTGTTCAAAACACTTGCAAGTTCTGTTTTTGTGGAAAACACATGCAAGTTCTGTTTTTGTGCAAAACACTGGCAGGCCCTGTTCTTGTGCAAAACACATGCAAGTTCTGTTCTTGTTCAAAACACTTGCAGGTCCTGTCCTTGTACAAAACACTTGCAGGCTCTGTTCTTGTTCAAAACACTTGCAGGCCCTGTTCTTGTGCAAAACACTTGAAGGCCCTGTTCTTGTTCAAAACACTTGCAGGCGCTATTCCTCTTGAAAATACTGGCAGGCCCTGTTCTTGTGCAAAACACATGCAAGTTCTGTTCTTGTTCAAAACACTTGCAGGTCCTGTCCTTGTACAAAACACTTGCAGGCTCTGTTCTTGTTCAAAACACTTGCAGGCCCTGTTCTTGTGCAAAACACTTGAAGGCACTGTTCTTGTGTAAAACACTGGCAGGCCCTGTTCTTGTGCAAAACACATGCAAGTTCTGTTCTTGTTCAAAACACTTGCAGGTCCTGTCCTTGTACAAAACACTTGCAGGCTCTGTTCTTGTTCAAAACACTTGCAGGCCCTGTTCTTGTGCAAAACACTTGAAGGCACTGTTCTTGTGTAAAACACTGGCAGGCCCTGTTCTTGTGCAAAACACTGGCAGGCCCTGTTTTTGTGCAAAACACATGCAAGTTCTGTTTTTGTGCAAAACACTGGCAGGCCCTGTTCTTGTTCAAAACACTTGCAAGTCCTGTTCTTGTGCAAAATAGTTGCAAGCTCTGTTCTTGTTAAAAACACTTGCAGGCCCTGTTCTTGTGCAAAACACTTGAAGGCCCTGTTCTTGTTCAAAACACTTGCAGGCGCTATTCCTCTTGAAAATACTGGCAGGCCGTGTTGTGAAAAACACTTGGAGGCTCTCTTTTTGTTCAAAAGACTTTCAGGCCCTGTTGTGAAAAACACTTTTAGGACCTGTTCTTGTGCAATACACTTTCAGACCCTGTTCTTGTGCAAAACACTTGCAGGCCCTGTTCTTGTTCAAAACACTTGCAGGCACTGTTCCTCTGGAAAACATTTGCAGGCCATGTTCTTGTGGAAAACACTTGTAGGTCCTGTTCTTGTGCAAAACACTTGAAGGCACTGTTCTTGTGTAAAACACTGGCAGGCCCTGTTCTTGTGCAAAACACTGGCAGGTCCTGTCCTTGTACAAAACACTTGCAGGCTCTGTTCTTGTTCAAAACACTTGCAGGCCCTGTTCTTGTGCAAAACACTTGAAGGCCCTGTTCTTGTTCAAAACACTTGCAGGCGCTATTCCTCTTGAAAATACTGGCAGGCCCTGTTGTGAAAAACACTTGGAGGCTCTCTTTTTGTTCAAAACACTTTCAGGCCCTGTTGTGAAAAACACTTTTAGGACCTGTTTTTGTGCAATACACTTTCAGACCCTGTTCTTGTGCAAAAAAGTTGCAAGCTCTGTTTTTGTGCAAAACACTTGCAGGCTCTGTTCTTGTTCAAAACACTTGCAAGTTCTGTTTTTGTGCAATACACTTGCAGGCTCTGTTCTTGTTCAAAACACTTGCAGGTCCTGTTCTTGTCCAAAACACTTGCAGGTCCTGTTCTTGTGCAATACACTGGCAGGCCCTGTTCTTGTGTAAAACACTGGCAGGCCCTGTTCTTGTGCAATACACTTGCAGGCTCTGTTCTTGTTCAAAACACTTGCAGGCACTGTTCCTCTGGAAAACATTTGCAGGCCATGTTCTTGTGGAAAACACTTGTAGGTCCTGTTCTTGTGCAAAACACTTGAAGGCCCTGTTCTTGTTCAAAACACTTGCAGGCGCTATTCCTCTTGAAAATACTGGCAGGCCGTGTTGTGAAAAACACTTGGAGGCTCTCTTTTTGTTCAAAACACTTTCAGGCCCTGTTGTGAAAAACACTTTTAGGACCTGTTCTTGTGCAATACACTTTCAGACCCTGTTCTTGTGCAAAACACTTGCAGGCCCTGTTCTTGTTCAAAACACTTGCAGGCACTGTTCCTCTGGAAAACATTTGCAGGCCATGTTCTTGTGGAAAACACTTGTAGGTCCTGTTCTTGTGCAAAACACTTGCAGGCCCTGTTCTTGTTCAAAACACTTGAAGGCACTGTTCTTGTGTAAAACACTGGCAGGCCCTGTTCTTGTGCAAAACACTGGCAGGTCCTGTCCTTGTACAAAACACTTGCAGGCTCTGTTCTTGTTCAAAACACTTGCAGGCCCTGTTCTTGTGCAAAACACTTGAAGGCCCTGTTCTTGTTCAAAACACTTGCAGGCGCTATTCCTCTTGAAAATACTGGCAGGCCCTGTTGTGAAAAACACTTGGAGGCTCTCTTTTTGTTCAAAACACTTTCAGGCCCTGTTGTGAAAAACACTTTTAGGACCTGTTTTTGTGCAATACACTTTCAGACCCTGTTCTTGTGCAAAAAAGTTGCAAGCTCTGTTTTTGTGCAAAACACTTGCAGGCTCTGTTCTTGTTCAAAACACTTGCAAGTTCTGTTTTTGTGCAATACACTTGCAGGCTCTGTTCTTGTTCAAAACACTTGCAGGTCCTGTTCTTGTCCAAAACACTTGCAGGTCCTGTTCTTGTGCAATACACTGGCAGGCCCTGTTCTTGTGTAAAACACTGGCAGGCCCTGTTCTTGTGCAATACACTTGCAGGCTCTGTTCTTGTTCAAAACACTTGCAGGCCCTGTTCTTGTGCAAAACACTTGCAGGTCCTGTCCTTGTACAAAACACTTGCAGGCTCTGTTCTTGTTCAAAACACTTGCAGCCCCTGTTCTTGTGCAAAACACTTGAAGGCCCTGTTCTTGTTCAAAACACTTGCAGGCGCTATTCCTCTTGAAAATACTGGCAGGCCCTGTTGTGAAAAACACTTGGAGGCTCTCTTTTTGTTCAAAACACTTTCAGGCCCTGTTGTGAAAAACACCTTTAGGACCTGTTTTTGTGCAATACACTTTCAGGCCCTGTTATTGTGCAAAACACTTGCAGGCTCTGTTCTTGTGCAAAACACATGCAAGTTCTGTTTTTGTGCAAAACACTGGCAGGCCCTGTTCTTGTGTAAAACACTGGCAGGCCCTGTTCTTGTGCAAAACAATTGCAGGTCTTGCTCTTGTGCAAAACGCTTGCAGGCCCTGTTCTTGTGCAAAATACTTGCAGGTCCTGTTCTTGTGCAATACACTTGCAGGTCCTGTTCTTGTGCAAAATAGTTGCAAGCTCTGTTCTTGTTCAAAACACTTGCAGGCCCTGTTCTTGTGCAAAACACTTGAAGGCCCTGTTCTTGTTCAAAACACTTGCAGGCGCTATTCCTCTTGAAAATACTGGCAGGCCCTGTTGTGAAAAACACTTGGAGGCTCTCTTTTTGTTCAAAACACTTTCAGGCCCTGTTGTGAAAAACACCTTTAGGACCTGTTTTTGTGCAATACACTTTCAGGCCCTGTTATTGTGCAAAACACTTGCAGGCTCTGTTCTTGTGCAAAACACAT
Source organism: Arizona elegans (assembly GCA_022577455.1). Taxonomy (NCBI): domain Eukaryota; kingdom Metazoa; phylum Chordata; class Lepidosauria; order Squamata; family Colubridae; genus Arizona; species Arizona elegans. Next base: position 2,439,974 of record JAKOOJ010000054.1, read on the forward strand.
GCAAGTTCTGTTTTTGTGCAAAACACTGGCAGGCCCTGTTCTTGTGTAAAACACTGGCAGGCCCTGTTCTTGTGCAAAACAATTGCAGGTCTTGTTCTTGTGCAAAACACTTGCAGGTCCTGTTCTTGTGCAATACACTTGCAGGCCCTGTTCTTGTTCAAAACACTTGCAGGTCCTGTTCTTGTGCAAAACGCTTGCAGGTCCTGTTCTTGTGCAAAACACTTGCAGGCCCTGTTCTTGTTCAAAACACTTGCAGGCCCTGTTCTTGTGCAAAACACTTGCAGGTCCTGTTCTTGTGCAATACACTGGCAGGCCCTGTTCTTGTGTAAAACACTGGCAGGCCCTGTTCTTGTGCAAAACAATTGCAGGTCTTGTTCTTGTGCAAAACGCTTGCAGGCCCTGTTCTTGTGCAAAACACTTGCAGGTCCTGTTCTTGTGCAATACACTTGCAGGCTCTGTTCTTGTTCAAAGCACTTGCAGGTCCTGTTCTTGTCCAAAACACTTGCAGGTCCTGTTCTTGTGCAATACACTGGCAGGCCCTGTTCTTGTGTAAAACACTGGCAGGCCCTGTTCTTGTGCAATACACTTGCAGGCTCTGTTCTTGTTCAAAACACTTGCAGGCCCTGTTCTTGTGCAAAACACTTGCAGGTCCTGTTCTTGTGCAATACACTGGCAGGTCCTGTTCTTGTGCAATACACTTGCAGGTCCTGTTCTTGTGCAAAATAGTTGCAAGCTCTGTTCTTGTTCAAAACACTTGCAGGCCCTGTTCTTGTGCAAAACACTTGAAGGCCCTGTTCTTGTTCAAAACACTTGAAGGCCCTGTTCTTGTTCAAAACACTTGCAGGCGCTATTCCTCTTGAAAATACTGGCAGGCCCTGTTGTGAAAAACACTTGGAGGCTCTCTTTTTGTTCAAAACACTTTCAGGCCCTGTTGTGAAAAACACCTTTAGGACCTGTTTTTGTGCAATACACTTTCAGGCCCTGTTATTGTGCAAAACACTTGCAGGCTCTGTTCTTGTACAAAACACATGCAAGTTCTGTTTTTGTGCAAAACACTGGCAGGCCCTGTTCTTGTGTAAAACACTGGCAGGCCCTGTTCTTGTGCAAAACAATTGCAGGTCTTGTTCTTGTGCGAAACGCTTGCAGGCCCTGTTCTTGTGCAAAACACTTGCAGGTCCTGTCCTTGTACAAAACACTTGCAGGCTCTGTTCTTGTTCAAAACACTTGCAGCCCCTGTTCTTGTGCAAAACACTTGAAGGCCCTGTTCTTGTTCAAAACACTTGCAGGCACTATTCCTCTTGAAAATACTGGCAGGCCCTGTTGTGAAAAACACTTGGAGGCTCTCTTTTTGTTCAAAACACTTTCAGGCCCTGTTGTGAAAAACACCTTTAGGACCTGTTTTTGTGCAATACACTTTCAGGCCCTGTTATTGTGCAAAACACTTGCAGGCTCTGTTCTTGTGCAAAACACATGCAGGCCCTGTTCTTGTGCAAAACACTGGCAGGCCTTGTTCTTGTGTAAAACACTGGCAGGCCCTGTTCTTGTGCAAAACAATTGCAGGTCTTGCTCTTGTGCAAAACGCTTGCAGGCCCTGTTCTTGTGCAAAACACTTTTAGGACCTGTTCTTGTTCAAAACACTTGCAGGCCCTGTTCTTGTGCAAAAAACTTGCAAGTTCTGTTTTTGTGCAATACACTTTCAGACCCTGTTCTTGTGCAAAAAAGTTGCAAGCTCTGTTTTTGTGCAAAACACTTGCAGGCTCTGTTCTTGTTCAAAACACTTGCAAGTTCTGTTTTTGTGGAAAACACATGCAAGTTCTGTTTTTGTGCAAAACACTGGCAGGCCCTGTTCTTGTGCAAAACACATGCAAGTTCTGTTCTTGTTCAAAACACTTGCAGGTCCTGTCCTTGTACAAAACACTTGCAGGCTCTGTTCTTGTTCAAAACACTTGCAGGCCCTGTTCTTGTGCAAAACACTTGAAGGCCCTGTTCTTGTTCAAAACACTTGCAGGCGCTATTCCTCTTGAAAATACTGGCAGGCCCTGTTGTGAAAAACACTTGGAGGCTCTCTTTTTGTTCAAAACACTTTCAGGCCCTGTTGTGAAAAACACTTTTAGGACCTGTTTTTGTGCAATACACTTTCAGACCCTGTTCTTGTGCAAAAAAGTTGCAAGCTCTGTTTTTGTGCAAAACACTTGCAGGCTCTGTTCTTGTTCAAAACACTTGCAAGTTCTGTTTTTGTGCAATACACTTGCAGGCTCTGTTCTTGTTCAAAACACTTGCAGGTCCTGTTCTTGTCCAAAACACTTGCAGGTCCTGTTCTTGTGCAATACACTGGCAGGCCCTGTTCTTGTGTAAAACACTGGCAGGCCCTGTTCTTGTGCAATACACTTGCAGGCTCTGTTCTTGTTCAAAACACTTGCAGGCCCTGTTCTTGTGCAAAACACTTGCAGGTCCTGTCCTTGTACAAAACACTTGCAGGCTCTGTTCTTGTTCAAAACACTTGCAGCCCCTGTTCTTGTGCAAAACACTTGAAGGCCCTGTTCTTGTTCAAAACACTTGCAGGCGCTATTCCTCTTGAAAATACTGGCAGGCCCTGTTGTGAAAAACACTTGGAGGCTCTCTTTTTGTTCAAAACACTTTCAGGCCCTGTTGTGAAAAACACCTTTAGGACCTGTTTTTGTGCAATACACTTTCAGGCCCTGTTATTGTGCAAAACACTTGCAGGCTCTGTTCTTGTGCAAAACACATGCAAGTTCTGTTTTTGTGCAAAACACTGGCAGGCCCTGTTCTTGTGTAAAACACTGGCAGGCCCTGTTCTTGTGCAAAACAATTGCAGGTCTTGCTCTTGTGCAAAACGCTTGCAGGCCCTGTTCTTGTGCAAAATACTTGCAGGTCCTGTTCTTGTGCAATACACTTGCAGGTCCTGTTCTTGTGCAAAATAGTTGCAAGCTCTGTTCTTGTTCAAAACACTTGCAGGCCCTGTTCTTGTGCAAAACACTTGAAGGCCCTGTTCTTGTTCAAAACACTTGCAGGCGCTATTCCTCTTGAAAATACTGGCAGGCCCTGTTGTGAAAAACACTTGGAGGCTCTCTTTTTGTTCAAAACACTTTCAGGCCCTGTTGTGAAAAACACCTTTAGGACCTGTTTTTGTGCAATACACTTTCAGGCCCTGTTATTGTGCAAAACACTTGCAGGCTCTGTTCTTGTGCAAAACACATGCAAGTTCTGTTTTTGTGCAAAACACTGGCAGGCCCTGTTCTTGTGTAAAACACTGGCAGGCCCTGTTCTTGTGCAAAACAATTGCAGGTCTTGTTCTTGTGCAAAACACTTGCAGGTCCTGTTCTTGTGCAATACACTTGCAGGCCCTGTTCTTGTGCAAAACACTTGCAGGTCCTGTTCTTGTGCAAAACACTTGCAGGCCCTGTTCTTGTTCAAAACACTTGCAGGCCCTGTTCTTGTGCAAAAGACTTGTAGGTCCTGTTCTTGTGCAATACACTGGCAGGCCCTGTTCTTGTGTAAAACACTGGCAGGCCCTGTTCTTGTGCAAAACAATTGCAGGTCTTGTTCTTGTGCAAAACGCTTGCAGGCCCTGTTCTTGTGCAAAACACTTGCAGGTCCTGTTCTTGTGCAATACACTTGCAGGCTCTGTTCTTGTTCAAAACACTTGCAGGTCCTGTTCTTGTCCAAAACACTTGCAGGTCCTGTTCTTGTGCAATACACTGGCAGGCCCTGTTCTTGTGTAAAACACTGGCAGGCCCTGTTCTTGTGCAATACACTTGCAGGCTCTGTTCTTGTTCAAAACACTTGCAGCCCCTGTTCTTGTGCAAAACACTTGAAGGCCCTGTTCTTGTTCAAAACACTTGCAGGCGCTATTCCTCTTGAAAATACTGGCAGGCCCTGTTGTGAAAAACACTTGGAGGCTCTCTTTTTGTTCAAAACACTTTCAGGCCCTGTTGTGAAAAACACCTTTAGGACCTGTTTTTGTGCAATACACTTTCAGGCCCTGTTATTGTGCAAAACACTTGCAGGCTCTGTTCTTGTGCAAAACACATGCAAGTTCTGTTTTTGTGCAAAACACTGGCAGGCCCTGTTCTTGTGTAAAACACTGGCAGGCCCTGTTCTTGTGCAAAACAATTGCAGGTCTTGCTCTTGTGCAAAACGCTTGCAGGCCCTGTTCTTGTGCAAAATACTTGCAGGTCCTGTTCTTGTGCAATACACTTGCAGGTCCTGTTCTTGTGCAAAATAGTTGCAAGCTCTGTTCTTGTTCAAAACACTTGCAGGCCCTGTTCTTGTGCAAAACACTTGAAGGCCCTGTTCTTGTTCAAAACACTTGCAGGCGCTATTCCTCTTGAAAATACTGGCAGGCCCTGTTGTGAAAAACACTTGGAGGCTCTCTTTTTGTTCAAAACACTTTCAGGCCCTGTTGTGAAAAACACCTTTAGGACCTGTTTTTGTGCAATACACTTTCAGGCCCTGTTATTGTGCAAAACACTTGCAGGCTCTGTTCTTGTGCAAAACACATGCAAGTTCTGTTTTTGTGCAAAACACTGGCAGGCCCTGTTCTTGTGTAAAACACTGGCAGGCCCTGTTCTTGTGCAAAACAATTGCAGGTCTTGTTCTTGTGCAAAACACTTGCAGGTCCTGTTCTTGTGCAATACACTTGCAGGCCCTGTTCTTGTGCAAAACACTTGCAGGTCCTGTTCTTGTGCAATACACTTGCAGGCCCTGTTCTTGTGCAAAACGCTTGCAGGTCCTGTTCTTGTGCAAAACACTTGCAGGCCCTGTTCTTGTTCAAAACACTTGCAGGCCCTGTTCTTGTGCAAAAGACTTGTAGGTCCTGTTCTTGTGCAATACACTGGCAGGCCCTGTTCTTGTGTAAAACACTGGCAGGCCCTGTTCTTGTGCAAAACAATTGCAGGTCTTGTTCTTGTGCAAAACGCTTGCAGGCCCTGTTCTTGTGCAAAACACTTGCAGGTCCTGTTCTTGTGCAATACACTTGCAGGCTCTGTTCTTGTTCAAAACACTTGCAGGTCCTGTTCTTGTCCAAAACACTTGCAGGTCCTGTTCTTGTGCAATACACTGGCAGGCCCTGTTCTTGTGTAAAACACTGGCAGGCCCTGTTCTTGTGCAATACACTTGCAGGCTCTGTTCTTGTTCAAAACACTTGCAGGCCCTGTTCTTCTGCAAAACACTTGCAGGTCCTGTTCTTGTGCAATACACTGGCAGGTCCTGTTCTTGTGCAATACACTTGCAGGTCCTGTTCTTGTGCAATACACTGGCAGGCCCTGTTCTTGTGTAAAACACTGGCAGGCCCTGTTCTTGTGCAATACACTTGCAGGCTCTGTTCTTGTTCAAAACACTTGCAGGCCCTGTTCTTCTGCAAAACACTTGCAGGTCCTGTTCTTGTGCAATACACTGGCAGGTCCTGTTCTTGTGCAATACACTTGCAGGTCCTGTTCTTGTGCAAAATAGTTGCAAGCTCTGTTCTTGTTCAAAACACTTGCAGGCCCTGTTCTTGTGCAAAACACTTGAAGGCCCTGTTCTTGTTCAAAACACTTGAAGGCCCTGTTCTTGTTCAAAACACTTGCAGGCGCTATTCCTCTTGAAAATACTGGCAGGCCCTGTTGTGAAAAACACTTGGAGGCTCTCTTTTTGTTCAAAACACTTTCAGGCCCTGTTGTGAAAAACACCTTTAGGACCTGTTTTTGTGCAATACACTTTCAGGCCCTGTTATTGTGCAAAACACTTGCAGGCTCTGTTCTTGTGCAAAACACATGCAAGTTCTGTTTTTGTGCAAAACACTGGCAGGCCCTGTTCTTGTGTAAAACACTGGCAGGCCCTGTTCTTGTGCAAAACAATTGCAGGTCTTGTTCTTGTGCGAAACGCTTGCAGGCCCTGTTCTTGTGCAAAACACTTGCAGGTCCTGTCCTTGTACAAAACACTTGCAGGCTCTGTTCTTGTTCAAAACACTTGCAGCCCCTGTTCTTGTGCAAAACACTTGAAGGCCCTGTTCTTGTTCAAAACACTTGCAGGCGCTATTCCTCTTGAAAATACTGGCAGGCCCTGTTGTGAAAAACACTTGGAGGCTCTCTTTTTGTTCAAAACACTTTCAGGCCCTGTTGTGAAAAACACCTTTAGGACCTGTTTTTGTGCAATACACTTTCAGGCCCTGTTATTGTGCAAAACACTTGCAGGCTCTGTTCTTGTGCAAAACACATGCAGGCCCTGTTCTTGTGCAAAACACTGGCAGGCCTTGTTCTTGTGTAAAACACTGGCAGGCCCTGTTCTTGTGCAAAACAATTGCAGGTCTTGCTCTTGTGCAATACACTTGCAGGTCCTGTTCTTGTGCAAAATAGTTGCAAGCTCTGTTCTTGTTCAAAACACTTGCAGGCCCTGTTCTTGTGCAAAACACTTGAAGGCCCTGTTCTTGTTCAAAACACTTGCAGGCGCTATTCCTCTTGAAAATACTGGCAGGCCCTGTTGTGAAAAACACTTGGAGGCTCTCTTTTTGTTCAAAACACTTTCAGGCCCTGTTGTGAAAAACACCTTTAGGACCTGTTTTTGTGCAATACACTTTCAGGCCCTGTTATTGTGCAAAACACTTGCAGGCTCTGTTCTTGTGCAAAACACATGCAAGTTCTGTTTTTGTGCAAAACACTGGCAGGCCCTGTTCTTGTGTAAAACACTGGCAGGCCCTGTTCTTGTGCAAAACAATTGCAGGTCTTGTTCTTGTGCAAAACGCTTGCAGGCCCTGTTCTTGTGCAAAATACTTGCAGGTCCTGTTCTTGTGCAATACACTTGCAGGTCCTGTTCTTGTGCAAAATAGTTGCAAGCTCTGTTCTTGTTCAAAACACTTGCAGGCCCTGTTCTTGTGCAAAACACTTGAAGGCCCTGTTCTTGTTCAAAACACTTGCAGGCGCTATTCCTCTTGAAAATACTGGCAGGCCCTGTTGTGAAAAACACTTGGAGGCTCTCTTTTTGTTCAAAACACTTTCAGGCCCTGTTGTGAAAAACACCTTTAGGACCTGTTTTTGTGCAATACACTTTCAGGCCCTGTTATTGTGCAAAACACTTGCAGGCTCTGTTCTTGTGCAAAACACATGCAAGTTCTGTTTTTGTGCAAAACACTGGCAGGCCCTGTTCTTGTGTAAAACACTGGCAGGCCCTGTTCTTGTGCAAAACAATTGCAGGTCTTGTTCTTGTGCAAAACACTTGCAGGTCCTGTTCTTGTGCAATACACTTGCAGGTCCTGTTCTTGTGCAAAACACTTGCAGGTCCTGTTCTTGTGCAATACACTTGCAGGCCCTGTTCTTGTTCAAAACACTTGCAGGTCCTGTTCTTGTGCAAAACGCTTGCAGGCCCTGTTCTTGTGCAATACACTTGCAGGTCCTGTTCTTGTGCAATACACTTGCAGGTCCTGTTCTTGTGCAAAACACTTGCAGGTCCTGTTCTTGTGCAAAACACTTGCAGGCCCTGTTCTTGTTCAAAACACTTGCAGGTCCTGTTCTTGTGCAATACACTTGCAGGTCCTGTTATTGTGCAAAACACTTGCAGGCTCTGTTCTTGTGCAAAACACATGCAAGTTCTGTTTTTGTGCAAAACACTGGCAGGCCCTGTTCTTGTGTAAAACACTGGCAGGCCCTGTTCTTGTGCAAAACAATTGCAGGTCTTGTTCTTGTGCAAAACGCTTGCAGGCCCTGTTCTTGTGCAAAATACTTGCAGGTCCTGTTCTTGTGCAATACACTTGCAGGTCCTGTTCTTGTGCAAAATAGTTGCAAGCTCTGTTCTTGTTCAAAACACTTGCAGGCCCTGTTCTTGTGCAAAACACTTGAAGGCCCTGTTCTTGTTCAAAACACTTGCAGGCGCTATTCCTCTTGAAAATACTGGCAGGCCCTGTTGTGAAAAACACTTGGAGGCTCTCTTTTTGTTCAAAACACTTTCAGGCCCTGTTGTGAAAAACACCTTTAGGACCTGTTTTTGTGCAATACACTTTCAGGCCCTGTTATTGTGCAAAACACTTGCAGGCTCTGTTCTTGTGCAAAACACATGCAAGTTCTGTTTTTGTGCAAAACACTGGCAGGCCCTGTTCTTGTGTAAAACACTGGCAGGCCCTGTTCTTGTGCAAAACAATTGCAGGTCTTGTTCTTGTGCAAAACACTTGCAGGTCCTGTTCTTGTGCAATACACTTGCAGGCCCTGTTCTTGTGCAAAACACTTGCAGGTCCTGTTCTTGTGCAATACACTTGCAGGCCCTGTTCTTGTTCAAAACACTTGCAGGTCCTGTTCTTGTGCAAAACGCTTGCAGGCCCTGTTCTTGTGCAATACACTTGCAGGTCCTGTTCTTGTGCAATACACTTGCAGGTCCTGTTCTTGTGCAAAACACTTGCAGGTCCTGTTCTTGTGCAAAACACTTGCAGGCCCTGTTCTTGTTCAAAACACTTGCAGGTCCTGTTCTTGTGCAAAACGCTTGCAGGCCCTGTTCTTGTGCAAAACACTTGAAGGCCCTGTTCTTGTTCAAAACACTTGCAGGCGCTATTCCTCTTGAAAATACTGGCAGGCCCTGTTGTGAAAAACACTTGGAGGCTCTCTTTTTGTTCAAAACACTTTCAGGCCCTGTTGTGAAAAACACCTTTAGGACCTGTTTTTGTGCAATACACTTTCAGGCCCTGTTATTGTGCAAAACACTTGCAGGCTCTGTTCTTGTGCAAAACACATGCAAGTTCTGTTTTTGTGCAAAACACTGGCAGGCCCTGTTCTTGTGTAAAACACTGGCAGGCCCTGTTCTTGTGCAAAACAATTGCAGGTCTTGTTCTTGTGCAAAACACTTGCAGGTCCTGTTCTTGTGCAATACACTTGCAGGTCCTGTTCTTGTGCAAAACACTTGCAGGTCCTGTTCTTGTGCAATACACTTGCAGGCCCTGTTCTTGTTCAAAACACTTGCAGGTCCTGTTCTTGTGCAATACACTTGCAGGTCCTGTTCTTGTGCAAAACACTTGCAGGTCCTGTTCTTGTGCAAAACACTTGCAGGCCCTGTTCTTGTTCAAAACACTTGCAGGTCCTGTTTTTGTGCAATACACTTGCAGGTCCTGTTATTGTGCAAAACACTTGCAGGCTCTGTTCTTGTGCAAAACACATGCAAGTTCTGTTTTTGTGCAAAACACTGGCAGGCCCTGTTCTTGTGTAAAACACTGGCAGGCCCTGTTCTTGTGCAAAACAATTGCAGGTCTTGTTCTTGTGCAAAACGCTTGCAGGCCCTGTTCTTGTGCAAAATACTTGCAGGTCCTGTTCTTGTGCAATACACTTGCAGGTCCTGTTCTTGTGCAAAATAGTTGCAAGCTCTGTTCTTGTTCAAAACACTTGCAGGCCCTGTTCTTGTGCAAAACACTTGAAGGCCCTGTTCTTGTTCAAAACACTTGCAGGTCCTGTTCTTGTGCAATACACTTGCAGGTCCTGTTATTGTGCAAAACACTTGCAGGCTCTGTTCTTGTGCAAAACACATGCAAGTTCTGTTTTTGTGCAAAACACTGGCAGGCCCTGTTCTTGTGTAAAACACTGGCAGGCCCTGTTCTTGTGCAAAACAATTGCAGGTCTTGTTCTTGTGCAAAACGCTTGCAGGCCCTGTTCTTGTGCAAAATACTTGCAGGTCCTGTTCTTGTGCAATACACTTGCAGGTCCTGTTCTTGTGCAAAATAGTTGCAAGCTCTGTTCTTGTTCAAAACACTTGCAGGCCCTGTTCTTGTGCAAAACACTTGGAGGCTCTCTTTTTGTTCAAAACACTTTCAGGCCCTGTTGTGAAAAACACCTTTAGGACCTGTTTTTGTGCAATACACTTTCAGGCCCTGTTATTGTGCAAAACACTTGCAGGCTCTGTTCTTGTGCAAAACACATGCAAGTTCTGTTTTTGTGCAAAACACTGGCAGGCCCTGTTCTTGTGTAAAACACTGGCAGGCCCTTTTCTTGTGCAAAACAATTGCAGGTCTTGTTCTTGTGCAAAACACTTGCAGGTTCTGTTCTTGTGCAATACACTTGCAGGCCCTGTTCTTGTGCAAAACACTTGCAGGTCCTGTTCTTGTGCAATACACTTGCAGGCCCTGTTCTTGTGCAATACACTTGCAGGTCCTGTTCTTGTGCAATACACTTGCAGGTCCTGTTCTTGTGCAAAACACTTGCAGGTCCTGTTCTTGTGCAAAACACTTGCAGGCCCTGTTCTTGTTCAAAACACTTGCAGGTCCTGTTCTTGTGCAAAACGCTTGCAGGCCCTGTTCTTGTGCAAAACACTTGCAGGTCCTGTTCTTGTGCAATACACTTGCAGGCTCTGTTCTTGTTCAAAACACTTGCAGGTCCTGTTCTTGTGCAATACACTTGCAGGCCCTGTTCTTGTGCAAAACACTTGCAGGTCCTGTTCTTGTGCAATACACTTGCAGGCCCTGTTCTTGTGCAAAACACTTGCAGGTCCTGTTCTTGTGCAATACACTTGCAGGCCCTGTTCTTGTGTAAAACACTGGTAGGCCCTGTTCTTGTGCAATACACTGGCAGGCCCTGTTCTTGTGTAAAACACTGGCAGGCCCTGTTCTTGTGCAAAACAATTGCAGGTCTTGTTCTTGTGCAAAACGCTTGCAGGCCCTGTTCTTGTGCAAAACACTTGCAGGTCCTGTTCTTGTGCAATACACTTGCAGGTCCTGTTCTTGTGCAAAATAGTTGCAAGCTCTGTTCTTGTTCAAAACACTTGCAGGCCCTGTTCTTGTGCAAAACACTTGCAGGCGCTATTCCTCTTGAAAATACTGGCAGGCCCTGTTGTGAAAAACACTTGGAGGCTCTCTTTTTGTTCAAAACACTTTCAGGCCCTGTTGTTGTGAAAAACACTTTTAGGACCTGTTCTTGTGCAATACACTTTCAGACCCTGTTCTTGTGCAAAACACTTGCAGGTCCTGTTCTTGTGCAATACACTTGCAGGTCCTGTTCTTGTGCAAAACACTTGCAGGTCCTGTTCTTGTGCAATACACTTGCAGGCCCTGTTCTTGTTCAAAACACTTGCAGGTCCTGTTCTTGTGCAATACACTTGCAGGTCCTGTTCTTGTGCAAAACACTTGCAGGTCCTGTTCTTGTGCAAAACACTTGCAGGCCCTGTTCTTGTTCAAAACACTTGCAGGTCCTGTTTTTGTGCAATACACTTGCAGGTCCTGTTATTGTGCAAAACACTTGCAGGCTCTGTTCTTGTGCAAAACACATGCAAGTTCTGTTTTTGTGCAAAACACTGGCAGGCCCTGTTCTTGTGTAAAACACTGGCAGGCCCTGTTCTTGTGCAAAACAATTGCAGGTCTTGTTCTTGTGCAAAACGCTTGCAGGCCCTGTTCTTGTGCAAAATACTTGCAGGTCCTGTTCTTGTGCAATACACTTGCAGGTCCTGTTCTTGTGCAAAATAGTTGCAAGCTCTGTTCTTGTTCAAAACACTTGCAGGCCCTGTTCTTGTGCAAAACACTTGAAGGCCCTGTTCTTGTTCAAAACACTTGCAGGTCCTGTTCTTGTGCAATACACTTGCAGGTCCTGTTATTGTGCAAAACACTTGCAGGCTCTGTTCTTGTGCAAAACACATGCAAGTTCTGTTTTTGTGCAAAACACTGGCAGGCCCTGTTCTTGTGTAAAACACTGGCAGGCCCTGTTCTTGTGCAAAACAATTGCAGGTCTTGTTCTTGTGCAAAACGCTTGCAGGCCCTGTTCTTGTGCAAAATACTTGCAGGTCCTGTTCTTGTGCAATACACTTGCAGGTCCTGTTCTTGTGCAAAATAGTTGCAAGCTCTGTTCTTGTTCAAAACACTTGCAGGCCCTGTTCTTGTGCAAAACACTTGGAGGCTCTCTTTTTGTTCAAAACACTTTCAGGCCCTGTTGTGAAAAACACCTTTAGGACCTGTTTTTGTGCAATACACTTTCAGGCCCTGTTATTGTGCAAAACACTTGCAGGCTCTGTTCTTGTGCAAAACACATGCAAGTTCTGTTTTTGTGCAAAACACTGGCAGGCCCTGTTCTTGTGTAAAACACTGGCAGGCCCTTTTCTTGTGCAAAACAATTGCAGGTCTTGTTCTTGTGCAAAACACTTGCAGGTTCTGTTCTTGTGCAATACACTTGCAGGCCCTGTTCTTGTGCAAAACACTTGCAGGTCCTGTTCTTGTGCAATACACTTGCAGGCCCTGTTCTTGTGCAATACACTTGCAGGTCCTGTTCTTGTGCAATACACTTGCAGGTCCTGTTCTTGTGCAAAACACTTGCAGGTCCTGTTCTTGTGCAAAACACTTGCAGGCCCTGTTCTTGTTCAAAACACTTGCAGGTCCTGTTCTTGTGCAAAACGCTTGCAGGCCCTGTTCTTGTGCAAAACACTTGCAGGTCCTGTTCTTGTGCAATACACTTGCAGGCTCTGTTCTTGTTCAAAACACTTGCAGGTCCTGTTCTTGTGCAATACACTTGCAGGCCCTGTTCTTGTGCAAAACACTTGCAGGTCCTGTTCTTGTGCAATACACTTGCAGGCCCTGTTCTTGTGCAAAACACTTGCAGGTCCTGTTCTTGTGCAATACACTTGCAGGCCCTGTTCTTGTGTAAAACACTGGTAGGCCCTGTTCTTGTGCAATACACTGGCAGGCCCTGTTCTTGTGTAAAACACTGGCAGGCCCTGTTCTTGTGCAAAACAATTGCAGGTCTTGTTCTTGTGCAAAACGCTTGCAGGCCCTGTTCTTGTGCAAAACACTTGCAGGTCCTGTTCTTGTGCAATACACTTGCAGGTCCTGTTCTTGTGCAAAATAGTTGCAAGCTCTGTTCTTGTTCAAAACACTTGCAGGCCCTGTTCTTGTGCAAAACACTTGAAGGCCCTGTTCTTGTTCAAAACACTTGAAGGCCCTGTTCTTGTTCAAAACACTTGCAGGCGCTATTCCTCTTGAAAATACTGGCAGGCCCTGTTGTGAAAAACACTTGGAGGCTCTCTTTTTGTTCAAAACACTTTCAGGCCCTGTTGTTGTGAAAAACACTTTTAGGACCTGTTCTTGTGCAATACACTTTCAGACCCTGTTCTTGTGCAAAACACTTGCAGGATCTGTTCTTGTTCAAAACACTTGCAGGTCCTGTTCTTGTGCAATACACTTTCAGACCCTGTTCTTGTGCAAAATAGTTGCAAGCTCTGTTCTTGTTCAAAACACTTGCAGGCCCTGTTCTTGTGCAAAACACTTGAAGGCCCTGTTCTTGTTCAAAACACTTGCAGGCGCTATTCCTCTTGAAAATACTGGCAGGCCCTGTTGTGAAAAACACTTGGAGGCTCTCTTTTTGTTCAAAACACTTTCAGGCCCTGTTGTGAAAAACACTTTTAGGACCTGTTTTTGTGCAATACACTTTCAGACCCTGTTCTTGTGCAAAACACTTGCAGGCCCTGTTCTTGTTCAAAACACTTGAAGGCAGTGTTCTTGTGTAAAACACTGGCAGGCCCTGTTCTTTTGCAAAACACTGGAAGGCCCTGTTTTCGTGCAAAACACTTGCTTGTCCTGTTCTTGTTCAAACCACTTGCAGGCCCTGTTCTTCTATTAAACACTTGCAGGCCCTATTCCTCTTGAAAATACTGGCAGGCCGTGTTGTGAAAAACACTTGGAGGCTCTCTTTTTGTTCAAAACACTTTCAGGCCCTGTTGTTGTGAAAAACACTTTTAGGACCTGTTCTTGTGCAATACACTTTCAGACCCTGTTCTTGTGCAAAACACTTGTAGGATCTGTTCTTGTTCAAAACACTTGCAGGTCCTGTTCTTGTGCAATACACTTTCAGACCCTGTTCTTGTGCAAAATAGTTGGAAGCTCTGTTCTTGTTCAAAACACTTGGAGGCCCTGTTCTTGTGCAAAACACTTGAAGGCCCTGTTCTTGTTCAAAACACTTGCAGGCGCTATTCCTCTTGAAAATACTGGCAGGCCCTGTTGTGAAAAACACTTGGAGGCTCTCTTTTTGTTCAAAACACTTTCAGGCCCTGTTGTGAAAAACACTTTTAGGACCTGTTTTTGTGCAATACACTTTCAGACCCTGTTCTTGTGCAAAAGACTTGCAGGCCCTGTTCTTGTTCAAAACACTTGAAGACACTGTTCTTGTGTAAAACACTGGCAGGCCCTGTTCTTTTGTAAAACACTGGAAGGCCCTGTTTTCGTGCAAAACACTTGTTTGTCCTGTTCTTGTTCAAACCACTTGCAGGCCCTGTTCTTCTATTAAACACTTGCAGGCCCTATTCCTCTTGAAAATACTGGCAGGCCGTGTTGTGAAAAGCACTTGGAGGCTCTCTTTTTGTTCAAAACACTTTCAGGCCCTGTTGTTGTGAAAAACACCTTTAGGACCTGTTTTTGTGCAATACACTTTCAGCCCCTGTTATTGTGCAAAACACTTGCAGGCTCTGTTCTTGTGCAAAACACATGCAAGTTCTGTTTTTGTGCAAAACACTGGCAGGCCCTGTTCTTGTGCAAAACACTTGCAAGCCCTGTTCTTGTTCAAAACACTTGCAGGTCCTGTTCTTGTGCAATACACTTGCAGGCCCTGTTCTTGTGCAAAACACTTGCAGGTCCTGTTCTTGTGCAAAACACATGCAAGTTCTGTTCTTGTTCAAAACACTTGCAGGTCCTGTCCTTGTTCAAAACACTTGCAGGCACTATTCCTCTTGAAAATACTGGCAGGCCCTGTTGTGAAAAACACTTGGAGGCTCTCTTTTTGTTCAAAACACTTTCAGGCCCTGTTGTTGTGAAAAACACTTTTAGGACCTGTTCTTGTGCAATACACTTTCAGACCCTGTTCTTGTGCAAAACACTTGCAGGATCTGTTTTTGTGCAAAACACATGGAAGTTCTGTTTTTGTGCAAAACACATGCCAGTTCTGTTCTTGTGCAAAACACTTGCAGGCGCTATTCCTCTTGAAAATACTGGCAGGCCCTGTTGTGAAAAACACTTGCAGGCTCTGTTCTTGTTCAAAACACTTGCAGGCCCTGTTCTTGTGCAAAACACTTGCAGGCGCTATTCCTCTTGAAAATACTGGCAGGCCCTTTTGTGAAAAACACTTGGAGGCTCTCTTTTTGTTCAAAACACTTTCAGGCCCTGTTGTTGTGAAAAACACTTTTAGGACCTGTTCTTGTTCAAAACACTTGCAGGCCCTGTTCTTGTGCAAAACACTTGCAAGTTCTGTTTTTGTGCAAAACACATGCCAGTTCTGTTTTTGTGCAAAACACTCGCAGGCCCTGTTTTTGTGTAAAACACTGGCAGGCCCTGTTCTTGTTCAAAACACTTTCAGGCCCTGTTGTGAAAAACACTTGGAGGCTCTCTTTTTGTTCAAAACACTTTCAGGCCCTGTTGTGAAAAACACTTTTAGGACCTGTTTTTGTGCAATACACTTTCAGACCCTGTTCTTGTGCAAAAAAGTTGCAAGCTCTGTTTTTGTGCAAAACAATTGCAGGCTCTGTTCTTGTTCAAAACACTTGCAAGTTCTGTTTTTGTGGAAAACACATACAAGTTCTGTTTTTGTGCAAAACACTGGCAGACCCTGTTCTTGTGTAAAACACTCGCAGGTCCTGTCCTTGTTCAAAACACTTTCAGGCCCTGTTGTGAAAAACACTTGGAGGCTCTCTTTTTCTTCAAAGCAATTTCAGGCCCTGTTGTGAAAAACACTTTTAGGACCTGTTTTTGTGCAATACACTTTCAGACCCTGTTCTTGTGCAAAAAAGTTGCAACCTCTGTTTTCGTGCAAAACACTGGCAGACCCTGTTCTTGTGTAAAACACTAGCAGGCCCTGTTCTTGTGCAAAACACTGGCAGACCCTGTTCTTGTGTAAAACACTGGCAGGCCCTGTTCTTGTGCAAAACACTTGCAGGCCCTGTTCTTGTTCAAAACACTGGCAGGCCCTGTTCTTGTGCAAAACACATGCAAGTTCTATTCTTGTTCAAAACACTTGCAGGTCCTGTTCTTGTTCAAAACACTTTCAGGCCCTGTTGTGAAAAACACTTGGAGGCTCTCTTTTTGTTCAAAACACTTTCAGGCCCTGTTGTGAAAAACACTTTTAGGACATGTTTTTGTGCAATACACTTTCAGACCCTGTTCTTGTGCAAAAAAGTTGCAAGTTCTGTTTTTGTGGAAAACACTGGCAGGCCCTGTTCTTGTGCAAAACACATGCAAGTTCTGTTCTTGTTCAAAACACTTGCAGATCCTGTCCTTGTACAAAACACTTGCAGGCTCTGTTCTTGTTCAAAACACTTGCAGACCCTGTTCTTGTGCAAAACACTTGAAGGCCCTGTTCTTGTTCAAAACACTTGCAGGCGCTATTCCTCTTGAAAATACTGGCAGGCCGTGTTGTGAAAAACACTTGGAGGCTCTCTTTTTGTTCAAAACACTTTCAGGCCCTGTTGTTGTGAAAAACACTTTTAGGACCTGTTCTTGTGCAATACACTTTCAGACCCTGTTCTTGTGCAAAACACTTGCAGGCTCTGTTCTTGTTCAAAACACTTGCAGGCCCTGTTCTTGTGCAAAACACTTGCAAGTTCTGTTTTTGTGCAAAACACATGCAGCCCCTGTTCTTGTGCAAAACACTTGAAGGCCCTGTTCTTGTTCAAAACACTTGCAGGCGCTATTCCTCTTGAAAATACTGGCAGGCCCTGTTGTGAAAAACACTTGGAGGCTCTCTTTTTGTTCAAAACACTTTCAGGCCCTGTTGTGAAAAACACTTTTAGGACCTGTTTTTGTGCAATACACTTTCAGGCCCTGTTATTGTGCAAAACACTTGCAGGCTCTGTTCTTGTTCAAAACAATTGCAAGTTCTGTTTTTGTGGAAAACACATGCAAGTTCTGTTTTTGTGCAAAACACTGGCAGACCCTGTTCTTGTGTAAAACACTGGCAGGCCCTGTTCTTGTGCAAAACACATGCAAGTTCTGTTCTTGTTCAAAACACTTGCAGGTCCTGTCCTTGTACAAAACACTTGCAGGCCCTGTTCTTGTGCAAAACACTTGAAGGCCCTGTTCTTGTGCAAAACACATGCAAGTTCTGTTCTTGTTCAAAACACTTGCAGGCGCTATTCCTCTTGTGCAAAACACATGCCAGTTCTGTTTTTGTGCAAAACACTCGCAGGCCCTGTTCTTGTGTAAAACACTGGCAGGCCCTGTTCTTGTTCAAAACACTTGAAGGCACTGTTCTTGTGTAAAACACTGGCAGGCCCTGTTCTTTTGCAAAACACTGGCAGGCCCTGTTTTCGTGAAAAACACTTTTAGGACCTGTTCTTGTGCAATACACTTTCAGACCCTGTTCTTGTGCAAAACACTTGCAGGCTCTGTTCTTGTTCAAAACACTTGCAGGCACTGTTCTTGTGCAAAACACATGCAAGTTCTGTTTTTGTGCAAAACACTGGCAGGCCCTGTTCTTGTGTAAAACACTGGCAGGCCCTGTTCTTGGGCAAAACAATTGCAGGTCTTGTTCTTGTGCAAAACGCTTGCAGGCCCTGTTCTTGTACAAAATACTTGCAGGTCCTGTTCTTGTGCAATACACTTGCAGGTCCTGTTCTTGTGCAAAATAGTTGCAAGCTCTGTTCTTGTTCAAAACACTTGCAGGCCCTGTTCTTGTGCAAAACACTTGAAGGCCCTGTTCTTGTTCAAAACACTTGCAGGCGCTATTCCTCTTGAAAATACTGGCAGGCCCTGTTGTGAAAAACACTTGGAGGCTCTCTTTTTGTTCAAAACACTTTCAGGCCCTGTTGTGAAAAACACCTTTAGGACCTGTTTTTGTGCAATACACTTTCAGGCCCTGTTATTGTGCAAAACACTTGCAGGCTCTGTTCTTGTGCAAAACACATGCAAGTTCTGTTTTTGTGCAAAACACTGGCAGGCCCTGTTCTTGTGCAAAACAATTGCAGGTCTTGTTCTTGTGCAAAACGCTTGCAGGACCTGTTCTTGTGCAAAACACTTGCAGGTCCTGTTCTTGTGCAATACAATTGCAGGCTCTGTTCTTGTTCAAAACACTTGCAGGTCCTGTTCTTGTCCAAAACACTTGCAGGTCCTGTTCTTGTGCAATACACTGGCAGGCCCTGTTCTTGTGTAAAACACTGGCAGGCCCTGTTCTTGTGCAATACAGTTGCAGGCTCTGTTCTTGTTCAAAACACTTGCAGGCCCTGTTCTTGTGCAAAACACTTGCAGGTCCTGTTCTTGTGCAAAACAATTGCAGGTCTTGTTCTTGTGCAAAACGCTTGCAGGCCCTGTTCTTGTGCAAAACACTTGCAGGTCCTGTTCTTGTGCAATACACTTGCAGGTCCTGTTCTTGTGCAAAATAGTTGCAAGCTCTGTTCTTGTTCAAAACACTTGCAGGCCCTGTTCTTGTCCAAAACACTTGAAGGCCCTGTTCTTGTTCAAAACACTTGAAGGCCCTGTTCTTGTTCAAAACACTTGCAGGCGCTATTCCTCTTGAAAATACTGGCAGGCCCTGTTGTGAAAAACACTTGGAGGCTCTCTTTTTGTTCAAAACACTTTCAGGCCCTGTTGTGAAAAACACCTTTAGGACCTGTTTTTGTGCAATACACTTTCAGGCCCTGTTATTGTGCAAAACACTTGAAGGCCCTGTTCTTGTGCAAAACACATGCAAGTTCTGTTCTTGTTCAAAACACTTGCAGGCGCTATTCCTCTTGTGCAAAACACATGCCAGTTCTGTTTTTGTGCAAAACACTCGCAGGCCCTGTTCTTGTGTAAAACACTGGCAGGCCCTGTTCTTGTGCAAAACACATGCAAGTTCTGTTCTTGTTCAAAACACTTGCAGGTCCTGTCCTTGTACAAAACACTTGCAGGCTCTGTTCTTGTGCAATACAATTTCAGACCCTGTTCTCGTGCAAAACACTTGCAGGCCCTGTTCTTGTTCAAAACACTTGAAGGCACTGTTCTTGTGTAAAACACTGGCAGGCCCTGTTCTTTTGCAAAACACTGGCAGGCCCTGTTTTCGTGCAAAACACTTGCAGGCACTGTTCTTGTGCAAAACACATGCAAGTTCTGTTTTTGTGCAAAACACTGGCAGGCCCTGTTCTTGTGTAAAACACTGGCAGGCGCTATTCCTCTTGAAAATACTGGCAGGCCCTGTTGTGAAAAACACTTGGAGGCTCTCTTTTTGTTCAAAACACTTTCAGGCCCTGTTGTGAAAAACACCTTTAGGACCTGTTTTTGTGCAATACACTTTCAGGCCCTGTTCTTGTGTAAAACACTGGCAGGCCCTGTTCTTGTGCAAAACAATTGCAGGTCTTGTTCTTGTGCAAAACGCTTGCAGGCCCTGTTCTTGTGCAAAACACTTGCAGGTCCTGTTCTTGTGCAATACACTTGCAGGCTCTGTTCTTGTTCAAAACACTTGCAGGTCCTGTTCTTGTCCAAAACACTTGCAGGCCCTGTTCTTGTGCAATACACTGGCAGGCCCTGTTCTTGTGTAAAACACTGGCAGGCCCTGTTCTTGTGCAATACACTTGCAGGCTCTGTTCTTGTTCAAAACACTTGCAGGCCCTGTTCTTGTGCAAAACACTTGCAGGTCCTGTTCTTGTGCAATACACTGGCAGGCCCTGTTCTTGTGTAAAACACTGGCAGGCCCTGTTCTTGTGCAAAACAATTGCAGGTCTTGTTCTTGTGCAAAACGCTTGCAGGCCCTGTTCTTGTGCAAAACACTTGCAGGTCCTGTTCTTGTGCAATACACTTGCAGGTCCTGTTCTTGTGCAAAATAGTTGCAAGCTCTGTTCTTGTTCAAAACACTTGCAGGCCCTATTCTTGTGCAAAACACTTGAAGGCCCTGTTCTTGTTCAAAACACTTGAAGGCCCTGTTCTTGTTCAAAACACTTGCAGGCGCTATTCCTCTTGAAAATACTGGCAGGCCCTGTTGTGAAAAACACTTGGAGGCTCTCTTTTTGTTCAAAACACTTTCAGGCCCTGTTGTGAAAAACACCTTTAGGACCTGTTTTTGTGCAATACACTTTCAGGCCCTGTTATTGTGCAAAACACTTGCAGGCTCTGTTCTTGTGCAAAACACATGCAAGTTCTCTTTTTGTGCAAAACACTGGCAGGCCCTGTTCTTGTGTAAAACACTTGCAGGCCCTGTTCTTGTGCAAAACAATTGCAGGTCTTGTTCTTGTGCAAAACGCTTGCAGGCCCTGTTCTTGTGCAAAATACTTGCAGGTCCTGTTCTTGTGCAATACACTTGCAGGTCCTGTTCTTGTGCAAAATAGTTGCAAGCTCTGTTCTTGTTCAAAACACTTGCAGGCCCTGTTCTTGTGCAAAACACTTGAAGGCCCTGTTCTTGTTCAAAACACTTGCAGGCGCTATTCCTCTTGAAAATACTGGCAGGCCCTGTTGTGAAAAACACTTGGAGGCTCTCTTTTTGTTCAAAACACTTTCAGGCCCTGTTGTGAAAAACACCTTTAGGACCTGTTTTTGTGCAATACACTTTCAGGCCCTGTTATTGTGCAAAACACTTGCAGGCTCTGTTCTAGTGCAAAACACATGCAAGTTCTGTTTTTGTGCAAAACACTGGCAGGCCCTGTTCTTGTGTAAAACACTGGCAGGCCCTGTTCTTGTGCAAAACAATTGCAGGTCTTGTTCTTGTGCAAAACGCTTGCAGGCCCTGTTCTTGTGCAAAACACTTGCAGGTCCTGTTCTTGTGCAATACACTTGCAGGCTCTGTTCTTGTTCAAAACACTTGCAGGTCCTGTTCTTGTCCAAAACACTTGCAGGTCCTGTTCTTGTGCAATACACTTGCAGGCCCTGTTCTTGTGTAAAACACTGGCAGGCCCTGTTCTTGTGCAATACACTTGCAGGCTCTGTTCTTGTTCAAAACACTTGCAGGCCCTGTTCTTGTGCAAAACACTTGCAGGTCCTGTTCTTGTGCAATACACTGGCAGGCCCTGTTCTTGTGCAATACACTTGCAGGCTCTGTTCTTGTTCAAAACACTTGCAGGTCCTGTTCTTGTCCAAAACACTTGCAGGCCCTGTTCTTGTGCAATACACTGGCAGGCCCTGTTCTTGTGTAAAACACTGGCAGGCCCTGTTCTTGTGCAATACACTTGCAGGCTCTGTTCTTGTTCAAAACACTTGCAGGCCCTGTTCTTGTGCAAAACACTTGCAGGTCCTGTTCTTGTGCAATACACTGGCAGGCCCTGTTCTTGTGTAAAACACTGGCAGGCCCTGTTCTTGTGCAAAACAATTGCAGGTCTTGTTCTTGTGCAAAACGCTTGCAGGCCCTGTTCTTGTGCAAAACACTTGCAGGTCCTGTTCTTGTGCAATACACTTGCAGGTCCTGTTCTTGTGCAAAATAGTTGCAAGCTCTGTTCTTGTTCAAAACACTTGCAGGCCCTATTCTTGTGCAAAACACTTGAAGGCCCTGTTCTTGTTCAAAACACTTGAAGGCCCTGTTCTTGTTCAAAACACTTGCAGGCGCTATTCCTCTTGAAAATACTGGCAGGCCCTGTTGTGAAAAACACTTGGAGGCTCTCTTTTTGTTCAAAACACTTTCAGGCCCTGTTGTGAAAAACACCTTTAGGACCTGTTTTTGTGCAATACACTTTCAGGCCCTGTTATTGTGCAAAACACTTGCAGGCTCTGTTCTTGTGCAAAACACATGCAAGTTCTCTTTTTGTGCAAAACACTGGCAGGCCCTGTTCTTGTGTAAAACACTTGCAGGCCCTGTTCTTGTGCAAAACAATTGCAGGTCTTGTTCTTGTGCAAAACGCTTGCAGGCCCTGTTCTTGTGCAAAATACTTGCAGGTCCTGTTCTTGTGCAATACACTTGCAGGTCCTGTTCTTGTGCAAAATAGTTGCAAGCTCTGTTCTTGTTCAAAACACTTGCAGGCCCTGTTCTTGTGCAAAACACTTGAAGGCCCTGTTCTTGTTCAAAACACTTGCAGGCGCTATTCCTCTTGAAAATACTGGCAGGCCCTGTTGTGAAAAACACTTGGAGGCTCTCTTTTTGTTCAAAACACTTTCAGGCCCTGTTGTGAAAAACACCTTTAGGACCTGTTTTTGTGCAATACACTTTCAGGCCCTGTTATTGTGCAAAACACTTGCAGGCTCTGTTCTAGTGCAAAACACATGCAAGTTCTGTTTTTGTGCAAAACACTGGCAGGCCCTGTTCTTGTGTAAAACACTGGCAGGCCCTGTTCTTGTGCAAAACAATTGCAGGTCTTGTTCTTGTGCAAAACGCTTGCAGGCCCTGTTCTTGTGCAAAACACTTGCAGGTCCTGTTCTTGTGCAATACACTTGCAGGCTCTGTTCTTGTTCAAAACACTTGCAGGTCCTGTTCTTGTCCAAAACACTTGCAGGTCCTGTTCTTGTGCAATACACTTGCAGGCCCTGTTCTTGTGTAAAACACTGGCAGGCCCTGTTCTTGTGCAATACACTTGCAGGCTCTGTTCTTGTTCAAAACACTTGCAGGCCCTGTTCTTGTGCAAAACACTTGCAGGTCCTGTTCTTGTGCAATACACTGGCAGGCCCTGTTCTTGTGTAAAACACTGGCAGGCCCTGTTCTTGTGCAAAACAATTGCAGGTCTTGTTCTTGTGCAAAACGCTTGCAGGCCCTGTTCTTGTGCAAAACACTTGCAGGTCCTGTTCTTGTGCAATACACTTGCAGGTCCTGTTCTTGTGCAAAATAGTTGCAAGCTCTGTTCTTGTTCAAAACACTTGCAGGCCCTGTTCTTGTGCAAAACACTTGAAGGCCCTGTTCTTGTTCAAAACACTTGAAGGCCCTGTTCTTGTTCAAAACACTTGCAGGCGCTATTCCTCTTGAAAATACTGGCAGGCCCTGTTGTGAAAAACACTTGGAGGCTCTCTTTTTGTTCAAAACACTTTCAGGCCCTGTTGTGAAAAACACTTTTAGGACCTGTTTTTGTGCAATACACTTTCAGACCCTGTTCTTGTGCAAAACACTTGCAGGCCCTGTTCTTGTTCAAAACACTTGAAGGCACTGTTCTTGTGTAAAACACTGGCAGGCCCTGTTCCTTTGCAAAACACTGGAAGGCCCTGTTTTCGTGCAAAACACTTGCTTGTCCTGTTCTTGTTCAAACCACTTGCAGGCCCTGTTCTTCTATTAAACACTTGCAGGCCCTATTCCTCTTGAAAATACTGGCAGGCCGTGTTGTGAAAAACACTTGGAGCCTCTCTTTTTGTTCAAAACACTTTCAGGCCCTGTTGTTGTGAAAAACACTTTTAGGACCTGTTCTTGTTCAAAACACTTGAAGGCACTGTTCTTGTGTAAAACACTGGCAGGCCCTGTTCTTTTGCAAAACACTGGAAGGCTCTGTTTTCGTGCAAAACACTTGCTTGTCCTGTTCTTGTTCAAACCACTTGCAGGCCCTGTTCTTCTATTAAACACTTGCAGGCCCTATTCCTCTTGAAAATACTGGCAGGCCGTGTTGTGAAAAACACTTGGAGGCTCTCTTTTTGTTCAAAACACTTTCAGGCCCTGTTGTTGTGAAAAACACCTTTAGGACCTGTTTTTGTGCAATACACTTTCAGGCCCTGTTATTGTGCAAAACACTTGCAGGCTCTGTTCTTGTGCAAAACACATGCAAGTTCTGTTTTTGTGCAAAACACTGGCAGGCCCTGTTCTTGTGTAAAACACTGGCAGGCCCTGTTCTTGTGCAAAACAATTGCAGGTCTTGTTCTTGTGCAAAACGCTTGCAGGCCCTGTTCTTGTGCAAAACACTTGCAGGTCCTGTTCTTGTGCAATACACTTTCAGACCCTGTTCTTGTGCAAAATAGTTGCAAGCTCTGTTCTTGTTCAAAACACTTGCAGGCCCTGTTCTTGTGCAAAACACTTGAAGGCCCTGTTCTTGTTCAAAACACTTGCAGGCGCTATTCCTCTTGAAAATACTGGCAGGCCCTGTTGTGAAAAACACTTGGAGGCTCTCTTTTTGTTCAAAACACTTTCAGGCCCTGTTGTGAAAAACACTTTTAGGACCTGTTTTTGTGCAATACACTTTCAGACCCTGTTCTTGTGCAAAACACTTGCAGGCCCTGTTCTTGTTCAAAACACTTGAAGGCACTGTTCTTGTGTAAAATACTGGCAGGCCCTGTTCTTTTGCAAAACACTGGAAGGCCCTGTTTTCGTGCAAAACACTTGCTTGTCCTGTTCTTGTTCAAACCACTTGCAGGCCCTGTTCTTCTATTAAACACTTGCAGGCCCTATTCCTCTTGAAAATACTGGCAGGCCGTGTTGTGAAAAACACTTGGAGGCTCTCTTTTTGTTCAAAACACTTTCAGGCCCTGTTGTTGTGAAAAACACTTTTAGGACCTGTTCTTGTGCAATACACTTTCAGACCCTGTTCTTGTGCAAAACACTTGCAGGATCTGTTCTTGTTCAAAACAATTGCAGGTCCTGTTCTTGTGCAATACACTTGCAGGCTCTGTTCTTGTTCAAAACACTTGCAGGTCCTGTTCTTGTCCAAAACACTTGCAGGTCCTGTTCTTGTGCAATACACTTGCAGGCCCTGTTCTTGTGTAAAACACTGGCAGGCCCTGTTCTTGTGCAATACACTTGCAGGCTCTGTTCTTGTTCAAAACACTTGCAGGCCCTGTTCTTGTGCAAAACATTTGCAGGTCCTGTTCTTGTGCAATACACTGGCAGGCCCTGTTCTTGTGTAAAACACTGGCAGGCCCTGTTCTTGTGCAAAACAATTGCAGGTCTTGTTCTTGTGCAAAACGCTTGCAGGCCCTGTTCTTGTGCAAAACACTTGCAGGTCCTGTTCTTGTGCAATACACTTGCAGGTCCTGTTCTTGTGCAAAATAGTTGCAAGCTCTGTTCTTGTTCAAAACACTTGCAGGCCCTGTTGTTGTGCAAAACACTTGAAGGCCCTGTTCTTGTTCAAAACACTTGCAGGTGCTATTCCTCTTGAAAATACTGGCAGGCCCTGTTGTGAAAAACACTTGGAGGCTCTCTTTTTGTTCAAAACACTTTCAGGCCCTGTTGTGAAAAACACTTTTAGGACCTGTTTTTGTGCAATACACTTTCAGACCCTGTTCTTGTGCAAAACACTTGCAGGCCCTGTTCTTGTTCAAAACACTTGAAGGCACTGTTCTTGTGTAAAACACTGGCAGGCCCTGTTCTTTTGCAAAACACTGGAAGGCCCTGTTTTCGTGCAAAACACTTGCTTGTCCTGTTCTTGTTCAAACCACTTGCAGGCCCTGTTCTTCTATTAAACACTTGCAGGCCCTATTCCTCTTGAAAATACTGGCAGGCCGTGTTGTGAAAAACACTTGGAGGCTCTCTTTTTGTTCAAAACACTTTCAGGCCCTGTTGTTGTGAAAAACACTTTTAGGACCTGTTCTTGTGCAATACACTTTCAGACCCTGTTCTTGTGCAAAACACTTGCAGGATCTGTTCTTGTTCAAAACACTTGCAGGTCCTGTTCTTGTGCAATACACTTGCAGGCTCTGTTCTTGTTCAAAACACTTGCAGGTCCTGTTCTTGTCCAAAACACTTGCAGGTCCTGTTCTTGTGGAATACACTTGCAGGCCCTGTTCTTGTGTAAAACACTGGAAGGCCCTGTTCTTGTGCAATACACTTGCAGGCTCTGTTCTTGTTCAAAACACTTGCAGGCCCTGTTCTTGTGCAAAACACTTGCAGGTCCTGTTCTTGTGCAATACACTGGCAGGCCCTGTTCTTGTGTAAAACACTGGCAGGCCCTGTTCTTGTGCAAAACAATTGCAGGTCTTGTTCTTGTGCAAAACGCTTGCAGGCCCTGTTCTTGTGCAAAACACTTGCAGGTCCTGTTCTTGTGCAATACACTTGCAGGTCCTGTTCTTGTGCAAAATAGTTGCAAGCTCTGTTCTTGTTCAAAACACTTGCAGGCCCTGTTCTTGTGCAAAACACTTGAAGGCCCTGTTCTTGTTCAAAACACTTGAAGGCCCTGTTCTTGTTCAAAACACTTGCAGGCGCTATTCCTCTTGAAAATACTGGCAGGCCCTGTTGTGAAAAACACTTGGAGGCTCTCTTTTTGTTCAAAACACTTTCAGGCCCTGTTGTGAAAAACACTTTTAGGACCTGTTTTTGTGCAATACACTTTCAGACCATGTTCTTGTGCAAAACACTTGCAGGCCCTGTTCTTGTTCAAAACACTTGAAGGCACTGTTCTTGTGTAAAACACTGGCAGGCCCTGTTCTTTTGCAAAACACTGGAAGGCCCTGTTTTCGTGCAAAACACTTGCTTGTCCTGTTCTTGTTCAAACCACTTGCAGGCCCTGTTCTTCTATTAAACACTTGCAGGCCCTATTCCTCTTGAAAATACTGGCAGGCCGTGTTGTGAAAAACACTTGGAGCCTCTCTTTTTGTTCAAAACACTTTCAGGCCCTGTTGTTGTGAAAAACACTTTTAGGACCTGTTCTTGTTCAAAACACTTGAAGGCACTGTTCTTGTGTAAAACACTGGCAGGCCCTGTTCTTTTGCAAAACACTGGAAGGCCCTGTTTTCGTGCAAAACACTTGCTTGTCCTGTTCTTGTTCAAACCACTTGCAGGCCCTGTTCTTCTATTAAACACTTGCAGGCCCTATTCCTCTTGAAAATACTGGCAGGCCGTGTTGTGAAAAACACTTGGAGCCTCTCTTTTTGTTCAAAACACTTTCAGGCCCTGTTGTTGTGAAAAACACCTTTAGGACCTGTTTTTGTGCAATACACTTTCAGGCCCTGTTATTGTGCAAAACACTTGCAGGCTCTGTTCTTGTGCAAAACACATGCAAGTTCTGTTTTTGTGCAAAACACTGGCAGGCCCTGTTCTTGTGTAAAACACTGGCAGGCCCTGTTCTTGTGCAAAACAATTGCAGGTCTTGTTCTTGTGCAAAACACTTGCAGGTCCTGTTCTTGTGCAATACACTGGCAGGCCCTGTTCTTGTGTAAAACACTGGCAGGCCCTGTTCTTGTGCAAAACAATTGCAGGTCTTGTTCTTGTGCAAAACGCTTGCAGGCCCTGTTCTTGTGCAAAACACTTGCAGGTCCTGTTCTTGTGCAATACACTTGCAGGTCCTGTTCTTGTGCAAAATAGTTGCAAGCTCTGTTCTTGTTCAAAACACTTGCAGGCCCTGTTCTTGTGCAAAACACTTGAAGGCCCTGTTCTTGTTCAAAACACTTGCAGGCGCTATTCCTCTTGAAAATACTGGCAGGCCCTGTTGTGAAAAACACTTGGAGGCTCTCTTTTTGTTCAAAACACTTTCAGGCCCTGTTGTGAAAAACACCTTTAGGACCTGTTTTTGTGCAATACACTTTCAGGCCCTGTTATTGTGCAAAACACTTGCAGGCTCTGTTCTAGTGCAAAACACATGCAAGTTCTGTTTTTGTGCAAAACACTGGCAGGCCCTGTTCTTGTGTAAAACACTGGCAGGCCCTGTTCTTGTGCAAAACAATTGCAGGTCTTGTTCTTGTGCAAAACGCTTGCAGGCCCTGTTCTTGTGCAAAACACTTGCAGGTCCTGTTCTTGTGCAATACACTTGCAGGCTCTGTTCTTGTGCAATACACTTGCAGGCCCTGTTCTTGTGTAAAACACTGGCAGGCCCTGTTCTTGTGCAATACACTTGCAGGCTCTGTTCTTGTTCAAAACACTTGCAGGCCCTGTTCTTGTGCAAAACACTTGCAGGTCCTGTTCTTGTGCAATACACTGGCAGGCCCTGTTCTTGTGTAAAACACTGGCAGGCCCTGTTCTTGTGCAAAACAATTGCAGGTCTTGTTCTTGTGCAAAACGCTTGCAGGCCCTGTTCTTGTGCAAAACACTTGCAGGTCCTGTTCTTGTGCAATACACTTGCAGGTCCTGTTCTTGTGCAAAATAGTTGCAAGCTCTGTTCTTGTTCAAAACACTTGCAGGCCCTGTTCTTGTGCAAAACACTTGAAGGCCCTGTTCTTGTTCAAAACACTTGCAGGCGCTATTCCTCTTGAAAATACTGGCAGGCCCTGTTGTGAAAAACACTTGGAGGCTCTCTTTTTGTTCAAAACACTTTCAGGCCCTGTTGTGAAAAACACCTTTAGGACCTGTTTTTGTGCAATACACTTTCAGGCCCTGTTATTGTGCAAAACACTTGCAGGCTCTGTTCTAGTGCAAAACACATGCAAGTTCTGTTTTTGTGCAAAACACTGGCAGGCCCTGTTCTTGTGTAAAACACTGGCAGGCCCTGTTCTTGTGCAAAACAATTGCAGGTCTTGTTCTTGTGCAAAACGCTTGCAGGCCCTGTTCTTGTGCAAAACACTTGCAGGTCCTGTTCTTGTGCAATACACTTGCAGGCTCTGTTCTTGTGCAATACACTTGCAGGCCCTGTTCTTGTGTAAAACACTGGCAGGCCCTGTTCTTGTGCAATACACTTGCAGGCTCTGTTCTTGTTCAAAACACTTGCAGGCCCTGTTCTTGTGCAAAACACTTGCAGGTCCTGTTCTTGTGCAATACACTGGCAGGCCCTGTTCTTGTGTAAAACACTGGCAGGCCCTGTTCTTGTGCAAAACAATTGCAGGTCTTGTTCTTGTGCAAAACGCTTGCAGGCCCTGTTCTTGTGCAAAACACTTGCAGGTCCTGTTCTTGTGCAATACACTTGCAGGTCCTGTTCTTGTGCAAAATAGTTGCAAGCTCTGTTCTTGTTCAAAACACTTGCAGGCCCTGTTCTTGTGCAAAACACTTGAAGGCCCTGTTCTTGTTCAAAACACTTGAAGGCCCTGTTCTTGTTCAAAACACTTGCAGGCGCTATTCCTCTTGAAAATACTGGCAGGCCCTGTTGTGAAAAACACTTGGAGGCTCTCTTTTTGTTCAAAACACTTTCAGGCCCTGTTGTGAAAAACACTTTTAGGACCTGTTTTTGTGCAATACACTTTCAGACCCTGTTCTTGTGCAAAACACTTGCAGGCCCTGTTCTTGTTCAAAACACTTGAAGGCACTGTTCTTGTGTAAAACACTGGCAGGCCCTGTTCCTTTGCAAAACACTGGAAGGCCCTGTTTTCGTGCAAAACACTTGCTTGTCCTGTTCTTGTTCAAACCACTTGCAGGCCCTGTTCTTCTATTAAACACTTGCAGGCCCTATTCCTCTTGAAAATACTGGCAGGCCGTGTTGTGAAAAACACTTGGAGCCTCTCTTTTTGTTCAAAACACTTTCAGGCCCTGTTGTTGTGAAAAACACTTTTAGGACCTGTTCTTGTTCAAAACACTTGAAGGCACTGTTCTTGTGTAAAACACTGGCAGGCCCTGTTCTTTTGCAAAACACTGGAAGGCTCTGTTTTCGTGCAAAACACTTGCTTGTCCTGTTCTTGTTCAAACCACTTGCAGGCCCTGTTCTTCTATTAAACACTTGCAGGCCCTATTCCTCTTGAAAATACTGGCAGGCCGTGTTGTGAAAAACACTTGGAGGCTCTCTTTTTGTTCAAAACACTTTCAGGCCCTGTTGTTGTGAAAAACACTTTTAGGACCTGTTCTTGTGCAATACACTTTCAGACCCTGTTCTTGTGCAAAACACTTGCAGGATCTGTTCTTGTGTAAAACACTGGCAGGCCCTGTTCTTGTGCAAAACAATTGCAGGTCTTGTTCTTGTGCAAAACGCTTGCAGGCCCTGTTCTTGTGCAAAACACTTGCAGGTCCTGTTCTTGTGCAATACACTTGCAGGTCCTGTTCTTGTGCAAAATAGTTGCAAGCTCTGTTCTTGTTCAAAACACTTGCAGGCCCTGTTCTTGTGCAAAACACTTGAAGGCCCTGTTCTTGTTCAAAACACTTGCAGGCGCTATTCCTCTTGAAAATACTGGCAGGCCCTGTTGTGAAAAACACTTGGAGGCTCTCTTTTTGTTCAAAACACTTTCAGGCCCTGTTGTGAAAAACACTTTTAGGACCTGTTTTTGTGCAATACACTTTCAGACCCTGTTCTTGTGCAAAACACTTGCAGGCCCTGTTCTTGTTCAAAACACTTGAAGGAACTGTTCTTGTGTAAAACACTGGCAGGCCCTGTTCTTTTGCAAAACACTGGAAGGCCCTGTTTTCGTGCAAAACACTTGCTTGTCCTGTTCTTGTTCAAACCACTTGCAGGCCCTGTTCTTCTATTAAACACTTGCAGGCCCTATTCCTCTTGAAAATACTGGCAGGCCGTGTTGTGAAAAACACTTGGAGGCTCTCTTTTTGTTCAAAACACTTTCAGGCCCTGTTGTTGTGAAAAACACTTTTAGGACCTGTTCTTGTGCAATACACTTTCAGACCCTGTTCTTGTGCAAAACACTTGCAGGATCCGTTCTTGTTCAAAACACTTGCAGGTCCTGTTCTTGTGCAATACACTTGCAGGCTCTGTTCTTGTTCAAAACACTTGCAGGTCCTGTTCTTGTCCAAAACACTTGCAGGTCCTGTTCTTGTGCAATACACTTGCAGGCCCTGTTCTTGTGTAAAACACTGGCAGGCCCTGTTCTTGTGCAATACACTTGCAGGCTCTGTTCTTGTTCAAAACACTTGGAGGCCCTGTTCTTGTGCAAAACACTTGCAGGTCCTGTTCTTGTGCAATACACTGGCAGGCCCTGTTCTTGTGTAAAACACTGGCAGGCCCTGTTCTTGTGCAAAACAATTGCAGGTCTTGTTCTTGTGCAAAACGCTTGCAGGCCCTGTTCTTGTGCAAAACACTTGCAGGTCCTGTTCTTGTGCAATACACTTGCAGGTCCTGTTCTTGTGCAAAATAGTTGCAAGCTCTGTTCTTGTTCAAAACACTTGCAGGCCCTGTTCTTGTGCAAAACACTTGAAGGCCCTGTTCTTGTTCAAAACACTTGAAGGCCCTGTTCTTGTTCAAAACACTTGCAGGCGCTATTCCTCTTGAAAATACTGGCAGGCCCTGTTGTGAAAAACACTTGGAGCCTCTCTTTTTGTTCAAAACACTTTCAGGCCCTGTTGTTGTGAAAAACACTTTTAGGACCTGTTCTTGTTCAAAACACTTGAAGGCACTGTTCTTGTGTAAAACACTGGCAGGCCCTGTTCTTTTGCAAAACACTGGAAGGCCCTGTTTTCGTGCAAAACACTTGCTTGTCCTGTTCTTGTTCAAACCACTTGCAGGCCCTGTTCTTCTATTAAACACTTGCAGGCCCTATTCCTCTTGAACATACTGGCAGGCCGTGTTGTGAAAAACACTTGGAGGCTCTCTTTTTGTTCAAAACACTTTCAGGCCCTGTTGTTGTGAAAAACACCTTTAGGACCTGTTTTTGTGCAATACACTTTCAGGCCCTGTTATTGTGCAAAACACTTGCAGGCTCTGTTCTTGTGCAAAACACATGCAAGTTCTGTTTTTGTGCAAAACACTGGCAGGCCCTGTTCTTGTGTAAAACACTGGCAGGCCCTGTTCTTGTGCAAAACAATTGCAGGTCTTGTTCTTGTGCAAAACACTTGCAGGTCCTGTTCTTGTGCAATACACTGGCAGGCCCTGTTCTTGTGTAAAACACTGGCAGGCCCTGTTCTTGTGCAAAACAATTGCAGGTCTTGTTCTTGTGCAAAACGCTTGCAGGCCCTGTTCTTGTGCAAAACACTTGCAGGTCCTGTTCTTGTGCAATACACTTGCAGGTCCTGTTCTTGTGCAAAATAGTTGCAAGCTCTGTTCTTGTTCAAAACACTTGCAGGCCCTGTTCTTGTGCAAAACACTTGAAGGCCCTGTTCTTGTTCAAAACACTTGAAGGCCCTGTTCTTGTTCAAAACACTTGCAGGCGCTATTCCTCTTGAAAATACTGGCAGGCCCTGTTGTGAAAAACACTTGGAGGCTCTCTTTTTGTTCAAAACACTTTCAGGCCCTGTTGTGAAAAACACTTTTAGGACCTGTTTTTGTGCAATACACTTTCAGACCCTGTTCTTGTGCAAAACACTTGCAGGCCCTGTTCTTGTTCAAAACACTTGAAGGCACTGTTCTTGTGTAAAACACTGGCAGGCCCTGTTCTTTTGCAAAACACTGGAAGGCCCTGTTTTCGTGCAAAACACTTGCTTGTCCTGTTCTTGTTCAAACCACTTGCAGGCCCTGTTCTTCTATTAAACACTTGCAGGCCCTATTCCTCTTGAAAATACTGGCAGGCCGTGTTGTGAAAAACACTTGGAGCCTCTCTTTTTGTTCAAAACACTTTCAGGCCCTGTTGTTGTGAAAAACACTTTTAGGACCTGTTCTTGTTCAAAACACTTGAAGGCACTGTTCTTGTGTAAAACACTGGCAGGCCCTGTTCTTTTGCAAAACACTGGAAGGCCCTGTTTTCGTGCAAAACACTTGCTTGTCCTGTTCTTGTTCAAACCACTTGCAGGCCCTGTTCTTCTATTAAACACTTGCAGGCCCTATTCCTCTTGAAAATACTGGCAGGCCGTGTTGTGAAAAACACTTGGAGCCTCTCTTTTTGTTCAAAACACTTTCAGGCCCTGTTGTTGTGAAAAACACCTTTAGGACCTGTTTTTGTGCAATACACTTTCAGGCCCTGTTATTGTGCAAAACACTGGCAGGCCCTGTTCTTGTGTAAAACACTGGCAGGCCCTGTTCTTGTGCAAAACAATTGCAGGTCTTGTTCTTGTGCAAAACGCTTGCAGGCCCTGTTCTTGTGCAAAACACTTGCAGGTCCTGTTCTTGTGCAATACACTTTCAGACCCTGTTCTTGTGCAAAATAGTTGCAAGCTCTGTTCTTGTTCAAAACACTTGCAGGCCCTGTTCTTGTGCAAAACACTTGAAGGCCCTGTTCTTGTTCAAAACACTTGCAGGCGCTATTCCTCTTGAAAATACTGGCAGGCCCTGTTGTGAAAAACACTTGGAGGCTCTCTTTTTGTTCAAAACACTTTCAGGCCCTGTTGTGAAAAACACTTTTAGGACCTGTTTTTGTGCAATACACTTTCAGACCCTGTTCTTGTGCAAAACACTTGCAGGCCCTGTTCTTGTTCAAAACACTTGAAGGCACTGTTCTTGTGTAAAACACTGGCAGGCCCTGTTCTTTTGCAAAAC
Source organism: Arizona elegans (assembly GCA_022577455.1). NCBI lineage: Eukaryota > Metazoa > Chordata > Lepidosauria > Squamata > Colubridae > Arizona > Arizona elegans. Next base: position 2,472,899 of record JAKOOJ010000054.1, read on the forward strand.
ACTGGAAGGCCCTGTTTTCGTGCAAAACACTTGCTTGTCCTGTTCTTGTTCAAACCACTTGCAGGCCCTGTTCTTCTATTAAACACTTGCAGGCCCTATTCCTCTTGAAAATACTGGCAGGCCGTTTTGTGAAAAACACTTGGAGGCTCTCTTTTTGTTCAAAACACTTTCAGGCCCTGTTGTTGTGAAAAACACTTTTAGGACCTGTTCTTGTGCAATACACTTTCAGACCCTGTTCTTGTGCAAAACACTTGCAGGATCTGTTCTTGTTCAAAACACTTGCAGGCCCTGTTCTTGTGCAAAACACTTGCAAGTTCTGTTTTTGTGCAAAACACATGAAAGTTCTGTTTTTGTGCAAAACACATGCCAGTTCTGTTCTTGTGCAAAACACTTGCAGGCCCTGTTCTTGTTCAAAACACTTGCAGGCCCTGTTCTTGTGCAAAACACTTGCAGGCGCTATTCCTCTTGAAAATACTGGCAGGCCCTTTTGTGAAAAACACTTGGAGGCTCTCTTTTTGTTCAAAACACTTTCAGGCCCTGTTGTTGTGAAAAACACTTTTAGGACCTGTTCTTGTTCAAAACACTTGCAGGCCCTGTTCTTGTGCAAAACACTTGCAAGTTCTGTTTTTGTGCAAAACACATGCCAGTTCTGTTTTTGTGCAAAACACTCGCAGGCCCTGTTTTTGTGTAAAACACTGGCAGGCCCTGTTCTTGTTCAAAACACTTTCAGGCCCTGTTGTGAAAAACACTTGGAGGCTCTCTTTTTGTTCAAAACACTTTCAGGCCCTGTTGTGAAAAACACTTTTAGGACCTGTTTTTGTGCAATACACTTTCAGACCCTGTTCTTGTGCAAAAAAGTTGCAAGCTCTGTTTTTGTGCAAAACACTTGCAGGCTCTGTTCTTGTTCAAAACACTTGCAAGTTCTGTTTTTGTGGAAAACACTGGCAGGCCCTGTTCTTGTGCAAAACACATGCAAGTTCTGTTCTTGTTCAAAACACTTTCAGGTCCTGTTCTTGTGCAAAAGACTTGCAGGCCCTGTTCTTCTATTAAACACTTGCAGGCCCTATTCCTCTTGAAAATACTGGCAGGCCGTGTTGTGAAAAACACTTGGAGGCTCTCTTTTTCTTCAAAACACTTTCAGGCCCTGTTGTGAAAAACACTTTTAGGACATGTTTTTGTGCAATACACTTTCAGACCCTGTTCTTGTGCAATACACTTTCAGACCCTGTTCTTGTGCAAAACACTTGCAGGCCCTGTTCTTGTTCAAAACACTGGCAGGCCCTGTTTTTGTGCAAAACAATTGCAGGTCTTGTTCTTGTGCAAAACACTTGCTTGTCCTGTTCTTGTTCAAACCACTTGCAGGCCCTGTTCTTCTATTAAACACTTGCAGGCCCTATTCCTCTTGAACATACTGGCAGGCCGTGTTGTGAAAAACACTTGGAGGCTCTCTTTTTGTTCAAAACACTTTCAGGCCCTGTTGTTGTGAAAAACACCTTTAGGACCTGTTTTTGTGCAATACACTTTCAGGCCCTGTTATTGTGCAAAACACTTGCAGGCTCTGTTCTTGTGCAAAACACATGCAAGTTCTGTTTTTGTGCAAAACACTGGCAGGCCCTGTTCTTGTGTAAAACACTGGCAGGCCCTGTTCTTGTGCAAAACAATTGCAGGTCTTGTTCTTGTGCAAAACACTTGCAGGTCCTGTTCTTGTGCAATACACTGGCAGGCCCTGTTCTTGTGTAAAACACTGGCAGGCCCTGTTCTTGTGCAAAACAATTGCAGGTCTTGTTCTTGTGCAAAACGCTTGCAGGCCCTGTTCTTGTGCAAAACACTTGCAGGTCCTGTTCTTGTGCAATACACTTGCAGGTCCTGTTCTTGTGCAAAATAGTTGCAAGCTCTGTTCTTGTTCAAAACACTTGCAGGCCCTGTTCTTGTGCAAAACACTTGAAGGCCCTGTTCTTGTTCAAAACACTTGAAGGCCCTGTTCTTGTTCAAAACACTTGCAGGCGCTATTCCTCTTGAAAATACTGGCAGGCCCTGTTGTGAAAAACACTTGGAGGCTCTCTTTTTGTTCAAAACACTTTCAGGCCCTGTTGTGAAAAACACTTTTAGGACCTGTTTTTGTGCAATACACTTTCAGACCCTGTTCTTGTGCAAAACACTTGCAGGCCCTGTTCTTGTTCAAAACACTTGAAGGCACTGTTCTTGTGTAAAACACTGGCAGGCCCTGTTCTTTTGCAAAACACTGGAAGGCCCTGTTTTCGTGCAAAACACTTGCTTGTCCTGTTCTTGTTCAAACCACTTGCAGGCCCTGTTCTTCTATTAAACACTTGCAGGCCCTATTCCTCTTGAAAATACTGGCAGGCCGTGTTGTGAAAAACACTTGGAGCCTCTCTTTTTGTTCAAAACACTTTCAGGCCCTGTTGTTGTGAAAAACACTTTTAGGACCTGTTCTTGTTCAAAACACTTGAAGGCACTGTTCTTGTGTAAAACACTGGCAGGCCCTGTTCTTTTGCAAAACACTGGAAGGCCCTGTTTTCGTGCAAAACACTTGCTTGTCCTGTTCTTGTTCAAACCACTTGCAGGCCCTGTTCTTCTATTAAACACTTGCAGGCCCTATTCCTCTTGAAAATACTGGCAGGCCGTGTTGTGAAAAACACTTGGAGCCTCTCTTTTTGTTCAAAACACTTTCAGGCCCTGTTGTTGTGAAAAACACCTTTAGGACCTGTTTTTGTGCAATACACTTTCAGGCCCTGTTATTGTGCAAAACACTGGCAGGCCCTGTTCTTGTGTAAAACACTGGCAGGCCCTGTTCTTGTGCAAAACAATTGCAGGTCTTGTTCTTGTGCAAAACGCTTGCAGGCCCTGTTCTTGTGCAAAACACTTGCAGGTCCTGTTCTTGTGCAATACACTTTCAGACCCTGTTCTTGTGCAAAATAGTTGCAAGCTCTGTTCTTGTTCAAAACACTTGCAGGCCCTGTTCTTGTGCAAAACACTTGAAGGCCCTGTTCTTGTTCAAAACACTTGCAGGCGCTATTCCTCTTGAAAATACTGGCAGGCCCTGTTGTGAAAAACACTTGGAGGCTCTCTTTTTGTTCAAAACACTTTCAGGCCCTGTTGTGAAAAACACTTTTAGGACCTGTTTTTGTGCAATACACTTTCAGACCCTGTTCTTGTGCAAAACACTTGCAGGCCCTGTTCTTGTTCAAAACACTTGAAGGCACTGTTCTTGTGTAAAACACTGGCAGGCCCTGTTCTTTTGCAAAACACTGGAAGGCCCTGTTTTCGTGCAAAACACTTGCTTGTCCTGTTCTTGTTCAAACCACTTGCAGGCCCTGTTCTTCTATTAAACACTTGCAGGCCCTATTCCTCTTGAAAATACTGGCAGGCCGTTTTGTGAAAAACACTTGGAGGCTCTCTTTTTGTTCAAAACACTTTCAGGCCCTGTTGTTGTGAAAAACACTTTTAGGACCTGTTCTTGTGCAATACACTTTCAGACCCTGTTCTTGTGCAAAACACTTGCAGGATCTGTTCTTGTTCAAAACACTTGCAGGCCCTGTTCTTGTGCAAAACACTTGCAAGTTCTGTTTTTGTGCAAAACACATGAAAGTTCTGTTTTTGTGCAAAACACATGCCAGTTCTGTTCTTGTGCAAAACACTTGCAGGCGCTATTCCTCTTGAAAATACTGGCAGGCCCTGTTGTGAAAAACACTTGCAGGCTCTGTTCTTGTTCAAAACACTTGCAGGCCCTGTTCTTGTGCAAAACACTTGCAGGCGCTATTCCTCTTGAAAATACTGGCAGGCCCTTTTGTGAAAAACACTTGGAGGCTCTCTTTTTGTTCAAAACACTTTCAGGCCCTGTTGTTGTGAAAAACACTTTTAGGACCTGTTCTTGTTCAAAACACTTGCAGGCCCTGTTCTTGTGCAAAACACTTGCAAGTTCTGTTTTTGTGCAAAACACATGCCAGTTCTGTTTTTGTGCAAAACACTCGCAGGCCCTGTTTTTGTGTAAAACACTGGCAGGCCCTGTTCTTGTTCAAAACACTTTCAGGCCCTGTTGTGAAAAACACTTGGAGGCTCTCTTTTTGTTCAAAACACTTTCAGGCCCTGTTGTGAAAAACACTTTTAGGACCTGTTTTTGTGCAATACACTTTCAGACCCTGTTCTTGTGCAAAAAAGTTGCAAGCTCTGTTTTTGTGCAAAACACTTGCAGGCTCTGTTCTTGTTCAAAACACTTGCAAGTTCTGTTTTTGTGGAAAACACATACAAGTTCTGTTTTTGTGCAAAACACTGGCAGACCCTGTTCTTGTGTAAAACACTGGCAGGCCCTGTTCTTGTGCAAAACACATGCAGGCACTATTCCTCTTGAAAATACTGGCAGGCCGTGTTGTGAAAAACACTTGGAGGCTCTCTTTTTCTTCAAAACACTTTCAGGCCCTGTTGTGAAAAACACTTTTAGGACATGTTTTTGTGCAATACACTTTCAGACCCTGTTCTTGTGCAATACACTTTCAGACCCTGTTCTTGTGCAAAACACTTGCAGGCCCTGTTCTTGTTCAAAACACTGGCAGGCCCTGTTTTTGTGCAAAACACATGCAAGTTCTGTTTTTGTGCAAAACACTGGCAGGCCCTGTTCTTGTTCAAAACACTTGCAAGTCCTGTTCTTGTGCAAAATAGTTGCAGCTCTGTTCTTGTTAAAAACACTTGCAGGCCCTGTTCTTGTGCAAAACACTTGAAGGCCCTGTTCTTGTTCAAAACACTTGCAGGCGCTATTCCTCTTGAAAATACTGGCAGGCCCTGTTGTGAAAAACACTTGGAGGCTCTCTTTTTGTTCAAAACACTTTCAGGCCCTGTTGTGAAAAACACTTTTAGGACCTGTTCTTGTGCAATACACTTTCAGACCCTGTTCTTGTGCAAAACACTTGCAGGCCCTGTTCTTGTTCAAAACACTTGAAGGCACTGTTCTTGTGTAAAACACTGGCAGGCCCTGTTCTTTTGCAAAACACTGGCAGGCCCTGTTTTCGTGCAAAACACTTGCAGGCACTGTTCCTCTGGAAAATGTTTGCAGGCCCTGTTCTTGTGCAAAACACTTGCAGGCACTGTTCCTCTGGAAAACATTTGCAGGCCATGTTCTTGTGGAAAACACTTGTAGGTCCTGTTCTTGTGCAAAACACTGGCAGGCCCTGTTCTTGTGTAAAACACTGGCAGGCCCTGTTCTTGTGCAAAACAATTGCAGGTCTTGTTCTTGTGCAAAACACTTGCAGGTCCTGTTCTTGTGCAATACACTGGCAGGCCCTGTTCTTGTGTAAAACACTGGCAGGCCCTGTTCTTGTGCAAAACAATTGCAGGTCTTGTTCTTGTGCAAAACGCTTGCAGGCCCTGTTCTTGTGCAAAACACTTGCAGGTCCTGTTCTTGTGCAATACACTTGCAGGTCCTGTTCTTGTGCAAAATAGTTGCAAGCTCTGTTCTTGTTCAAAACACTTGCAGGCCCTGTTCTTGTGCAAAACACTTGAAGGCCCTGTTCTTGTTCAAAACACTTGAAGGCCCTGTTCTTGTTCAAAACACTTGCAGGCGCTATTCCTCTTGAAAATACTGGCAGGCCCTGTTGTGAAAAACACTTGGAGGCTCTCTTTTTGTTCAAAACACTTTCAGGCCCTGTTGTGAAAAACACTTTTAGGACCTGTTTTTGTGCAATACACTTTCAGACCCTGTTCTTGTGCAAAACACTTGCAGGCCCTGTTCTTGTTCAAAACACTTGAAGGCACTGTTCTTGTGTAAAACACTGGCAGGCCCTGTTCTTTTGCAAAACACTGGAAGGCCCTGTTTTCGTGCAAAACACTTGCTTGTCCTGTTCTTGTTCAAACCACTTGCAGGCCCTGTTCTTCTATTAAACACTTGCAGGCCCTATTCCTCTTGAAAATACTGGCAGGCCGTGTTGTGAAAAACACTTGGAGCCTCTCTTTTTGTTCAAAACACTTTCAGGCCCTGTTGTTGTGAAAAACACTTTTAGGACCTGTTCTTGTTCAAAACACTTGAAGGCACTGTTCTTGTGTAAAACACTGGCAGGCCCTGTTCTTTTGCAAAACACTGGAAGGCCCTGTTTTCGTGCAAAACACTTGCTTGTCCTGTTCTTGTTCAAACCACTTGCAGGCCCTGTTCTTCTATTAAACACTTGCAGGCCCTATTCCTCTTGAAAATACTGGCAGGCCGTGTTGTGAAAAACACTTGGAGCCTCTCTTTTTGTTCAAAACACTTTCAGGCCCTGTTGTTGTGAAAAACACCTTTAGGACCTGTTTTTGTGCAATACACTTTCAGGCCCTGTTATTGTGCAAAACACTTGCAGGCTCTGTTCTTGTGCAAAACACATGCAAGTTCTGTTTTTGTGCAAAACACTGGCAGGCCCTGTTCTTGTGTAAAACACTGGCAGGCCCTGTTCTTGTGCAAAACAATTGCAGGTCTTGTTCTTGTGCAAAACGCTTGCAGGCCCTGTTCTTGTGCAAAACACTTGCAGGTCCTGTTCTTGTGCAATACACTTTCAGACCCTGTTCTTGTGCAAAATAGTTGCAAGCTCTGTTCTTGTTCAAAACACTTGCAGGCCCTGTTCTTGTGCAAAACACTTGAAGGCCCTGTTCTTGTTCAAAACACTTGCAGGCGCTATTCCTCTTGAAAATACTGGCAGGCCCTGTTGTGAAAAACACTTGGAGGCTCTCTTTTTGTTCAAAACACTTTCAGGCCCTGTTGTGAAAAACACTTTTAGGACCTGTTTTTGTGCAATACACTTTCAGACCCTGTTCTTGTGCAAAACACTTGCAGGCCCTGTTCTTGTTCAAAACACTTGAAGGCACTGTTCTTGTGTAAAACACTGGCAGGCCCTGTTCTTTTGCAAAACACTGGAAGGCCCTGTTTTCGTGCAAAACACTTGCTTGTCCTGTTCTTGTTCAAACCACTTGCAGGCCCTGTTCTTCTATTAAACACTTGCAGGCCCTATTCCTCTTGAAAATACTGGCAGGCCGTTTTGTGAAAAACACTTGGAGGCTCTCTTTTTGTTCAAAACACTTTCAGGCCCTGTTGTTGTGAAAAACACTTTTAGGACCTGTTCTTGTGCAATACACTTTCAGACCCTGTTCTTGTGCAAAACACTTGCAGGATCTGTTCTTGTTCAAAACACTTGCAGGCCCTGTTCTTGTGCAAAACACTTGCAAGTTCTGTTTTTGTGCAAAACACATGAAAGTTCTGTTTTTGTGCAAAACACATGCCAGTTCTGTTCTTGTGCAAAACACTTGCAGGCGCTATTCCTCTTGAAAATACTGGCAGGCCCTGTTGTGAAAAACACTTGCAGGCTCTGTTCTTGTTCAAAACACTTGCAGGCCCTGTTCTTGTGCAAAACACTTGCAGGCGCTATTCCTCTTGAAAATACTGGCAGGCCCTTTTGTGAAAAACACTTGGAGGCTCTCTTTTTGTTCAAAACACTTTCAGGCCCTGTTGTTGTGAAAAACACTTTTAGGACCTGTTCTTGTTCAAAACACTTGCAGGCCCTGTTCTTGTGCAAAACACTTGCAAGTTCTGTTTTTGTGCAAAACACATGCCAGTTCTGTTTTTGTGCAAAACACTCGCAGGCCCTGTTTTTGTGTAAAACACTGGCAGGCCCTGTTCTTGTTCAAAACACTTTCAGGCCCTGTTGTGAAAAACACTTGGAGGCTCTCTTTTTGTTCAAAACACTTTCAGGCCCTGTTGTGAAAAACACTTTTAGGACCTGTTTTTGTGCAATACACTTTCAGACCCTGTTCTTGTGCAAAAAAGTTGCAAGCTCTGTTTTTGTGCAAAACACTTGCAGGCTCTGTTCTTGTTCAAAACACTTGCAAGTTCTGTTTTTGTGGAAAACACATACAAGTTCTGTTTTTGTGCAAAACACTGGCAGACCCTGTTCTTGTGTAAAACACTGGCAGGCCCTGTTCTTGTGCAAAACACATGCAGGCACTATTCCTCTTGAAAATACTGGCAGGCCGTGTTGTGAAAAACACTTGGAGGCTCTCTTTTTCTTCAAAACACTTTCAGGCCCTGTTGTGAAAAACACTTTTAGGACCTGTTTTTGTGCAATACACTTTCAGACCCTGTTCTTGTGCAATACACTTTCAGACCCTGTTCTTGTGCAAAACACTTGCAGGCCCTGTTCTTGTTCAAAACACTGGCAGGCCCTGTTTTTGTGCAAAACACATGCAAGTTCTGTTTTTGTGCAAAACACTGGCAGGCCCTGTTCTTGTTCAAAACACTTGCAAGTCCTGTTCTTGTGCAAAATAGTTGCAAGCTCTGTTCTTGTTAAAAACACTTGCAGGCCCTGTTCTTGTGCAAAACACTTGAAGGCCCTGTTCTTGTTCAAAACACTTGCAGGCGCTATTCCTCTTGAAAATACTGGCAGGCCCTGTTGTGAAAAACACTTGGAGGCTCTCTTTTTGTTCAAAACACTTTCAGGCCCTGTTGTGAAAAACACTTTTAGGACCTGTTCTTGTGCAATACACTTTCAGACCCTGTTCTTGTGCAAAACACTTGCAGGCCCTGTTCTTGTTCAAAACACTTGAAGGCACTGTTCTTGTGTAAAACACTGGCAGGCCCTGTTCTTTTGCAAAACACTGGCAGGCCCTGTTTTCGTGCAAAACACTTGCAGGCACTGTTCCTCTGGAAAATGTTTGCAGGCCCTGTTCTTGTGCAAAACACTTGCAGGCACTGTTCCTCTGGAAAACATTTGCAGGCCATGTTCTTGTGGAAAACACTTGTAGGTCCTGTTCTTGTGCAAAACACTTGCAGGCCCTGTTCTTGTTCAAAACACTTGAAGGCACTGTTCTTGTGTAAAACACTGGCAGGCCCTGTTCTTGTGCAAAACACTGGCAGGTCCTGTCCTTGTACAAAACACTTGCAGGCTCTGTTCTTGTTCAAAACACTTGCAGGCCCTGTTCTTGTGCAAAACACTTGAAGGCCCTGTTCTTGTTCAAAACACTTGCAGGCGCTATTCCTCTTGAAAATACTGGCAGGCCCTGTTGTGATAAACACTTGGAGGCTCTCTTTTTGTTCAAAACACTTTCAGGCCCTGTTGTGAAAAACACTTTTAGGACCTGTTTTTGTGCAATACACTTTCAGACCCTGTTCTTGTGCAAAAAAGTTGCAAGCTCTGTTTTTGTGCAAAACACTTGCAGGCTCTTTTCTTGTTCAAAACACTTGCAAGTTCTGTTTTTGTGGAAAACACTGGCAGGCCCTGTTCTTGTGCAAAACACTTGCAGGCCCTGTTCTTGTGCAATACACTTTCAGACCCTGTTCTTGTGCAAAACACTTGCAGGCCCTGTTCTTGTTCAAAACACTGGCAGGCCCTGTTTTTGTGCAAAACACTTGCAGCCATTTTTCATGTGCAAAACAATTGCAGGCCGTTTTCCTCTTGAAAATACTGGCAGGGATTGTTGTTGTCCAAAATAGTTGCAAGCTCTGATCTTGTTCAAAACACTTGCAGGCCCTGTTTTTGTGCAAAACACATGCAAGTTCTGTTTTTGTGCAAAACACTGGCAGGCCCTGTTCTTGTTCAAAACACTTGCAAGTCCTGTTCTTGTGCAAAATAGTTGCAAGCTCTGTTCTTGTTAAAAACACTTGCAGGCCCTGTTCTTGTGCAAAACACTTGAAGGCCCTGTTCTTGTTCAAAACAATTGCAGGCGCTATTCCTCTTGAAAATACTGGCAGGCCGTGTTGTGAAAAACACTTGGAGGCTCTCTTTTTGTTCAAAACACTTTCAGGCCCTGTTGTGAAAAACACTTTTAGGACCTGTTCTTGTGCAATACACTTTCAGACCCTGTTCTTGTGCAAAACACTTGCAGGCCCTGTTCTTGTTCAAAACACTTGAAGGCACTGTTCTTGTGTAAAACACTGGCAGGCCCTGTTCTTTTGCAAAACACTGGCAGGCCCTGTTTTCGTGCAAAACACTTGCAGGCACTGTTCCTCTGGAAAATGTTTGCAGGCCCTGTTCTTGTGCAAAACACTTGCAGGCACTGTTCCTCTGGAAAACATTTGCAGGCCATGTTCTTGTGGAAAACACTTGTAGGTCCTGTTCTTGTGCAAAACACTTGCAGGCCCTGTTCTTGTTCAAAACACTTGAAGGCACTGTTCTTGTGCAAAACACTTGAAGGCCCTGTTCTTGTTCAAAACTCTTGCAGGCGCTATTCCTCTTGAAAATACTGGCAGGCCCTGTTGTGAAAAACACTTGGAGGCTCTCTTTTTGTTCAAAACACTTTCAGGCCCTGTTGTGAAAAACACTTTTAGGACCTGTTTTTGTGCAATACACTTTCAGACCCTGTTCTTGTGCAAAAAAGTTGCAAGCTCTGTTTTTGTGCAAAACACTTGCAGGCTCTGTTCTTGTTCAAAACACTTGCAACTTCTGTTTTTGTGGAAAACACTGGCAGGCCCTGTTCTTGTGCAAAACACTTGCAGGCCCTGTTCTTGTGCAATACACTTTCAGACCCTGTTCTTGTGCAAAACACTTGCAGGCCCTGTTCTTGTTCAAAACACTGGCAGGCCCTGTTTTTGTGCAAAACACTTGCAGCCATTTTTCATGTGCAAAACAATTGCAGGCCGTTTTCCTCTTGAAAATACTGGCAGGGATTGTTGTTGTCCAAAATAGTTGCAAGCTCTGATCTTGTTCAAAACACTTGCAGGCCCTGTTTTTATGCAAAACACATGCAAGTTCTGTTTTTGTGCAAAACACTGGCAGGCCCTGTTCTTGTGTAAAACACTGGCAGGTCTTGTTCTTGTGCAAAACGCTTGCAGGCCCTGTTCTTGTTCAAAACACTGGCAGGCCCTGTTTTTGTGAAAAACACTTTTAGGACCTGTTCTTGTGCAATACACTTTCAGACCCTGTTCTTGTGCAAAACACTTGCAGGATCTGTTTTTTTGGAAACCACATGCAAGTTCTGTTTTTGTGCAAAACACTGGCAGACCCTGTTCTTGTGTAAAACACTGGCAGGCCCTGTTCTTGTGCAAAACACTTGCAGGCCCTGTTCTTGTGCAATACACTTTCAGACCCTGTTCTTGTGCAAAACACTTGCAGGCCCTGTTCTTGTTCAAAACACTGGCAGGCCCTGTTTTTGTTCAAAACACTTTCAGGCCCTGTTGTGAAAAACACTTTTAGGACCTGTTTTTGTGCAATACACTTTCAGACCCTGTTCTTGTGCAAAAAAGTTACAAGCTCTGTTCTTGTGCAAAACACTTGCAGGCACTGTTCCTATGGAAAACATTTGCAGGCCATGTTCTTGTGGAAAACACTTGTAGGTCCTGTTCTTGTGCAAAACACTTGCAGGCCCTGTTCTTGTTCAAAACACTTGAAGGCACTGTTCTTGTGTAAAACACTGGCAGGCCCTGTTCTTGTGCAAAACACTGGCAGGCCCTGTTGTTGTGCAAAACACTTGCAGGACCTATTCTTGTGCAATACACTTTCAGACCCTGTTCTTGTGCAAAACACTTGCTTGTCCTGTTCTTGTTCAAACCACTTGCAGGCCCTGTTCTTCTATTAAACACTTGCAGGCCCTATTCCTCTTGAAAATACTGGCAGGCCGTGTTGTGAAAAACACTTGGAGGCTCTCTTTTTGTTCAAAACACTTTCAGGCCCTGTTGTTGTGAAAAACACTTTTAGGACCTGTTCTTGTGCAATACACTTACAGACCCTGTTCTTGTGCAAAACACTTGCAGGATCTGTTCTTGTTCAAAACACTTTCAGGCCCTGTTGTTGTGAAAAACACTTGTAGGTCCTGTTCTTGTGCAAAACACTTGCAGGCCCTGTTCTTTTTCAAAACACTTGAAGGCACTGTTCTTGTGTAAAACACTGGCAGGCCCTGTTCTTGTGCAAAACACTTGCAGGCCCTGTTCTTGTGCAATACACTTTCAGACCCTGTTCTTCTGCAAAACACTTGCAGGCCCTGTTCTTGTTCAAAAGACTGGCAGGTCCTGTTTTTGTGCAAAACACTTGCAGCCATTTTTCATGTGCAAAACAATTGCAGGCCGTTTTCCTCTTGAAAATACTGGCAGGGATTGTTGTTGTCCAAAATAGTTGCAAGCTCTGATCTTGTTCAAAACACTTGCAGGCCCTGTTTTTGTGCAAAACACATGCAAGTTCTGTTCTTGTGCAAAACGCTTGCAGGTCCTGTTCTTGTTCAAAACACTTGCAGGTCCTGTTCTTGTGCAAAATAGTTGCAAGTTCTGTTCTTGTTAAAAACACTTGCAGGCCCTGTTCTTGTGCAAAACACTTGCAGGCCCTGTTCTTGTTCAAAACACTTGAAGGCACTGTTCCTCTGGAAAACATTTGCAGGCCATGTTCTTTTGCAAAACACTGGCAGGCACTGTTCTTGTGCAAAACACTTGAAGGCCCTGTTCTTGTTCAAAACACTTGCAGGCGCTATTCCTCTTGAAAATACTGGCAGGCCCTGTTGTGAAAAACACTTGGAGGCTCTCTTTTTGTTCAAAACACTTTCAGGCCCTGTTGTTGTGAAAAACACTTTTAGGACCTGTTCTTGTGCAATACACTTTCAGACCCTGTTCTTGTGCAAAACACTTGCAGGATCTGTTTTTTTGGAAACCACATGCAAGTTCTGTTTTTGTGCAAAACACTGGCAGACCCTGTTCTTGTGTAAAACACTGGCAGGCCCTGTTCTTGTGCAAAACACTTGCAGGCCCTGTTCTTGTGCAATACACTTTCAGACCCTGTTCTTGTGCAAAACACTTGCAGGCCCTGTTCTTGTTCAAAACACTGGCAGGCCCTGTTTTTGTGCAAAACACTTGCTTGTCCTGTTCTTGTTCAAACCACTTGCAGGCCCTGTTCTTCTATTAAACACTTGCAGGCCCTATTCCTCTTGAAAATACTGGCAGGCCGTGTTGTGAAAAACACTTGGAGGCTCTCTTTTTGTTCAAAACAGTTTCAGGCCCTGTTGTTGTGAAAAACACTTGTAGGTCCTGTTCTTGTGCAAAACACTTGCAGGCCCTGTTCTTTTTCAAAACACTTGAAGGCACTGTTCTTGTGTAAAACTCTGGCAGGCCCTGTTGTTGTGCAAAACACTTGCAGGATCTGTTCTTGTTCAAAACACTTGCAGGCCCTGTTCTTGTGCAAAACTCTTGCAAGTTCTGTTTTTGTGCAAAACACATGCAGCCCCTGTTCTTGTGCAAAACACTTGACGGCCCTGTTCTTGTTCAAAACACTTGCAGGCCCTATTCCTCTTGAAAATACTCTTAGGCCCTGTTGTGAAAAACACTTGGAGGCTCTCTTTTTGTTCAAAACACTTTCAGGCCCTGTTGTGAAAAACACTTTTAGGACCTGTTCTTGTGCAATACACTTTCAGACCCTGTTCTTGTGCAAAACACTTGCAGGCCCTGTTCTTGTTCAAAACACTTGAAGGCACTGTTCTTGTGTAAAACACTGGCAGGCCCTGTTCTTTTGCAAAACACTGGCAGGCTCTGTTCTTGTTCAAAACACTTGCAAGTTCTGTTTTTGTGGAAAAAACTGGCAGACCCTGTTCTTGTGTAAAACACTGGCAGGCCCTGTTCTTGTGCAAAACACTGGGAGGCCCTGTTGTTGTGCAAAACACTTGCAGGACCTGTTCTTGTGCAATACACTTTCAGACCCTGTTCTTGTGCAAAACACTTGCAGGATCTGTTCTTGTTCAAAACACTTGCAGGCCCTGTTCTTGTGCAAAACACTTGCAAGTTCTGTTTTTGTGCAAAACACATGCAGCCCCTGTTCTTGTGCAAAACACTTGAAGGCCCTGTTCTTGTTCAAAACACTTGCAGGCCCTATTCCTCTTGAAAATACTGGTAGGCCCTGTTGTGAAAAACACTTGGAGGCTCTCTTTTTGTTCAAAACACTTTCAGGCCCTGTTGTGAAAAACACTTGCAAGCTCTGTTTTTGTGCAAAACACTGGCAGGCCCTGTTCTTGTGCAAAACACTTGCAGGCCCTGTTCTTGTTCAAAACACTGGCAGGCCCTGTTTTTGTGCAATACACTTACAGACCCTGTTCTTGTGCAAAATAGTTGCAAGCTCTGTTTTTGTTCAAAAGACTTGCAGGCTCTGTTCTTGTGCAAAACACTTGAAGCCATTTTGGTTGTGCAAAACACTCACAATCCCTGTTCCCCTTGAAAACACTTGCAGGCCTTGTTGTGCAAAACACTTGCAGGTCCTGTTCTTGTGCAAAACACTTGCAGGCACTGTTCCTCTGGAAAACATTTTCAGGCCATGTTCTTGTGGAAAACACTTGTAGGTCCTGTTCTTGTGCAAAACACTTGCAGGCCCTGTTCTTGTTCAAAACACTTGAAGGCACTGTTCTTGTGTAAAACACTGGCAGGCCCTGTTGTTGTGCAAAACACTTCCAGGACCTGTTCTTGTGCAATACACTTTCAGACCCTGTTCTTGTGCAAAACACTTGCAGGATCTGTTCTTGTTCAAAACACTGGCAGGCTCTGTTCTCGCGTAAAACACTGGCAGGCTCTGTTCTTGTGAAAAACACTTACAGCCATTTTGGTTGTGCAAAACACTCACAATCCCTGTTCCCCTTGAAAACACTTGCAGGCCTTGTTGTGCAAAACACTTGCAGGACCTGTTCTTGTGTAAAACACTGGTAGGCCCTGTTGTTGTGCAAAACACTTGCAGGTCCTGTTCTTGTGCAAAACACTTGGAGGCCCTGTTCTTGTGCAAAACACTTGCAGGTCCTGTTCTTGTGCAAAACACTTGCAGGCACTGTTCCTCTGGAAAACATTTTCAGGCCATGTTCTTGTGGAAAACACTTGTAGGTCCTGTTCTTGTGCAAAACACTTGCAGGCCCTGTTCTTGTTCAAAACACTTGAAGGCACTGTTCTTGTGTAAAACACTGGCAGGCCCTGTTGTTGTGCAAAACACTTCCAGGACCTGTTCTTGTGCAATACACTTTCAGACCCTGTTCTTGTGCAAAACACTTGCAGGATCTGTTCTTGTTCAAAACACTGGCAGGCTCTGTTCTCGCGTAAAACACTGGCAGGCTCTGTTCTTGTGAAAAACACTTACAGCCATTTTGGTTGTGCAAAACACTCACAATCCCTGTTCCCCTTGAAAACACTTGCAGGCCTTGTTGTGCAAAACACTTGCAGGACCTGTTCTTGTGTAAAACACTGGTAGGCCCTGTTGTTGTGCAAAACACTTGCAGGTCCTGTTCTTGTGCAAAACACTTGGAGGCCCTGTTCTTGTGCAAAACACTTGCAGGCCCTGTTCTTGTTCAAAACACTTGCAGGCCCTGTTCTTGTGCAAAACACTTGCAAGTTCTGTTTTTGTGCAAAACACTGGCAGGCCCTGTTCTTGTGCAATACACTTTCAGACCCTGTTCTAGTGCAAAACACTTGCAGGATCTGTTCTTGTTCAAAACACTTGCAGGCCCTGTTCTTGTGCAAAACACTTGCAAGTTCTGTTTTTGTGCAAAACACATGCAGCCCCTGTTCTTGTGCAAAACACTTGAAGGCCCTGTTCTTGTTCAAAACACTTGCAGGCCCTATTCCTCTTGAAAATAATGGCAGGCCCTGTTGTGAAAAACACTTGGAGGCTCTCTTTTTGTTCAAAACACTTTCAGGCCCTGTTGTGAAAAACACTTTTAGGACCTGTTTTTGTGCAATACACTTTCAGACCCTGTTCTTGTGCAAAAAAGTTGCAAGCTCTGTTTTTTTGGAAACCACATGCAAGTTCTGTTTTTGTGCAAAACACTGGCAGACCCTGTTCTTGTGTGAAACACTGGCAGGCCCTGTTCTTGTGCAAAACACTTTCAGACCCTGTTCTTGTGCAAAACACTTGCAGGCCCTGTTCTTGTTCAAAACACTGGCAGACCCTGTTCTTGTTCAAAACACTTGGAGGCCCTGTTCTTGTTCAAAACACTGGCAGGCCCTGTTCTTGTGCAAAACACTTGAAGGCCCTGTTCTTGTTCAAAACACTTTCAGTCCCTGTTGTGAAAAACACTTGGAGGCTCTCTTTTTGTTCAAAACACTTTCAGGCCCTGTTGTGAAAAACACTTTTAGGACCTGTTTTTGTGCAATACACTTTCAGACCCTGTTCTTGTGCAAAACACTTGCAGAATCTGTTCTTGTTCAAAACACTGGCAGGCCCTGTTCTTGTGCAAAAC
This sequence comes from Arizona elegans, assembly GCA_022577455.1. NCBI lineage: Eukaryota > Metazoa > Chordata > Lepidosauria > Squamata > Colubridae > Arizona > Arizona elegans. The sequence goes on from JAKOOJ010000054.1 coordinate 2,489,048, forward strand.
ACTTGCAGGCCCTGTTCTTGTGCAATACACTTTCAGACCCTGTTCTTGTGCAAAACACTTGCAGGCCCTGTTCTTGTTCAAAACACTGGCAGGCCCTGTTTTTGTGCAAAACACTTGCAGCCATTTTTCATGTGCAAAACAATTGCAGGCCGTTTTCCTCTTGAAAATACTGGCAGGGATTGTTGTTGTCCAAAATAGTTGCAAGCTCTGATCTTGTTCAAAACACTTGCAGGCCCTGTTTTTATGCAAAACACATGCAAGTTCTGTTTTTGTGCAAAACACTGGCAGGCCCTGTTCTTGTGTAAAACACTGGCAGGTCTTGTTCTTGTGCAAAACGCTTGCAGGCCCTGTTCTTGTTCAAAACACTGGCAGGCCCTGTTTTTGTGAAAAACACTTTTAGGACCTGTTCTTGTGCAATACACTTTGAGACCCTGTTCTTGTGCAAAATAGTTGCAAGTTCTGTTCTTGTTAAAAACACTTGCAGGCCCTGTTCTTGTGCAAAACACTTGCAGGCCCTGTTCTTGTTCAAAACACTTGAAGGCACTGTTCCTCTGGAAAACATTTGCAGGCCATGTTCTTTTGCAAAACACTGGCAGGCACTGTTCTTGTGCAAAACACTTGAAGGCCCTGTTCTTGTTCAAAACACTTGCAGGCGCTATTCCTCTTGAAAATACTGGCAGGCCCTGTTGTGAAAAACACTTGGAGGCTCTCTTTTTGTTCAAAACACTTTCAGGCCCTGTTGTTGTGAAAAACACTTTTAGGACCTGTTCTTGTGCAATACACTTTCAGACCCTGTTCTTGTGCAAAACACTTGCAGGATCTGTTTTTTTGGAAACCACATGCAAGTTCTGTTTTTGTGCAAAACACTGGCAGACCCTGTTCTTGTGTAAAACACTGGCAGGCCCTGTTCTTGTGCAAAACACTTGCAGGCCCTGTTCTTGTGCAATACACTTTCAGACCCTGTTCTTGTGCAAAACACTTGCAGGCCCTGTTCTTGTTCAAAACACTGGCAGGCCCTGTTTTTGTTCAAAACACTTTCAGGCCCTGTTGTGAAAAACACTTTTAGGACCTGTTTTTGTGCAATACACTTTCAGACCCTGTTCTTGTGCAAAAAAGTTACAAGCTCTGTTCTTGTGCAAAACACTTGCAGGCACTGTTCCTCTGGAAAACATTTGCAGGCCATGTTCTTGTGGAAAACACTTGTAGGTCCTGTTCTTGTGCAAAACACTTGCAGGCCCTGTTCTTGTTCAAAACACTTGAAGGCACTGTTCTTGTGTAAAACACTGGCAGGCCCTGTTCTTGTGCAAAACACTGGCAGGCCCTGTTGTTGTGCAAAACACTTGCAGGACCTGTTCTTGTGCAATACACTTTCAGACCCTGTTCTTGTGCAAAACACTTGCTTGTCCTGTTCTTGTTCAAACCACTTGCAGGCCCTGTTCTTCTATTAAACACTTGCAGGCCCTATTCCTCTTGAAAATACTGGCAGGCCGTGTTGTGAAAAACACTTGGAGGCTCTCTTTTTGTTCAAAACACTTTCAGGCCCTGTTGTTGTGAAAAACACTTTTAGGACCTGTTCTTGTGCAATACACTTACAGACCCTGTTCTTGTGCAAAACACTTGCAGGATCTGTTCTTGTTCAAAACACTTTCAGGCCCTGTTGTTGTGAAAAACACTTGTAGGTCCTGTTCTTGTGCAAAACACTTGCAGGCCCTGTTCTTTTTCAAAACACTTGAAGGCACTGTTCTTGTGTAAAACACTGGCAGGCCCTGTTCTTGTGCAAAACACTTGCAGGCCCTGTTCTTGTGCAATACACTTTCAGACCCTGTTCTTCTGCAAAACACTTGCAGGCCCTGTTCTTGTTCAAAAGACTGGCAGGTCCTGTTTTTGTGCAAAACACTTGCAGCCATTTTTCATGTGCAAAACAATTGCAGGCCGTTTTCCTCTTGAAAATACTGGCAGGGATTGTTGTTGTCCAAAATAGTTGCAAGCTCTGATCTTGTTCAAAACACTTGCAGGCCCTGTTTTTGTGCAAAACACATGCAAGTTCTGTTCTTGTGCAAAACGCTTGCAGGTCCTGTTCTTGTTCAAAACACTTGCAGGTCCTGTTCTTGTGCAAAATAGTTGCAAGTTCTGTTCTTGTTAAAAACACTTGCAGGCCCTGTTCTTGTGCAAAACACTTGCAGGCCCTGTTCTTGTTCAAAACACTTGAAGGCACTGTTCCTCTGGAAAACATTTGCAGGCCATGTTCTTTTGCAAAACACTGGCAGGCACTGTTCTTGTGCAAAACACTTGAAGGCCCTGTTCTTGTTCAAAACACTTGCAGGCGCTATTCCTCTTGAAAATACTGGCAGGCCCTGTTGTGAAAAACACTTGGAGGCTCTCTTTTTGTTCAAAACACTTTCAGGCCCTGTTGTTGTGAAAAACACTTTTAGGACCTGTTCTTGTGCAATACACTTTCAGACCCTGTTCTTGTGCAAAACACTTGCAGGATCTGTTTTTTTGGAAACCACATGCAAGTTCTGTTTTTGTGCAAAACACTGGCAGACCCTGTTCTTGTGCAAAACACTTGCAGGCCCTGTTCTTGTGCAATACACTTTCAGACCCTGTTCTTGTGCAAAACACTTGCAGGCCCTGTTCTTGTTCAAAACACTGGCAGGCCCTGTTTTTGTGCAAAACACTTGCTTGTCCTGTTCTTGTTCAAACCACTTGCAGGCCCTGTTCTTCTATTAAACACTTGCAGGCCCTATTCCTCTTGAAAATACTGGCAGGCCGTGTTGTGAAAAACACTTGGAGGCTCTCTTTTTGTTCAAAACAGTTTCAGGCCCTGTTGTTGTGAAAAACACTTGTAGGTCCTGTTCTTGTGCAAAACACTTGCAGGCCCTGTTCTTTTTCAAAACACTTGAAGGCACTGTTCTTGTGTAAAACTCTGGCAGGCCCTGTTGTTGTGCAAAACACTTGCAGGATCTGTTCTTGTTCAAAACACTTGCAGGCCCTGTTCTTGTGCAAAACTCTTGCAAGTTCTGTTTTTGTGCAAAACACATGCAGCCCCTGTTCTTGTGCAAAACACTTGACGGCCCTGTTCTTGTTCAAAACACTTGCAGGCCCTATTCCTCTTGAAAATACTCTTAGGCCCTGTTGTGAAAAACACTTGGAGGCTCTCTTTTTGTTCAAAACACTTTCAGGCCCTGTTGTGAAAAACACTTTTAGGACCTGTTCTTGTGCAATACACTTTCAGACCCTGTTCTTGTGCAAAACACTTGCAGGCCCTGTTCTTGTTCAAAACACTTGAAGGCACTGTTCTTGTGTAAAACACTGGCAGGCCCTGTTCTTTTGCAAAACACTGGCAGGCTCTGTTCTTGTTCAAAACACTTGCAAGTTCTGTTTTTGTGGAAAAAACTGGCAGACCCTGTTCTTGTGTAAAACACTGGCAGGCCCTGTTCTTGTGCAAAACACTGGGAGGCCCTGTTGTTGTGCAAAACACTTGCAGGACCTGTTCTTGTGCAATACACTTTCAGACCCTGTTCTTGTGCAAAACACTTGCAGGATCTGTTCTTGTTCAAAACACTTGCAGGCCCTGTTCTTGTGCAAAACACTTGCAAGTTCTGTTTTTGTGCAAAACACATGCAGCCCCTGTTCTTGTGCAAAACACTTGAAGGCCCTGTTCTTGTTCAAAACACTTGCAGGCCCTATTCCTCTTGAAAATACTGGTAGGCCCTGTTGTGAAAAACACTTGGAGGCTCTCTTTTTGTTCAAAACACTTTCAGGCCCTGTTGTGAAAAACACTTGCAAGCTCTGTTTTTGTGCAAAACACTGGCAGGCCCTGTTCTTGTGCAAAACACTTGCAGGCCCTGTTCTTGTTCAAAACACTGGCAGGCCCTGTTTTTGTGCAATACACTTACAGACCCTGTTCTTGTGCAAAATAGTTGCAAGCTCTGTTTTTGTTCAAAAGACTTGCAGGCTCTGTTCTTGTGCAAAACACTTGAAGCCATTTTGGTTGTGCAAAACACTCACAATCCCTGTTCCCCTTGAAAACACTTGCAGGCCTTGTTGTGCAAAACACTTGCAGGTCCTGTTCTTGTGCAAAACACTTGCAGGCACTGTTCCTCTGGAAAACATTTTCAGGCCATGTTCTTGTGGAAAACACTTGCAGGCCCTGTTCTTGTTCAAAACACTTGAAGGCACTGTTCTTGTGTAAAACACTGGCAGGCCCTGTTGTTGTGCAAAACACTTCCAGGACCTGTTCTTGTGCAATACACTTTCAGACCCTGTTCTTGTGCAAAACACTTGCAGGATCTGTTCTTGTTCAAAACACTGGCAGGCTCTGTTCTCGCGTAAAACACTGGCAGGCTCTGTTCTTGTGAAAAACACTTACAGCCATTTTGGTTGTGCAAAACACTCACAATCCCTGTTCCCCTTGAAAACACTTGCAGGCCTTGTTGTGCAAAACACTTGCAGGACCTGTTCTTGTGTAAAACACTGGTAGGCCCTGTTGTTGTGCAAAACACTTGCAGGTCCTGTTCTTGTGCAAAACACTTGGAGGCCCTGTTCTTGTGCAAAACACTTGCAGGCCCTGTTCTTGTTCAAAACACTTGCAGGCCCTGTTCTTGTGCAAAACACTTGCAAGTTCTGTTTTTGTGCAAAACACTGGCAGGCCCTGTTCTTGTGCAATACACTTTCAGACCCTGTTCTAGTGCAAAACACTTGCAGGATCTGTTCTTGTTCAAAACACTTGCAGGCCCTGTTCTTGTGCAAAACACTTGCAAGTTCTGTTTTTGTGCAAAACACATGCAGCCCCTGTTCTTGTGCAAAACACTTGAAGGCCCTGTTCTTGTTCAAAACACTTGCAGGCCCTATTCCTCTTGAAAATAATGGCAGGCCCTGTTGTGAAAAACACTTGGAGGCTCTCTTTTTGTTCAAAACACTTTCAGGCCCTGTTGTGAAAAACACTTTTAGGACCTGTTTTTGTGCAATACACTTTCAGACCCTGTTCTTGTGCAAAAAAGTTGCAAGCTCTGTTTTTTTGGAAACCACATGCAAGTTCTGTTTTTGTGCAAAACACTGGCAGACCCTGTTCTTGTGTGAAACACTGGCAGGCCCTGTTCTTGTGCAAAACACTTTCAGACCCTGTTCTTGTGCAAAACACTTGCAGGCCCTGTTCTTGTTCAAAACACTGGCAGACCCTGTTCTTGTTCAAAACACTTGGAGGCCCTGTTCTTGTGCAAAACACTTGAAGGCCCTGTTCTTGTTCAAAACACTTGCAGGCGCTATTCCTCTTGAAAATACTGGCAGGCCCTGTTGTGAAAAACACTTGGAGGCTCTCTTTTTGTTCAAAACACTTTCAGGCCCTGTTGTGAAAAACACCTTTAGGACCTGTTTTTGTGCAATACACTTTCAGGCCCTGTTATTGTGCAAAACACTTGCAGGCTCTGTTCTTGTGCAAAACACATGCAAGTTCTGTTTTTGTGCAAAACACTGGCAGGCCCTGTTCTTGTGCAATACACTTTCAGACCCTGTTCTTGTGCAAAACACTTGCAGGATCTGTTCTTGTTCAAAACACTTGCAGGCCCTGTTCTTGTGCAAAACACTTGCAAGTTCTGTTTTTGTGCAAAACACATGCAGCCCCTGTTCTTGTGCAAAACACTTGAAGGCCCTGTTCTTGTTCAAAACACTTGCAGGCCCTATTCCTCTTGAAAACAATGGCAGGCCCTGTTGTGAAAAACACTTGGAGGCTCTCTTTTTGTTCAAAACACTTTCAGGCCCTGTTGTGAAAAACACTTTTAGGACCTGTTTTTGTGCAATACACTTTCAGACCCTGTTCTTGTGCAAAAAAGTTGCAAGCTCTGTTTTTTTGGAAACCACATGCAAGTTCTGTTTTTGTGCAAAACACTGGCAGACCCTGTTCTTGTGTGAAACACTGGCAGGCCCTGTTCTTGTGCAAAACACTTTCAGACCCTGTTCTTGTGCAAAACACTTGCAGGCCCTGTTCTTGTTCAAAACACTGGCAGACCCTGTTCTTGTTCAAAACACTTGGAGGCCCTGTTCTTGTTCAAAACACTGGCAGGCCCTGTTCTTGTGCAAAACACTTGAAGGCCCTGTTCTTGTTCAAAACACTTTCAGTCCCTGTTGTGAAAAACACTTGGAGGCTCTCTTTTTGTTCAAAACACTTTCAGGCCCTGTTGTGAAAAACACTTTTAGGACCTGTTTTTGTGCAATACACTTTCAGACCCTGTTCTTGTGCAAAACACTTGCAGAATCTGTTCTTGTTCAAAACACTTGCAGGCTCTGTTCTTCTGCAATACACTTTCAGGCCCTGTTATTGTGCAAAACACTTGCAAGTTCTGTTTTTGTGCAAAACACATGCAAGTTCTATTTTTTTGCAAAACCCTGGCAGGCCCTGTTCTTGTGTAAAACACTGGCAGGCTCTGTTCTTGTGAAAAACACTTACAGCCATTTTGGTTGTGCAAAACACTCACAATCCCTGTTCCCCTTGAAAACACTTGCAGGCCTTGTTGTGCAAAACACATGCAAGTTCTGTTCTTGTTCAAAACACTTGCAGCCCCTGTTCTTGTGCAAAACACTTGAAGGCCCTGTTCTTGTTCAAAACACTTGCAGGCGCTATTCCTCTTGAAAATACTGGCAGGCCCTGTTGTGAAAAACACTTGGAGGCTCTCTTTTTGTTCAAAACACTTTCAGACCCTGTTGTGAAAAACACCTTTCGGACCTGTTTTTGTGCAATACACTTTCAGGCCCTGTTCTTGTGCAAAACGCTTGCAGGCCCTGTTCTTGTGCAAAACACTTGCAGGTCCTGTTCTTGTGCAATACACTTTCAGGCTCTGTTCTTGTTCAAAACACTTGCAGCCCCTGTTCTTGTGCAAAACACTTGAAGGCCCTGTTCTTTTGCAAAACACTGGAAGGCCCTGTTTTCGTGCAAAACACTTGCTTGTCCTGTTCTTGTTCAAACCACTTGCAGGCTCTGTTCCTCTTGAAAATACTGACAGGCCATGTTGTGAAAAACACTTGGAGGCTCTCTTTTTGTTCAAAACACTTTCAGGCCCTGTTGTTGTGAAAAACACTTTTAGGACCTGTTCTTGTGCAATACACTTTCAGACCCTGTTCTTGTGCAAAACACTTGCAAGCTCTGTTCTTGTTCAAAACACTTGCAGGCCCTGTTCTTGTGCAAAACACTTGAAGGCCCTGTTCTTGTTCAAAACACTTGCAGGCGCTATTCCTCTTGAAAATACTGGCAGGCCCTGTTGTGAAAAACACTTGGAGGCTCTCTTTTTGTTCAAAACACTTTCAGGCCCTGTTGTGAAAAACACTTTTAGGACCTGTTTTTGTGTAATACACTTTCAGACCCTGTTCTTGTGCAAAAAAGTTGCAAGCTCTGTTTTTGTGCAAAACACTTGCAGGCACTGTTCCTCTGGAAAACATTTGCAGGACATGTTCTTGTGGAAAACACTTGTAGGTCCTGTTCTTGTGCAAAACACTTGCAGGCCCTGTTCTTGTTCAAAACACTTGAAGGCACTGTACTTGTGTAAAACACTGGCAGGCCCTGTTCTTGTGCAAAACACTGGCAGGCCCTGTTGTTGTGCAAAACACTTCCAGGACCTGTTCTTGTGCAATACACTTTCAGACCCTGTTCTTGTGCAAAACACTTGCAGGATCTGTTCTTGTTCAAAACACTTGCAGGCTCTGTTCTTCTGCAATACACTTTCAGGCCCTGTTTTTGTGCAAAACACATGCAAGTTCTATTTTTTTGCAAAACCCTGGCAGGCCCTGTTCTCGTGTAAAACACTGGCAGGCTCTGTTCTTGTGAAAAACACTTACAGCCATTTTGGTTGTGCAAAACACTCACAATCCCTGTTCCCCTTGAAAACACTTGCAGGCCTTGTTGTGCAAAACACTTGCAGGCCCTGTTCTTGTGTAAAACACTGGTAGGCCCTGTTGTTGTGCAAAACACTTGCAGGCCCTGTTCTTGTGCAAAACACTGGCAGGCCCTGTTCTTGTGTAAAACACTGGCAGGCCCTGTTCTTGTGCAAAACACATGCAAGTTCTGTTCTTGTTCAAAACACTTGCAGGTCCTGTCCTTGTACAAAACACTTGCAGGCTCTGTTCTTGTTCAAAACACTTGCAGCCCCTGTTCTTGTGCAAAACACTTGAAGGCCCTGTTCTTGTTCAAAACACTTGCAGGCGCTATTCCTCTTGAAAATACTGGCAGGCCCTGTTGTGAAAAACACTTGGAGGCTCTCTTTTTGTTCAAAACACTTTCAGGCCCTGTTGTGAAAAACACCTTTCGGACCTGTTTTTGTGCAATACACTTTCAGGCCCTGTTCTTGTGTAAAACAGTGGCAGGCCCTGTTCTTGTGCAAAACAATTGCAGGTCTTGTTCTTGTGCAAAACGCTTGCAGGCCCTGTTCTTGTGCAAAACAATTGCAGGTCCTGTTCTTGTGCAATACACTTGCAGGCTCTGTTCTTGTTCAAAACACTTGCAGCCCCTGTTCTTGTGCAAAACACTTGAAGGCCCTGTTCTTGTGCAAAACACATTCAAGTTCTGTTTTTGTGCAAAACACTGGCAGGCCCTGTTCTTGTGTAAAACAGTGGCAGGCCCTGTTTTTGTGCAAAACAATTGCAGGCTCTGTTCTTGTTCAAAACACTTGCAGGCCCTGTTCTTGTGCAAAACACTTGCAGGTCCTGTTCTTGTGCAATACACTGGCAGGCCCTGTTCTTGTGTAAAACACTGGCAGGCCCTGTTCTTGTGCAAAACAATTGCAGGTCTTGTTCTTGTGCAAAACGCTTGCAGGCCCTGTTCTTGTGCAAAACACTTGCAGGTCCTGTTCTTGTGCAATACACTTGCAGGTCCTGTTCTTGTGCAAAATAGTTGCAAGCTCTGTTCTTGTTCAAAACACTTGCAGGCCCTGTTCTTGTGCAAAACACTTGAAGGCCCTGTTCTTGTTCAAAACACTTGCAGGCGCTATTCCTCTTGAAAATACTGGCAGGCCCTGTTGTGAAAAACACTTGGAGGCTCTCTTTTTGTTCAAAACACTTTCAGGCCCTGTTGTGAAAAACACTTTTAGGACCTGTTTTTGTGCAATACACTTTCAGACCCTGTTCTTGTGCAAAACACTTGCAGGCCCTGTTCTTGTTCAAAACACTTGAAGGCACTGTTCTTGTGTAAAAAACTGGCAGGCCCTGTTCTTTTGCAAAACACTGGAAGGCCCTGTTTTCGTGCAAAACACTTGCTTGTCCTGTTCTTGTTCAAAACACTTGCAGGCGCTATTCCTCTTGAAAATACTGGCAGGCCCTGTTGTGAAAAACACTTGGAGGCTCTCTTTTTGTTCAAAACACTTTCAGGCCCTGTTGTTGTGAAAAACACTTGTAGGTCCTGTTCTTGTGCAAAACACTTGCAGGCCCTGTTCTTGTGCAAAACACTTGCAAGTTCTGTTTTTGTGCAAAACACATGCAAGTTCTGTTTTTCTGCAAAACACTGGCAGGCCCTGTTCTTGTGTAAAACACTGGCAGGCCCTGTTCTTGTGTAAAACACTGGCAGGCCCTGTTCTTGTGCAAAACACATGCAAGTTCTGTTCTTGTTCAAAACACTTGCAGCCCCTGTTCTTGTGCAAAACACTTGAAGGCCCCGTTCTTGTTCAAAACACTTGCAGGCGCTATTCCTCTTGAAAATACTGGAAGGCCCTGTTGTGAAAAACACTTGGAGGCTCTCTTTTTCTTCAAAACACTTTCAGGCCCTGTTGTGAAAAACACTTTTAGGACCTGTTTCTGTGCAATACACTTTCAGACCCTGTTCTTGTGCAAAAAAGTTGCAAGCTCTGTTTTTGTGCAAAACACTGGCAGACCCTGTTCTTGTGTAAAACACTGGCAGGCCCTGTTCTTGTGCAAAACACTTGCAGGCCCTGTTCTTGTTCAAAACACTGGCAGGCCCTGTTTTTGTGCAATACACTTTCAGACCCTGTTCTTGTGCAAAATAGTTGCAAGCTCTGTTTTTGTGCAAAACACTGGCAGACCCTGTTCTTGTGTAAAACACTTGGAGGCCCTGTTCTTGTGTAAAACACTGGCAGGCCCTGTTCTTGTGCAAAACACATGCAAGTTCTGTTCTTGTTCAAAACACTTGCAGGTCCTGTCCTTGTACAAAACACTTGCAGGCTCTGTTCTTGTGCAAAACACTTGCAGCCCCTGTTCTTGTGCAAAACACTTGCAAATTCTGTTTTTATGCAAAACACATGCAGCCCCTGTTCTTGTGCAAAACACTTGAAGGCCCTGTTCTTGTTCAAAACACTTGCAGGCGCTATTCCTCTTGAAAATACTGGCAGGCCCTGTTGTGAAAAACACTTGGAGGCTCTCTTTTTGTTCAAAACACTTTCAGGCCCTGTTGTGAAAAACACTTTTAGGACCTGTTTTTGTGCAATACACTTTCAGACCCTGTTCTTGTGCAAAAAAGTTGCAAGCTCTGTTTTTGTGCAAAACACTTGCAGGCCCTGTTCTTGTGCAAAACACTTGCAAGTTCTGTTTTTGTGCAAAACACATGCCAGTTCTGTTTTTCTGCAAAACACTTGCAGGCCCTGTTCTTGTGTAAAACACTGGCAGGCCCTGTTCTTGTGCAAAACACATGCAAGTTCTGTTCTTGTTCAAAACACTTGCAGGCGCTATTCCTCTTGAAAATACTGGCAGGCCCTGTTGTGAAAAACACTTGGAGGCTCTCTTTTTGTTGAAAACACTTTCAGGCCCTGTTGTGAAAAACACCTTTAGGACCTGTTTTTGTGCAATACACTTTCAGGCCCTGTTATTGTGCAAAACACTTGCAGGCTCTGTTCTTGTGCAAAACACATGCAAGTTCTGTTTTTGTGCAAAACACTGGCAGGCCCTGTTCTTGTGTAAAACACTGGCAGGCCCTGTTCTTGTGCAAAACAATTGCAGGTCTTGTTCTTGTGCAAAACGCTTGCAGGCCTTGTTCTTGTGCAAAACACTTGCAGGTCCTGTTCTTGTGCAATACACTTGCAGGTCCTGTTCTTGTGCAAAATAGTTGCAAGCTCTGTTCTTGTTCAAAACACTTGCAGGCCCTGTTCTTGTGCAAAACACTTGAAGGCCCTGTTCTTGTTCAAAACACTTGCAGGCGCTATTCCTCTTGAAAATACTGGCAGGCCCTGTTGTGAAAAACAGTTGGAGGCTCTCTTTTTGTTCAAAACACTTTCAGGCCCTGTTGTGAAAAACACTTTTAGGACCTGTTTTTGTGCAATACACTTTCAGACCCTGTTCTTGTGCAAAACACTTGCAGGCCCTGTTCTTGTTCAAAACACTTGCAGGCTCTGTTCTTCTGCAATACACTTTCAGGCCCTGTTATTGTGCAAAACACTTGCAAGTTCTGTTTTTGTGCAAAACACATGCAAGTTCTATTTTTTTGCAAAACCCTGGCAGGCCCTGTTCTCGTGTAAAACACTGGCAGGCTCTGTTCTTGTGAAAAACACTTACAGCCATTTTGGTTGTGCAAAACACTCACAATCCCTGTTCCCCTTGAAAACACTTGCAGGCCTTGTTGTGCAAAACACTTGCAGGCCCTGTTCTTGTGCAAAACACTGGCAGGCCCTGTTCTTGTGTAAAACACTGGCAGGCCCTGTTCTTGTGCAAAACACATGCAAGTTCTGTTCTTGTTCAAAACACTTGCAGGTCCTGTCCTTGTACAAAACACTTGCAGGCTCTGTTCTTGTTCAAAACACTTGCAGCCCCTGTTCTTGTGCAAAACACTTGAAGGCCCTGTTCTTGTTCAAAACACTTGCAGGCGCTATTCCTCTTGAAAATACTGGCAGGCCCTGTTGTGAAAAACACTTGGAGGCTCTCTTTTTGTTCAAAACACTTTCAGGCCCTGTTGTGAAAAACATCTTTCGGACCTGTTTTTGTGCAATACACTTTCAGGCCCTGTTCTTGTGCAAAACGCTTGCAGGCCCTGTTCTTGTGCAAAACACTTGCAGGTCCTGTTCTTGTGCAATACACTTGCAGGCTCTGTTCTTGTTCAAAACACTTGCAGGCCCTGTTCTTGTGCAAAACACTTGCAGGTCCTGTTCTTGTGCAATACACTGGCAGGCCCTGTTCTTGTGTAAAACAATTGCAGGTCTTGTTCTTGTGCAATACACTGGCAGGCCCTGTTCTTGTGCAAAACAATTGCAGGTCCTGTTCTTGTGCAAAACGCTTGCAGGCCCTGTTCTTGTGCAAAACACTTGCAGGTCCTGTTCTTGTGCAATACACTTGCAGGTCCTGTTCTTGTGCAAAATAGTTGCAAGCTCTGTTCTTGTTCAAAACACTTGCAGGCCCTGTTCTTGTGCAAAACACTTGAAGGCCCTGTTCTTGTTCAAAACACTTGCAGGCGCTATTCCTCTTGAAAATACTGGCAGGCCCTGTTGTGAAAAACACTTGGAGGCTCTCTTTTTGTTCAAAACACTTTCAGGCCCTGTTGTGAAAAACACTTTTAGGACCTGTTTTTGTGCAATACACTTTCAGACCCTGTTCTTGTGCAAAACACTTGCAGGCCCTGTTCTTGTTCAAAACACTTGAAGGCACTGTTCTTGTATAAAACACTGGCAGGCCCTGTTCTTTTGCAAAACACTGGAAGGCCCTGTTTTCGTGCAAAACACTTGCTTGTCCTGTTCTTGTTCAAACCACTTGCAGGCCCTGTTCTTCTATTAAACACTTGCAGGCCCTATTCCTCTTGAAAATACTGACAGGCCGTGTTGTGAAAAACACTTGGAGGCTCTCTTTTTGTTCAAAACACTTTCAGGCCCTGTTGTTGTGAAAAACACTTTTAGGACCTGTCCTTGTGCAATACACTTTCAGACCCTGTTCTTGTGCAAAACACTTGCAGGATCTGTTCTTGTTCAAAACACTTGCAGGTCCTGTTCTTGTGCAATACACTTTCAGACCCTGTTCTTGTGCAAAACACTTGCAGGATCTGTTCTTGTTCAAAACACTTGCAGCCCCTGTTCTTGTGCAAAACACTTGCAGGCCCTGTTCTTCTGCAAAACACTTGAAGGCCCTGTTCTTGTTCAAAACACTTTCAGGCCCTGTTGTGAAAAACACTTGGAGTCTCTCTTTTTGTTCAAAACACTTTCAGGCCCTGTTGTGAAAAACACTTTTAGGACCTGTTTTTGTGCAATACACTTTCAGACCCTGTTCTTGTGCAAAAAAGTTGCAAGTTCTGTTTTTGTGGAAAACACTGGCAGGCCCTGTTCTTGTGCAAAACACTTGCTTGTCCTGTTCTTGTTCAAAACACTTGCAGGCCCTGTTCTTGTGCAAAACACTTGCAAGTTCTGTTTTTGTGCAAAACACATGCAGCCCCTGTTCTTGTTCAAAACACTTGCAGGCGCTATTCCTCTTCAAAATACTGGCAGGCCCTGTTGTGAAAAACACTTGGAGGCTCTCTTTTTGTTCAAAACACTTTCAGGCCCTGTTGTTGTGAAAAACACTTTTAGGACCTGTTCTTGTGCAATACACTTTCAGACCCTGTTGTTGTGCAAAACACTTGCTTGTCCTGTTCTTGTTCAAAACACTTGCAGGCCCTGTTCTTGTGCAAAACACTTGCAAGTTCTGTTTTTGTGCAAAACACATGCAGCCCCTGTTCTTGTGCAAAAAAAATGAAGGCCCTGTTCTTGTTCAAAACACTTGCAGGCGCTATTCCTCTTGAAAATACTGGCAGGCCCTGTTGTGAAAAACACTTGGAGGCTCTCTTTTTGTTCAAAACACTTTCAGGCCCTGTTGTGAAAAACACTTTTAGGACCTGTTTTTGTGCAATACACTTTCAGACCCTGTTCTTGTGCAAAACACTTGCAGGCTCTGTTCTTGTTCAAAACACTTGCAAGTTCTGTTTTTGTGGAAAACACATGCAAGTTCTGTTTTTGTGCAAAACACTGGCAGACCCTGTTCTTGTGTAAAACACTGGCAGGCCCTGTTCTTGTGCAAAACACATGCAAGTTCTGTTCTTGTTCAAAACACTTGCAGGTCCTGTCCTTGTACAAAACACTTGCAGGCTCTGTTCTTGTTCAAAACACTTGCAGGCCCTGTTCTTGTGCAAAAAAGTTGCAAGCTCTGTTTTTGTGCAAAACACTTGCAAGTTCTGTTCTTGTTCAAAACACTTGCAGGCGCTATTCCTCTTGTGCAAAACACATGCCAGTTCTGTTTTTGTGCAAAACACTCGCAGGCCCTGTTCTTGTGCAAAACACATGCAAGTTCTGTTCTTGTTCAAAACACTTGCAGGTCCTGTCCTTGTACAAAACACTTGCAGGCAATGTTCTTGTGCAATACACTTTCAGACCCTGTTCTCGTGCAAAACACTTGCAGGCCCTGTTCTTGTTCAAAACACTTGAAGGCACTGTTCTTGTGTAAAACACTGGCAGGCCCTGTTCTTTTGCAAAACACTGGCAGGCCCTGTTTTCGTGCAAAACACTTGCAGGCACTGTTCCTCTGGAAAACGTTTGCAGGCCCTGTTCTTGTGCAAAACACTTGCAGGCACTGTTCCTCTGGAAAACATTTGCAGGCCATGTTCTTGTGGAAAACACTTGTAGGTCCTGTTCTTGTGCAAAACACTTGCAGGCCCTGTTCTTGTTCAAAACACTTGAAGGCACTGTTCTTGTGTAAAACACTGGCAGGCCTTGTTCTTGTGCAAAACACTGGCAGGCCCTGTTGTTGTGCAAAACACTTGCAGGACCTGTTCTTGTGCAATACACTTTCAGACCCTGTTCTTGTGCAAAACACTTGCTTGTCCTGTTCTTGTTCAAACCACTTGCAGGCCCTGTTCTTCTATTAAACACTTGCAGGCCCTATTCCTCTTGAAAATACTGGCAGGCCGTGTTGTGAAAAACACTTGGAGGCTCTCTTTTTGTTCAAAACACTTTCAGGCCCTGTTGTTGTGAAAAACACTTTTAGGACCTGTTCTTGTTCAAAACACTTGCAGGCCCTGTTCTTGTGCAAAACACTTGCAAGTTCTGTTTTTGTGGAAAACACATGCCAGTTCTGTTTTTGTGCAATACACTTTCAGACCCTGTTCTTGTGCAAAAAAGTTGCAAGCTCTGTTTTTGTGCAAACCACTTGCAGGCTCTGTTCTTGTTCAAAACACTTGCAAGTTCTGTTTTTGTGGAAAACACATGCAAGTTCTGTTCTTGTTCAAAACACTTGCAGGTCCTGTCCTTGTTCAAAACACTTGCAGGCTCTGTTCTTGTTCAAAACACTTGCAGGCCCTGTTCTTGTGCAAAACACTTGAAGGCCCTGTTCTTGTTCAAAACACTTGCAGGCGCTATTCCTCTTGAAAATACTGGCAGGCCCTGTTGTGAAAAACACTTGGAGGCTCTCTTTTTGTTCAAAACACTTTCAGGCCCTGTTGTGAAAAACACTTTTAGGACCTGTTTTTGTGCAATACACTTTCAGACCCTGTTCTTGTGCAAAAAAGTTGCAACCTCTGTTTTTGTGCAAAACACTGGCAGACCCTGTTCTTGTGCAAAACACTTGCAAGTTCTGTTTTTGTGCAAAACACATGCCAGTTCTGTTTTTGTGCAAAACACTCGCAGGCCCTGTTTTTGTGTAAAACACTGGCAGGCCCTGTTCTTGTTCAAAACACTTTCAGGCCCTGTTGTGAAAAACACTTGGAGGCTCTCTTTTTGTTCAAAACACTTTCAGGCCCTGTTGTGAAAAACACTTTTAGGACCTGTTTTTGTGCAATACACTTTCAGACCCTGTTCTTGTGCAAAAAAGTTGCAAGCTCTGTATTTGTGCAAAACACTTGCAGGCTCTGTTCTTGTTCAAAACACTTGCAAGTTCTGTTTTTGTGGAAAACACATACAAGTTCTGTTTTTGTGCAAAACACTGGCAGACCCTGTTCTTGTGTAAAACACTGGCAGGCCCTGTTCTTGTGCAAAACACATGCAGGCACTATTCCTCTTGAAAATACTGGCAGGCCCTGTTGTGAAAAACACTAGGAGGCTCTCTTTTTCTTCAAAGCAATTTCAGGCCCTGTTGTGAAAAACACTTTTAGGACCTGTTTTTGTGCAATACACTTTCAGACCCTGTTCTTGTGCAAAAAAGTTGCAACCTCTGTTTTTGTGCAAAACACTGGCAGACCCTGTTCTTGTGTAAAACACTGGCAGGCCCTGTTCTTGTGTAAAACACTGGCAGGCCCTGTTCTTGTGCAAAACACATGCAAGTTCTGTTCTTGTTCAAAACACTTGCAGGTCCTGTCCTTGTACAAAACACTTGCAGGCTCTGTTCTTGTTCAAAACACTTGCAGCCCCTGTTCTTGTGCAAAACACTTGCAGGCCCTGTTCTTCTGCAAAACACTTGAAGGCCCTGTTCTTGTTCAAAACACTTTCAGGCCCTGTTGTGAAAAACACTTGGAGGCTCTCTTTTTGTTCAAAACACTTTCAGGCCCTGTTGTGAAAAACACTTTTAGGACCTGTTCTTGTGCAATACACTTTCAGACCCTGTTCTTGTGCAAAACACTTGCAGGATCTGTTCTTGTTCAAAACACTTGCAGGTCCTGTTCTTGTGCAATACACTTTCAGACCCTGTTCTTGTGCAAAATAGTTGCAAGCTCTATTCTTGTTCAAAACACTTGCAGGCCCTGTTCTTGTGCAAAACACTTGAAGGCCCTGTTCTTGTTCAAAACACTTGCAGGCGCTATTCCTCTTGAAAATACTGGCAGGCCCTGTTGTGAAAAACACTTGGAGGCTCTCTTTTTGTTCAAAACACTTTCAGGCCCTGTTGTGAAAAACACTTTTAGGACCTGTTTTTGTGCAATACACTTTCAGACCCTGTTCTTGTGCAAAACACTTGCAGGCCCTGTTCTTGTTCAAAACACTTGAAGGCAGTGTTCTTGTGTAAAACACTGGCAGGCCCTATTCTTTTGCAAAACACTGGAAGGCCCTGTTTTCGTGCAAAACACTTGCTTGTCCTGTTCTTGTCCAAACCACTTGCAGGCCCTGTTCTTCTATTAAACACTTGCAGGCCCTATTCCTCTTGAAAATACTGGCAGGCCGTGTTGTGAAAAACACTTGGAGGCTCTCTTTTTGTTCAAAACACTTTCAGGCCCTGTTGTTGTGAAAAACACTTTTAGGACCTGTTCTTGTGCAATACACTTTCAGACCCTGTTCTTGTGCAAAACACTTGTAGGATCTGTTCTTGTTCAAAACACTTGCAGGTCCTGTTCTTGTGCAATACACTTTCAGACCCTGTTCTTGTGCAAAATAGTTGTAGGATCTGTTCTTGTTCAAAACACTTGCAGGTCCTGTTCTTGTGCAATACACTTTCAGACCCTGTTCTTGTGCAAAATAGTTGGAAGCTCTGTTCTTGTTCAAAACACTTGGAGGCCCTGTTCTTGTGCAAAACACTTGAAGGCCCTGTTCTTGTTCAAAACACTTGCAGGCGCTATTCCTCTTGAAAATACTGGCAGGCCCTGTTGTGAAAAACACTTGGAGGCTCTCTTTTTGTTCAAAACACTTTCAGGCCCTGTTGTGAAAAACACTTTTAGGACCTGTTTTTGTGCAATACACTTTCAGACCCTGTTCTTGTGCAAAACACTTGCAGGCCCTGTTCTTGTTCAAAACACTTGAAGGCACTGTTCTTGTGTAAAACACTGGCAGGCCCTGTTCTTTTGTAAAACACTGGAAGGCCCTGTTTTCGTGCAAAACACTTGCTTGTCCTGTTCTTGTTCAAACCACTTGCAGGCCCTGTTCTTCTATTAAACACTTGCAGGCCCTATTCCTCTTGAAAATACTGGCAGGCCGTGTTGTGAAAAACACTTGGAGGCTCTCTTTTTGTTCAAAACACTTTCAGGCCCTGTTGTTGTGAAAAACACCTTTAGGACCTGTTTTTGTGCAATACACTTTCAGCCCCTGTTATTGTGCAAAACACTTGCACGCTCTGTTCTTGTGCAAAACACATGCAAGTTCTGTTTTTGTGCAAAACACTGGCAGGCCCTGTTCTTGTGCAAAACACTTGCAGGCCCTGTTCTTGTTCAAAACACTTGCAGGTCCTGTTCTTGTGCAATACACTTGCAGGCCCTGTTCTTGT
The DNA here is from genome assembly GCA_022577455.1 of Arizona elegans. Classification (NCBI taxonomy): domain Eukaryota; kingdom Metazoa; phylum Chordata; class Lepidosauria; order Squamata; family Colubridae; genus Arizona; species Arizona elegans. The sequence continues at coordinate 2,507,105 of JAKOOJ010000054.1, forward strand.
GCAAAACACTTGCAGGTCCTGTTCTTGTGCAAAACACATGCAAGTTCTGTTCTTGTTCAAAACACTTGCAGGTCCTGTCCTTGTTCAAAACACTTGCAGGCACTATTCCTCTTGAAAATACTGGCAGGCCCTGTTGTGAAAAACACTTGGAGGCTCTCTTTTTGTTCAAAACACTTTCAGGCCCTGTTGTTGTGAAAAACACTTTTAGGACCTGTTCTTGTGCAATACACTTTCAGACCCTGTTCTTGTGCAAAACACTTGCAGGATCTGTTCTTGTTCAAAACACTTGCAGGCCCTGTTCTTGTGCAAAACACTTGCAAGTTCTGTTTTTGTGCAAAACACATGGAAGTTCTGTTTTTGTGCAAAACACATGCCAGTTCTGTTCTTGTGCAAAACACTTGCAGGCGCTATTCCTCTTGAAAATACTGGCAGGCCCTGTTGTGAAAAACACTTGCAGGCTCTGTTCTTGTTCAAAACACTTGCAGGCCCTGTTCTTGTGCAAAACACTTGCAGGCGCTATTCCTCTTGAAAATACTGGCAGGCCCTTTTGTGAAAAACACTTGGAGGCTCTCTTTTTGTTCAAAACACTTTCAGGCCCTGTTGTTGTGAAAAACACTTTTAGGACCTGTTCTTGTTCAAAACACTTGCAGGCCCTGTTCTTGTGCAAAACACTTGTAAGTTCTGTTTTTGTGCAAAACACATGCCAGTTCTGTTTTTGTGCAAAACACTCGCAGGCCCTGTTTTTGTGTAAAACACTGGCAGGCCCTGTTCTTGTTCAAAACACTTTCAGGCCCTGTTGTGAAAAACACTTGGAGGCTCTCTTTTTGTTCAAAACACTTTCAGGCCCTGTTGTGAAAAACACTTTTAGGACCTGTTTTTGTGCAATACACTTTCAGACCCTGTTCTTGTGCAAAAAAGTTGCAAGCTCTGTTTTTGTGCAAAACAATTGCAGGCTCTGTTCTTGTTCAAAACACTTGCAAGTTCTGTTTTTGTGGAAAACACATACAAGTTCTGTTTTTGTGCAAAACACTGGCAGACCCTGTTGTTGTGTAAAACACTCGCAGGTCCTGTCCTTGTTCAAAACACTTGCAGGCACTATTCCTCTTGAAAATACTGGCAGGCCCTGTTGTGAAAAACACTTGGAGGCTCTCTTTTTCTTCAAAGCAATTTCAGGCCCTGTTGTGAAAAACACTTTTAGGACCTGTTTTTGTGCAATACACTTTCAGACCCTGTTCTTGTGCAAAAAAGTTGCAACCTCTGTTTTTGTGCAAAACACTGGCAGACCCTGTTCTTGTGCAAAACACTGGCAGACCCTGTTCTTGTGTAAAACACTGGCAGGCCCTGTTCTTGTGCAAAACACTTGCAGGCCCTGTTCTTGTTCAAAACACTGGCAGGCCCTGTTCTTGTGCAAAACACATGCAAGTTCTGTTCTTGTTCAAAACACTTGCAGGTCCTGTCCTTGTACAAAACACTTGCAGGCTCTGTTCTTGTTCAAAACACTTGCAGACCCTGTTCTTGTGCAAAACACTTGAAGGCCCTGTTCTTGTTCAAAACACTTGCAGGCGCTATTCCTCTTGAAAATACTGGCAGGCCGTGTTGTGAAAAACACTTGGAGGCTCTCTTTTTGTTCAAAACACTTTCAGGCCCTGTTGTTGTGAAAAACACTTTTAGGACCTGTTCTTGTGCAATACACTTTCAGACCCTGTTCTTGTGCAAAACACTTGCAGGCTCTGTTCTTGTTCAAAACACTTGCAGGCCCTGTTCTTGTGCAAAACACTTGCAAGTTCTGTTTTTGTGCAAAACACATGCAGCCCCTGTTCTTGTGCAAAACACTTGAAGGCCCTGTTCTTGTTCAAAACACTTGCAGGCGCTATTCCTCTTGAAAATACTGGCAGGCCCTGTTGTGAAAAACACTTGGAGGCTCTCTTTTTGTTCAAAACACTTTCAGGCCCTGTTGTGAAAAACACTTTTAGGACCTGTTTTTGTGCAATACACTTTCAGACCCTGTTCTTGTGCAAAACACTTGCAGGCTCTGTTCTTGTTCAAAACAATTGCAAGTTCTGTTTTTGTGGAAAACACATGCAAGTTCTGTTTTTGTGCAAAACACTGGCAGACCCTGTTCTTGTGTAAAACACTGGCAGGCCCTGTTCTTGTGCAAAACACATGCAAGTTCTGTTCTTGTTCAAAACACTTGCAGGTCCTGTCCTTGTACAAAACACTTGCAGGCCCTGTTCTTGTGCAAAACACTTGAAGGCCCTGTTCTTGTGCAAAACACATGCAAGTTCTGTTCTTGTTCAAAACACTTGCAGGCGCTATTCCTCTTGTGCAAAACACATGCCAGTTCTGTTTTTGTGCAAAACACTCGCAGGCCCTGTTCTTGTGTAAAACACTGGCAGGCCCTGTTCTTGTTCAAAACACTTGAAGGCACTGTTCTTGTGTAAAACACTGGCAGGCCCTGTTCTTTTGCAAAACACTGGCAGGCCCTGTTTTCGTGAAAAACACTTTTAGGACCTGTTCTTGTGCAATACACTTTCAGACCCTGTTCTTGTGCAAAACACTTGCAGGCTCTGTTCTTGTTCAAAACACTTGCAGGCACTGTTCTTGTGCAAAACACATGCAAGTTCTGTTTTTGTGCAAAACACTGGCAGGCCCTGTTCTTGTGTAAAACACTGGCAGGCCCTGTTCTTGGGCAAAACAATTGCAGGTCTTGTTCTTGTGCAAAACGCTTGCAGGCCCTGTTCTTGTACAAAATACTTGCAGGTCCTGTTCTTGTGCAATACACTTGCAGGTCCTGTTCTTGTGCAAAATAGTTGCAAGCTCTGTTCTTGTTCAAAACACTTGCAGGCCCTGTTCTTGTGCAAAACACTTGAAGGCCCTGTTCTTGTTCAAAACACTTGCAGGCGCTATTCCTCTTGAAAATACTGGCAGGCCCTGTTGTGAAAAACACTTGGAGGCTCTCTTTTTGTTCAAAACACTTTCAGGCCCTGTTGTGAAAAACACCTTTAGGACCTGTTTTTGTGCAATACACTTTCAGGCCCTGTTATTGTGCAAAACACTTGCAGGCTCTGTTCTTGTGCAAAACACATGCAAGTTCTGTTTTTGTGCAAAACACTGGCAGGCCCTGTTCTTGTGTAAAACACTGGCAGGCCCTGTTCTTGTGCAAAACAATTGCAGGTCTTGTTCTTGTGCAAAACGCTTGCAGGTCCTGTTCTTGTGCAATACAATTGCAGGCTCTGTTCTTGTTCAAAACACTTGCAGGTCCTGTTCTTGTTCAAAACACTTGCAGGTCCTGTTCTTGTGCAATACACTGGCAGGCCCTGTTCTTGTGTAAAACACTGGCAGGCCCTGTTCTTGTGCAATACAGTTGCAGGCTCTGTTCTTGTTCAAAACACTTGCAGGCCCTGTTCTTGTGCAAAACACTTGCAGGTCCTGTTCTTGTGCAAAACAATTGCAGGTCTTGTTCTTGTGCAAAACGCTTGCAGGCCCTGTTCTTGTGCAAAACACTTGCAGGTCCTGTTCTTGTGCAATACACTTGCAGGTCCTGTTCTTGTGCAAAATAGTTGCAAGCTCTGTTCTTGTTCAAAACACTTGCAGGCCCTGTTCTTGTCCAAAACACTTGAAGGCCCTGTTCTTGTTCAAAACACTTGAAGGCCCTGTTCTTGTTCAAAACACTTGCAGGCGCTATTCCTCTTGAAAATACTGGCAGGCCCTGTTGTGAAAAACACTTGGAGGCTCTCTTTTTGTTCAAAACACTTTCAGGCCCTGTTGTGAAAAACACCTTTAGGACCTGTTTTTGTGCAATACACTTTCAGGCCCTGTTATTGTGCAAAACACTTGAAGGCCCTGTTCTTGTGCAAAACACATGCAAGTTCTGTTCTTGTTCAAAACACTTGCAGGCGCTATTCCTCTTGTGCAAAATACATGCCAGTTCTGTTTTTGTGCAAAACACTCGCAGGCCCTGTTCTTGTGTAAAACACTGGCAGGCCCTGTTCTTGTGCAAAACACATGCAAGTTCTGTTCTTGTTCAAAACACTTGCAGGTCCTGTCCTTGTACAAAACACTTGCAGGCTCTGTTCTTGTGCAATACACTTTCAGACCCTGTTCTCATGCAAAACACTTGCAGGCCCTGTTCTTGTTCAAAACACTTGAAGGCACTGTTCTTGTGTAAAACACTGGCAGGCCCTGTTCTTTTGCAAAACACTGGCAGGCCCTGTTTTCGTGCAAAACACTTGCAGGCACTGTTCTTGTGCAAAACACATGCAAGTTCTGTTTTTGTGCAAAACACTGGCAGGCCCTGTTCTTGTGTAAAACACTGGCAGGCGCTATTCCTCTTGAAAATACTGGCAGGCCCTGTTGTGAAAAACACTTGGAGGCTCTCTTTTTGTTCAAAACACTTTCAGGCCCTGTTGTGAAAAACACCTTTAGGACCTGTTTTTGTGCAATACACTTTCAGGCCCTGTTATTGTGCAAAACACTTGCAGGCTCTGTTCTTGTGCAAAATACATGCAAGTTCTGTTTTTGTGCAAAACACTGGCAGGCCCTGTTCTTGTGTAAAACACTGGCAGGCCCTGTTCTTGTGCAAAACAATTGCAGGTCTTGTTCTTGTGCAAAACGCTTGCAGGCCCTGTTCTTGTGCAAAACACTTGCAGGTCCTGTTCTTGTGCAATACACTTGCAGGCTCTGTTCTTGTTCAAAACACTTGCAGGTCCTGTTCTTGTCCAAAACACTTGCAGGCCCTGTTCTTGTGCAATACACTGGCAGGCCCTGTTCTTGTGTAAAACACTGGCAGGCCCTGTTCTTGTGCAATACACTTGCAGGCTCTGTTCTTGTGTAAAACACTGGCAGGCCCTGTTCTTGTGCAAAACAATTGCAGGTCTTGTTCTTGTGCAAAACGCTTGCAGGCCCTGTTCTTGTGCAAAACACTTGCAGGTCCTGTTCTTGTGCAATACACTGGCAGGCCCTGTTCTTGTGTAAAACACTGGCAGGCCCTGTTCTTGTGCAAAACAATTGCAGGTCTTGTTCTTGTGCAAAACGCTTGCAGGCCCTGTTCTTGTGCAAAACACTTGCAGGTCCTGTTCTTGTGCAATACACTTGCAGGTCCTGTTCTTGTGCAAAATAGTTGCAAGCTCTGTTCTTGTTCAAAACACTTGCAGGCCCTGTTCTTGTGCAAAACACTTGAAGGCCCTGTTCTTGTTCAAAACACTTGAAGGCCCTGTTCTTGTTCAAAACACTTGCAGGCGCTATTCCTCTTGAAAATACTGGCAGGCCCTGTTGTGAAAAACACTTGGAGGCTCTCTTTTTGTTCAAAACACTTTCAAGCCCTGTTGTGAAAAACACCTTTAGGACCTCTTTTTGTGCAATACACTTTCAGGCCCTGTTATTGTGCAAAACACTTGCAGGCTCTGTTCTTGTGCAAAACACATGCAAGTTCTCTTTTTGTGCAAAACACTGGCAGGCCCTGTTCTTGTGTAAAACACTTGCAGGCCCTGTTCTTGTGCAAAACAATTGCAGGTCTTGTTCTTGTGCAAAACGCTTGCAGGCCCTGTTCTTGTGCAAAATACTTGCAGGTCCTGTTCTTGTGCAATACACTTGCAGGTCCTGTTCTTGTGCAAAATAGTTGCAAGCTCTGTTCTTGTTCAAAACACTTGCAGGCCCTGTTCTTGTGCAAAACACTTGAAGGCCCTGTTCTTGTTCAAAACACTTGCAGGCGCTATTCCTCTTGAAAATACTGGCAGGCCCTGTTGTGAAAAACACTTGGAGGCTCTCTTTTTGTTCAAAACACTTTCAGGCCCTGTTGTGAAAAACACCTTTAGGACCTGTTTTTGTGCAATACACTTTCAGGCCCTGTTATTGTGCAAAACACTTGCAGGCTCTGTTCTAGTGCAAAACACATGCAAGTTCTGTTTTTGTGCAAAACACTGGCAGGCCCTGTTCTTGTGTAAAACACTGGCAGGCCCTGTTCTTGTGCAAAACAATTGCAGGTCTTGTTCTTGTGCAAAACGCTTGCAGGCCCTGTTCTTGTGCAAAACACTTGCAGGTCCTGTTCTTGTGCAATACACTTGCAGGCTCTGTTCTTGTTCAAAACACTTGCAGGTCCTGTTCTTGTCCAAAACACTTGCAGGTCCTGTTCTTGTGCAATACACTTGCAGGCCCTGTTCTTGTGTAAAACACTGGCAGGCCCTGTTCTTGTGCAATACACTTGCAGGCCCTGTTCTTGTTCAAAACACTTGAAGGCACTGTTCTTGTGTAAAACACTGGCAGGCCCTGTTCCTTTGCAAAACACTGGAAGGCCCTGTTTTCGTGCAAAACACTTGCTTGTCCTGTTCTTGTTCAAACCACTTGCAGGCCCTGTTCTTCTATTAAACACTTGCAGGCCCTATTCCTCTTGAAAATACTGGCAGGCCGTGTTGTGAAAAACACTTGGAGCCTCTCTTTTTGTTCAAAACACTTTCAGGCCCTGTTGTTGTGAAAAACACTTTTAGGACCTGTTCTTGTTCAAAACACTTGAAGGCACTGTTCTTGTGTAAAACACTGGCAGGCCCTGTTCTTTTGCAAAACACTGGAAGGCTCTGTTTTCGTGCAAAACACTTGCTTGTCCTGTTCTTGTTCAAACCACTTGCAGGCCCTGTTCTTCTATTAAACACTTGCAGGCCCTATTCCTCTTGAAAATACTGGCAGGCCGTGTTGTGAAAAACACTTGGAGGCTCTCTTTTTGTTCAAAACACTTTCAGGCCCTGTTGTTGTGAAAAACACCTTTAGGACCTGTTTTTGTGCAATACACTTTCAGGCCCTGTTATTGTGCAAAACACTTGCAGGCTCTGTTCTTGTGCAAAACACATGCAAGTTCTGTTTTTGTGCAAAACACTGGCAGGCCCTGTTCTTGTGTAAAACACTGGCAGGCCCTGTTCTTCTGCAAAACAATTGCAGGTCTTGTTCTTGTGCAAAACGCTTGCAGGCCCTGTTCTTGTGCAAAACACTTGCAGGTCCTGTTCTTGTGCAATACACTTTCAGACCCTGTTCTTGTGCAAAATAGTTGCAAGCTCTGTTCTTGTTCAAAACACTTGCAGGCCCTGTTCTTGTGCAAAACACTTGAAGGCCCTGTTCTTGTTCAAAACACTTGCAGGCGCTATTCCTCTTGAAAATACTGGCAGGCCCTGTTGTGAAAAACACTTGGAGGCTCTCTTTTTGTTCAAAACACTTTCAGGCCCTGTTGTGAAAAACACTTTTAGGACCTGTTTTTGTGCAATACACTTTCAGACCCTGTTCTTGTGCAAAACACTTGCAGGCCCTGTTCTTGTTCAAAACACTTGAAGGCACTGTTCTTGTGTAAAACACTGGCAGGCCCTGTTCTTTTGCAAAACACTGGAAGGCCCTGTTTTCGTGCAAAACACTTGCTTGTCCTGTTCTTGTTCAAACCACTTGCAGGCCCTGTTCTTCTATTAAACACTTGCAGGCCCTATTCCTCTTGAAAATACTGGCAGGCCGTGTTGTGAAAAACACTTGGAGGCTCTCTTTTTGTTCAAAACACTTTCAGGCCCTGTTGTTGTGAAAAACACTTTTAGGACCTGTTCTTGTGCAATACACTTTCAGACCCTGTTCTTGTGCAAAACACTTGCAGGATCTGTTCTTGTTCAAAACACTTGCAGGTCCTGTTCTTGTGCAATACACTTGCAGGCTCTGTTCTTGTTCAAAACACTTGCAGGTCCTGTTCTTGTCCAAAACACTTGCAGGTCCTGTTCTTGTGGAATACACTTGCAGGCCCTGTTCTTGTGTAAAACACTGGCAGGCCCTGTTCTTGTGCAATACACTTGCAGGCTCTGTTCTTGTTCAAAACACTTGCAGGCCCTGTTCTTGTGCAAAACACTTGCAGGTCCTGTTCTTGTGCAATACACTGGCAGGCCCTGTTCTTGTGTAAAACACTGGCAGGCCCTGTTCTTGTGCAAAACAATTGCAGGTCTTGTTCTTGTGCAAAACGCTTGCAGGCCCTGTTCTTGTGCAAAACACTTGCAGGTCCTGTTCTTGTGCAATACACTTGCAGGCTCTGTTCTTGTGCAAAACAATTGCAGGTCTTGTTCTTGTGCAAAACGCTTGCAGGACCTGTTCTTGTGCAAAACACTTGCAGGTCCTGTTCTTGTGCAATACAATTGCAGGCTCTGTTCTTGTTCAAAACACTTGCAGGTCCTGTTCTTGTCCAAAACACTTGCAGGTCCTGTTCTTGTGCAATACACTGGCAGGCCCTGTTCTTGTGTAAAACACTGGCAGGCCCTGTTCTTGTGCAATACACTTGCAGGCTCTGTTCTTGTTCAAAACACTTGCAGGCCCTGTTCTTGTGCAAAACACTTGCAGGTCCTGTTCTTGTGCAAAACAATTGCAGGTCTTGTTCTTGTGCAAAACGCTTGCAGGCCCTGTTCTTGTGCAAAACACTTGCAGGTCCTGTTCTTGTGCAATACACTTGCAGGTCCTGTTCTTGTGCAAAATAGTTGCAAGCTCTGTTCTTGTTCAAAACACTTGCAGGCCCTGTTCTTGTCCAAAACACTTGAAGGCCCTGTTCTTGTTCAAAACACTTGAAGGCCCTGTTCTTGTTCAAAACACTTGCAGGCGCTATTCCTCTTGAAAATACTGGCAGGCCCTGTTGTGAAAAACACTTGGAGGCTCTCTTTTTGTTCAAAACACTTTCAGGCCCTGTTGTGAAAAACACCTTTAGGACCTGTTTTTGTGCAATACACTTTCAGGCCCTGTTATTGTGCAAAACACTTGAAGGCCCTGTTCTTGTGCAAAACACATGCAAGTTCTGTTCTTGTTCAAAACACTTGCAGGCGCTATTCCTCTTGTGCAAAACACATGCCAGTTATGTTTTTGTGCAAAACACTCGCAGGCCCTGTTCTTGTGTAAAACACTGGCAGGCCCTGTTCTTGTGCAAAACACATGCAAGTTCTGTTCTTGTTCAAAACACTTGCAGGTCCTGTCCTTGTACAAAACACTTGCAGGCTCTGTTCTTGTGCAATACACTTTCAGACCCTGTTCTCGTGCAAAACACTTGCAGGCCCTGTTCTTGTTCAAAACACTTGAAGGCACTGTTCTTGTGTAAAACACTGGCAGGCCCTGTTATTTTGCAAAACACTGGCAGGCCCTGTTTTCGTGCAAAACACTTGCAGGCACTGTTCTTGTGCAAAACACATGCAAGTTCTGTTTTTGTGCAAAACACTGGCAGGCCCTGTTCTTGTGTAAAACACTGGCAGGCGCTATTCCTCTTGAAAATACTGGCAGGCCCTGTTGTGAAAAACACTTGGAGGCTCTCTTTTTGTTCAAAACACTTTCAGGCCCTGTTGTGAAAAACACCTTTAGGACCTGTTTTTGTGCAATACACTTTCAGGCCCTGTTATTGTGCAAAACACTTGCAGGCTCTGTTCTTGTGCAAAATACATGCAAGTTCTGTTTTTGTGCAAAACACTGGCAGGCCCTGTTCTTGTGTAAAACACTGGCAGGCCCTGTTCTTGTGCAAAACAATTGCAGGTCTTGTTCTTGTGCAAAACGCTTGCAGGCCCTGTTCTTGTGCAAAACACTTGCAGGTCCTGTTCTTGTGCAATACACTTGCAGGCTCTGTTCTTGTTCAAAACACTTGCAGGTCCTGTTCTTGTCCAAAACACTTGCAGGCCCTGTTCTTGTGCAATACACTGGCAGGCCCTGTTCTTGTGTAAAACACTGGCAGGCCCTGTTCTTGTGCAATACACTTGCAGGCTCTGTTCTTGTTCAAAACACTTGCAGGCCCTGTTCTTGTGCAAAACACTTGCAGGTCCTGTTCTTGTGCAATACACTGGCAGGCCCTGTTCTTGTGTAAAACACTGGCAGGCCCTGTTCTTGTGCAAAACAATTGCAGGTCTTGTTCTTGTGCAAAACGCTTGCAGGCCCTGTTCTTGTGCAAAACACTTGCAGGTCCTGTTCTTGTGCAATACACTTGCAGGCCCTGTTCTTGTTCAAAACACTGGCAGGCCCTGTTTTTGTGCAATACACTTTCAGACCCTGTTCTTGTGCAAAATAGTTGCAAGCTCTGTTTTTGTTCAAAAGACTTGCAGGCTCTGTTCTTGTGCAAAACACTTGAAGCCATTTTGGTTGTGCAAAACACTCACAATCCCTGTTCCCCTTGAAAACACTTGCAGGCCTTGTTGTGCAAAACACTTGCAGGTCCTGTTCCTCTGGAAAACATTTTCAGGTCCTGTTCTTGTGCAAAACACATGCAAGTTCTGTTTTTGTGTAAAACACTGGCAGGCCCTGTTCTTGTGCAAAACACATGCAAGTTCTATTCTTGTTCAAAACACTTGCAGGTCCTGTCCTTGTACAAAACACTTGCAGGCTCTGTTCTTGTTCAAAACACTTGCAGCCCCTGTTCTTGTGCAAAACACTTGCAGGCCCTGTTCTTCTGCAAAACACTTGAAGGCCCTGTTCTTGTTCAAAACACTTTCAGGCCCTGTTGTGAAAAACACTTGGAGGCTCTCTTTTTGTTCAAAACACTTTCAGGCCCTGTTGTGAAAAACACTTTTAGGACCTGTTCTTGTGCAATACACTTTCAGACCCTGTTCTTGTGCAAAACACTTGCAGGATCTGTTCTTGTTCAAAACACTTGCAGGTCCTGTTCTTGTGCAATACACTTGAAGGCCCTGTTCTTGTTCAAAACACTTGCAGGCGCTATTCCTCTTGAAAATACTGGCAGGCCCTGTTGTGAAAAACACTTGGAGGCTCTCTTTTTGTTCAAAACACTTTCAGGCCCTGTTGTGAAAAACACTTTTAGGACCTGTTTTTGTGCAATACACTTTCAGACCCTGTTCTTGTGCAAAACACTTGCAGGCCCTGTTCTTGTTCAAAACACTTGAAGGCAGTGTTCTTGTGTAAAACACTGGCAGGCCCTGTTCTTTTGCAAAACACTGGAAGGCCCTGTTTTCGTGCAAAACACTTGCTTGTCCTGTTCTTGTCCAAACCACTTGCAGGCCCTGTTCTTCTATTAAACACTTGCAGGCCCTATTCCTCTTGAAAATACTGGCAGGCCGTGTTGTGAAAAACACTTGGAGGCTCTCTTTTTGTTCAAAACACTTTCAGGCCCTGTTGTTGTGAAAAACACTTTTAGGACCTGTTCTTGTGCAATACACTTTCAGACCCTGTTCTTGTGCAAAACACTTGTAGGATCTGTTCTTGTTCAAAACACTTGCAGGTCCTGTTCTTGTGCAATACACTTTCAGACCCTGTTCTTGTGCAAAATAGTTGGAAGCTCTGTTCTTGTTCAAAACACTTGGAGGCCCTGTTCTTGTGCAAAACACTTGAAGGCCCTGTTCTTGTTCAAAACACTTGCAGGCGCTATTCCTCTTGAAAATACTGGCAGGCCCTGTTGTGAAAAACACTTGGAGGCTCTCTTTTTGTTCAAAACACTTTCAGGCCCTGTTGTGAAAAACACTTTTAGGACCTGTTCTTGTGCAATACACTTTCAGACCCTGTTCTTGTGCAAAACACTTGCAGGCCCTGTTCTTGTTCAAAACACTTGAAGGCACTGTTCTTGTGTAAAACACTGGCAGGCCCTGTTCTTTTGTAAAACACTGGAAGGCCCTGTTTTCGTGCAAAACACTTGCTTGTCCTGTTCTTGTTCAAACCACTTGCAGGCCCTGTTCTTCTATTAAACACTTGCAGGCCCTATTCCTCTTGAAAATACTGGCAGGCCGTGTTGTGAAAAACACTTGGAGGCTCTCTTTTTGTTCAAAACACTTTCAGGCCCTGTTGTTGTGAAAAACACCTTTAGGACCTGTTTTTGTGCAATACACTTTCAGCCCCTGTTATTGTGCAAAACACTTGCAGGCTCTGTTCTTGTGCAAAACACATGCAAGTTCTGTTTTTGTGCAAAACACTGGCAGGCCCTGTTCTTGTGCAAAACACTTGCAGGCCCTGTTCTTGTTCAAAACACTTGCAGGTCCTGTTCTTGTGCAATACACTTGCAGGCCCTGTTCTTGTGCAAAACACTTGCAGGTCCTGTTCTTGTGCAAAACACATGCAAGTTCTGTTCTTGTTCAAAACACTTGCAGGTCCTGTCCTTGTTCAAAACACTTGCAGGCACTATTCCTCTTGAAAATACTGGCAGGCCCTGTTGTGAAAAACACTTGGAGGCTCTCTTTTTGTTCAAAACACTTTCAGGCCCTGTTGTTGTGAAAAACACTTTTAGGACCTGTTCTTGTGCAATACACTTTCAGACCCTGTTCTTGTGCAAAACACTTGCAGGCCCTGTTCTTGTGCAAAACACTTGCAAGTTCTGTTTTTGTGCAAAACACATGGAAGTTCTGTTTTTGTGCAAAACACATGCCAGTTCTGTTCTTGTGCAAAACACTTGCAGGCGCTATTCCTCTTGAAAATACTGGCAGGCCCTGTTGTGAAAAACACTTGGAGGCTCTCTTTTTGTTCAAAACACTTTCAGGCCCTGTTGTTGTGAAAAACACTTTTAGGACCTGTTCTTGTGCAATACACTTTCAGACCCTGTTCTTGTGCAAAACACTTGCAGGATCTGTTCTTGTTCAAAACACTTGCAGGCCCTGTTCTTGTGCAAAACACTTGCAAGTTCTGTTTTTGTGCAAAACACATGGAAGTTCTGTTTTTGTGCAAAACACATGCCAGTTCTGTTCTTGTGTAAAACACTTGCAGGTCCTGTTCTTGTGCAATACACTTGCAGGCTCTGTTCTTGTTCAAAACACTTGCAGGTCCTGTTCTTGTCCAAAACACTTGCAGGTCCTGTTCTTGTGCAATACACTTGCAGGCCCTGTTCTTGTGTAAAACACTGGCAGGCCCTGTTCTTGTGCAATACACTTGCAGGCCCTGTTCTTGTTCAAAACACTTGAAGGCACTGTTCTTGTGTAAAACACTGGCAGGCCCTGTTCCTTTGCAAAACACTGGAAGGCCCTGTTTTCGTGCAAAACACTTGCTTGTCCTGTTCTTGTTCAAACCACTTGCAGGCCCTGTTCTTCTATTAAACACTTGCAGGCCCTATTCCTCTTGAAAATACTGGCAGGCCGTGTTGTGAAAAACACTTGGAGCCTCTCTTTTTGTTCAAAACACTTTCAGGCCCTGTTGTTGTGAAAAACACTTTTAGGACCTGTTCTTGTTCAAAACACTTGAAGGCACTGTTCTTGTGTAAAACACTGGCAGGCCCTGTTCTTTTGCAAAACACTGGAAGGCTCTGTTTTCGTGCAAAACACTTGCTTGTCCTGTTCTTGTTCAAACCACTTGCAGGCCCTGTTCTTCTATTAAACACTTGCAGGCCCTATTCCTCTTGAAAATACTGGCAGGCCGTGTTGTGAAAAACACTTGGAGGCTCTCTTTTTGTTCAAAACACTTTCAGGCCCTGTTGTTGTGAAAAACACCTTTAGGACCTGTTTTTGTGCAATACACTTTCAGGCCCTGTTATTGTGCAAAACACTTGCAGGCTCTGTTCTTGTGCAAAACACATGCAAGTTCTGTTTTTGTGCAAAACACTGGCAGGCCCTGTTCTTGTGTAAAACACTGGCAGGCCCTGTTCTTCTGCAAAACAATTGCAGGTCTTGTTCTTGTGCAAAACGCTTGCAGGCCCTGTTCTTGTGCAAAACACTTGCAGGTCCTGTTCTTGTGCAATACACTTTCAGACCCTGTTCTTGTGCAAAATAGTTGCAAGCTCTGTTCTTGTTCAAAACACTTGCAGGCCCTGTTCTTGTGCAAAACACTTGAAGGCCCTGTTCTTGTTCAAAACACTTGCAGGCGCTATTCCTCTTGAAAATACTGGCAGGCCCTGTTGTGAAAAACACTTGGAGGCTCTCTTTTTGTTCAAAACACTTTCAGGCCCTGTTGTGAAAAACACTTTTAGGACCTGTTTTTGTGCAATACACTTTCAGACCCTGTTCTTGTGCAAAACACTTGCAGGCCCTGTTCTTGTTCAAAACACTTGAAGGCACTGTTCTTGTGTAAAACACTGGCAGGCCCTGTTCTTTTGCAAAACACTGGAAGGCCCTGTTTTCGTGCAAAACACTTGCTTGTCCTGTTCTTGTTCAAACCACTTGCAGGCCCTGTTCTTCTATTAAACACTTGCAGGCCCTATTCCTCTTGAAAATACTGGCAGGCCGTGTTGTGAAAAACACTTGGAGGCTCTCTTTTTGTTCAAAACACTTTCAGGCCCTGTTGTTGTGAAAAACACTTTTAGGACCTGTTCTTGTGCAATACACTTTCAGACCCTGTTCTTGTGCAAAACACTTGCAGGATCTGTTCTTGTTCAAAACACTTGCAGGTCCTGTTCTTGTGCAATACACTTGCAGGCTCTGTTCTTGTTCAAAACACTTGCAGGTCCTGTTCTTGTCCAAAACACTTGCAGGTCCTGTTCTTGTGGAATACACTTGCAGGCCCTGTTCTTGTGTAAAACACTGGCAGGCCCTGTTCTTGTGCAATACACTTGCAGGCTCTGTTCTTGTTCAAAACACTTGCAGGCCCTGTTCTTGTGCAAAACACTTGCAGGTCCTGTTCTTGTGCAATACACTGGCAGGCCCTGTTCTTGTGTAAAACACTGGCAGGCCCTGTTCTTGTGCAAAACAATTGCAGGTCTTGTTCTTGTGCAAAACGCTTGCAGGCCCTGTTCTTGTGCAAAACACTTGCAGGTCCTGTTCTTGTGCAATACACTTGCAGGCTCTGTTCTTGTGCAAAACAATTGCAGGTCTTGTTCTTGTGCAAAACGCTTGCAGGACCTGTTCTTGTGCAAAACACTTGCAGGTCCTGTTCTTGTGCAATACAATTGCAGGCTCTGTTCTTGTTCAAAACACTTGCAGGTCCTGTTCTTGTCCAAAACACTTGCAGGTCCTGTTCTTGTGCAATACACTGGCAGGCCCTGTTCTTGTGTAAAACACTGGCAGGCCCTGTTCTTGTGCAATACACTTGCAGGCTCTGTTCTTGTTCAAAACACTTGCAGGCCCTGTTCTTGTGCAAAACACTTGCAGGTCCTGTTCTTGTGCAAAACAATTGCAGGTCTTGTTCTTGTGCAAAACGCTTGCAGGCCCTGTTCTTGTGCAAAACACTTGCAGGTCCTGTTCTTGTGCAATACACTTGCAGGTCCTGTTCTTGTGCAAAATAGTTGCAAGCTCTGTTCTTGTTCAAAACACTTGCAGGCCCTGTTCTTGTCCAAAACACTTAAAGGCCCTGTTCTTGTTCAAAACACTTGAAGGCCCTGTTCTTGTTCAAAACACTTGCAGGCGCTATTCCTCTTGAAAATACTGGCAGGCCCTGTTGTGAAAAACACTTGGAGGCTCTCTTTTTGTTCAAAACACTTTCAGGCCCTGTTGTGAAAAACACCTTTAGGACCTGTTTTTGTGCAATACACTTTCAGGCCCTGTTATTGTGCAAAACACTTGAAGGCCCTGTTCTTGTGCAAAACACATGCAAGTTCTGTTCTTGTTCAAAACACTTGCAGGCGCTATTCCTCTTGTGCAAAACACATGCCAGTTCTGTTTTTGTGCAAAACACTCGCAGGCCCTGTTCTTGTGTAAAACACTGGCAGGCCCTGTTCTTGTGCAAAACACATGCAAGTTCTGTTCTTGTTCAAAACACTTGCAGGTCCTGTCCTTGTACAAAACACTTGCAGGCTCTGTTCTTGTGCAATACACTTTCAGACCCTGTTCTCGTGCAAAACACTTGCAGGCCCTGTTCTTGTTCAAAACACTTGAAGGCACTGTTCTTGTGTAAAACACTGGCAGGCCCTGTTATTTTGCAAAACACTGGCAGGCTCTGTTTTCGTGCAAAACACTTGCAGGCACTGTTCTTGTGCAAAACACATGCAAGTTCTGTTTTTGTGAAAAACACTGGCAGGCCCTGTTCTTGTGTAAAACACTGGCAGGCGCTATTCCTCTTGAAAATACTGGCAGGCCCTGTTGTGAAAAACACTTGGAGGCTCTCTTTTTGTTCAAAACACTTTCAGGCCCTGTTGTGAAAAACACCTTTAGGACCTGTTTTTGTGCAATACACTTTCAGGCCCTGTTATTGTGCAAAACACTTGCAGGCTCTGTTCTTGTGCAAAATACATGCAAGTTCTGTTTTTGTGCAAAACACTGGCAGGCCCTGTTCTTGTGTAAAACACTGGCAGGCCCTGTTCTTGTGCAAAACAATTGCAGGTCTTGTTCTTGTGCAAAACGATTGCAGGCCCTGTTCTTGTGCAAAACACTTGCAGGTCCTGTTCTTGTGCAATACACTTGCAGGCTCTGTTCTTGTTCAAAACACTTGCAGGTCCTGTTCTTGTCCAAAACACTTGCAGGCCCTGTTCTTGTGCAATACACTGGCAGGCCCTGTTCTTGTGTAAAACACTGGCAGGCCCTGTTCTTGTGCAATACACTTGCAGGCTCTGTTCTTGTTCAAAACACTTGCAGGCCCTGTTCTTGTGCAAAACACTTGCAGGTCCTGTTCTTGTGCAATACACTGGCAGGCCCTGTTCTTGTGTAAAACACTGGCAGGCCCTGTTCTTGTGCAAAACAATTGCAGGTCTTGTTCTTGTGCAAAACGCTTGCAGGCCCTGTTCTTGTGCAAAACACTTGCAGGTCCTGTTCTTGTGCAATACACTTGCAGGTCCTGTTCTTGTGCAAAATAGTTGCAAGCTCTGTTCTTGTTCAAAACACTTGCAGGCCCTGTTCTTGTGCAAAACACTTGAAGGCCCTGTTCTTGTTCAAAACACTTGAAGGCCCTGTTCTTGTTCAAAACACTTGCAGGCGCTATTCCTCTTGAAAATACTGGCAGGCCCTGTTGTGAAAAACACTTGGAGGCTCTCTTTTTGTTCAAAACACTTTCAGGCCCTGTTGTGAAAAACACCTTTAGGACCTGTTTTTGTGCAATACACTTTCAGGCCCTGTTATTGTGCAAAACACTTGCAGGCTCTGTTCTTGTGCAAAACACATGCAAGTTCTCTTTTTGTGCAAAACACTGGCAGGCCCTGTTCTTGTGTAAAACACTTGCAGGCCCTGTTCTTGTGCAAAACAATTGCAGGTCTTGTTCTTGTGCAAAACGCTTGCAGGCCCTGTTCTTGTGCAAAATACTTGCAGGTCCTGTTCTTGTGCAATACACTTGCAGGTCCTGTTCTTGTGCAAAATAGTTGCAAGCTCTGTTCTTGTTCAAAACACTTGCAGGCCCTGTTCTTGTGCAAAACACTTGAAGGCCCTGTTCTTGTTCAAAACACTTGCAGGCGCTATTCCTCTTGAAAATACTGGCAGGCCCTGTTGTGAAAAACACTTGGAGGCTCTCTTTTTGTTCAAAACACTTTCAGGCCCTGTTGTGAAAAACACCTTTAGGACCTGTTTTTGTGCAATACACTTTCAGGCCCTGTTATTGTGCAAAACACTTGCAGGCTCTGTTCTAGTGCAAAACACATGCAAGTTCTGTTTTTGTGCAAAACACTGGCAGGCCCTGTTCTTGTGTAAAACACTGGCAGGCCCTGTTCTTGTGCAAAACAATTGCAGGTCTTGTTCTTGTGCAAAATGCTTGCAGGCCCTGTTCTTGTGCAAAACACTTGCAGGTCCTGTTCTTGTGCAATACACTTGCAGGCTCTGTTCTTGTTCAAAACACTTGAAGGCACTGTTCTTGTGTAAAACACTGGCAGGCCCTGTTCCTTTGCAAAACACTGGAAGGCCCTGTTTTCGTGCAAAACACTTGCTTGTCCTGTTCTTGTTCAAACCACTTGCAGGCCCTGTTCTTCTATTAAACACTTGCAGGCCCTATTCCTCTTGAAAATACTGGCAGGCCGTGTTGTGAAAAACACTTGGAGCCTCTCTTTTTGTTCAAAACACTTTCAGGCCCTGTTGTTGTGAAAAACACTTTTAGGACCTGTTCTTGTTCAAAACACTTGAAGGCACTGTTCTTGTGTAAAACACTGGCAGGCCCTGTTCTTTTGCAAAACACTGGAAGGCTCTGTTTTCGTGCAAAACACTTGCTTGTCCTGTTCTTGTTCAAACCACTTGCAGGCCCTGTTCTTCTATTAAACACTTGCAGGCCCTATTCCTCTTGAAAATACTGGCAGGCCGTGTTGTGAAAAACACTTGGAGGCTCTCTTTTTGTTCAAAACACTTTCAGGCCCTGTTGTTGTGAAAAACACCTTTAGGACCTGTTTTTGTGCAATACACTTTCAGGCCCTGTTATTGTGCAAAACACTTGCAGGCTCTGTTCTTGTGCAAAACACATGCAAGTTCTGTTTTTGTGCAAAACACTGGCAGGCCCTGTTCTTGTGTAAAACACTGGCAGGCCCTGTTCTTGTGCAAAACAATTGCAGGTCTTGTTCTTGTGCAAAACGCTTGCAGGCCCTGTTCTTGTGCAAAACACTTGCAGGTCCTGTTCTTGTGCAATACACTTTCAGACCCTGTTCTTGTGCAAAATAGTTGCAAGCTCTGTTCTTGTTCAAAACACTTGCAGGCCCTGTTCTTGTGCAAAACACTTGAAGGCCCTGTTCTTGTTCAAAACACTTGCAGGCGCTATTCCTCTTGAAAATACTGGCCGGCCCTGTTGTGAAAAACACTTGGAGGCTCTCTTTTTGTTCAAAACACTTTCAGGCCCTGTTGTGAAAAACACTTTTAGGACCTGTTTTTGTGCAATACACTTTCAGACCCTGTTCTTGTGCAAAACACTTGCAGGCCCTGTTCTTGTTCAAAACACTTGAAGGCACTGTTCTTGTGTAAAACACTGGCAGGCCCTGTTCTTTTGCAAAACACTGGAAGGCCCTGTTTTCGTGCAAAACACTTGCTTGTCCTGTTCTTGTTCAAACCACTTGCAGGCCCTGTTCTTCTATTAAACACTTGCAGGCCCTATTCCTCTTGAAAATACTGGCAGGCCGTGTTGTGAAAAACACTTGGAGGCTCTCTTTTTGTTCAAAACACTTTCAGGCCCTGTTGTTGTGAAAAACACTTTTAGGACCTGTTCTTGTGCAATACACTTTCAGACCCTGTTCTTGTGCAAAACACTTGCAGGATCTGTTCTTGTTCAAAACACTTGCACGTCCTGTTCTTGTGCAATACACTTGCAGGCTCTGTTCTTGTTCAAAACACTTGCAGGTCCTGTTCTTGTCCAAAACACTTGCAGGTCCTGTTCTTGTGCAATACACTTGCAGGCCCTGTTCTTGTGTAAAACACTGGCAGGCCCTGTTCTTGTGCAATACACTTGCAGGCTCTGTTCTTGTTCAAAACACTTGCAGGCCCTGTTCTTGTGCAAAACATTTGCAGGTCCTGTTCTTGTGCAATACACTGGCAGGCCCTGTTCTTGTGTAAAACACTGGCAGGCCCTGTTCTTGTGCAAAACAATTGCAGGTCTTGTTCTTGTGCAAAACGCTTGCAGGCCCTGTTCTTGTGCAAAACACTTGCAGGTCCTGTTCTTGTGCAATACACTTGCAGGTCCTGTTCTTGTGCAAAATAGTTGCAAGCTCTGTTCTTGTTCAAAACACTTGCAGGCCCTGTTGTTGTGCAAAACACTTGAAGGCCCTGTTCTTGTTCAAAACACTTGCAGGTGCTATTCCTCTTGAAAATACTGGCAGGCCCTGTTGTGAAAAACACTTGGAGGCTCTCTTTTTGTTCAAAACACTTTCAGGCCCTGTTGTGAAAAACACTTTTAGGACCTGTTTTTGTGCAATACACTTTCAGACCCTGTTCTTGTGCAAAACACTTGCAGGCCCTGTTCTTGTTCAAAACACTTGAAGGCACTGTTCTTGTGTAAAACACTGGCAGGCCCTGTTCTTTTGCAAAACACTGGAAGGCCCTGTTTTCGTGCAAAACACTTGCTTGTCCTGTTCTTGTTCAAACCACTTGCAGGCCCTGTTCTTCTATTAAACACTTGCAGGCCCTATTCCTCTTGAAAATACTGGCAGGCCGTGTTGTGAAAAACACTTGGAGGCTCTCTTTTTGTTCAAAACACTTTCAGGCCCTGTTGTTGTGAAAAACACTTTTAGGACCTGTTCTTGTGCAATACACTTTCAGACCCTGTTCTTGTGCAAAACACTTGCAGGATCTGTTCTTGTTCAAAACACTTGCAGGTCCTGTTCTTGTGCAATACACTTGCAGGCTCTGTTCTTGTTCAAAACACTTGCAGGTCCTGTTCTTGTCCAAAACACTTGCAGGTCCTGTTCTTGTGGAATACACTTGCAGGCCCTGTTCTTGTTCAAAACACTTGCAGGCCCTGTTCTTGTGCAAAACACTTGCAGGTCCTGTTCTTGTGCAATACACTGGCAGGCCCTGTTCTTGTGTAAAACACTGGCAGGCCCTGTTCTTGTGCAAAACAATTGCAGGTCTTGTTCTTGTGCAAAACGCTTGCAGGCCCTGTTCTTGTGCAAAACACTTGCAGGTCCTGTTCTTGTGCAATACACTTGCAGGTCCTGTTCTTGTGCAAAATAGTTGCAAGCTCTGTTCTTGTTCAAAACACTTGCAGGCCCTGTTCTTGTGCAAAACACTTGAAGGCCCTGTTCTTGTTCAAAACACTTGAAGGCCCTGTTCTTGTTCAAAACACTTGCAGGCGCTATTCCTCTTGAAAATACTGGCAGGCCCTGTTGTGAAAAACACTTGGAGGCTCTCTTTTTGTTCAAAACACTTTCAGGCCCTGTTGTGAAAAACACTTTTAGGACCTGTTTTTGTGCAATACACTTTCAGACCATGTTCTTGTGCAAAACACTTGCAGGCCCTGTTCTTGTTCAAAACACTTGAAGGCACTGTTCTTGTGTAAAACACTGGCAGGCCCTGTTCTTTTGCAAAACACTGGAAGGCCCTGTTTTCGTGCAAAACACTTGCTTGTCCTGTTCTTGTTCAAACCACTTGCAGGCCCTGTTCTTCTATTAAACACTTGCAGGCCCTATTCCTCTTGAAAATACTGGCAGGCCGTGTTGTGAAAAACACTTGGAGCCTCTCTTTTTGTTCAAAACACTTTCAGGCCCTGTTGTTGTGAAAAACACTTTTAGGACCTGTTCTTGTTCAAAACACTTGAAGGCACTGTTCTTGTGTAAAACAGTGGCAGGCCCTGTTCTTTTGCAAAACACTGGAAGGCCCTATTTTCGTGCAAAACACTTGCTTGTCCTGTTCTTGTTCAAACCACTTGCAGGCCCTGTTCTTCTATTAAACACTTGCAGGCCCTATTCCTCTTGAAAATACTGGCAGGCCGTGTTGTGAAAAACACTTGGAGCCTCTCTTTTTGTTCAAAACACTTTCAGGCCCTGTTGTTGTGAAAAACACCTTTAGGACCTGTTTTTGTGCAATACACTTTCAGGCCCTGTTATTGTGCAAAACACTTGCAGGCTCTGTTCTTGTGCAAAACACATGCAAGTTCTGTTTTTGTGCAAAACACTGGCAGGCCCTGTTCTTGTGTAAAACACTGGCAGGCCCTGTTCTTGTGCAAAACAATTGCAGGTCTTGTTCTTGTGCAAAACACTTGCAGGTCCTGTTCTTGTGCAATACACTGGCAGGCCCTGTTCTTGTGTAAAACACTGGCAGGCCCTGTTCTTGTGCAAAACAATTGCAGGTCTTGTTCTTGTGCAAAACGCTTGCAGGCCCTGTTCTTGTGCAAAACACTTGCAGGTCCTGTTCTTGTGCAATACACTTGCAGGTCCTGTTCTTGTGCAAAATAGTTGCAAGCTCTGTTCTTGTTCAAAACACTTGCAGGCCCTGTTCTTGTGCAAAACACTTGCAGGCTCTGTTCTTGTGCAAAACACATGCAAGTTCTCTTTTTGTGCAAAACACTGGCAGGCCCTGTTCTTGTGTAAAACACTTGCAGGCCCTGTTCTTGTGCAAAACAATTGCAGGTCTTGTTCTTGTGCAAAACGCTTGCAGGCCCTGTTCTTGTGCAAAATACTTGCAGGTCCTGTTCTTGTGCAATACACTTGCAGGTCCTGTTCTTGTGCAAAATAGTTGCAAGCTCTGTTCTTGTTCAAAACACTTGCAGGCCCTGTTCTTGTGCAAAACACTTGAAGGCCCTGTTCTTGTTCAAAACACTTGCAGGCGCTATTCCTCTTGAAAATACTGGCAGGCCCTGTTGTGAAAAACACTTGGAGGCTCTCTTTTTGTTCAAAACACTTTCAGGCCCTGTTGTGAAAAACACCTTTAGGACCTGTTTTTGTGCAATACACTTTCAGGCCCTGTTATTGTGCAAAACATTTGCAGGCTCTGTTCTAGTGCAAAACACATGCAAGTTCTGTTTTTGTGCAAAACACTGGCAGGCCCTGTTCTTGTGTAAAACACTGGCAGGCCCTGTTCTTGTGCAAAACAATTGCAGGTCTTGTTCTTGTGCAAAACGCTTGCAGGCCCTGTTCTTGTGCAAAACACTTGCAGGTCCTGTTCTTGTGCAATACACTTGCAGGCCCTGTTCTTGTGTAAAACACTGGCAGGCCCTGTTCTTGTGCAATACACTTGCAGGCTCTGTTCTTGTTCAAAACACTTGCAGGCCCTGTTCTTGTGCAAAACACTTGCAGGTCCTGTTCTTGTGCAATACACTGGCAGGCCCTGTTCTTGTGTAAAACACTGGCAGGCCCTGTTCTTGTGCAAAACAATTGCAGGTCTTGTTCTTGTGCAAAACGCTTGCAGGCCCTGTTCTTGTGCAAAACACTTGCAGGTCCTGTTCTTGTGCAATACACTTGCAGGTTCTGTTCTTGTGCAAAATAGTTGCAAGCTCTGTTCTTGTTCAAAACACTTGCAGGCCCTGTTCTTGTGCAAAACACTTGAAGGCCCTGTTCTTGTTCAAAACACTTGCAGGCGCTATTCCTCTTGAAAATACTGGCAGGCCCTGTTGTGAAAAACACTTGGAGGCTCTCTTTTTGTTCAAAACACTTTCAGGCCCTGTTGTGAAAAACACCTTTAGGACCTGTTTTTGTGCAATACACTTTCAGGCCCTGTTATTGTGCAAAACACTTGCAGGCTCTGTTCTAGTGCAAAACACATGCAAGTTCTGTTTTTGTGCAAAACACTGGCAGGCCCTGTTCTTGTGTAAAACACTGGCAGGCCCTGTTCTTGTGCAAAACAATTGCAGGTCTTGTTCTTGTGCAAAACGCTTGCAGGCCCTGTTCTTGTGCAAAACACTTGCAGGTCCTGTTCTTGTGCAATACACTTGCAGGCCCTGTTCTTGTGTAAAACACTGGCAGGCCCTGTTCTTGTGCAATACACTTGCAGGCTCTGTTCTTGTTCAAAACACTTGCAGGCCCTGTTCTTGTGCAAAACACTTGCAGGTCCTGTTCTTGTGCAATACACTGGCAGGCCCTGTTCTTGTGTAAAACACTGGCAGGCCCTGTTCTTGTGCAAAACAATTGCAGGTCTTGTTCTTGTGCAAAACGCTTGCAGGCCCTGTTCTTGTGCAAAACACTTGCAGGTCCTGTTCTTGTGCAATACACTTGCAGGTTCTGTTCTTGTGCAAAATAGTTGCAAGCTCTGTTCTTGTTCAAAACACTTGCAGGCCCTGTTCTTGTGCAAAACACTTGAAGGCCCTGTTCTTGTTCAAAACACTTGCAGGCGCTATTCCTCTTGAAAATACTGGCAGGCCCTGTTGTGAAAAACACTTGGAGGCTCTCTTTTTGTTCAAAACACTTTCAGGCCCTGTTGTGAAAAACACCTTTAGGACCTGTTTTTGTGCAATACACTTTCAGGCCCTGTTATTGTGCAAAACACTTGCAGGCTCTGTTCTAGTGCAAAACACATGCAAGTTCTGTTTTTGTGCAAAACACTGGCAGGCCCTGTTCTTGTGTAAAACACTGGCAGGCCCTGTTCTTGTGCAAAACAATTGCAGGTCTTGTTCTTGTGCAAAACGCTTGCAGGCCCTGTTCTTGTGCAAAACACTTGCAGGTCCTGTTCTTGTGCAATACACTTGCAGGCTCTGTTCTTGTGCAATACACTTGCAGGCCCTGTTCTTGTGTAAAACACTGGCAGGCCCTGTTCTTGTGCAATACACTTGCAGGCTCTGTTCTTGTTCAAAACACTTGCAGGCCCTGTTCTTGTGCAAAACACTTGCAGGTCCTGTTCTTGTGCAATACACTGGCAGGCCCTGTTCTTGTGTAAAACACTGGCAGGCCCTGTTCTTGTGCAAAACAATTGCAGGTCTTGTTCTTGTGCAAAACGCTTGCAGGCCCTGTTCTTGTGCAAAACACTTGCAGGTCCTGTTCTTGTGCAATACACTTGCAGGTCCTGTTCTTGTGCAAAATAGTTGCAAGCTCTGTTCTTGTTCAAAACACTTGCAGGCCCTGTTCTTGTGCAAAACACTTGAAGGCCCTGTTCTTGTTCAAAACACTTGAAGGCCCTGTTCTTGTGCAAAACACTTGCAGGCCCTGTTCTTGTTCAAAACACTTGAAGGCACTGTTCTTGTGTAAAACACTGGCAGGCCCTGTTCCTTTGCAAAACACTGGAAGGCCCTGTTTTCGTGCAAAACACTTGCTTGTCCTGTTCTTGTTCAAACCACTTGCAGGCCCTGTTCTTCTATTAAACACTTGCAGGCCCTATTCCTCTTGAAAATACTGGCAGGCCGTGTTGTGAAAAACACTTGGAGCCTCTCTTTTTGTTCAAAACACTTTCAGGCCCTGTTGTTGTGAAAAACACTTTTAGGACCTGTTCTTGTTCAAAACACTTGAAGGCACTGTTCTTGTGTAAAACACTGGCAGGCCCTGTTCTTTTGCAAAACACTGGAAGGCTCTGTTTTCGTGCAAAACACTTGCTTGTCCTGTTCTTGTTCAAACCACTTGCAGGCCCTGTTCTTCTATTAAACACTTGCAGGCCCTATTCCTCTTGAAAATACTGGCAGGCCGTGTTGTGAAAAACACTTGGAGGCTCTCTTTTTGTTCAAAACACTTTCAGGCCCTGTTGTTGTGAAAAACACCTTTAGGACCTGTTTTTGTGCAATACACTTTCAGGCCCTGTTATTGTGCAAAACACTTGCAGGCTCTGTTCTTGTGCAAAACACATGCAAGTTCTGTTTTTGTGCAAAACACTGGCAGGCCCTGTTCTTGTGTAAAACACTGGCAGGCCCTGTTCTTGTGCAAAACAATTGCAGGTCTTGTTCTTGTGCAAAACGCTTGCAGGCCCTGTTCTTGTGCAAAACACTTGCAGGTCCTGTTCTTGTGCAATACACTTTCAGACCCTGTTCTTGTGCAAAATAGTTGCAAGCTCTGTTCTTGTTCAAAACACTTGCAGGCCCTGTTCTTGTGCAAAACACTTGAAGGCCCTGTTCTTGTTCAAAACACTTGCAGGCGCTATTCCTCTTGAAAATACTGGCAGGCCCTGTTGTGAAAAACACTTGGAGGCTCTCTTTTTGTTCAAAACACTTTCAGGCCCTGTTGTGAAAAACACTTTTAGGACCTGTTTTTGTGCAATACACTTTCAGACCCTGTTCTTGTGCAAAACACTTGCAGGCCCTGTTCTTGTTCAAAACACTTGAAGGCACTGTTCTTGTGTAAAACACTGGCAGGCCCTGTTCTTTTGCAAAACACTGGAAGGCCCTGTTTTCGTGCAAAACACTTGCTTGTCCTGTTCTTGTTCAAACCACTTGCAGGCCCTGTTCTTCTATTAAACACTTGCAGGCCCTATTCCTCTTGAAAATACTGGCAGGCCGTGTTGTGAAAAACACTTGGAGCCTCTCTTTTTGTTCAAAACACTTTCAGGCCCTGTTGTTGTGAAAAACACTTTTAGGACCTGTTCTTGTGCAATACACTTTCAGACCCTGTTCTTGTGCAAAACACTTGCAGGATCTGTTCTTGTTCAAAACACTTGCAGGTCCTGTTCTTGTGCAATACACTTGCAGGCTCTGTTCTTGTTCAAAACACTTGCAGGTCCTGTTCTTGTCCAAAACACTTGCAGGTCCTGTTCTTGTGCAATACACTTGCAGGCCCTGTTCTTGTGTAAAACACTGGCAGGCCCTGTTCTTGTGCAATACACTTGCAGGCTCTGTTCTTGTTCAAAACACTTGCAGGCCCTGTTCTTGTGCAAAACATTTGCAGGTCCTGTTCTTGTGCAATACACTGGCAGGCCCTGTTCTTGTGTAAAACACTGGCAGGCCCTGTTCTTGTGCAAAACACTTGCAGGTCCTGTTCTTGTGCAATACACTTTCAGACCCTGTTCTTGTGCAAAATAGTTGCAAGCTCTGTTCTTGTTCAAAACACTTGCAGGCCCTGTTCTTGTGCAAAACACTTGAAGGCCCTGTTCTTGTTCAAAACACTTGCAGGCGCTATTCCTCTTGAAAATACTGGCAGGCCCTGTTGTGAAAAACACTTGGAGGCTCTCTTTTTGTTCAAAACACTTTCAGGCCCTGTTGTGAAAAACACTTTTAGGACCTGTTTTTGTGCAATACACTTTCAGACCCTGTTCTTGTGCAAAACACTTGCAGGCCCTGTTCTTGTTCAAAACACTTGAAGGCACTGTTCTTGTGTAAAACACTGGCAGGCCCTGTTCTTTTGCAAAACACTGGAAGGCCCTGTTTTCGTGCAAAACACTTGCTTGTCCTGTTCTTGTTCAAACCACTTGCAGGCCCTGTTCTTCTATTAAACACTTGCAGGCCCTATTCCTCTTGAAAATACTGGCAGGCCGTGTTGTGAAAAACACTTGGAGGCTCTCTTTTTGTTCAAAACACTTTCAGGCCCTGTTGTTGTGAAAAACACTTTTAGGACCTGTTCTTGTGCAATACACTTTCAGACCCTGTTCTTGTGCAAAACACTTGCAGGATCTGTTCTTGTTCAAAACACTTGCAGGTCCTGTTCTTGTGCAATACACTTGCAGGCTCTGTTCTTGTTCAAAACACTTGCAGGTCCTGTTCTTGTCCAAAACACTTGCAGGTCCTGTTCTTGTGCAATACACTTGCAGGCCCTGTTCTTGTGTAAAACACTGGCAGGCCCTGTTCTTGTGCAATACACTTGCAGGCTCTGTTCTTGTTCAAAACACTTGCAGGCCCTGTTCTTGTGCAAAACACTTGCAGGTCCTGTTCTTGTGCAATACACTGGCAGGCCCTGTTCTTGTGTAAAACACTGGCAGGCCCTGTTCTTGTGCAAAACAATTGCAGGTCTTGTTCTTGTGCAAAACGCTTGCAGGCCCTGTTCTTGTGCAAAACACTTGCAGGTCCTGTTCTTGTGCAATACACTTGCAGGTCCTGTTCTTGTGCAAAATAGTTGCAAGCTCTGTTCTTGTTCAAAACACTTGCAGGCCCTGTTCTTGTGCAAAACACTTGAAGGCCCTGTTCTTGTTCAAAACACTTGCAGGCGCTATTCCTCTTGAAAATACTGGCAGGCCCTGTTGTGAAAAACACTTGGAGGCTCTCTTTTTGTTCAAAACACTTTCAGGCCCTGTTGTGAAAAACACTTTTAGGACCTGTTTTTGTGCAATACACTTTCAGACCCTGTTCTTGTGCAAAACACTTGCAGGCCCTGTTCTTGTTCAAAACACTTGAAGGAACTGTTCTTGTGTAAAACACTGGCAGGCCCTGTTCTTTTGCAAAACACTGGAAGGCCCTGTTTTCGTGCAAAACACTTGCTTGTCCTGTTCTTGTTCAAACCACTTGCAGGCCCTGTTCTTCTATTAAACACTTGCAAGCCCTATTCCTCTTGAAAATACTGGCAGGCCGTGTTGTGAAAAACACTTGGAGGCTCTCTTTTTGTTCAAAACACTTTCAGGCCCTGTTGTTGTGAAAAACACTTTTAGGACCTGTTCTTGTGCAATACACTTTCAGACCCTGTTCTTGTGCAAAACACTTGCAGGATCTGTTCTTGTTCAAAACACTTGCAGGTCCTGTTCTTGTGCAATACACTTGCAGGCTCTGTTCTTGTTCAAAACACTTGCAGGTCCTGTTCTTGTCCAAAACACTTGCAGGTCCTGTTCTTGTGCAATACACTTGCAGGCCCTGTTCTTGTGTAAAACACTGGCAGGCCCTGTTCTTGTGCAATACACTTGCAGGCTCTGTTCTTGTTCAAAACACTTGCAGGCCCTGTTCTTGTGCAAAACATTTGCAGGTCCTGTTCTTGTGCAATACACTGGCAGGCCCTGTTCTTGTGTAAAACACTGGCAGGCCCTGTTCTTGTGCAAAACACTTGCAGGTCCTGTTCTTGTGCAATACACTTTCAGACCCTGTTCTTGTGCAAAATAGTTGCAAGCTCTGTTCTTGTTCAAAACACTTGCAGGCCCTGTTCTTGTGCAAAACACTTGAAGGCCCTGTTCTTGTTCAAAACACTTGCAGGCGCTATTCCTCTTGAAAATACTGGCAGGCCCTGTTGTGAAAAACACTTGGAGGCTCTCTTTTTGTTCAAAACACTTTCAGGCCCTGTTGTGAAAAACACTTTTAGGACCTGTTTTTGTGCAATACACTTTCAGACCCTGTTCTTGTGCAAAACACTTGCAGGCCCTGTTCTTGTTCAAAACACTTGAAGGCACTGTTCTTGTGTAAAACACTGGCAGGCCCTGTTCTTTTGCAAAACACTGGAAGGCCCTGTTTTCGTGCAAAACACTTGCTTGTCCTGTTCTTGTTCAAACCACTTGCAGGCCCTGTTCTTCTATTAAACACTTGCAGGCCCTATTCCTCTTGAAAATACTGGCAGGCCGTGTTGTGAAAAACACTTGGAGGCTCTCTTTTTGTTCAAAACACTTTCAGGCCCTGTTGTTGTGAAAAACACTTTTAGGACCTGTTCTTGTGCAATACACTTTCAGACCCTGTTCTTGTGCAAAACACTTGCAGGATCTGTTCTTGTTCAAAACACTTGCAGGTCCTGTTCTTGTGCAATACACTTGCAGGCTCTGTTCTTGTTCAAAACACTTGCAGGTCCTGTTCTTGTCCAAAACACTTGCAGGTCCTGTTCTTGTGCAATACACTTGCAGGCCCTGTTCTTGTGTAAAACACTGGCAGGCCCTGTTCTTGTGCAATACACTTGCAGGCTCTGTTCTTGTTCAAAACACTTGCAGGCCCTGTTCTTGTGCAAAACACTTGCAGGTCCTGTTCTTGTGCAATACACTGGCAGGCCCTGTTCTTGTGTAAAACACTGGCAGGCCCTGTTCTTGTGCAAAACAATTGCAGGTCTTGTTCTTGTGCAAAACGCTTGCAGGCCCTGTTCTTGTGCAAAACACTTGCAGGTCCTGTTCTTGTGCAATACACTTGCAGGTCCTGTTCTTGTGCAAAATAGTTGCAAGCTCTGTTCTTGTTCAAAACACTTGCAGGCCCTGTTCTTGTGCAAAACACTTGAAGGCCCTGTTCTTGTTCAAAACACTTGCAGGCGCTATTCCTCTTGAAAATACTGGCAGGCCCTGTTGTGAAAAACACTTGGAGGCTCTCTTTTTGTTCAAAACACTTTCAGGCCCTGTTGTGAAAAACACTTTTAGGACCTGTTTTTGTGCAATACACTTTCAGACCCTGTTCTTGTGCAAAACACTTGCAGGCCCTGTTCTTGTTCAAAACACTTGAAGGAACTGTTCTTGTGTAAAACACTGGCAGGCCCTGTTCTTTTGCAAAACACTGGAAGGCCCTGTTTTCGTGCAAAACACTTGCTTGTCCTGTTCTTGTTCAAACCACTTGCAGGCCCTGTTCTTCTATTAAACACTTGCAGGCCCTATTCCTCTTGAAAATACTGGCAGGCCGTGTTGTGAAAAACACTTGGAGGCTCTCTTTTTGTTCAAAACACTTTCAGGCCCTGTTGTTGTGAAAAACACTTTTAGGACCTGTTCTTGTGCAATACACTTTCAGACCCTGTTCTTGTGCAAAACACTTGCAGGATCTGTTCTTGTTCAAAACACTTGCAGGTCCTGTTCTTGTGCAATACACTTGCAGGCTCTGTTCTTGTTCAAAACACTTGCAGGTCCTGTTCTTGTCCAAAACACTTGCAGGTCCTGTTCTTGTGCAATACACTTGCAGGCCCTGTTCTTGTGTAAAACACTGGCAGGCCCTGTTCTTGTGCAATACACTTGCAGGCTCTGTTCTTGTTCAAAACACTTGGAGGCCCTGTTCTTGTGCAAAACACTTGCAGGTCCTGTTCTTGTGCAATACACTGGCAGGCCCTGTTCTTGTGTAAAACACTGGCAGGCCCTGTTCTTGTGCAAAACAATTGCAGGTCTTGTTCTTGTGCAAAACGCTTGCAGGCCCTGTTCTTGTGCAAAACACTTGCAGGTCCTGTTCTTGTGCAATACACTTGCAGGTCCTGTTCTTGTGCAAAATAGTTGCAAGCTCTGTTCTTGTTCAAAACACTTGCAGGCCCTGTTCTTGTGCAAAACACTTGAAGGCCCTGTTCTTGTTCAAAACACTTGAAGGCCCTGTTCTTGTTCAAAACACTTGCAGGCGCTATTCCTCTTGAAAATACTGGCAGGCCCTGTTGTGAAAAACACTTGGAGGCTCTCTTTTTGTTCAAAACACTTTCAGGCCCTGTTGTGAAAAACACTTTTAGGACCTGTTTTTGTGCAATACACTTTCAGACCATGTTCTTGTGCAAAACACTTGCAGGCCCTGTTCTTGTTCAAAACACTTGAAGGCACTGTTCTTGTGTAAAACACTGGCAGGCCCTGTTCTTTTGCAAAACACTGGAAGGCCCTGTTTTCGTGCAAAACACTTGCTTGTCCTGTTCTTGTTCAAACCACTTGCAGGCCCTGTTCTTCTATTAAACACTTGCAGGCCCTATTCCTCTTGAAAATACTGGCAGGCCGTGTTGTGAAAAACACTTGGAGCCTCTCTTTTTGTTCAAAACACTTTCAGGCCCTGTTGTTGTGAAAAACACTTTTAGGACCTGTTCTTGTTCAAAACACTTGAAGGCACTGTTCTTGTGTAAAACACTGGCAGGCCCTGTTCTTTTGCAAAACACTGGAAGGCCCTGTTTTCGTGCAAAACACTTGCTTGTCCTGTTCTTGTTCAAACCACTTGCAGGCCCTGTTCTTCTATTAAACACTTGCAGGCCCTATTCCTCTTGAAAATACTGGCAGGCCGTGTTGTGAAAAACACTTGGAGGCTCTCTTTTTGTTCAAAACACTTTCAGGCCCTGTTGTTGTGAAAAACACCTTTAGGACCTGTTTTTGTGCAATACACTTTCAGGCCCTGTTATTGTGCAAAACACTTGCAGGCTCTGTTCTTGTGCAAAACACATGCAAGTTCTGTTTTTGTGCAAAACACTGGCAGGCCCTGTTCTTGTGTAAAACACTGGCAGGCCCTGTTCTTGTGCAAAACAATTGCAGGTCTTGTTCTTGTGCAAAACACTTGCAGGTCCTGTTCTTGTGCAATACACTGGCAGGCCCTGTTCTTGTGTAAAACACTGGCAGGCCCTGTTCTTGTGCAAAACAATTGCAGGTCTTGTTCTTGTGCAAAACGCTTGCAGGCCCTGTTCTTGTGCAAAACACTTGCAGGTCCTGTTCTTGTGCAATACACTTGCAGGTCCTGTTCTTGTGCAAAATAGTTGCAAGCTCTGTTCTTGTTCAAAACACTTGCAGGCCCTGTTCTTGTGCAAAACACTTGAAGGCCCTGTTCTTGTTCAAAACACTTGAAGGCCCTGTTCTTGTTCAAAACACTTGCAGGCGCTATTCCTCTTGAAAATACTGGCAGGCCCTGTTGTGAAAAACACTTGGAGGCTCTCTTTTTGTTCAAAACACTTTCAGGCCCTGTTGTGAAAAACACTTTTAGGACCTGTTTTTGTGCAATACACTTTCAGACCCTGTTCTTGTGCAAAACACTTGCAGGCCCTGTTCTTGTTCAAAACACTTGAAGGCACTGTTCTTGTGTAAAACACTGGCAGGCCCTGTTCTTTTGCAAAACACTGGAAGGCCCTGTTTTCGTGCAAAACACTTGCTTGTCCTGTTCTTGTTCAAACCACTTGCAGGCCCTGTTCTTCTATTAAACACTTGCAGGCCCTATTCCTCTTGAAAATACTGGCAGGCCGTGTTGTGAAAAACACTTGGAGCCTCTCTTTTTGTTCAAAACACTTTCAGGCCCTGTTGTTGTGAAAAACACTTTTAGGACCTGTTCTTGTTCAAAACACTTGAAGGCACTGTTCTTGTGTAAAACACTGGCAGGCCCTGTTCTTTTGCAAAACACTGGAAGGCCCTGTTTTCGTGCAAAACACTTGCTTGTCCTGTTCTTGTTCAAACCACTTGCAGGCCCTGTTCTTCTATTAAACACTTGCAGGCCCTATTCCTCTTGAAAATACTGGCAGGCCGTGTTGTGAAAAACACTTGGAGCCTCTCTTTTTGTTCAAAACACTTTCAGGCCCTGTTGTTGTGAAAAACACCTTTAGGACCTGTTTTTGTGCAATACACTTTCAGGCCCTGTTATTGTGCAAAACACTTGCAGGCTCTGTTCTTGTGCAAAACACATGCAAGTTCTGTTTTTGTGCAAAACACTGGCAGGCCCTGTTCTTGTGTAAAACACTGGCAGGCCCTGTTCTTGTGCAAAACAATTGCAGGTCTTGTTCTTGTGCAAAACGCTTGCAGGCCCTGTTCTTGTGCAAAACACTTGCAGGTCCTGTTCTTGTGCAATACACTTTCAGACCCTGTTCTTGTGCAAAATAGTTGCAAGCTCTGTTCTTGTTCAAAACACTTGCAGGCCCTGTTCTTGTGCAAAACACTTGAAGGCCCTGTTCTTGTTCAAAACACTTGCAGGCGCTATTCCTCTTGAAAATACTGGCAGGCCCTGTTGTGAAAAACACTTGGAGGCTCTCTTTTTGTTCAAAACACTTTCAGGCCCTGTTGTGAAAAACACTTTTAGGACCTGTTTTTGTGCAATACACTTTCAGACCCTGTTCTTGTGCAAAACACTTGCAGGCCCTGTTCTTGTTCAAAACACTTGAAGGCACTGTTCTTGTGTAAAACACTGGCAGGCCCTGTTCTTTTGCAAAACACTGGAAGGCCCTGTTTTCGTGCAAAACACTTGCTTGTCCTGTTCTTGTTCAAACCACTTGCAGGCCCTGTTCTTCTATTAAACACTTGCAGGCCCTATTCCTCTTGAAAATACTGGCAGGCCGTTTTGTGAAAAACACTTGGAGGCTCTCTTTTTGTTCAAAACACTTTCAGGCCCTGTTGTTGTGAAAAACACTTTTAGGACCTGTTCTTGTGCAATACACTTTCAGACCCTGTTCTTGTGCAAAACACTTGCAGGCCCTGTTCTTGTGCAAAACACTTGCAAGTTCTGTTTTTGTGCAAAACACATGAAAGTTCTGTTTTTGTGCAAAACACATGCCAGTTCTGTTCTTGTGCAAAACACTTGCAGGCGCTATTCCTCTTGAAAATACTGGCAGGCCCTGTTGTGAAAAACACTTGCAGGCTCTGTTCTTGTTCAAAACACTTGCAGGCCCTGTTCTTGTGCAAAACACTTGCAGGCGCTATTCCTCTTGAAAATACTGGCAGGCCCTTTTGTGAAAAACACTTGGAGGCTCTCTTTTTGTTCAAAACACTTTCAGGCCCTTGAAGTAGTTCGGGAATGATGAGAGGCACAAGCAAGCAAGTGACAACAGCTCTTTAATATACAGTGAGACTTCAGCAAAAACTCAGGGGCTGCAGTCCTCCTTATATACAATCCAGGAGGGACTGTCAGCCAATCAGAAACGTATGCAGGTTTGAATCTCCCGCTTAAAAGTATCAATACATAACACCCCTCCCTTCCCAGAAGGCACTGACATTCAAAAATTAACATATTTACAAACAAAATCTCGCAGGTGCTTAGGCTGAGTTCTCGCCCTAGTTGACCTGCGCAGTTCAGTGTTTGGTGGGGCGTCGAGCTGGTCGGAGGGACTCTTTGTCTCTCCCGGCTCCGCCAATGGAACCTCCTGGATTTTGTCCGGGGCGTGGTTATCCCCGGCTGGGAGTGGCGACTCGCTGGGGCGGCGCTGGAACCAGGGCTTGTCAGCTAAGTATTCTCGCGGCCCCGGGCTTGAGTTAGCTGTTTTGGAGAAGTGGTCATAGTTAGGCTCGGACATGTCTGCGTTGATGTTTGCCTCGCCAACCGCCCGTTTCCTCAGTTGGTCTATGTGGCGCTTCCAGAGTCTATCTACCCCCACGTCCACCGTGTATGATTTTGGGCCTGTTATCCCCACTATGGTTCCTGCGACCCACAGAGGACCGCTGGCATAATTGCGAGCGAACACTGGGGACCCGACCTGAAACTGCCTTAAGCCACAGGTCTCTCCCTTAAAGTTTTCGTGCGAATAGTTAGGGTGAAGCCTGTCCAACACACACCGGAGCTTTCTCCCCATGAGGAGCTCTGCTGGGCTTCTCCCTGTTGCCGTGCATGGTGATGCATGCTGAACCGCAAGGAATTGATCTATCCTGGCCTGCCAGTCCCCATTGTCTAATCTGGATAGTGCTTCCTTGGCTGTCCTGACAAATCGTTCAGCCAATCCGTTGGAAGCCGGGTGAAATGGGGCTGATAGGGCAT
The DNA here is from genome assembly GCA_022577455.1 of Arizona elegans. NCBI lineage: Eukaryota > Metazoa > Chordata > Lepidosauria > Squamata > Colubridae > Arizona > Arizona elegans. The sequence continues at coordinate 2,541,431 of JAKOOJ010000054.1, forward strand.
GGCGGATTCCCAGGCCGGCCAAGTAACCTTCAAACAGGGTTGCTGTAAATTGGGGCCCATTGTCCGACACCAAGGTATCCGGCAGGCCGTGGGTGGCAAACAACTTTCTTAGGGCCTTGATAACCGCTTCGGCCGTTGTGGATGGCATTAATACAATTTCGAGCCATTTTGAAAAGGCATCCACTACTATTAAGAACGTTTGGCCATGGAACGGGCCGGCAAAATCAATGTGGATCCTCCCCCATGGGCCTTTTGGTTTCTCCCACTCTCGGATGGGCGCTACTGGGGGATCGGGGCGAGACTCCTGGCAGGGTCTGCACTTCCCCACCCACTCGGAAATGACCTGGTCCATGTTGGGCCACCAGACATAGCTGCGGGCTAAACACTTCATCCTGACGATGCCAGGGTGCCCCTCGTGCAATAACTCTAGAACTCTACCTCGTAGTTTTGTTGGAATTACCACTCTGTCACCCCACAGTAAGCACCCCCCTTGCATAAACAGTTCATTTCGTTTGTTGGCAAAACCTTGGTACTCCTCCCCGACCACCTTGTCCGGCCACCCTTTCAAAACCCAACCCATAACAGTCCGGATAACAGGGTCTCTATTTGATGCTTTCGCCACCTCGCCGGAGGAGATGGGCCCCAAAGTTAACGCGTCCAACAACAGGACGGAGGTTTCCGGTGTTGGGTTGTCCAGCAGGTCGGGAAGGGGGCAACGGCTAAGGGCATCCGCATGACCCAGGGTTCGCCCAGGCCGATGGACGAGCTGGTACGAGTATGCCGATAAGAAAATCGCCCATCTAGTTAATCGGGGGGAGAGGGCAGCGGGGGTTGGCCTGTCGCCTGCTAGCAGTCCTAGCAACGGCCTATGGTCAGTCACAAGTTCAAATTTTCGGCCATAGAGGTATTCGTGGAACTTCTTAACCCCCGCAATCGCAGCCAGAGCTTCTCTGTCCAATTGGCTATAGTTTCGTTCTGTGCTGGACAGAGTTCGGGAGTAGAAAGCAATGGGCGCCTCTAGGCCGTTCGGCAGTCTATGGCCTAGGACTGCACCAACTCCTACGGGGGAGGCGTCGCAAACTAAGACGAGCGGCAGCTCTGCATTGTACTGGATCAGGAAACTGTCCTCAGATAGGAGTTTTTTTACTGCCTCAAAAGCGGCCGCTTGCGGTTTCCCCCAGACCCATGGTACATTCTTTCCTAGGAGTTTGTGAAGGGGATCAGCGACCGTGGCCTTATCTCTTAAGAACATTGAGTAGAAATTGAGCAGTCCAAGGAAGGCTTGGAGCTCAGCTTTTGATTTGGGGGCTGGTGCGCTTTTGATGGCTCTCACCTTGCTTTCGGTAGGGTGGATGCCTGTGCCGTCCACCCTGTACCCCAGAAATTCTACCGAGGGGACCGCTATCCTGCACTTGTTCTTTTTAAGTCTTAGTCCCGCTTCTCTGAATCTGGACAGGACGTTCCGTACCCTGTCCCCTAGCTGGTGTTCGTCTTGGGCGCTGACTAAGACGTCATCGAAATATGGGACTACTCCCGGAAGTCCTTGCAACAGGCGCTCCATGGTGCTTTGGAATAAGCCGGGTGCGACGCTCACCCCAAATTGGAGCCTGGTGCATTTAAATGCACCCCTATGAGTCACGATCGTTTGCGCCTCTGCCGTGGCGTCGTCGACCGGTAACTGTTGGTAGGCTTGGGCCAGGTCTAATTTAGCAAAAATTTTTCCGGGGCCCAGGGAGTGTAGTAGATGGTGCACGATCGGCACCGGATAGGCGCTCGGCTGCAAAGCCTTGTTGATCGTGCACTTGTAGTCGGCGCAAATTCTGATTGAGCCGTCGGACTTAACTGGGGTGACTATGGGGGTCTCCCACTTGGCATGGTCAACGGGAACCAACACCCCTTGCTTAATCAGTTTGTCCAGTTCTGCATCGATCTTTGGTTTCAATGCGAACGGCACTCGTCTGGCCTTCAATCTTACTTGGGCTACGTTGGGGTCTAAGTTTAGTGAAATAGGGGTCCCCACATACTTGCCCAACGTGTCCCCGAAAACGTCCTGGAACTCGGTCAGGAGGCTGTCTTTCAGGGTTGACTTGGACATCAGGTGGACGCCGGTGAAGCCCATGCCAAGGGCTCGGAACCACCCCATGCCCAGGAGGCTCGGCAGCTGTTTCGTGACGATGGTCAGCGGCAGGTCTCTTTCGTAGTCTCCGTAGGTGACCCGGAACGTGCCCACGCCTTCGAGGGGGACTCGGTTCCCCTGGTAGTCTAGGATGCGCAGTCTCTGTCTGGAGAGTTGATCCTTCCGGAACGACGGCAGGAGGGTCTTTAGGGTTGTCCACGACATGATGGAGAGAGCTGATCCGGTGTCGATCTCCATCGAACACGGTCTTCCGTTGATCTCGACCACCGTGCTGACTTTGTCCTCGACCGTTGTGCTGGCCTGGTCGATGTGTATGCTGCGGCCATCTCGCGGTTCAAATTCGCGCCGTTTTTTCGCGCCGCCTTCTCTCGTTGGCTGCTTCTGGCGCGCTGATTCCGGTTGGCTGCGGCGCTCACGTGGTTTGAGTCTTCTGGGCAGAGTGGCTCTGCAGACTCGCGCCAAGTGCCCTTTCTTCTCGCAACGCCTGCAAATAGCCTCTCTGTATTTGCAGGACAGTCTATCATGGTGCCCGCCACAGCTGGGACAGCTTCGCCGGGGGCTGCCAGTGTCTTTTCTCCGGTGCTCTGTTCGGAAGACGTCCTCATCCGACTCGGACTCCGAGCTGGATCCGGCGTCTTCTCTGTGCACCGGGGCAGACTTGGGGCTGTCTTTGCTGGTCGGCGGACGCTGTAGCGTTTCAGCGGCCTTTGTGGAGGCTTCGTGAGCCCTGGCCTCATCAAGGGCTCCGGCAAGCGTCAGATCAGGCTTGGCGAGCAGACGCCGTTGCAGCCTAATGTCCCGAACACCACAGATCAGCTGCTCAAGCAACGCATCATCCAAGTCTCTGTAGTCGCAATGAGTTGCGGCTTTTCTCAGGCTGGCCATGTACGCGCTGACCGGCTCTCCCTCTCGTTGGACGCGCTGCCTCAGTTGGTATCGCTGCACGAACTTGGAGGGGACGGGAGCGTAGTGAGCCCGGAGAGTTGCCATCAGGGTGTCCCATGAGACTGTTTGAACCGGCGTTGGCTCACACAGTGACTCGGCCATCTCAAACACGTCCGGTCCGCAGTGGCTTAGGAATAGGGCTCTCTTTCGATTAGCCGAGAGGCCCTGCATGTCGCTGGCTTCTAACGAGCATTCAAACCTCGTTAGGTACGAGACCCATTTTTCGCGGGTCGGATCAAAAGGCTTGGGCGGAACGTAGGCAGACATGTCCGGTATGTCTCCTGTGGTTCGCCTCGTCGCCTAGCTGAAGCTCGTGGTCTCACTGGTTGGCTTCTTGTAGCCTCTATCCCACCTTCGTCGCCAATGAAGTAGTTCGGGAATGATGAGAGGCACAAGCAAGCAAGTGACAACAGCTCTTTAATATACAGTGAGACTTCAGCAAAAACTCAGGGGCTGCAGTCCTCCTTATATACAATCCAGGAGGGACTGTCAGCCAATCAGAAACGTATGCAGGTTTGAATCTCCCGCTTAAAAGTATCAATACATAACAGCCCTGTTGTTGTGAAAAACACTTTTAGGACCTGTTCTTGTTCAAAACACTTGCAGGCCCTGTTCTTGTGCAAAACACTTGCAAGTTCTGTTTTTGTGCAAAACACATGCCAGTTCTGTTTTTGTGCAAAACACTCGCAGGCCCTGTTTTTGTGTAAAACACTGGCAGGCCCTGTTCTTGTTCAAAACACTTTCAGGCCCTGTTGTGAAAAACACTTGGAGGCTCTCTTTTTGTTCAAAACACTTTCAGGCCCTGTTGTGAAAAACACTTTTAGGACCTGTTTTTGTGCAATACACTTTCAGACCCTGTTCTTGTGCAAAAAAGTTGCAAGCTCTGTTTTTGTGCAAAACACTTGCAGGCTCTGTTCTTGTTCAAAACACTTGCAAGTTCTGTTTTTGTGGAAAACACATACAAGTTCTGTTTTTGTGCAAAACACTGGCAGACCCTGTTCTTGTGTAAAACACTGGCAGGCCCTGTTCTTGTGCAAAACACATGCAGGCACTATTCCTCTTGAAAATACTGGCAGGCCGTGTTGTGAAAAACACTTGGAGGCTCTCTTTTTCTTCAAAACACTTTCAGGCCCTGTTGTGAAAAACACTTTTAGGACCTGTTTTTGTGCAATACACTTTCAGACCCTGTTCTTGTGCAATACACTTTCAGACCCTGTTCTTGTGCAAAACACTTGCAGGCCCTGTTCTTGTTCAAAACACTGGCAGGCCCTGTTTTTGTGCAAAACACATGCAAGTTCTGTTTTTGTGCAAAACACTGGCAGGCCCTGTTCTTGTTCAAAACACTTGCAAGTCCTGTTCTTGTGCAAAATAGTTGCAAGCTCTGTTCTTGTTAAAAACACTTGCAGGCCCTGTTCTTGTGCAAAACACTTGAAGGCCCTGTTCTTGTTCAAAACACTTGCAGGCGCTATTCCTCTTGAAAATACTGGCAGGCCCTGTTGTGAAAAACACTTGGAGGCTCTCTTTTTGTTCAAAACACTTTCAGGCCCTGTTGTGAAAAACACTTTTAGGACCTGTTCTTGTGCAATACACTTTCAGACCCTGTTCTTGTGCAAAACACTTGCAGGCCCTGTTCTTGTTCAAAACACTTGAAGGCACTGTTCTTGTGTAAAACACTGGCAGGCCCTGTTCTTTTGCAAAACACTGGCAGGCCCTGTTTTCGTGCAAAACACTTGCAGGCACTGTTCCTCTGGAAAATGTTTGCAGGCCCTGTTCTTGTGCAAAACACTTGCAGGCACTGTTCCTCTGGAAAACATTTGCAGGCCATGTTCTTGTGGAAAACACTTGTAGGTCCTGTTCTTGTGCAAAACACTTGCAGGCCCTGTTCTTGTTCAAAACACTTGAAGGCACTGTTCTTGTGTAAAACACTGGCAGGCCCTGTTCTTGTGCAAAACACTGGCAGGTCCTGTCCTTGTACAAAACACTTGCAGGCTCTGTTCTTGTTCAAAACACTTGCAGGCCCTGTTCTTGTGCAAAACACTTGAAGGCCCTGTTCTTGTTCAAAACACTTGCAGGCGCTATTCCTCTTGAAAATACTGGCAGGCCCTGTTGTGATAAACACTTGGAGGCTCTCTTTTTGTTCAAAACACTTTCAGGCCCTGTTGTGAAAAACACTTTTAGGACCTGTTTTTGTGCAATACACTTTCAGACCCTGTTCTTGTGCAAAAAAGTTGCAAGCTCTGTTTTTGTGCAAAACACTTGCAGGCTCTGTTCTTGTTCAAAACACTTGCAACTTCTGTTTTTGTGGAAAACACTGGCAGGCCCTGTTCTTGTGCAATACACTTTCAGACCCTGTTCTTGTGCAATACACTTTCAGACCCTGTTCTTGTGCAAAACACTTGCAGGCCCTGTTCTTGTTCAAAACACTGGCAGGCCCTGTTTTTGTGCAAAACACATGCAAGTTCTGTTTTTGTGCAAAACACTGGCAGGCCCTGTTCTTGTTCAAAACACTTGCAAGTCCTGTTCTTGTGCAAAATAGTTGCAAGCTCTGTTCTTGTTAAAAACACTTGCAGGCCCTGTTCTTGTGCAAAACACTTGAAGGCCCTGTTCTTGTTCAAAACAATTGCAGGCGCTATTCCTCTTGAAAATACTGGCAGGCCGTGTTGTGAAAAACACTTGGAGGCTCTCTTTTTGTTCAAAACACTTTCAGGCCCTGTTGTGAAAAACACTTTTAGGACCTGTTCTTGTGCAATACACTTTCAGACCCTGTTCTTGTGCAAAACACTTGCAGGCCCTGTTCTTTTGCAAAACACTGGCAGGCCCTGTTTTTGTGCAAAACACTTGCAGGCACTGTTCCTCTGGAAAATGTTTGCAGGCCCTGTTCTTGTGCAAAACACTTGCAGGCACTGTTCCTCTGGAAAACATTTGCAGGCCATGTTCTTGTGGAAAACACTTGTAGGTCCTGTTCTTGTGCAAAACACTTGCAGGCCCTGTTCTTGTTCAAAACACTTGAAGGCACTGTTCTTGTGCAAAACACTTGAAGGCCCTGTTCTTGTTCAAAACTCTTGCAGGCGCTATTCCTCTTGAAAATACTGGCAGGCCCTGTTGTGAAAAACACTTGGAGGCTCTCTTTTTGTTCAAAACACTTTCAGGCCCTGTTGTGAAAAACACTTTTAGGACCTGTTTTTGTGCAATACACTTTCAGACCCTGTTCTTGTGCAAAAAAGTTGCAAGCTCTGTTTTTGTGCAAAACACTTGCAGGCTCTGTTCTTGTTCAAAACACTTGCAACTTCTGTTTTTGTGGAAAACACTGGCAGGCCCTGTTCTTGTGCAAAACACTTGCAGGCCCTGTTCTTGTGCAATACACTTTCAGACCCTGTTCTTGTGCAAAACACTTGCAGGCCCTGTTCTTGTTCAAAACACTGGCAGGCCCTGTTTTTGTGCAAAACACTTGCAGCCATTTTTCATGTGCAAAACAATTGCAGGCCGTTTTCCTCTTGAAAATACTGGCAGGGATTGTTGTTGTCCAAAATAGTTGCAAGCTCTGATCTTGTTCAAAACACTTGCAGGCCCTGTTTTTATGCAAAACACATGCAAGTTCTGTTTTTGTGCAAAACACTGGCAGGCCCTGTTCTTGTGTAAAACACTGGCAGGTCTTGTTCTTGTGCAAAACGCTTGCAGGCCCTGTTCTTGTTCAAAACACTGGCAGGCCCTGTTTTTGTGAAAAACACTTTTAGGACCTGTTCTTGTGCAATACACTTTGAGACCCTGTTCTTGTGCAAAACACTTGCAGGATCTGTTTTTTTGGAAACCACATGCAAGTTCTGTTTTTGTGCAAAACACTGGCAGACCCTGTTCTTGTGTAAAACACTGGCAGGCCCTGTTCTTGTGCAAAACACTTGCAGGCCCTGTTCTTGTGCAATACACTTTCAGACCCTGTTCTTGTGCAAAACACTTGCAGGCCCTGTTCTTGTTCAAAACACTGGCAGGCCCTGTTTTTGTTCAAAACACTTTCAGGCCCTGTTGTGAAAAACACTTTTAGGACCTGTTTTTGTGCAATACACTTTCAGACCCTGTTCTTGTGCAAAAAAGTTACAAGCTCTGTTCTTGTGCAAAACACTTGCAGGCACTGTTCCTCTGGAAAACATTTGCAGGCCATGTTCTTGTGGAAAACACTTGTAGGTCCTGTTCTTGTGCAAAACACTTGCAGGCCCTGTTCTTGTTCAAAACACTTGAAGGCACTGTTCTTGTGTAAAACACTGGCAGGCCCTGTTCTTGTGCAAAACACTGGCAGGCCCTGTTGTTGTGCAAAACACTTGCAGGACCTGTTCTTGTGCAATACACTTTCAGACCCTGTTCTTGTGCAAAACACTTGCAGGATCTGTTTTTTTGGAAACCACATGCAAGTTCTGTTTTTGTGCAAAACACTGGCAGACCCTGTTCTTGTGTAAAACACTGGCAGGCCCTGTTCTTGTGCAAAACACTTGCAGGCCCTGTTCTTGTGCAATACACTTTCAGACCCTGTTCTTGTGCAAAACACTTGCAGGCCCTGTTCTTGTTCAAAACACTGGCAGGCCCTGTTTTTGTGCAAAACACTTGCTTGTCCTGTTCTTGTTCAAACCACTTGCAGGCCCTGTTCTTCTATTAAACACTTGCAGGCCCTATTCCTCTTGAAAATACTGGCAGGCCGTGTTGTGAAAAACACTTGGAGGCTCTCTTTTTGTTCAAAACAGTTTCAGGCCCTGTTGTTGTGAAAAACACTTGTAGGTCCTGTTCTTGTGCAAAACACTTGCAGGCCCTGTTCTTTTTCAAAACACTTGAAGGCACTGTTCTTGTGTAAAACTCTGGCAGGCCCTGTTGTTGTGCAAAACACTTGCAGGACCTGTTCTTGTGCAATACACTTTCAGACCCTGTTCTTGTGCAAAACACTTGCAGGATCTGTTCTTGTTCAAAACACTTGCAGGCCCTGTTCTTGTGCAAAACTCTTGCAAGTTCTGTTTTTGTGCAAAACACATGCAGCCCCTGTTCTTGTGCAAAACACTTGACGGCCCTGTTCTTGTTCAAAACACTTGCAGGCCCTATTCCTCTTGAAAATACTGGTAGGCCCTGTTGTGAAAAACACTTGGAGGCTCTCTTTTTGTTCAAAACACTTTCAGGCCCTGTTGTGAAAAACACTTTTAGGACCTGTTCTTGTGCAATACACTTTCAGACCCTGTTCTTGTGCAAAACACTGGCAGGCCCTGTTCTTTTGCAAAACACTGGCAGGCTCTGTTCTTGTTCAAAACACTTGCAAGTTCTGTTTTTGTGGAAAAAACTGGCAGACCCTGTTCTTGTGTAAAACACTGGCAGGCCCTGTTCTTGTGCAAAACACTGGGAGGCCCTGTTGTTGTGCAAAACACTTGCAGGACCTGTTCTTGTGCAATACACTTTCAGACCCTGTTCTTGTGCAAAACACTTGCAGGATCTGTTCTTGTTCAAAACACTTGCAGGCCCTGTTCTTGTGCAAAACACTTGCAAGTTCTGTTTTTGTGCAAAACACATGCAGCCCCTGTTCTTGTGCAAAACACTTGAAGGCCCTGTTCTTGTTCAAAACACTTGCAGGCCCTATTCCTCTTGAAAATACTGGTAGGCCCTGTTGTGAAAAACACTTGGAGGCTCTCTTTTTGTTCAAAACACTTTCAGGCCCTGTTGTGAAAAACACTTGCAAGCTCTGTTTTTGTGCAAAACACTGGCAGGCCCTGTTCTTGTGCAAAACACTTGCAGGCCCTGTTCTTGTTCAAAACACTGGCAGGCCCTGTTTTTGTGCAATACACTTACAGACCCTGTTCTTGTGCAAAATAGTTGCAAGCTCTGTTTTTGTTCAAAAGACTTGCAGGCTCTGTTCTTGTGCAAAACACTTGAAGCCATTTTGGTTGTGCAAAACACTCACAATCCCTGTTCCCCTTGAAAACACTTGCAGGCCTTTTTGTGCAAAACACTTGCAGGTCCTGTTCTTGTGCAAAACACTTGCAGGCACTGTTCCTCTGGAAAACATTTTCAGGCCATGTTCTTGTGGAAAACACTTGTAGGTCCTGTTCTTGTGCAAAACACTTGCAGGCCCTGTTCTTGTTCAAAACACTTGAAGGCACTGTTCTTGTGTAAAACACTGGCAGGCCCTGTTGTTGTGCAAAACACTTCCAGGACCTGTTCTTGTGCAATACACTTTCAGACCCTGTTCTTGTGCAAAACACTTGCAGGATCTGTTCTTGTTCAAAACACTGGCAGGCTCTGTTCTCGCGTAAAACACTGGCAGGCTCTGTTCTTGTGAAAAACACTTACAGCCATTTTGGTTGTGCAAAACACTCACAATCCCTGTTCCCCTTGAAAACACTTGCAGGCCTTGTTGTGCAAAACACTTGCAGGACCTGTTCTTGTGTAAAACACTGGTAGGCCCTGTTGTTGTGCAAAACACTTGCAGGTCCTGTTCTTGTGCAAAACACTTGGAGGCCCTGTTCTTGTGCAAAACACTTGCAGGCCCTGTTCTTGTTCAAAACACTTGCAGGCCCTGTTCTTGTGCAAAACACTTGCAAGTTCTGTTTTTGTGCAAAACACTGGCAGGCCCTGTTCTTGTGCAATACACTTTCAGACCCTGTTCTAGTGCAAAACACTTGCAGGATCTGTTCTTGTTCAAAACACTTGCAGGCCCTGTTCTTGTGCAAAACACTTGCAAGTTCTGTTTTTGTGCAAAACACATGCAGCCCCTGTTCTTGTGCAAAACACTTGAAGGCCCTGTTCTTGTTCAAAACACTTGCAGGCCCTATTCCTCTTGAAAATAATGGCAGGCCCTGTTGTGAAAAACACTTGGAGGCTCTCTTTTTGTTCAAAACACTTTCAGGCCCTGTTGTGAAAAACACTTTTAGGACCTGTTTTTGTGCAATACACTTTCAGACCCTGTTCTTGTGCAAAAAAGTTGCAAGCTCTGTTTTTTTGGAAACCACATGCAAGTTCTGTTTTTGTGCAAAACACTGGCAGACCCTGTTCTTGTGTGAAACACTGGCAGGCCCTGTTCTTGTGCAAAACACTTTCAGACCCTGTTCTTGTGCAAAACACTTGCAGGCCCTGTTCTTGTTCAAAACACTGGCAGACCCTGTTCTTGTTCAAAACACTTGGAGGCCCTGTTCTTGTGCAAAACACTTGAAGGCCCTGTTCTTGTTCAAAACACTTGCAGGCGCTATTCCTCTTGAAAATACTGGCAGGCCCTGTTGTGAAAAACACTTGGAGGCTCTCTTTTTGTTCAAAACACTTTCAGGCCCTGTTGTGAAAAACACCTTTAGGACCTGTTTTTGTGCAATACACTTTCAGGCCCTGTTATTGTGCAAAACACTTGCAGGCTCTGTTCTTGTGCAAAACACATGCAAGTTCTGTTTTTGTGCAAAACACTGGCAGGCCCTGTTCTTGTGCAATACACTTTCAGACCCTGTTCTAGTGCAAAACACTTGCAGGATCTGTTCTTGTTCAAAACACTTGCAGGCCCTGTTCTTGTGCAAAACACTTGCAAGTTCTGTTTTTGTGCAAAACACATGCAGCCCCTGTTCTTGTGCAAAACACTTGAAGGCCCTGTTCTTGTTCAAAACACTTGCAGGCCCTATTCCTCTTGAAAATAATGGCAGGCCCTGTTGTGAAAAACACTTGGAGGCTCTCTTTTTGTTCAAAACACTTTCAGGCCCTGTTGTGAAAAACACTTTTAGGACCTGTTTTTGTGCAATACACTTTCAGACCCTGTTCTTGTGCAAAAAAGTTGCAAGCTCTGTTTTTTTGGAAACCACATGCAAGTTCTGTTTTTGTGCAAAACACTGGCAGACCCTGTTCTTGTGTGAAACACTGGCAGGCCCTGTTCTTGTGCAAAACACTTTCAGACCCTGTTCTTGTGCAAAACACTTGCAGGCCCTGTTCTTGTTCAAAACACTGGCAGACCCTGTTCTTGTTCAAAACACTTAGAGGCCCTGTTCTTGTTCAAAACACTGGCAGGCCCTGTTCTTGTGCAAAACACTTGAAGGCCCTGTTCTTGTTCAAAACACTTTCAGGCCCTGTTGTGAAAAACACTTAGAGGCTCTCTTTTTGTTCAAAACACTTTCAGGCCCTGTTGTGAAAAACACTTTTAGGACCTGTTTTTGTGCAATACACTTTCAGACCCTGTTCTTGTGCAAAACACTTGCAGAATCTGTTCTTGTTCAAAACACTTGCAGGCTCTGTTCTTCTGCAATACACTTTCAGGCCCTGTTATTGTGCAAAACACTTGCAAGTTCTGTTTTTGTGCAAAACACATGCAAGTTCTATTTTTTTGCAAAACCCTGGCAGGCCCTGTTCTCGTGTAAAACACTGGCAGGCTCTGTTCTTGTGAAAAACACTTACAGCCATTTTGGTTGTGCAAAACACTCACAATCCCTGTTCCCCTTGAAAACACTTGCAGGCCTTGTTGTGCAAAACACTTGCAGTCCCTGTTCTTGTGCAAAACACATGGAAGTTCTGTTCTTGTTCAAAACACTTGCAGGTCCTGTCCTTGTACAAAACACTTGCAGGCTCTGTTCTTGTTCAAAACACTTGCAGCCCCTGTTCTTGTGCAAAACACTTGAAGGCCCTGTTCTTGTTCAAAACACTTGCAGGCGCTATTCCTCTTGAAAATACTGGCAGGCCCTGTTGTGAAAAACACTTGGAGGCTCTCTTTTTGTTCAAAACACTTTCAGGCCCTGTCGTGAAAAACACCTTTCGGACCTGTTTTTGTGCAATACACTTTCAGGCCCTGTTCTTGTGCAAAACGCTTGCAGGCCCTGTTCTTGTGCAAAACACTTGCAGGTCCTGTTCTTGTGCAATACACTTTCAGGCTCTGTTCTTGTTCAAAACACTTGCAGCCCCTGTTCTTGTGCAAAACACTTGAAGGCCCTGTTCTTGTGCAAAACACATGCAAGTTCTGTTTTTGTGCAAAACACTGGCAGGCCGTGTTCTTGTGTAAAACAGTGGCAGGCCCTGTTCTTGTGCAAAACACTTGCAGGTCTTGTTCTTGTGCAATACAATGGCAGGCCCTGTTCTTGTGCAAAACAATTGCAGGTCTTGTTCTTGTGCAAAACGCTTGCAGGCCCTGTTCTTGTGCAAAACACTTGCAGGTCCTGTTCTTGTGCAATACACTTGCAGGTCCTGTTCTTGTGCAAAATAGTTGCAAGCTCTGTTCTTGTTCAAAACACTTGCAGGCCCTGTTCTTGTGCAAAACACTTGAAGGCCCTGTTCTTGTTCAAAACACTTGCAGGCGCTATTCCTCTTGAAAATACTGGCAGGCCCTGTTGTGAAAAACACTTGGAGGCTCTCTTTTTGTTCAAAACACTTTCAGGCCCTGTTGTGAAAAACACTTTTAGGACCTGTTTTTGTGTAATACACTTTCAGACCCTGTTCTTGTGCAAAAAAGTTGCAAGCTCTGTTTTTGTGCAAAACACTTGCAGGCACTGTTCCTCTGGAAAACATTTGCAGGACATGTTCTTGTGGAAAACACTTGTAGGTCCTGTTCTTGTGCAAAACACTTGCAGGCCCTGTTCTTGTTCAAAACACTTGAAGGCACTGTACTTGTGTAAAACACTGGCAGGCCCTGTTCTTGTGCAAAACACTGGCAGGCCCTGTTGTTGTGCAAAACACTTCCAGGACCTGTTCTTGTGCAATACACTTTCAGACCCTGTTCTTGTGCAAAACACTTGCAGGATCTGTTCTTGTTCAAAACACTTGCAGGCTCTGTTCTTCTGCAATACACTTTCAGGCCCTGTTTTTGTGCAAAACACATGCAAGTTCTATTTTTTTGCAAAACCCTGGCAGGCCCTGTTCTCGTGTAAAACACTGGCAGGCTCTGTTCTTGTGAAAAACACTTACAGCCATTTTGGTTGTGCAAAACACTCACAATCCCTGTTCCCCTTGAAAACACTTGCAGGCCTTGTTGTGCAAAACACTTGCAGGCCCTGTTCTTGTGTAAAACACTGGTAGGCCCTGTTGTTGTGCAAAACACTTGCAGGCCCTGTTCTTGTGCAAAACACTGGCAGGCCCTGTTCTTGTGTAAAACACTGGCAGGCCCTGTTCTTGTGCAAAACACATGCAAGTTCTGTTCTTGTTCAAAACACTTGCAGGTCCTGTCCTTGTACAAAACACTTGCAGGCTCTGTTCTTGTTCAAAACACTTGCAGCCCCTGTTCTTGTGCAAAACACTTGAAGGCCCTGTTCTTGTTCAAAACACTTGCAGGCGCTATTCCTCTTGAAAATACTGGCAGGCCCTGTTGTGAAAAACACTTGGAGGCTCTCTTTTTGTTCAAAACACTTTCAGGCCCTGTTGTGAAAAACACCTTTCGGACCTGTTTTTGTGCAATACACTTTCAGGCCCTGTTCTTGTGCAAAACAATTGCAGGTCTTGTTCTTGTGCAAAACGCTTGCAGGCCCTGTTCTTGTGCAAAACAATTGCAGGTCCTGTTCTTGTGCAATACACTTGAAGGCCCTGTTCTTGTGCAAAATAGTTGCAAGCTCTGTTCTTGTTCAAAACACTTGCAGGCCCTGTTCTTGTGCAAAACACTTGAAGGCCCTGTTCTTGTTCAAAACACTTGCAGGCGCTATTCCTCTTGAAAATACTGGCAGGCCCTGTTGTGAAAAACACTTGGAGGCTCTCTTTTTGTTCAAAACACTTTCAGGCCCTGTTGTGAAAAACACTTTTAGGACCTGTTTTTGTGCAATACACTTTCAGACCCTGTTCTTGTGCAAAACACTTGCAGGCCCTGTTCTTGTTCAAAACACTTGAAGGCACTGTTCTTGTGTAAAAAACTGGCAGGCCCTGTTCTTTTGCAAAACACTGGAAGGCCCTGTTTTCGTGCAAAACACTTGCTTGTCCTGTTCTTGTTCAAAACACTTGCAGGCGCTATTCCTCTTGAAAATACTGGCAGGCCCTGTTGTGAAAAACACTTGGAGGCTCTCTTTTTGTTCAAAACACTTTCAGGCCCTGTTGTTGTGAAAAACACTTGTAGGTCCTGTTCTTGTGCAAAACACTTGCAGGCCCTGTTCTTGTGCAAAACACTTGCAAGTTCTGTTTTTGTGCAAAACACATGCAAGTTCTGTTTTTCTGCAAAACACTGGCAGGCCCTGTTCTTGTGTAAAACACTGGCAGGCCCTGTTCTTGTGTAAAACACTGGCAGGCCCTGTTCTTGTGCAAAACACATGCAAGTTCTGTTCTTGTTCAAAACACTTGCAGCCCCTGTTCTTGTGCAAAACACTTGAAGGCCCCGTTCTTGTTCAAAACACTTGCAGGCGCTATTCCTCTTGAAAATACTGGAAGGCCCTGTTGTGAAAAACACTTGGAGGCTCTCTTTTTGTTCAAAACACTTTCAGGCCCTGTTGTGAAAAACACTTTTAGGACCTGTTTCTGTGCAATACACTTTCAGACCCTGTTCTTGTGCAAAAAAGTTGCAAGCTCTGTTTTTGTGCAAAACACTGGCAGACCCTGTTCTTGTGTAAAACACTGGCAGGCCCTGTTCTTGTGCAAAACACTTGGAGGCCCTGTTCTTGTGTAAAACACTGGCAGGCCCTGTTCTTGTGCAAAACACATGCAAGTTCTGTTCTTGTTCAAAACACTTGCAGGTCCTGTCCTTGTACAAAACACTTGCAGGCTCTGTTCTTGTGCAAAACACTTGCAGCCCCTGTTCTTGTGCAAAACACTTGAAGGCCCTGTTCTTGTTCAAAACACTTGCAGGCGCTATTCCTCTTGAAAATACTGGCAGGCCCTGTTGTGAAAAACACTTGGAGGCTCTCTTTTTGTTCAAAACACTTTCAGGCCCTGTTGTGAAAAACACTTTTAGGACCTGTTTTTGTGCAATACACTTTCAGACCCTGTTCTTGTGCAAAAAAGTTGCAAGCTCTGTTTTTGTGCAAAACACTTGCAGGCCCTGTTCTTGTGCAAAACACTTGCAAGTTCTGTTTTTGTGCAAAACACATGCCAGTTCTGTTTTTCTGCAAAACACTTGCAGGCCCTGTTCTTGTGTAAAACACTGGCAGGCCCTGTTCTTGTGCAAAACACATGCAAGTTCTGTTCTTGTTCAAAACACTTTCAGGCCCTGTTGTGAAAAACACTTGGAGGCTCTCTTTTTGTTCAAAACACTTTCAGGCCCTGTTGTGAAAAACACCTTTAGGACCTGTTTTTGTGCAATACACTTTCAGGCCCTGTTATTGTGCAAAACACTTGCAGGCTCTGTTCTTGTGCAAAACACATGCAAGTTCTGTTTTTGTGCAAAACACTGGCAGGCCCTGTTCTTGTGTAAAACACTGGCAGGCCCTGTTCTTGTGCAAAACAATTGCAGGTCTTGTTCTTGTGCAAAACGCTTGCAGGCCTTGTTCTTGTGCAAAACACTTGCAGGTCCTGTTCTTGTGCAATACACTTGCAGGTCCTGTTCTTGTGCAAAATAGTTGCAAGCTCTGTTCTTGTTCAAAACACTTGCAGGCCCTGTTCTTGTGCAAAACACTTGAAGGCCCTGTTCTTGTTCAAAACACTTGCAGGCGCTATTCCTCTTGAAAATACTGGCAGGCCCTGTTGTGAAAAACACTTGGAGGCTCTCTTTTTGTTCAAAACACTTTCAGGCCCTGTTGTGAAAAACACTTTTAGGACCTGTTTTTGTGCAATACACTTTCAGACCCTGTTCTTGTGCAAAACACTTGCAGGCCCTGTTCTTGTTCAAAACACTTGCAGGCTCTGTTCTTCTGCAATACACTTTCAGGCCCTGTTATTGTGCAAAACACTTGCAAGTTCTGTTTTTGTGCAAAACACATGCAAGTTCTATTTTTTTGCAAAACCCTGGCAGGCCCTGTTCTCGTGTAAAACCCTGGCAGGCTCTGTTCTTGTGAAAAACACTTACAGCCATTTTGGTTGTGCAAAACACTCACAATCCCTGTTCCCCTTGAAAACACTTGCAGGCCTTGTTGTGCAAAACACTTGCAGGCCCTGTTCTTGTGCAAAACACTGGCAGGCCCTGTTCTTGTGTAAAACACTGGCAGGCCCTGTTCTTGTGCAAAACACATGCAAGTTCTGTTCTTGTTCAAAACACTTGCAGGTCCTGTCCTTGTACAAAACACTTGCAGGCTCTGTTCTTGTTCAAAACACTTGCAGCCCCTGTTCTTGTGCAAAACACTTGAAGGCCCTGTTCTTGTTCAAAACACTTGCAGGCGCTATTCCTCTTGAAAATACTGGCAGGCCCTGTTGTGAAAAACACTTGGAGGCTCTCTTTTTGTTCAAAACACTTTCAGGCCCTGTTGTGAAAAACATCTTTCGGACCTGTTTTTGTGCAATACACTTTCAGGCCCTGTTCTTGTGCAAAACGCTTGCAGGCCCTGTTCTTGTGCAAAACACTTGCAGGTCCTGTTCTTGTGCAATACACTTGCAGGCTCTGTTCTTGTTCAAAACACTTGCAGGCCCTGTTCTTGTGCAAAACACTTGCAGGTCCTGTTCTTGTGCAATACACTGGCAGGCCCTGTTCTTGTGTAAAACAATTGCAGGTCTTGTTCTTGTGCAATACACTGGCAGGCCCTGTTCTTGTGCAAAACAATTGCAGGTCCTGTTCTTGTGCAAAACGCTTGCAGGCCCTGTTCTTGTGCAAAACACTTGCAGGTCCTGTTCTTGTGCAATACACTTGCAGGTCCTGTTCTTGTGCAAAATAGTTGCAAGCTCTGTTCTTGTTCAAAACACTTGAAGGCCCTGTTCTTGTTCAAAACACTTGCAGGCGCTATTCCTCTTGAAAATACTGGCAGGCCCTGTTGTGAAAAACACTTGGAGGCTCTCTTTTTGTTCAAAACACTTTCAGGCCCTGTTGTGAAAAACACTTTTAGGACCTGTTTTTGTGCAATACACTTTCAGACCCTGTTCTTGTGCAAAACACTTGCAGGCCCTGTTCTTGTTCAAAACACTTGAAGGCACTGTTCTTGTATAAAACACTGGCAGGCCCTGTTCTTTTGCAAAACACTGGAAGGCCCTGTTTTCGTGCAAAACACTTGCTTGTCCTGTTCTTGTTCAAACCACTTGCAGGCCCTGTTTTTCTATTAAACACTTGCAGGCCCTATTCCTCTTGAAAATACTGACAGGCCGTGTTGTGAAAAACACTTGGAGGCTCTCTTTTTGTTCAAAACACTTTCAGGCCCTGTTGTTGTGAAAAACACTTTTAGGACCTGTCCTTGTGCAATACACTTTCAGACCCTGTTCTTGTGCAAAACACTTGCAGGATCTGTTCTTGTTCAAAACACTTGCAGGTCCTGTTCTTGTGCAATACACTTTCAGACCCTGTTCTTGTGCAAAACACTTGCAGGATCTGTTCTTGTTCAAAACACTTGCAGCCCCTGTTCTTGTGCAAAACACTTGCAGGCCCTGTTCTTCTGCAAAACACTTGAAGGCCCTGTTCTTGTTCAAAACACTTTCAGACCCTGTTGTGAAAAACACTTGGAGGCTCTCTTTTTGTTCAAAACACTTTCAGGCCCTGTTGTGAAAAACACTTTTAGGACCTGTTTTTGTGCAATACACTTTCAGACCCTGTTCTTGTGCAAAAAAGTTGCAAGTTCTGTTTTTGTGGAAAACACTGGCAGGCCCTGTTCTTGTGCAAAACACATGCAAGTTCTGTTCTTGTTCAAAACACTTGCAGGTCCTGTCCTTGTACAAAACACTAGCAGGCTCTGTTCTTGTTCAAAACACTTGCAGACCCTGTTCTTGTGCAAAACACTTGAAGGCCCTGTTCTTGTTCAAAACACTTGCAGGCGCTATTCCTCTTGAAAATACTGGCAGGCCGTATTTTGAAAAACACTTGGAGGCTCTCTTTTTGTTCAAAACACTTTCAGGCCCTGTTGTGAAAAACACTTTTAGGACCTGTTCTTGTGCAATACACTTTCAGACCCTGTTCTTGTGCAAAACACTTGCTTGTCCTGTTCTTGTTCAAAACACTTGCAGGCCCTGTTCTTGTGCAAAACACTTGCAAGTTCTGTTTTTGTGCAAAACACATGCAGCCCCTGTTCTTGTGCAAAACACTTGAAGGCCCTGTTCTTGTTCAAAACACTTGCAGGCGCTATTCCTCTTGAAAATACTGGCAGGCCCTGTTGTGAAAAACACTTGGAGGCTCTCTTTTTGTTCAAAACACTTTCAGGCCCTGTTGTTGTGAAAAACACTTTTAGGACCTGTTCTTGTGCAATACACTTTCAGACCCTGTTGTTGTGCAAAACACTTGCTTGTCCTGTTCTTGTTCAAAACACTTGCAGGCCCTGTTCTTGTGCAAAACACTTGCAAGTTCTGTTTTTGTGCAAAACACATGCAGCCCCTGTTCTTGTGCAAAAAAAATGAAGGCCCTGTTCTTGTTCAAAACACTTGCAGGCGCTATTCCTCTTGAAAATACTGGCAGGCCCTGTTGTGAAAAACACTTGGAGGCTCTCTTTTTGTTCAAAACACTTTCAGGCCCTGTTGTGAAAAACACTTTTAGGACCTGTTTTTGTGCAATACACTTTCAGACCCTGTTCTTGTGCAAAACACTTGCAGGCTCTGTTCTTGTTCAAAACACTTGCAAGTTCTGTTTTTGTGGAAAACACATGCAAGTTCTGTTTTTGTGCAAAACACTGGCAGACCCTGTTCTTGTGTAAAACACTGGCAGGCCCTGTTCTTGTGCAAAACACATGCAAGTTCTGTTCTTGTTCAAAACACTTGCAGGTCCTGTCCTTGTACAAAACACTTGCAGGCTCTGTTCTTGTTCAAAACACTTGCAGGCCCTGTTCTTGTGCAAAAAAGTTGCAAGCTCTGTTTTTGTGCAAAACACTTGCAGGCTCTGTTCTTGTTCAAAACACTTGCAAGTTCTGTTTTTGTGGAAAACACATGCAAGTTCTGTTCTTGTTCAAAACACTTGCAGGTCCTGTCCTTGTACAAAACACTTGCAGGCTCTGTTCTTGTTCAAAACACTTGCAGGCCCTGTTCTTGTGCAAAACACTTGAAGGCCCTGTTCTTGTGCAAAACACATGCAAGTTCTGTTCTTGTTCAAAACACTTGCAGGCGCTATTCCTCTTGTGCAAAACACATGCCAGTTCTGTTTTTGTGCAAAACACTCGCAGGCCCTGTTCTTGTGCAAAACACATGCAAGTTCTGTTCTTGTTCAAAACACTTGCAGGTCCTGTCCTTGTACAAAACACTTGCAGGCAATGTTCTTGTGCAATACACTTTCAGACCCTGTTCTCGTGCAAAACACTTGCAGGCCCTGTTCTTGTTCAAAACACTTGAAGGCACTGTTCTTGTGTAAAACACTGGCAGGCCCTGTTCTTTTGCAAAACACTGGCAGGCCCTGTTTTCGTGCAAAACACTTGCAGGCACTGTTCCTCTGGAAAACGTTTGCAGGCCCTGTTCTTGTGCAAAACACTTGCAGGCACTGTTCCTCTGGAAAACATTTGCAGGCCATGTTCTTGTGGAAAACACTTGTAGGTCCTGTTCTTGTGCAAAACACTTGCAGGCCCTGTTCTTGTTCAAAACACTTGAAGGCACTGTTCTTGTGTAAAACACTGGCAGGCCCTGTTCTTGTGCAAAACACTGGCAGGCCCTGTTGTTGTGCAAAACACTTGCAGGACCTGTTCTTGTGCAATACACTTTCAGACCCTGTTCTTGTGCAAAACACTTGCTTGTCCTGTTCTTGTTCAAACCACTTGCAGGCCCTGTTCTTCTATTAAACACTTGCAGGCCCTATTCCTCTTGAAAATACTGGCAGGCCGTGTTGTGAAAAACACTTGGAGGCTCTCTTTTTGTTCAAAACACTTTCAGGCCCTGTTGTTGTGAAAAACACTTTTAGGACCTGTTCTTGTTCAAAACACTTGCAGGCCCTGTTCTTGTGCAAAACACTTGCAACTTCTGTTTTTGTGGAAAACACATGCCAGTTCTGTTTTTGTGCAATACACTTTCAGACCCTGTTCTTGTGCAAAAAAGTTGCAAGCTCTGTTTTTGTGCAAAACACTTGCAGGCTCTGTTCTTGTTCAAAACACTTGCAAGTTCTGTTTTTGTGGAAAACACATGCAAGTTCTGTTCTTGTTCAAAACACTTGCAGGTCCTGTCCTTGTACAAAACACTTGCAGGCTCTGTTCTTGTTCAAAACACTTGCAGGCCCTGTTCTTGTGCAAAACACTTGAAGGCCCTGTTCTTGTTCAAAACACTTGCAGGCGCTATTCCTCTTGAAAATACTGGCAGGCCCTGTTGTGAAAAACACTTGGAGGCTCTCTTTTTGTTCAAAACACTTTCAGGCCCTGTTGTGAAAAACACTTTTAGGACCTGTTTTTGTGCAATACACTTTCAGACCCTGTTCTTGTGCAAAAAAGTTGCAACCTCTGTTTTTGTGCAAAACACTGGCAGACCCTGTTCTTGTGCAAAACACTTGCAAGTTCTGTTTTTGTGCAAAACACATGCCAGTTCTGTTTTTGTGCAAAACACTCGCAGGCCCTGTTTTTGTGTAAAACACTGGCAGGCCCTGTTCTTGTTCAAAACACTTTCAGGCCCTGTTGTGAAAAACACTTGGAGGCTCTCTTTTTGTTCAAAACACTTTCAGGCCCTGTTGTGAAAAACACTTTTAGGACCTGTTTTTGTGCAATACACTTTCAGACCCTGTTCTTGTGCAAAAAAGTTGCAAGCTCTGTTTTTGTGCAAAACACTTGCAGGCTCTGTTCTTGTTCAAAACACTTGCAAGTTCTGTTTTTGTGGAAAACACATACAAGTTCTGTTTTTGTGCAAAACACTGGCAGACCCTGTTCTTGTGTAAAACACTGGCAGGCCCTGTTCTTGTGCAAAACACATGCAGGCACTATTCCTCTTGAAAATACTGGCAGGCCCTGTTGTGAAAAACACTAGGAGGCTCTCTTTTTCTTCAAAGCAATTTCAGGCCCTGTTGTGAAAAACACTTTTAGGACCTGTTTTTGTGCAATACACTTTCAGACCCTGTTCTTGTGCAAAAAAGTTGCAACCTCTGTTTTTGTGCAAAACACTGGCAGACCCTGTTCTTGTGTAAAACACTGGCAGGCCCTGTTCTTGTGCAAAACACTGGCAGATCCTGTTCTTGTGTAAAACACTGGCAGGCCCTGTTCTTGTGCAAAACACTTGCAGGCCCTGTTCTTGTTCAAAACACTGGCAGGCCCTGTTTTTGTGCAATACACTTTCAGACCCTGTTCTTGTGCAAAATAGTTGCAAGCTCTGTTTTTGTTCAAAAGACTTGCAGGCTCTGTTCTTGTGCAAAACACTTGAAGCCATTTTGGTTGTGCAAAACACTCACAATCCCTGTTCCCCTTGAAAACACTTGCAGGCCTTGTTGTGCAAAACACTTGCAGGTCCTGTTCCTCTGGAAAACATTTTCAGGTCCTGTTCTTGTGCAAAACACATACAAGTTCTGTTTTTGTGTAAAACACTGGCAGGCCCTGTTCTTGTGCAAAACACATGCAAGTTCTATTCTTGTTCAAAACACTTGCAGGTCCTGTCCTTGTACAAAACACTTGCAGGCTCTGTTCTTGTTCAAAACACTTGCAGCCCCTGTTCTTGTGCAAAACACTTGCAGGCCCTGTTCTTCTGCAAAACACTTGAAGGCCCTGTTCTTGTTCAAAACACTTTCAGGCCCTGTTGTGAAAAACACTTGGAGGCTCTCTTTTTGTTCAAAACACTTTCAGGCCCTGTTGTGAAAAACACTTTTAGGACCTGTTTTTGTGCAATACACTTTCAGACCCTGTTCTTGTGCAAAAAAGTTGCAAGTTCTGTTTTTGTGGAAAACACTGGCAGGCCCTGTTCTTGTGCAAAACACATGCAAGTTCTGTTCTTGTTCAAAACACTTGCAGGTCCTGTCCTTGTACAAAACACTTGCAGGCTCTGTTCTTGTTCAAAACACTTGCAGACCCTGTTCTTGTGCAAAACACTTGAAGGCCCTGTTCTTGTTCAAAACACTTGCAGGCGCTATTCCTCTTGAAAATACTGGCAGGCCGTGTTGTGAAAAACACTTGGAGGCTCTCTTTTTGTTCAAAACACTTTCAGGCCCTGTTGTTGTGAAAAACACTTTTAGGACCTGTTCTTGTGCAATACACTTTCAGACCCTGTTCTTGTGCAAAACACTTGCTTGTCCTGTTCTTGTTCAAAACACTTGCAGGCCCTGTTCTTGTGCAAAACACTTGCAAGTTCTGTTTTTGTGCAAAACACATGCAGCCCCTGTTCTTGTGCAAAACACTTGAAGGCCCTGTTCTTGTTCAAAACACTTGCAGGCGCTATTCCTCTTGAAAATACTGGCAGGCCCTGTTGTGAAAAACACTTGGAGGCTCTCTTTTTGTTCAAAACACTTTCAGGCCCTGTTGTTGTGAAAAACACTTTTAGGACCTGTTCTTGTGCAATACACTTTCAGACCCTGTTGTTGTGCAAAACACTTGCTTGTCCTGTTCTTGTTCAAAACACTTGCAGGCCCTGTTCTTGTGCAAAACACTTGCAAGTTCTGTTTTTGTGCAAAACACATGCAGCCACTGTTCTTGTGCAAAAAAAATGAAGGCCCTGTTCTTGTTCAAAACACTTGCAGGCGCTATTCCTCTTGAAAATACTGGCAGGCCCTGTTGTGAAAAACACTTGGAGGCTCTCTTTTTGTTCAAAACACTTTCAGGCCCTGTTGTGAAAAACACTTTTAGGACCTGTTTTTGTGCAATACACTTTCAGACCCTGTTCTTGTGCAAAACACTTGCAGGCTCTGTTCTTGTTCAAAACACTTGCAAGTTCTGTTTTTGTGGAAAACACATGCAAGTTCTGTTTTTGTGCAAAACACTGGCAGACCCTGTTCTTGTGTAAAACACTGGCAGGCCCTGTTCTTGTGCAAAACACATGCAAGTTCTGTTCTTGTTCAAAACACTTGCAGGTCCTGTCCTTGTACAAAACACTTGCAGGCTCTGTTCTTGTTCAAAACACTTGCA
Source organism: Arizona elegans (assembly GCA_022577455.1). Lineage (NCBI taxonomy): Eukaryota > Metazoa > Chordata > Lepidosauria > Squamata > Colubridae > Arizona > Arizona elegans. Next base: position 2,564,471 of record JAKOOJ010000054.1, read on the forward strand.
GGCGCTATTCCTCTTGTGCAAAACACATGCCAGTTCTGTTTTTGTGCAAAACACTCGCAGGCCCTGTTCTTGTGTAAAACACTGGCAGGCCCTGTTCTTGTGCAAAACACATGCAAGTTCTGTTCTTGTTCAAAACACTTGCAGGTCCTGTCCTTGTACAAAACACCTGCAGGCTCTGTTCTTGTGCAATACACTTTCAGACCCTGTTCTCGTGCAAAACACTTGCAGGCCCTGTTCTTGTTCAAAACACTTGAAGGCACTGTTCTTGTGTAAAACACTGGCAGGCCCTGTTCTTTTGCAAAACACTGGCAGGCCCTGTTTTCGTGCAAAACACTTGCAGACACTGTTCCTCTGGAAAACGTTTGCAGGCCCTGTTCTTGTGCAAAACACTTGCAGGCACTGTTCCTCTGGAAAACATTTGCAGGCCGTGTTCTTGTGGAAAACACTTGTAGGTCCTGTTCTTGTGCAAAACACTGGCAGACCCTGTTCTTGTGTAAAACACTGGCAGGCCCTGTTCTTGTGCAAAACACATGCAAGTTCTGTTCTTGTTCAAAACACTTGCAGGTCCTGTCCTTGTACAAAACACTTGCAGGCTCTGTTCTTGTTCAAAACACTTGCAGGCGCTATTCCTCTTGTGCAAAACACATGCCAGTTCTGTTTTTGTGCAAAACACTCGCAGGCCCTGTTCTTGTGTAAAACACTGGCAGGCCCTGTTCTTGTGCAAAACACATGCAAGTTCTGTTCTTGTTCAAAACACTTGCAGGTCCTGTCCTTGTACAAAACACCTGCAGGCTCTGTTCTTGTGCAATACACTTTCAGACCCTGTTCTCGTGCAAAACACTTGCAGGCCCTGTTCTTGTTCAAAACACTTGAAGGCACTGTTCTTGTGTAAAACACTGGCAGGCCCTGTTCTTTTGCAAAACACTGGCAGGCCCTGTTTTCGTGCAAAACACTTGCAGACACTGTTCCTCTGGAAAACGTTTGCAGGCCCTGTTCTTGTGCAAAACACTTGCAGGCACTGTTCCTCTGGAAAACATTTGCAGGCCATGTTCTTGTGGAAAACACTTGTAGGTCCTGTTCTTGTGCAAAACACTTGCAGGCCCTGTTCTTGTTCAAAACACTTGAAGGCACTGTTCTTGTGTAAAACACTGGCAGGCCCTGTTCTTGTGCAAAACACTGGCAGGCCCTGTTGTTGTGCAAAACACTTGCAGGACCTGTTCTTGTGCAATACACTTTCAGACCCTGTTCTTGTGCAAAACACTTGCTTGTCCTGTTCTTGTTCAAACCACTTGCAGGCCCTGTTCTTCTATTAAACACTTGCAGGCCCTATTCCTCTTGAAAATACTGGCAGGCCGTGTTGTGAAAAACACTTGGAGGCTCTCTTTTTGTTCAAAACACTTTCAGGCCCTGTTGTTGTGAAAAACACTTTTAGGACCTGTTCTTGTTCAAAACACTTGCAGGCCCTGTTCTTGTGCAAAACACTTGCAAGTTCTCTTTTTGTGCAAAACACATGCCAGTTCTGTTTTTGTGCAATACACTTTCAGACCCTGTTCTTGTGCAAAAAAGTTGCAAGCTCTGTTTTTGTGCAAAACACTTGCAGGCTCTGTTCTTGTTCAAAACACTTGCAAGTTCTGTTTTTGTGGAAAACACATGCAAGTTCTGTTCTTTTTCAAAACACTTGCAGGTCCTGTCCTTGTACAAAACACTTGCAGGCTCTGTTCTTGTTCAAAACACTTGCAGGCCCTGTTCTTGTGCAAAACACTTGAAGGCCCTGTTCTTGTTCAAAACACTTGCAGGCGCTATTCCTCTTGAAAATACTGGCAGGCCCTGTTGTGAAAAACACTTGGAGGCTCTCTTTTTGTTCAAAACACTTTCAGGCCCTGTTGTGAAAAACACTTTTAGGACCTGTTTTTGTGCAATACACTTTCAGACCCTGTTCTTGTGCAAAAAAGTTGCAAGCTCTGTTTTTGTGCAAAACACTTGCAGGCTCTGTTCTTGTTCAAAACACTTGCAAGTTCTGTTTTTGTGGAAAACACATGCAAGTTCTGTTTTTGTGCAAAACACTGGCAGACCCTGTTCTTGTGTAAAACACTGGCAGGCCCTGTTCTTGTGCAAAACACATGCAAGTTCTGTTCTTGTTCAAAACACTTGCAGGTCCTGTCCTTGTACAAAACACTTGCAGGCTCTGTTCTTGTTCAAAACACTTGCAGGCCCTGTTCTTGTGCAAAACACTTGAAGGCACTGTTCTTGTGTAAAACACTGGCAGGCCCTGTTCTTGTGCAAAACACTGGCAGGTCCTGTTCTTGTGCAAAATAGTTGCAAGCTCTGTTCTTGTTCAAAACACTTGCAGGCCCTGTTTTTGTGCAAAACACATGCAAGTTCTGTTTTTGTGCAAAACACTGGCAGGCCCTGTTCTTGTTCAAAACACTTGCAAGTCCTGTTCTTGTGCAAAATAGTTGCAAGCTCTGTTCTTGTTAAAAACACTTGCAGGCCCTGTTCTTGTGCAAAACACTTGAAGGCCCTGTTCTTGTTCAAAACACTTGCAGGCGCTATTCCTCTTGAAAATACTGGCAGGCCGTGTTGTGAAAAACACTTGGAGGCTCTCTTTTTGTTCAAAACACTTTCAGGCCCTGTTGTGAAAAACACTTTTAGGACCTGTTCTTGTGCAATACACTTTCAGACCCTGTTCTTGTGCAAAACACTTGCAGGCCCTGTTCTTGTTCAAAACACTTGAAGGCACTGTTCTTGTGTAAAACACTGGCAGGCCCTGTTCTTTTGCAAAACACTGGCAGGCCCTGTTTTCGTGCAAAACACTTGCAGGCACTGTTCCTCTGGAAAATGTTTGCAGGCCCTGTTCTTGTGCAAAACACTTGCAGGCACTGTTCCTCTGGAAAACATTTGCAGGCCATGTTCTTGTGGAAAACACTTGCAGGCCCTGTTCTTGTGCAAAACACTTGAAGGCACTGTTCTTGTGTAAAACACTGGCAGGCCCTGTTCTTGTGCAAAACACTGGCAGGTCCTGTTCTTGTGCAAAATAGTTGCAAGCTCTGTTCTTGTTCAAAACACTTGCAGGCCCTGTTTTTGTGCAAAACACATGCAAGTTCTGTTTTTGTGCAAAACACTGGCAGGCCCTGTTCTTGTTCAAAACACTTGCAAGTCCTGTTCTTGTGCAAAATAGTTGCAAGCTCTGTTCTTGTTAAAAACACTTGCAGGCCCTGTTCTTGTGCAAAACACTTGAAGGCCCTGTTCTTGTTCAAAACACTTGCAGGCGCTATTCCTCTTGAAAATACTGGCAGGCCGTGTTGTGAAAAACACTTGGAGGCTCTCTTTTTGTTCAAAACACTTTCAGGCCCTGTTGTGAAAAACACTTTTAGGACCTGTTCTTGTGCAATACACTTTCAGACCCTGTTCTTGTGCAAAACACTTGCAGGCCCTGTTCTTGTTCAAAACACTTGAAGGCACTGTTCTTGTGTAAAACACTGGCAGGCCCTGTTCTTTTGCAAAACACTGGCAGGCCCTGTTTTCGTGCAAAACACTTGCAGGCACTGTTCCTCTGGAAAATGTTTGCAGGCCCTGTTCTTGTGCAAAACACTTGCAGGCACTGTTCCTCTGGAAAACATTTGCAGGCCATGTTCTTGTGGAAAACACTTGTAGGTCCTGTTCTTGTGCAAAACACTTGCAGGCCCTGTTCTTGTTCAAAACACTTGAAGGCACTGTTCTTGTGTAAAACACTGGCAGGCCCTGTTCTTGTGCAAAACACTGGCAGGTCCTGTCCTTGTACAAAACACTTGCAGGCTCTGTTCTTGTTCAAAACACTTGCAGGCCCTGTTCTTGTGCAAAACACTTGAAGGCCCTGTTCTTGTTCAAAACACTTGCAGGCGCTATTCCTCTTGAAAATACTGGCAGGCCCTGTTGTGATAAACACTTGGAGGCTCTCTTTTTGTTCAAAACACTTTCAGGCCCTGTTGTGAAAAACACTTTTAGGACCTGTTTTTGTGCAATACACTTTCAGACCCTGTTCTTGTGCAAAAAAGTTGCAAGCTCTGTTTTTGGTCAAAACACTTGCAGGCTCTTTTCTTGTTCAAAACACTTGCAAGTTCTGTTTTTGTGGAAAACACTGGCAGGCCCTGTTCTTGTGCAAAACACCTGCAGGCCCTGTTCTTGTGCAATACACTTTCAGACCCTGTTCTTGTGCAAAACACTTGCAGGCCCTGTTCTTGTGCAATACACTTTCAGACCCTGTTCTTGTGCAAAACACTTGCAGGCCCTGTTCTTGTGCAAAACACTTGCAGGCCCTGTTCTTGTTCAAAACACTTGAAGGCACTGTTCCTCTGGAAAACATTTGCAGGCCATGTTCTTTTGCAAAACACTGGCAGGCCCTGTTCTTGTGCAAAACACTTGAAGGCCCTGTTCTTGTTCAAAACACTTGCAGGCGCTATTCCTCTTGAAAATACTGGCAGGCCCTGTTGTGAAAAACACTTGGAGGCTCTCTTTTTGTTCAAAACACTTTCAGGCCCTGTTGTTGTGAAAAACACTTTTAGGACCTGTTCTTGTGCAATACACTTTCAGACCCTGTTCTTGTGCAAAACACTTGCAGGATCTGTTTTTTTGGAAACCACATGCAAGTTCTGTTTTTGTGCAAAACACTGGCAGACCCTGTTCTTGTGTAAAACACTGGCAGGCCCTGTTCTTGTGCAATACACTTTCAGACCCTGTTCTTGTGCAAAACACTTGCAGGCCCTGTTCTTGTTCAAAACACTGGCAGGCCCTGTTTTTGTGCAAAACACTTGCTTGTCCTGTTCTTGTTCAAACCACTTGCAGGCCCTGTTCTTCTATTAAACACTTGCAGGCCCTATTCCTCTTGAAAATACTGGCAGGCCGTGTTGTGAAAAACACTTGGAGGCTCTCTTTTTGTTCAAAACACTTTTAGGACCTGTTTTTGTGCAATACACTTTCAGACCCTGTTCTTGTGCAAAACACTTGCAGGCCCTGTTCTTGTTCAAAACACTTGAAGGCACTGTTCTTGTGTAAAACACTGGCAGGCCCTGTTCTTTTGCAAAACACTGGCAGGCTCTGTTCTTGTTCAAAACACTTGCAAGTTCTGTTTTTGTGGAAAACACTGGCAGACCCTGTTCTTGTGTAAAACACTGGCAGGCCCTGTTCTTGTGCAAAACACTGGGAGGCCCTGTTGTTGTGCAAAACACTTGCAGGACCTGTTCTTGTGCAATACACTTTCAGACCCTGTTCTTGTGCAAAACACTTGCAGGATCTGTTCTTGTTCAAAACACTTGCAGGCCCTGTTCTTGTGCAAAACACTTGAAGGCACTGTTCCTCTGGAAAACATTTGCAGGCCATGTTCTTTTGCAAAACACTGGCAGGCCCTGTTCTTGTGCAAAACACTTGAAGGCCCTGTTCTTGTTCAAAACACTTGCAGGCGCTATTCCTCTTGAAAATACTGGCAGGCCCTGTTGTGAAAAACACTTGGAGGCTCTCTTTTTGTTCAAAACACTTTCAGGCCCTGTTGTTGTGAAAAACACTTTTAGGACCTGTTCTTGTGCAATACACTTTCAGACCCTGTTCTTGTGCAAAACACTTGCAGGATCTGTTTTTTTGGAAACCACATGCAAGTTCTGTTTTTGTGCAAAACACTGGCAGACCCTGTTCTTGTGTAAAACACTGGCAGGCCCTGTTCTTGTGCAAAACACTTGCAGGCCCTGTTCTTGTGCAATACACTTTCAGACCCTGTTCTTGTGCAAAACACTTGCAGGCCCTGTTCTTGTTCAAAACACTGGCAGGCCCTGTTTTTGTGCAAAACACTTGCTTGTCCTGTTCTTGTTCAAACCACTTGCAGGCCCTGTTCTTCTATTAAACACTTGCAGGCCCTATTCCTCTTGAAAATACTGGCAGGCCGTGTTGTGAAAAACACTTGGAGGCTCTCTTTTTGTTCAAAACACTTTTAGGACCTGTTTTTGTGCAATACACTTTCAGACCCTGTTCTTGTGCAAAACACTTGCAGGCCCTGTTCTTGTTCAAAACACTTGAAGGCACTGTTCTTGTGTAAAACACTGGCAGGCCCTGTTCTTTTGCAAAACACTGGCAGGCTCTGTTCTTGTTCAAAACACTTGCAAGTTCTGTTTTTGTGGAAAACACTGGCAGACCCTGTTCTTGTGTAAAACACTGGCAGGCCCTGTTCTTGTGCAAAACACTGGGAGGCCCTGTTGTTGTGCAAAACACTTGCAGGACCTGTTCTTGTGCAATACACTTTCAGACCCTGTTCTTGTGCAAAACACTTGCAGGATCTGTTCTTGTTCAAAACACTTGCAGGCCCTGTTCTTGTGCAAAACACTTGCAAGTTCTGTTTTTGTGCAAAACACATGCAGCCCCTGTTCTTGTGCAAAACACTTGAAGGCCCTGTTCTTGTTCAAAACACTTGCAGGCCCTATTCCTCTTGAAAATACTGGTAGGCCCTGTTGTGAAAAACACTTGGAGGCTCTCTTTTTGTTCAAAACACTTTCAGGCCCTGTTGTGAAAAACACTTGCAAGCTCTGTTTTTGTGCAAAACACTGGCAGGCCCTGTTCTTGTGCAAAACACTTGCAGGCCCTGTTCTTGTTCAAAACACTGGCAGGCCCTGTTTTTGTGCAATACACTTACAGACCCTGTTCTTGTGCAAAATAGTTGCAAGCTCTGTTTTTGTTCAAAAGACTTGCAGGCTCTGTTCTTGTGCAAAACACTTGAAGCCATTTTGGTTGTGCAAAACACTCACAATCCCCGTTCCCCTTGAAAACACTTGCAGGCCTTGTTGTGCAAAACACTTGCAGGTCCTGTTCTTGTGCAAAACACTTGCAGGCACTGTTCCTCTGGAAAACATTTTCAGGCCATGTTCTTGTGGAAAACACTTGTAGGTCCTGTTCTTGTGCAAAACACTTGCAGGCCCTGTTCTTGTTCAAAACACTTGAAGGCACTGTTCTTGTGTAAAACACTGGCAGGCCCTGTTGTTGTGCAAAACACTTCCAGGACCTGTTCTTGTGCAATACACTTTCAGACCCTGTTCTTGTGCAAAACACTTGCAGGATCTGTTCTTGTTCAAAACACTGGCAGGCTCTGTTCTCGTGTAAAACACTGGCAGGCTCTGTTCTTGTGAAAAACACTTACAGCCATTCTGGTTGTGCAAAACACTCACAATCCCTGTTCCCCTTGAAAACACTTGCAGGCCTTGTTGTGCAAAACACTTGCAGGCCCTGTTCTTGTGTAAAACACTGGTAGGCCCTGTTGTTGTGCAAAACACTTGGAGGCCCTGTTCTTGTGCAAAACACTTGCAGGCCCTGTTCTTGTGTAAAACACTGGCAGGCCCTGTTCTTGTGCACAACACATGCAAGTTCTGTTCTTGTTCAAAACACTTGCAGCCCCTGTTCTTGTGCAAAACACTTGAAGGCCCTGTTCTTGTTCAAAACACTTGCAGGCGCTATTCCTTTTGAAAATACTGGCAGGCCCTGTTGTGAAAAACACTTGGAGGCTCTCTTTTTGTTCAAAACACTTTCAGGCCCTGTTGTGAAAAACACCTTTAGGACCTGTTTTTGTGCAATACACTTTCAGGCCCTGTTATTGTGCAAAACACTTGCAGGCTCTGTTCTTGTGCAAAACACATGCAAGTTCTGTTTTTGTGCAAAACACTGGCAGGCCCTGTTCTTGTGCAATACACTTTCAGACCCTGTTCTAGTGCAAAACACTTGCAGGATCTGTTCTTGTTCAAAACACTTGCAGGCCCTGTTCTTGTGCAAAACACTTGCAAGTTCTGTTCTTGTGCAAAACACTTGAAGGCCCTGTTCTTGTTCAAAACACTTGCAGGCCCTATTCCTCTTGAAAATAATGGCAGGCCCTGTTGTGAAAAACACTTGGAGGCTCTCTTTTTGTTCAAAACACTTTCAGGCCCTGTTGTGAAAAACACTTTTAGGACCTGTTTTTGTGCAATACACTTTCAGACCCTGTTCTTGTGCAAAACACTTGCAGGCCCTGTTCTTGTTCAAAACACTGGCAGACCCTGTTCTTGTTCAAAACACTTGGAGGCCCTGTTCTTGTTCAAAACACTGGCAGGCCCTGTTCTTGTGCAAAACACTTGAAGGCCCTGTTCTTGTTCAAAACACTTTCAGGCCCTGTTGTGAAAAACACTTGGAGGCTCTCTTTTTGTTCAAAACACTTTCAGGCCCTGTTGTGAAAAACACTTTTAGGACCTGTTTTTGTGCAATAGACTTTCAGACCCTGTTCTTGTGCAAAAAACTTGCAAGCTCTGTTTTTGTGCAAAACACTTGCAGGCTCTGTTCTTGTTCAAAACACTTGCAAGTTCTGTTTTTTGTGGAAAACACATGCAAGTTCTGTTTTTTTGCAAAACACTGGCAGACCCTGTTCTTGTGTAAAACACTTGCAGGACCTGTTCTTGTGCAATACACTTTCAGACCCTGTTCTTGTGCAAAACACTTGCAGGCCCTGTTCTTGTGCAAAACACTTGCAGGTCCTGTTCTTGTGCAATACACTTTCAGGCTCTGTTCTTGTTCAAAACACTTGCAGCCCCTGTTCTTGTGCAAAACACTTGAAGGCCCTGTTCTTCTTCAAAACACTTGAAGGCACTGTACTTGTGTAAAACACTGGCAGGCCCTGTTCTTGTGCAAAACACTGGCAGGCCCTGTTGTTGTGCAAAACACTTCCAGGACCTGTTCTTGTGCAATACACTTTCAGACCCTGTTCTTGTGCAAAACACTTGCAGGATCTGTTCTTGTTCAAAACACTTGCAGGCTCTGTTCTTCTGCAATACACTTCCAGGCCCTGTTTATGTGCAAAACACATGCAAGTTCTATTTTTTTGCAAAATCCTGGCAGGCCCTGTTCTCGTGTAAAACACTGGCAGGCTCTGTTCTTGTGAAAAACACTTACAGCCATTTTGGTTGTGCAAAACACTCACAATCCCTGTTCCCCTTGAAAACACTTGCAGGCCTTGTTGTGCAAAACACTTGCAGGCCCTGTTCTTGTGTAAAACACTGGTAGGCCCTGTTGTTGTGCAAAACACTTGGAGGCCCTGTTCTTGTGCAAAACACTTGCAGGCCCTGTTCTTGTGTAAAACACTGGCAGGCCCTGTTCTTGTGCACAACACATGCAAGTTCTGTTCTTGTTCAAAACACTTGCAGCCCCTGTTCTTGTGCAAAACACTTGAAGGCCCTGTTCTTGTTCAAAACACTTGCAGGCGCTATTCCTTTTGAAAATACTGGCAGGCCCTGTTGTGAAAAACACTTGGAGGCTCTCTTTTTGTTCAAAACACTTTCAGGCCCTGTTGTGAAAAACACCTTTAGGACCTGTTTTTGTGCAATACACTTTCAGGCCCTGTTATTGTGCAAAACACTTGCAGGCTCTGTTCTTGTGCAAAACACATGCAAGTTCTGTTTTTGTGCAAAACACTGGCAGGCCCTGTTCTTGTGCAATACACTTTCAGACCCTGTTCTAGTGCAAAACACTTGCAGGATCTGTTCTTGTTCAAAACACTTGCAGGCCCTGTTCTTGTGCAAAACACTTGCAAGTTCTGTTCTTGTGCAAAACACTTGAAGGCCCTGTTCTTGTTCAAAACACTTGCAGGCCCTATTCCTCTTGAAAATAATGGCAGGCCCTGTTGTGAAAAACACTTGGAGGCTCTCTTTTTGTTCAAAACACTTTCAGGCCCTGTTGTGAAAAACACTTTTAGGACCTGTTTTTGTGCAATACACTTTCAGACCCTGTTCTTGTGCAAAACACTTGCAGGCCCTGTTCTTGTTCAAAACACTGGCAGACCCTGTTCTTGTTCAAAACACTTGGAGGCCCTGTTCTTGTTCAAAACACTGGCAGGCCCTGTTCTTGTGCAAAACACTTGAAGGCCCTGTTCTTGTTCAAAACACTTTCAGGCCCTGTTGTGAAAAACACTTGGAGGCTCTCTTTTTGTTCAAAACACTTTCAGGCCCTGTTGTGAAAAACACTTTTAGGACCTGTTTTTGTGCAATAGACTTTCAGACCCTGTTCTTGTGCAAAAAACTTGCAAGCTCTGTTTTTGTGCAAAACACTTGCAGGCTCTGTTCTTGTTCAAAACACTTGCAAGTTCTGTTTTTTGTGGAAAACACATGCAAGTTCTGTTTTTTTGCAAAACACTGGCAGACCCTGTTCTTGTGTAAAACACTTGCAGGACCTGTTCTTGTGCAATACACTTTCAGACCCTGTTCTTGTGCAAAACACTTGCAGGCCCTGTTCTTGTGCAAAACACTTGCAGGTCCTGTTCTTGTGCAATACACTTTCAGGCTCTGTTCTTGTTCAAAACACTTGCAGCCCCTGTTCTTGTGCAAAACACTTGAAGGCCCTGTTCTTCTTCAAAACACTTGAAGGCACTGTACTTGTGTAAAACACTGGCAGGCCCTGTTCTTGTGCAAAACACTGGCAGGCCCTGTTGTTGTGCAAAACACTTCCAGGACCTGTTCTTGTGCAATACACTTTCAGACCCTGTTCTTGTGCAAAACACTTGCAGGATCTGTTCTTGTTCAAAACACTTGCAGGCTCTGTTCTTCTGCAATACACTTCCAGGCCCTGTTTATGTGCAAAACACATGCAAGTTCTATTTTTTTGCAAAATCCTGGCAGGCCCTGTTCTCGTGTAAAACACTGGCAGGCTCTGTTCTTGTGAAAAACACTTACAGCCATTTTGGTTGTGCAAAACACTCACAATCCCTGTTCCCCTTGAAAACACTTGCAGGCCTTGTTGTGCAAAACACTTGCAGGCCCTGTTCTTGTGTAAAACACTGGTAGGCCCTGTTGTTGTGCAAAACACTTGCAGGCCCTGTTCTTGTGCAAAACACTGGCAGGCCCTGTTCTTGTGTAAAACACTGGCAGGCCCTGTTCTTGTGCAAAACACATGCAAGTTCTGTTCTTGTTCAAAACACTTGCAGGTCCTGTCCTTGTACAAAACACTTGCAGGCTCTGTTCTTGTTCAAAACACTTGCAGCCCCTGTTCTTGTGCAAAACACTTGAAGGCCCTGTTCTTGTTCAAAACACTTGCAGGCGCTATTCCTCTTGAAAATACTGGCAGGCCCTGTTGTGAAAAACACTTGGAGGCTCTCTTTTTGTTCAAAACACTTTCAGGCCCTGTTGTGAAAAACACCTTTCGGACCTGTTCTTGTGCAATACACTTGCAGGCTCTGTTCTTGTTCAAAACACTTGCAGCCCCTGTTCTTGTGCAAAACACTTGAAGGCCCTGTTCTTGTGCAAAACACATTCAAGTTCTGTTTTTGTGCAAAACACTGGCAGGCCCTGTTCTTGTGTAAAACAGTGGCAGGCCCTGTTTTTGTGCAAAACAATTGCAGGCTCTGTTCTTGTTCAAAACACTTGCAGGCCCTGTTCTTGTGCAAAACACTTGCAGGTCCTGTTCTTGTGCAATACACTGGCAGGCCCTGTTCTTGTGTAAAACACTGGCAGGCCCTGTTCTTGTGCAAAACAATTGCAGGTCTTGTTCTTGTGCAAAACGCTTGCAGGCCCTGTTCTTGTGCAAAACACTTGCAGGTCCTGTTCTTGTGCAATACACTTGCAGGTCCTGTTCTTGTGCAAAATAGTTGCAAGCTCTGTTCTTGTTCAAAACACTTGCAGGCCCTGTTCTTGTGCAAAACACTTGAAGGCCCTGTTCTTGTTCAAAACACTTGCAGGCGCTATTCCTCTTGAAAATACTGGCAGGCCCTGTTGTGAAAAACACTTGGAGGCTCTCTTTTTGTTCAAAACACTTTCAGGCCCTGTTGTGAAAAACACTTTTAGGACCTGTTTTTGTGCAATACACTTTCAGACCCTGTTCTTGTGCAAAACACTTGCAGGCCCTGTTCTTGTTCAAAACACTTGCAGGCTCTGTTCTTCTGCAATACACTTTCAGGCCCTGTTATTGTGCAAAACACTTGCAAGTTCTGTTTTTGTGCAAAACACATGCAAGTTCTATTTTTTTGCAAAACCCTGGCAGGCCCTGTTCTCGTGTAAAACACTGGCAGGCTCTGTTCTTGTGAAAAACACTTACAGCCATTTTGGTTGTGCAAAACACTCACAATCCCTGTTCCCCTTGAAAACACTTGCAGGCCTTGTTGTGCAAAACACTTGCAGGCCCTGTTCTTGTGCAAAACACTGGCAGGCCCTGTTCTTGTGTAAAACACTGGCAGGCCCTGTTCTTGTGCAAAACACATGCAAGTTCTGTTCTTGTTCAAAACACTTGCAGGTCCTGTCCTTGTACAAAACACTTGCAGGCTCTGTTCTTGTTCAAAACACTTGCAGCCCCTGTTCTTGTGCAAAACACTTGAAGGCCCTGTTCTTGTTCAAAACACTTGCAGGTGCTATTCCTCTTGAAAATACTGGCAGGCCCTGTTGTGAAAAACACTTGGAGGCTCTCTTTTTGCTCAAAACACTTTCAGGCCCTGTTGTGAAAAACACCTTTCGGACCTGTTTTTGTGCAATACACTTTCAGGCCCTGTTCTTGTGCAAAACGCTTGCAGGCCCTGTTCTTGTGCAAAACACTTGCAGGTCCTGTTCTTGTGCAATACACTTGCAGGCTCTGTTCTTGTTCAAAACACTTGCAGTCCCTGTTCTTGTGCAAAACACTTGCAGGTCCTGTTCTTGTGCAATACACTGGCAGGCCCTGTTCTTGTGTAAAACAATTGCAGGTCTTGTTCTTGTGCAATACACTGGCAGGCCCTGTTCTTGTGCAAAACAATTGCAGGTCCTGTTCTTGTGCAAAACGCTTGCAGGCCCTGTTCTTGTGCAAAACACTTGCAGGTCCTGTTCTTGTGCAATACACTTGCAGGTCCTGTTCTTGTGCAAAATAGTTGCAAGCTCTGTTCTTGTTCAAAACACTTGCAGGCCCTGTTCTTGTGCAAAACACTTGAAGGCCCTGTTCTTGTTCAAAACACTTGCAGGCGCTATTCCTCTTGAAAATACTGGCAGGCCCTGTTGTGAAAAACACTTGGAGGCTCTCTTTTTGTTCAAAACACTTTCAGGCCCTGTTGTGAAAAACACTTTTAGGACCTGTTTTTGTGCAATACACTTTCAGACCCTGTTCTTGTGCAAAACACTTGCAGGCCCTGTTCTTGTTCAAAACACTTGAAGGCACTGTTCTTGTATAAAACACTGGCAGGCCCTGTTCTTTTGCAAAACACTGGAAGGCCCTGTTTTCGTGCAAAACACTTGCTTGTCCTGTTCTTGTTCAAACCACTTGCAGGCCCTGTTCTTCTATTAAACACTTGCAGGCCCTATTCCTCTTGAAAATACTGACAGGCCGTGTTGTGAAAAACACTTGGAGGCTCTCTTTTTGTTCAAAACACTTTCAGGCCCTGTTGTTGTGTAAAACACTTTTAGGACCTGTCCTTGTGCAATACACTTTCAGACCCTGTTCTTGTGCAAAACACTTGCAGGATCTGTTCTTGTTCAAAACACTTGCAGGTCCTGTTCTTGTGCAATACACTTTCAGACCCTGTTCTTCTGCAAAATAGTTGCAAGCTCTGTTCTTGTTCAAAACACTTGCAGGCCCTGTTCTTGTGCAAAACACTTGAAGGCCCTGTTCTTGTTCAAAACACTTGCAGGCGCTATTCCTCTTGAAAATACTGGCAGGCCCTGTTGTGAAAAACACTTGGAGGCTCTCTTTTTGTTCAAAACACTTTCAGGCCCTGTTGTGAAAAACACTTTTAGGACCTGTTTTTGTGCAATACACTTTCAGACCCTGTTCTTGTGCAAAACACTTGCAGGCCCTGTTCTTGTTCAAAACACTTTCAGGCCCTGTTGTGAAAAACACCTTTAGGACCTGTTTTTGTGCAATACACTTTCAGGCCCTGTTATTGTGCAAAACACTTGCAGGCTCTGTTCTTGTGCAAAACACATGCAAGTTCTGTTTTTGTGCAAAACACTGGCAGGCCCTGTTCTTGTGTAAAACACTGGCAGGCCCTGTTCTTGTGCAAAACAATTGCAGGTCCTGTTCTTGTGCAATACACTTGCAGGCTCTGTTCTTGTTCAAAACACTTGCAGGTCCTGTTCTTGTGCAAAACACTTGCAGGTCCTGTTCTTGTGCAATACACTGGCAGGCCCTGTTCTTGTGTAAAACACTGGCAGGCCCTGTTCTTGTGCAAAACAATTGCAGGTCTTGTTCTTGTGCAAAACGCTTGCAGGCCCTGTTCTTCTGCAAAACACTTGCAGGTCCTGTTCTTGTGCAATACACTTGCAGGCCCTGTTCTTGTGCAAAATAGTTGCAAGCTCTGTTCTTGTTCAAAACACTTGCAGGTCCTGTTCTTGTGCAAAATAGTTGCAAGCTCTGTTCTTGTTCAAAACACTTGCAGGCCCTGTTCTTGTGCAAAACACTTGAAGGCCCTGTTCTTGTTCAAAACACTTGAAGGCCCTGTTCTTGTTCAAAACACTTGCAGGCGCTATTCCTCTTGAAAATACTGGCAGGCCCTGTTGTGAAAAACACTTGGAGGCTCTCTTTTTGTTCAAAACACTTTCAGGCCCTGTTGTGAAAAACACCTTTAGGACCTGTTTTTGTGCAATACACTTTCAGGCCCTGTTATTGTGCAAAACACTTGAAGGCCCTGTTCTTGTGCAAAACACATGCAAGTTCTGTTCTTGTTCAAAACACTTGCAGGCGCTATTCCTCTTGTGCAAAACACATGCCAGTTCTGTTTTTGTGCAAAACACTCGCAGGCCCTGTTCTTGTGTAAAACACTGGCAGGCCCTGTTCTTGTGCAAAACACATGCAAGTTCTGTTCTTGTTCAAAACACTTGCAGGTCCTGTCCTTGTACAAAACACTTGCAGGCTCTGTTCTTGTGCAATACACTTTCAGACCCTGTTCTCGTGCAAAACACTTGCAGGCCCTGTTCTTGTTCAAAACACTTGAAGGCACTGTTCTTGTGTAAAACACTGGCAGGCCCTGTTCTTTTGCAAAACACTGGCAGGCCCTGTTTTCGTGCAAAACACTTGCAGGCACTGTTCTTGTGCAAAACACATGCAAGTTCTGTTTTTGTGCAAAACACTGGCAGGCCCTGTTCTTGTGTAAAACACTGGCAGGCCCTGTTCTTGTGCAAAATAATTGCAGGTCTTGTTCTTGTGCAAAACGCTTGCAGGCCCTGTTCTTGTGCAAAATACTTGCAGGTGCTGTTCTTGTGCAATACACTTGCAGGTCCTGTTCTTGTGCAAAATAGTTGCAAGCTCTGTTCTTGTTCAAAACACTTGCAGGCCCTGTTCTTGTGCAAAACACTTGAAGGCCCTGTTCTTGTTCAAAACACTTGCAGGCGCTATTCCTCTTGAAAATACTGGCAGGCCCTGTTGTGAAAAACACTTGGAGGCTCTCTTTTTGTTCAAAACACTTTCAGGCCCTGTTGTGAAAAACACCTTTAGGACCTGTTTTTGTGCAATACACTTTCAGGCCCTGTTATTGTGCAAAACACTTGCAGGCTCTGTTCTTGTGCAAAACACATGCAAGTTCTCTTTTTGTGCAAAACACTGGCAGGCCCTGTTCTTGTGTAAAACACTTGCAGGCCCTGTTCTTGTGCAAAACAATTGCAGGTCTTGTTCTTGTGCAAAACGCTTGCAGGCCCTGTTCTTGTGCAAAATACTTGCAGGTCCTGTTCTTGTGCAATACACTTGCAGGTCCTGTTCTTGTGCAAAATAGTTGCAAGCTCTGTTCTTGTTCAAAACACTTGCAGGCCCTGTTCTTGTGCAAAACACTTGAAGGCCCTGTTCTTGTTCAAAACACTTGCAGGCGCTATTCCTCTTGAAAATACTGGCAGGCCCTGTTGTGAAAAACACTTGGAGGCTCTCTTTTTGTTCAAAACACTTTCAGGCCCTGTTGTGAAAAACACCTTTAGGACCTGTTTTTGTGCAATACACTTTCAGGCCCTGTTATTGTGCAAAACACTTGCAGGCTCTGTTCTAGTGCAAAACACATGCAAGTTCTGTTTTTGTGCAAAACACTGGCAGGCCCTGTTCTTGTGTAAAACACTGGCAGGCCCTGTTCTTGTGCAAAACAATTGCAGGTCTTGTTCTTGTGCAAAACGCTTGCAGGCCCTGTTCTTGTGCAAAACACTTGCAGGTCCTGTTCTTGTGCAATACACTTGCAGGCTCTGTTCTTGTTCAAAACACTTGCAGGTCCTGTTCTTGTCCAAAACACTTGCAGGTCCTGTTCTTGTGCAATACACTTGCAGGCCCTGTTCTTGTGTAAAACACTGGCAGGCCCTGTTCTTGTGCAATACACTTGCAGGCTCTGTTCTTGTTCAAAACACTTGCAGGCCCTGTTCTTGTGCAAAACACTTGCAGGTCCTGTTCTTGTGCAAAACGCTTGCATGCCCTGTTCTTGTGCAAAACACTTGCAGGTCCTGTTCTTGTGCAATACACTTGCAGGTCCTGTTCTTGTGCAAAATAGTTGCAAGCTCTGTTCTTGTTCAAAACACTTGCAGGCCCTGTTCTTGTTCAAAACACTTGCAGGCGCTATTCCTCTTGAAAATACTGGCAGGCCCTGTTGTGAAAAACACTTGGAGGCTCTCTTTTTGTTCAAAACACTTTCAGGCCCTGTTGTGAAAAACACTTTTAGGACCTGTTTTTGTGCAATACACTTTCAGACCCTGTTCTTGTGCAAAACACTTGCAGGCCCTGTTCTTGTTCAAAACACTTGAAGGCACTGTTCTTGTGTAAAACACTGGCAGGCCCTGTTCTTTTGCAAAACACTGGAAGGCCCTGTTTTCGTGCAAAACACTTGCTTGTCCTGTTCTTGTTCAAACCACTTGCAGGCCCTGTTCCTCTGGAAAACATTTTCAGGTCCTGTTCTTGTGCAAAACACATGCAAGTTCTGTTATTGTGTAAAACACTGGCAGGCCCTGTTCTTGTGCAAAACACATGCAAGTTCTATTCTTGTTCAAAACACTTGCAGGTCCTGTCCTTGTACAAAACACTTGCAGGCTCTGTTCTTGTTCAAAACACTTGCAGCCCCTGTTCTTGTGCAAAACACTTGCAGGCCCTGTTCTTCTGCAAAACACTTGAAGGCCCTGTTCTTGTTCAAAACACTTTCAGGCCCTGTTGTGAAAAACACTTGGAGGCTCTCTTTTTGTTCAAAACACTTTCAGGCCCTGTTGTGAAAAACACTTTTAGGACCTGTTTTTGTGCAATACACTTTCAGACCCTGTTCTTGTGCAAAAAAGTTGCAAGTTCTGTTTTTGTGGAAAACACTGGCAGGCCCTGTTCTTGTGCAAAACACATGCAAGTTCTGTTCTTGTTCAAAACACTTGCAGGTCCTGTCCTTGTACAAAACACTAGCAGGCTCTGTTCTTGTTCAAAACACTTGCAGACCCTGTTCTTGTGCAAAACACTTGAAGGCCCTGTTCTTGTTCAAAACACTTGCAGGCGCTATTCCTCTTGAAAATACTGGCAGGCCGTATTTTGAAAAACACTTGGAGGCTCTGTTTTTGTTCAAAACACTTTCAGGCCCTGTTGTGAAAAACACTTTTAGGACCTGTTCTTGTGCAATACACTTTCAGACCCTGTTCTTGTGCAAAACACTTGCTTGTCCTGTTCTTGTTCAAAACACTTGCAGGCCCTGTTCTTGTGCAAAACACTTGCAAGTTCTGTTTTTGTGCAAAACACTGGCAGACCCTGTTCTTGTGCAAAACACTTGAAGGCCCTGTTCTTGTTCAAAACACTTGCAGGCGCTATTCCTCTTGAAAATACTGGCAGGCCCTGTTGTGAAAAACACTTGGAGGCTCTCTTTTTGTTCAAAACACTTTCAGGCCCTGTTGTTGTGAAAAACACTTTTAGGACCTGTTCTTGTGCAATACACTTTCAGACCCTGTTGTTGTGCAAAACACTTGCTTGTCCTGTTCTTGTTCAAAACACTTGCAGGCCCTGTTCTTGTGCAAAACACTTGCAAGTTCTGTTTTTGTGCAAAACACATGCAGCCCCTGTTCTTGTGCAAAAAAAATGAAGGCCCTGTTCTTGTTCAAAACACTTGCAGGCGCTATTCCTCTTGAAAATACTGGCAGGCCCTGTTGTGAAAAACACTTGGAGGCTCTCTTTTTGTTCAAAACACTTTCAGGCCCTGTTGTGAAAAACACTTTTAGGACCTGTTTTTGTGCAATACACTTTCAGACCCTGTTCTTGTGCAAAACACTTGCAGGCTCTGTTCTTGTTCAAAACACTTGCAAGTTCTGTTTTTGTGGAAAACACATGCAAGTTCTGTTTTTGTGCAAAACACTGGCAGACCCTGTTCTTGTGTAAAACACTGGCAGGCCCTGTTCTTGTGCAAAACACATGCAAGTTCTGTTCTTGTTCAAAACACTTGCAGGTCCTGTCCTTGTACAAAACACTTGCAGGCTCTGTTCTTGTTCAAAACACTTGCAGGCCCTGTTCTTGTGCAAAACACTTGAAGGCCCTGTTCTTGTGCAAAACACATGCAAGTTCTGTTCTTGTTCAAAACACTTGCAGGCGCTATTCCTCTTGTGCAAAACACATGCCAGTTCTGTTTTTGTGCAAAACACTCGCAGGCCCTGTTCTTGTGCAAAACACATGCAAGTTCTGTTCTTGTTCAAAACACTTGCAGGTCCTGTCCTTGTACAAAACACTTGCAGGCAATGTTCTTGTGCAATACACTTTCAGACCCTGTTCTCGTGCAAAACACTTGCAGGCCCTGTTCTTGTTCAAAACACTTGAAGGCACTGTTCTTGTGTAAAACACTGGCAGGCCCTGTTCTTTTGCAAAACACTGGCAGGCCCTGTTTTCGTGCAAAACACTTGCAGGCACTGTTCCTCTGGAAAACGTTTGCAGGCCCTGTTCTTGTGCAAAACACTTGCAGGCACTGTTCCTCTGGAAAACATTTGCAGGCCATGTTCTTGTGGAAAACACTTGTAGGTCCTGTTCTTGTGCAAAACACTTGCAGGCCCTGTTCTTGTTCAAAACACTTGAAGGCACTGTTCTTGTGTAAAACACTGGCAGGCCCTGTTCTTGTGCAAAACACTGGCAGGCCCTGTTGTTGTGCAAAACACTTTCAGACCCTGTTCTTGTGCAAAACACTTGCTTGTCCTGTTCTTGTTCAAACCACTTGCAGGCCCTGTTCTTCTATTAAACACTTGCAGGCCCTATTCCTCTTGAAAATACTGGCAGGCCGTGTTGTGAAAAACACTTGGAGGCTCTCTTTTTGTTCAAAACACTTTCAGGCCCTGTTGTTGTGAAAAACACTTTTAGGACCTGTTCTTGTTCAAAACACTTGCAGGCCCTGTTCTTGTGCAAAACACTTGCAAGTTCTGTTTTTGTGCAATACACTTTCAGACCCTGTTCTTGTGCAAAAAAGTTGCAAGCTCTGTTTTTGTGCAAAACACTTGCAGGCTCTGTTCTTGTTCAAAACACTTGCAAGTTCTGTTTTTGTGGAAAACACATGCAAGTTCTGTTCTTGTTCAAAACACTTGCAGGCCCTGTTCTTGTTCAAAACACTTGCAGGCGCTATTCCTCTTGAAAATACTGGCAGGCCCTGTTGTGAAAAACACTTGGAGGCTCTCTTTTTGTTCAAAACACTTTCAGGCCCTGTTGTGAAAAACACTTTTAGGACCTGTTTTTGTGCAATACACTTTCAGACCCTGTTCTTGTGCAAAACACTTGCAGGCTCTGTTCTTGTTCAAAACACTTGCAAGTTCTGTTTTTGTGGAAAACACATGCAAGTTCTGTTTTTGTGCAAAACACTGGCAGACCCTGTTCTTGTGTAAAACACTGGCAGGCCCTGTTCTTGTGCAAAACACATGCAAGTTCTGTTCTTGTTCAAAACACTTGCAGGTCCTGTCCTTGTACAAAACACTTGCAGGCTCTGTTCTTGTTCAAAACACTTGCAGGCCCTGTTCTTGTGCAAAACACTTGAAGGCCCTGTTCTTGTGCAAAACATATGCAAGTTCTGTTCTTGTTCAAAACACTTGCAGGCGCTATTCCTCTTGTGCAAAACACATGCCAGTTCTGTTTTTGTGCAAAACACTCGCAGGCCCTGTTCTTGTGCAAAACACATGCAAGTTCTGTTCTTGTTCAAAACACTTGCAGGTCCTGTCCTTGTACAAAACACTTGCAGGCAATGTTCTTGTGCAATACACTTTTAGACCCTGTTCTCGTGCAAAACACTTGCAGGCCCTGTTCTTGTTCAAAACACTTGAAGGCACTGTTCTTGTGTAAAACACTGGCAGGCCCTGTTCTTTTGCAAAACACTGGCAGGCCCTGTTTTCGTGCAAAACACTTGCAGGCACTGTTCCTCTGGAAAACGTTTGCAGGCCCTGTTCTTGTGCAAAACACTTGCAGGCACTGTTCCTCTGGAAAACATTTGCAGGCCATGTTCTTGTGGAAAACACTTGTAGGTCCTGTTCTTGTGCAAAACACTTGCAGGCCCTGTTCTTGTTCAAAACACTTGAAGGCACTGTTCTTGTGTAAAACACTGGCAGGCCCTGTTCTTGTGCAAAACACTGGCAGGCCCTGTTGTTGTGCAAAACACTTTCAGACCCTGTTCTTGTGCAAAACACTTGCTTGTCCTGTTCTTGTTCAAACCACTTGCAGGCCCTGTTCTTCTATTAAACACTTGCAGGCCCTATTCCTCTTGAAAATACTGGCAGGCCGTGTTGTGAAAAACACTTGGAGGCTCTCTTTTTGTTCAAAACACTTTCAGGCCCTGTTGTTGTGAAAAACACTTTTAGGACCTGTTCTTGTTCAAAACACTTGCAGGCCCTGTTCTTGTGCAAAACACTTGCAAGTTCTGTTTTTGTGCAATACACTTTCAGACCCTGTTCTTGTGCAAAAAAGTTGCAAGCTCTGTTTTTGTGCAAAACACTTGCAGGCTCTGTTCTTGTTCAAAACACTTGCAAGTTCTGTTTTTGTGGAAAACACATGCAAGTTCTGTTCTTGTTCAAAACACTTGCAGGTCCTGTCCTTGTACAAAACACTTGCAGGCTCTGTTCTTGTTCAAAACACTTGCAGGCCCTGTTCTTGTGCAAAACACTTGAAGGCCCTGTTCTTGTTCAAAACACTTGCAGGCGCTATTCCTCTTGAAAATACTGGCAGGCCCTGTTGTGAAAAACACTTGGAGGCTCTCTTTTTGTTCAAAACACTTTCAGGCCCTGTTGTGAAAAACACTTTTAGGACCTGTTTTTGTGCAATACACTTTCAGACCCTGTTCTTGTGCAAAAAAGTTGCAACCTCTGTTTTTGTGCAAAACACTGGCAGACCCTGTTCTTGTGTAAAACACTGGCAGGCCCTGTTCTTGTGCAAAACACTGGCAGACCCTGTTCTTGTGTAAAACACTGGCAGGCCCTGTTCTTGTGCAAAACACTTGCAGGCCCTGTTCTTGTTCAAAACACTGGCAGGCCCTGTTTTTGTGCAATACACTTTCAGACCCTGTTCTTGTGCAAAATAGTTGCAAGCTCTGTTTTTGTTCAAAAGACTTGCAGGCTCTGTTCTTGTGCAAAACACTTGAAGCCATTTTGGTTGTGCAAAACACTCACAATCCCTGTTCCCCTTGAAAACACTTGCAGGCCTTGTTGTGCAAAACACTTGCAGGTCCTGTTCCTCTGGAAAACATTTTCAGGTCCTGTTCTTGTGCAAAACACATGCAAGTTCTGTTTTTGTGTAAAACACTGGCAGGCCCTGTTCTTGTGCAAAACACATGCAAGTTCTATTCTTGTTCAAAACACTTGCAGGTCCTGTCCTTGTACAAAACACTTGCAGGCTCTGTTCTTGTTCAAAACACTTGCAGCCCCTGTTCTTGTGCAAAACACTTGCAGGCCTGTTCTTCTGCAAAACACTTGAAGGCCCTGTTCTTGTTCAAAACACTTTCAGGCCCTGTTGTGAAAAACACTTGGAGGCTCTCTTTTTGTTCAAAACACTTTCAGGCCCTGTTGTGAAAAACACTTTTAGGACCTGTTTTTGTGCAATACACTTTCAGACCCTGTTCTTGTGCAAAAAAGTTGCAAGTTCTGTTTTTGTGGAAAACACTGGCAGGCCCTGTTCTTGTGCAAAACACATGCAAGTTCTGTTCTTGTTCAAAACACTTGCAGGTCCTGTCCTTGTACAAAACACTAGCAGGCTCTGTTCTTGTTCAAAACACTTGCAGACCCTGTTCTTGTGCAAAACACTTGAAGGCCCTGTTCTTGTTCAAAACACTTGAAGGCACTGTTCTTGTGTAAAACACTGGCAGGCCCTGTTCTTGTGCAAAACACTGGCAGGCCCTGTTGTTGTGCAAAACACTTTCAGACCCTGTTCTTGTGCAAAACACTTGCTTGTCCTGTTCTTGTTCAAACCACTTGCAGGCCCTGTTCTTCTATTAAACACTTGCAGGCCCTATTCCTCTTGAAAATACTGGCAGGCCGTGTTGTGAAAAACACTTGGAGGCTCTCTTTTTGTTCAAAACACTTTCAGGCCCTGTTGTTGTGAAAAACACTTTTAGGACCTGTTCTTGTTCAAAACACTTGCAGGCCCTGTTCTTGTGCAAAACACTTGCAAGTTCTGTTTTTGTGCAATACACTTTCAGACCCTGTTCTTGTGCAAAAAAGTTGCAAGCTCTGTTTTTGTGCAAAACACTTGCAGGCTCTGTTCTTGTTCAAAACACTTGCAAGTTCTGTTTTTGTGGAAAACACATGCAAGTTCTGTTCTTGTTCAAAACACTTGCAGGTCCTGTCCTTGTACAAAACACTTGCAGGCTCTGTTCTTGTTCAAAACACTTGCAGGCCCTGTTCTTGTGCAAAACACTTGAAGGCCCTGTTCTTGTTCAAAACACTTGCAGGCGCTATTCCTCTTGAAAATACTGGCAGGCCCTGTTGTGAAAAACACTTGGAGGCTCTCTTTTTGTTCAAAACACTTTCAGGCCCTGTTGTGAAAAACACTTTTAGGACCTGTTTTTGTGCAATACACTTTCAGACCCTGTTCTTGTGCAAAAAAGTTGCAACCTCTGTTTTTGTGCAAAACACTGGCAGACCCTGTTCTTGTGTAAAACACTGGCAGGCCCTGTTCTTGTGCAAAACACTGGCAGACCCTGTTCTTGTGTAAAACACTGGCAGGCCCTGTTCTTGTGCAAAACACTTGCAGGCCCTGTTCTTGTTCAAAACACTGGCAGGCCCTGTTTTTGTGCAATACACTTTCAGACCCTGTTCTTGTGCAAAATAGTTGCAAGCTCTGTTTTTGTTCAAAAGACTTGCAGGCTCTGTTCTTGTGCAAAACACTTGAAGCCATTTTGGTTGTGCAAAACACTCACAATCCCTGTTCCCCTTGAAAACACTTGCAGGCCTTGTTGTGCAAAACACTTGCAGGTCCTGTTCCTCTGGAAAACATTTTCAGGTCCTGTTCTTGTGCAAAACACATGCAAGTTCTGTTTTTGTGTAAAACACTGGCAGGCCCTGTTCTTGTGCAAAACACATGCAAGTTCTATTCTTGTTCAAAACACTTGCAGGTCCTGTCCTTGTACAAAACACTTGCAGGCTCTGTTCTTGTTCAAAACACTTGCAGCCCCTGTTCTTGTGCAAAACACTTGCAGGCCTGTTCTTCTGCAAAACACTTGAAGGCCCTGTTCTTGTTCAAAACACTTTCAGGCCCTGTTGTGAAAAACACTTGGAGGCTCTCTTTTTGTTCAAAACACTTTCAGGCCCTGTTGTGAAAAACACTTTTAGGACCTGTTTTTGTGCAATACACTTTCAGACCCTGTTCTTGTGCAAAAAAGTTGCAAGTTCTGTTTTTGTGGAAAACACTGGCAGGCCCTGTTCTTGTGCAAAACACATGCAAGTTCTGTTCTTGTTCAAAACACTTGCAGGCCCTGTTCTTGTGCAAAACACTTGCAAGTTCTGTTTTTGTGCAAAACACATGCAGCCCCTGTTCTTGTGCAAAACACTTGAAGGCCCTGTTCTTGTTCAAAACACTTGCAGGCGCTATTCCTCTTGAAAATACTGGCAGGCCCTGTTGTGAAAAACACTTGGAGGCTCTCTTTTTGTTCAAAACACTTGCAGCCCCTGTTCTTGTGCAAAACACTTGCAGGCCTGTTCTTCTGCAAAACACTTGAAGGCCCTGTTCTTGTTCAAAACACTTTCAGGCCCTGTTGTGAAAAACACTTGGAGGCTCTCTTTTTGTTCAAAACACTTTCAGGCCCTGTTGTGAAAAACACTTTTAGGACCTGTTTTTGTGCAATACACTTTCAGACCCTGTTCTTGTGCAAAAAAGTTGCAAGTTCTGTTTTTGTGGAAAACACTGGCAGGCCCTGTTCTTGTGCAAAACACATGCAAGTTCTGTTCTTGTTCAAAACACTTGCAGGTCCTGTCCTTGTACAAAACACTAGCAGGCTCTGTTCTTGTTCAAAACACTTGCAGACCCTGTTCTTGTGCAAAACACTTGAAGGCCCTGTTCTTGTTCAAAACACTTGCAGGCGCTATTCCTCTTGAAAATACTGGCAGGCCGTATTTTGAAAAACACTTGGAGGCTCTCTTTTTGTTCAAAACACTTTCAGGCCCTGTTGTGAAAAACACTTTTAGGACCTGTTCTTGTGCAATACACTTTCAGACCCTGTTCTTGTGCAAAACACTTGCTTGTCCTGTTCTTGTTCAAAACACTTGCAGGCCCTGTTCTTGTGCAAAACACTTGCAAGTTCTGTTTTTGTGCAAAACACATGCAGCCCCTGTTCTTGTGCAAAACACTTGAAGGCCCTGTTCTTGTTCAAAACACTTGCAGGCGCTATTCCTCTTGAAAATACTGGCAGGCCCTGTTGTGAAAAACACTTGGAGGCTCTCTTTTTGTTCAAAACACTTTCAGGCCCTGTTGTTGTGCAAAACACTTGCTTGTCCTGTTCTTTTTCAAAACACTTGCAGGCCCTGTTCTTGTGCAAAACACTTGCAAGTTCTGTTTTTGTGCAAAACACATGCAGCCCCTGTTCTTGTGCAAAAAAAATGAAGGCCCTGTTCTTGTTCAAAACACTTGCAGGCGCTATTCCTCTTGAAAATACTGGCAGGCCCTGTTGTGAAAAACACTTGGAGGCTCTCTTTTTGTTCAAAACACTTTCAGGCCCTGTTGTGAAAAACACTTTTAGGACCTGTTTTTGTGCAATACACTTTCAGACCCTGTTCTTGTGCAAAACACTTGCAGGCTCTGTTCTTGTTCAAAACACTTGCAAGTTCTGTTTTTGTGGAAAACACATGCAAGTTCTGTTTTTGTGCAAAACACTGGCAGACCCTGTTCTTGTGTAAAACACTGGCAGGCCCTGTTCTTGTGCAAAACACATGCAAGTTCTGTTCTTGTTCAAAACACTTGCAGGTCCTGTCCTTGTACAAAACACTTGCAGGCTCTGTTCTTGTTCAAAACACTTGCAGGCCCTGTTCTTGTGCAAAACACTTGAAGGCCCTGTTCTTGTGCAAAACACATGCAAGTTCTGTTCTTGTTCAAAACACTTGCAGGCGCTATTCCTCTTGTGCAAAACACATGCCAGTTCTGTTTTTGTGCAAAACACTCGCAGGCCCTGTTCTTGTGCAAAACACATGCAAGTTCTGTTCTTGTTCAAAACACTTGCAGGTCCTGTCCTTGTACAAAACACTTGCAGGCAATGTTCTTGTGCAATACACTTTCAGACCCTGTTCTCGTGCAAAACACTTGCAGGCCCTGTTCTTGTTCAAAACACTTGAAGGCACTGTTCTTGTGTAAAACACTGGCAGGCCCTGTTCTTTTGCAAAACACTGGCAGGCCCTGTTCTTGTGCAAAACACTTGCAGGCACTGTTCCTCTGGAAAACATTTGCAGGCCATGTTCTTGTGCAAAATACTTGCAGGACCTGTTCTTGTGCAATACACTTTCAGACCCTGTTCTTGTGCAAAACACTTGCTTGTCCTGTTCTTGTTCAAACCACTTGCAGGCCCTGTTCTTCTATTAAACACTTGCAGGCCCTATTCCTCTTGAAAATACTGGCAGGCCGTGTTGTGAAAAACACTTGGAGGCTCTCTTTTTGTTCAAAACACTTTCAGGCCCTATTGTTGTGAAAAACACTTTTAGGACCTGTTCTTGTTCAAAACACTTGCAGGCCCTGTTCTTGTGCAAAACACTTGCAAGTTCTGTTTTTGTGGAAAACACATGCCAGTTCTGTTTTTGTGCAATACACTTTCAGACCCTGTTCTTGTGCAAAAAAGTTGCAAGCTCTGTTTTTGTGCAAAACACTTGCAGGCTCTGTTCTTGTTCAAAACACTTGCAAGTTCTGTTTTTGTGGAAAACACATGCAAGTTCTGTTCTTGTTCAAAACACTTGCAGGTCCTGTCCTTGTACAAAACACTTGCAGGCTCTGTTCTTGTTCAAAACACTTGCAGGCCCTGTTCTTGTGCAAAACACTTGAAGGCCCTGTTCTTGTTCAAAACACTTGCAGGCGCTATTCCTCTTGAAAATACTGGCAGGCCCTGTTGTGAAAAACACTTGGAGGCTCTCTTTTTGTTCAAAACACTTTCAGGCCCTGTTGTGAAAAACACTTTTAGGACCTGTTTTTGTGCAAAAAAGTTGCAAGCTCTGTTTTTGTGCAAAACACTTGCAGGCTCTGTTCTTGTTCAAAACACTTGCAAGTTCTGTTTTTGTGGAAAACACATGCAAGTTCTGTTTTTGTGCAAAACACTGGCAGACCCTGTTCTTGTGTAAAACACTGGCAGGCCCTGTTCTTGTGCAAAACACATGCAAGTTCTGTTCTTGTTCAAAACACTTGCAGGTCCTGTCCTTGTACAAAACACTTGCAGGCTCTGTTCTTGTTCAAAACACTTGCAGGCCCTGTTCTTGTGCAAAACACTTGAAGGCACTGTTCTTGTGTAAAACACTGGCAGGCCCTGTTCTTGTGCAAAACACTGGCAGGTCCTGTTCTTGTGCAAAATAGTTGCAAGCTCTGTTCTTGTTCAAAACACTTGCAGGCCCTGTTTTTGTGCAAAACACATGCAAGTTCTGTTTTTGTGCAAAACACTGGCAGGCCCTGTTCTTGTTCAAAACACTTGCAAGTCCTGTTCTTGTGCAAAATAGTTGCAAGCTCTGTTCTTGTTAAAAACACTTGCAGGCCCTGTTCTTGTGCAAAACACTTGAAGGCCCTGTTCTTGTTCAAAACACTTGCAGGCGCTATTCCTCTTGAAAATACTGGCAGGCCGTGTTGTGAAAAACACTTGGAGGCTCTCTTTTTGTTCAAAACACTTTCAGGCCCTGTTGTGAAAAACACTTTTAGGACCTGTTCTTGTGCAATACACTTTCAGACCCTGTTCTTGTGCAAAACACTTGCAGGCCCTGTTCTTGTTCAAAACACTTGAAGGCACTGTTCTTGTGTAAAACACTGGCAGGCCCTGTTCTTTTGCAAAACACTGGCAGGCCCTGTTTTCGTGCAAAACACTTGCAGGCACTGTTCCTCTGGAAAATGTTTGCAGGCCCTGTTCTTGTGCAAAACACTTGCAGGCACTGTTCCTCTGGAAAACATTTGCAGGCCATGTTCTTGTGGAAAACACTTGTAGGTCCTGTTCTTGTGCAAAACACTTGCAGGCCCTGTTCTTGTTCAAAACACTTGAAGGCACTGTTCTTGTGTAAAACACTGGCAGGCCCTGTTCTTGTGCAAAACACTGGCAGGTCCTGTCTTTGTACAAAAAACTTGCAGGCTTTGTTCTTGTTCAAAACACTTGCAGGCCCTGTTCTTGTGCAAAACACTTGAAGGCCCTGTTCTTGTTCAAAACACTTGCAGGCGCTATTCCTCTTGAAAATACTGGCAGGCCGTGTTGTGAAAAACACTTGGAGGCTCTCTTTTTGTTCAAAACACTTTCAGGCCCTGTTGTGAAAAACACTTTTAGGACCTGTTCTTGTGCAATACACTTTCAGACCCTGTTCTTGTGCAAAACACTTGCAGGCCCTGTTCTTGTTCAAAACACTTGAAGGCACTGTTCTTGTGTAAAACACTGGCAGGCCCTGTTCTTTTGCAAAACACTGGCAGGCCCTGTTTTCGTGCAAAACACTTGCAGGCACTGTTCCTCTGGAAAATGTTTGCAGGCCCTGTTCTTGTGCAAAACACTTGCAGGCACTGTTCCTCTGGAAAACATTTGCAGGCCATGTTCTTGTGGAAAACACTTGTAGGTCCTGTTCTTGTGCAAAACACTTGCAGGCCCTGTTCTTGTTCAAAACACTTGAAGGCACTGTTCTTGTGTAAAACACTGGCAGGCCCTGTTCTTGTGCAAAACACTGGCAGGTCCTGTCCTTGTACAAAACACTTGCAGGCTTTGTTCTTGTTCAAAACACTTGCAGGCCCTGTTCTTGTGCAAAACACTTGAAGGCCCTGTTCTTGTTCAAAACACTTGCAGGCGCTATTCCTCTTGAAAATACTGGCAGGCCCTGTTGTGAAAAACACTTGGAGGCTCTCTTTTTGTTCAAAACACTTTCAGGCCCTGTTGTGAAAAACACTTTTAGGACCTGTTTTTGTGCAATACACTTTCAGACCCTGTTCTTGTGCAAAAAAGTTGCAAGCTCTGTTTTTGTGCAAAACACTTGCAGGCTCTTTTCTTGTTCAAAACAC
This sequence comes from Arizona elegans, assembly GCA_022577455.1. NCBI lineage: Eukaryota > Metazoa > Chordata > Lepidosauria > Squamata > Colubridae > Arizona > Arizona elegans. Next base: position 2,593,022 of record JAKOOJ010000054.1, read on the forward strand.
TTGCAAGTTCTGTTTTTGTGGAAAACACTGGCAGGCCCTGTTCTTGTGCAAAACACCTGCAGGCCCTGTTCTTGTGCAATACACTTTCAGACCCTGTTCTTGTGCAAAACACTTGCAGGCCCTGTTCTTGTGCAATACACTTTCAGACCCTGTTCTTGTGCAAAACACTTGCAGGCCCTGTTCTTGTTCAAAACACTGGCAGGCCCTGTTTTTGTGCAAAACACTTGCAGCCATTTTTCATGTGCAAAACAATTGCAGGCCGTTTTCCTCTTGAAAATACTGGCAGGGATTGTTGTTGTCCAAAATAGTTGCAAGCTCTGATCTTGTTCAAAACACTTGCAGACCCTGTTTTTGTGCAAAACACATGCAAGTTCTGTTTTTGTGCAAAACACTGGCAGGCCCTGTTCTTGTTCAAAACACTTGCAAGTCCTGTTCTTGTGCAAAATAGTTGCAAGCTCTGTTCTTGTTAAAAACACTTGCAGGCCCTGTTCTTGTGCAAAACACTTGAAGGCTCTCTTTTTGTTCAAAACACTTTCAGGCCCTGTTGTGAAAAACACTTTTAGGACCTGTTCTTGTGCAATACACTTTCAGACCCTGTTCTTGTGCAAAACACTTGCAGGCCCTGTTCTTGTTCAAAACACTTGCAGGTCCTGTTCTTGTGCAATACACTGGCAGGCCCTGTTCTTGTGCAATACACTTGCAGGTCCTGTTCTTGTGCAAAATAGTTGCAAGCTCTGTTCTTGTTCAAAACACTTGCAGGCCCTGTTCTTGTGCAAAACACTTGAAGGCCCTGTTCTTGTTCAAAACACTTGAAGGCCCTGTTCTTGTTCAAAACACTTGCAGGCGCTATTCCTCTTGAAAATACTGGCAGGCCCTGTTGTGAAAAACACTTGGAGGCTCTCTTTTTGTTCAAAACACTTTCAGGCCCTGTTGTGAAAAACACTTTTAGGACCTGTTTTTGTGCAATACACTTTCAGACCCTGTTCTTGTGCAAAACACTTGCAGGCCCTGTTCTTGTTCAAAACACTTGAAGGCACTGTTCTTGTGTAAAACACTGGCAGGCCCTGTTCTTTTGCAAAACACTGGAAGGCCCTGTTTTCGTGCAAAACACTTGCTTGTCCTGTTCTTGTTCAAACCACTTGCAGGCCCTGTTCCTCTGGAAAACATTTTCAGGTCCTGTTCTTGTGCAAAACACATGCAAGTTCTGTTATTGTGTAAAACACTGGCAGGCCCTGTTCTTGTGCAAAACACATGCAAGTTCTATTCTTGTTCAAAACACTTGCAGGTCCTGTCCTTGTACAAAACACTTGCAGGCTCTGTTCTTGTTCAAAACACTTGCAGCCCCTGTTCTTGTGCAAAACACTTGCAGGCCCTGTTCTTCTGCAAAACACTTGAAGGCCCTGTTCTTGTTCAAAACACTTTCAGGCCCTGTTGTGAAAAACACTTGGAGGCTCTCTTTTTGTTCAAAACACTTTCAGGCCCTGTTGTGAAAAACAATTTTAGGACCTGTTTTTGTGCAATACACTTTCAGACCCTGTTCTTGTGCAAAAAAGTTGCAAGTTCTGTTTTTGTGGAAAACACTGGCAGGCCCTGTTCTTGTGCAAAACACATGCAAGTTCTGTTCTTGTTCAAAACACTTGCAGGTCCTGTCCTTGTACAAAACACTAGCAGGCTCTGTTCTTGTTCAAAACACTTGCAGACCCTGTTCTTGTGCAAAACACTTGAAGGCCCTGTTCTTGTTCAAAACACTTGCAGGCGCTATTCCTCTTGAAAATACTGGCAGGCCGTATTTTGAAAAACACTTGGAGGCTCTGTTTTTGTTCAAAACACTTTCAGGCCCTGTTGTGAAAAACACTTTTAGGACCTGTTCTTGTGCAATACACTTTCAGACCCTGTTCTTGTGCAAAACACTTGCTTGTCCTGTTCTTGTTCAAAACACTTGCAGGCCCTGTTCTTGTGCAAAACACTTGCAAGTTCTGTTTTTGTGCAAAACACATGCAGCCCCTGTTCTTGTGCAAAACACTTGAAGGCCCTGTTCTTGTTCAAAACACTTGCAGGCGCTATTCCTCTTGAAAATACTGGCAGGCCCTGTTGTGAAAAACACTTGGAGGCTCTCTTTTTGTTCAAAACACTTTCAGGCCCTGTTGTTGTGAAAAACACTTTTAGGACCTGTTCTTGTGCAATACACTTTCAGACCCTGTTGTTGTGCAAAACACTTGCTTGTCCTGTTCTTGTTCAAAACACTTGCAGGCCCTGTTCTTGTGCAAAACACTTGCAAGTTCTGTTTTTGTGCAAAACATATGCAGCCCCTGTTCTTGTGCAAAAAAAATGAAGGCCCTGTTCTTGTTCAAAACACTTGCAGGCGCTATTCCTCTTGAAAATACTGGCAGGCCCTGTTGTGAAAAACACTTGGAGGCTCTCTTTTTGTTCAAAACACTTTCAGGCCCTGTTGTGAAAAACACTTTTAGGACCTGTTTTTGTGCAATACACTTTCAGACCCTGTTCTTGTGCAAAACACTTGCAGGCTCTGTTCTTGTTCAAAACACTTGCAAGTTCTGTTTTTGTGGAAAACACATGCAAGTTCTGTTTTTGTGCAAAACACTGGCAGACCCTGTTCTTGTGTAAAACACTGGCAGGCCCTGTTCTTGTGCAAAACACATGCAAGTTCTGTTCTTGTTCAAAACACTTGCAGGTCCTGTCCTTGTACAAAACACTTGCAGGCTCTGTTCTTGTTCAAAACACTTGCAGGCCCTGTTCTTGTGCAAAACACTTGAAGGCCCTGTTCTTGTGCAAAACACATGCAAGTTCTGTTCTTGTTCAAAACACTTGCAGGCGCTATTCCTCTTGTGCAAAACACATGCCAGTTCTGTTTTTGTGCAAAACACTCGCAGGCCCTGTTCTTGTGCAAAACACATGCAAGTTCTGTTCTTGTTCAAAACACTTGCAGGTCCTGTCCTTGTACAAAACACTTGCAGGCAATGTTCTTGTGCAATACACTTTCAGACCCTGTTCTCGTGCAAAACACTTGCAGGCCCTGTTCTTGTTCAAAACACTTGAAGGCACTGTTCTTGTGTAAAACACTGGCAGGCCCTGTTCTTTTGCAAAACACTGGCAGGCCCTGTTTTCGTGCAAAACACTTGCAGGCACTGTTCCTCTGGAAAACGTTTGCAGGCCCTGTTCTTGTGCAAAACACTTGCAGGCACTGTTCCTCTGGAAAACATTTGCAGGCCATGTTCTTGTGGAAAACACTTGTAGGTCCTGTTCTTGTGCAAAACACTTGCAGGCCCTGTTCTTGTTCAAAACACTTGAAGGCACTGTTCTTGTGTAAAACACTGGCAGGCCCTGTTCTTGTGCAAAACACTGGCAGGCCCTGTTGTTGTGCAAAACACTTTCAGACCCTGTTCTTGTGCAAAACACTTGCTTGTCCTGTTCTTGTTCAAACCACTTGCAGGCCCTGTTCTTCTATTAAACACTTGCAGGCCCTATTCCTCTTGAAAATACTGGCAGGCCGTGTTGTGAAAAACACTTGGAGGCTCTCTTTTTGTTCAAAACACTTTCAGGCCCTGTTGTTGTGAAAAACACTTTTAGGACCTGTTCTTGTTCAAAACACTTGCAGGCCCTGTTCTTGTGCAAAACACTTGCAAGTTCTGTTTTTGTGCAATACACTTTCAGACCCTGTTCTTGTGCAAAAAAGTTGCAAGCTCTGTTTTTGTGCAAAACACTTGCAGGCTCTGTTCTTGTTCAAAACACTTGCAAGTTCTGTTTTTGTGGAAAACACATGCAAGTTCTGTTCTTGTTCAAAACACTTGCAGGTCCTGTCCTTGTACAAAACACTTGCAGGCTCTGTTCTTGTTCAAAACACTTGCAGGCCCTGTTCTTGTGCAAAACACTTGAAGGCCCTGTTCTTGTTCAAAACACTTGCAGGCGCTATTCCTCTTGAAAATACTGGCAGGCCCTGTTGTGAAAAACACTTGGAGGCTCTCTTTTTGTTCAAAACACTTTCAGGCCCTGTTGTGAAAAACACTTTTAGGACCTGTTTTTGTGCAATACACTTTCAGACCCTGTTCTTGTGCAAAAAAGTTGCAACCTCTGTTTTTGTGCAAAACACTGGCAGGCCCTGTTCTTGTGCAAAACACATGCAAGTTCTATTCTTGTTCAAAACACTTGCAGGTCCTGTCCTTGTACAAAACACTTGCAGGCTCTGTTCTTGTTCAAAACACTTGCAGCCCCTGTTCTTGTGCAAAACACTTGCAGGCCCTGTTCTTCTGCAAAACACTTGAAGGCCCTGTTCTTGTTCAAAACACTTTCAGGCCCTGTTGTGAAAAACACTTGGAGGCTCTCTTTTTGTTCAAAACACTTTCAGGCCCTGTTGTGAAAAACAATTTTAGGACCTGTTTTTGTGCAATACACTTTCAGACCCTGTTCTTGTGCAAAAAAGTTGCAAGTTCTGTTTTTGTGGAAAACACTGGCAGGCCCTGTTCTTGTGCAAAACACATGCAAGTTCTGTTCTTGTTCAAAACACTTGCAGGTCCTGTCCTTGTACAAAACACTAGCAGGCTCTGTTCTTGTTCAAAACACTTGCAGACCCTGTTCTTGTGCAAAACACTTGAAGGCCCTGTTCTTGTTCAAAACACTTGCAGGCGCTATTCCTCTTGAAAATACTGGCAGGCCGTATTTTGAAAAACACTTGGAGGCTCTGTTTTTGTTCAAAACACTTTCAGGCCCTGTTGTGAAAAACACTTTTAGGACCTGTTCTTGTGCAATACACTTTCAGACCCTGTTCTTGTGCAAAACACTTGCTTGTCCTGTTCTTGTTCAAAACACTTGCAGGCCCTGTTCTTGTGCAAAACACTTGCAAGTTCTGTTTTTGTGCAAAACACATGCAGCCCCTGTTCTTGTGCAAAACACTTGAAGGCCCTGTTCTTGTTCAAAACACTTGCAGGCGCTATTCCTCTTGAAAATACTGGCAGGCCCTGTTGTGAAAAACACTTGGAGGCTCTCTTTTTGTTCAAAACACTTTCAGGCCCTGTTGTTGTGAAAAACACTTTTAGGACCTGTTCTTGTGCAATACACTTTCAGACCCTGTTGTTGTGCAAAACACTTGCTTGTCCTGTTCTTGTTCAAAACACTTGCAGGCCCTGTTCTTGTGCAAAACACTTGCAAGTTCTGTTTTTGTGCAAAACATATGCAGCCCCTGTTCTTGTGCAAAAAAAATGAAGGCCCTGTTCTTGTTCAAAACACTTGCAGGCGCTATTCCTCTTGAAAATACTGGCAGGCCCTGTTGTGAAAAACACTTGGAGGCTCTCTTTTTGTTCAAAACACTTTCAGGCCCTGTTGTGAAAAACACTTTTAGGACCTGTTTTTGTGCAATACACTTTCAGACCCTGTTCTTGTGCAAAACACTTGCAGGCTCTGTTCTTGTTCAAAACACTTGCAAGTTCTGTTTTTGTGGAAAACACATGCAAGTTCTGTTTTTGTGCAAAACACTGGCAGACCCTGTTCTTGTGTAAAACACTGGCAGGCCCTGTTCTTGTGCAAAACACATGCAAGTTCTGTTCTTGTTCAAAACACTTGCAGGTCCTGTCCTTGTACAAAACACTTGCAGGCTCTGTTCTTGTTCAAAACACTTGCAGGCCCTGTTCTTGTGCAAAACACTTGAAGGCCCTGTTCTTGTGCAAAACACATGCAAGTTCTGTTCTTGTTCAAAACACTTGCAGGCGCTATTCCTCTTGTGCAAAACACATGCCAGTTCTGTTTTTGTGCAAAACACTCGCAGGCCCTGTTCTTGTGCAAAACACATGCAAGTTCTGTTCTTGTTCAAAACACTTGCAGGTCCTGTCCTTGTACAAAACACTTGCAGGCAATGTTCTTGTGCAATACACTTTCAGACCCTGTTCTCGTGCAAAACACTTGCAGGCCCTGTTCTTGTTCAAAACACTTGAAGGCACTGTTCTTGTGTAAAACACTGGCAGGCCCTGTTCTTTTGCAAAACACTGGCAGGCCCTGTTTTCGTGCAAAACACTTGCAGGCACTGTTCCTCTGGAAAACGTTTGCAGGCCCTGTTCTTGTGCAAAACACTTGCAGGCACTGTTCCTCTGGAAAACATTTGCAGGCCATGTTCTTGTGGAAAACACTTGTAGGTCCTGTTCTTGTGCAAAACACTTGCAGGCCCTGTTCTTGTTCAAAACACTTGAAGGCACTGTTCTTGTGTAAAACACTGGCAGGCCCTGTTCTTGTGCAAAACACTGGCAGGCCCTGTTGTTGTGCAAAACACTTTCAGACCCTGTTCTTGTGCAAAACACTTGCTTGTCCTGTTCTTGTTCAAACCACTTGCAGGCCCTGTTCTTCTATTAAACACTTGCAGGCCCTATTCCTCTTGAAAATACTGGCAGGCCGTGTTGTGAAAAACACTTGGAGGCTCTCTTTTTGTTCAAAACACTTTCAGGCCCTGTTGTTGTGAAAAACACTTTTAGGACCTGTTCTTGTTCAAAACACTTGCAGGCCCTGTTCTTGTGCAAAACACTTGCAAGTTCTGTTTTTGTGCAATACACTTTCAGACCCTGTTCTTGTGCAAAAAAGTTGCAAGCTCTGTTTTTGTGCAAAACACTTGCAGGCTCTGTTCTTGTTCAAAACACTTGCAAGTTCTGTTTTTGTGGAAAACACATGCAAGTTCTGTTCTTGTTCAAAACACTTGCAGGTCCTGTCCTTGTACAAAACACTTGCAGGCTCTGTTCTTGTTCAAAACACTTGCAGGCCCTGTTCTTGTGCAAAACACTTGAAGGCCCTGTTCTTGTTCAAAACACTTGCAGGCGCTATTCCTCTTGAAAATACTGGCAGGCCCTGTTGTGAAAAACACTTGGAGGCTCTCTTTTTGTTCAAAACACTTTCAGGCCCTGTTGTGAAAAACACTTTTAGGACCTGTTTTTGTGCAATACACTTTCAGACCCTGTTCTTGTGCAAAAAAGTTGCAACCTCTGTTTTTGTGCAAAACACTGGCAGACCCTGTTCTTGTGTAAAACACTGGCAGGCCCTGTTCTTGTGCAAAACACTGGCAGACCCTGTTCTTGTGTAAAACACTGGCAGGCCCTGTTCTTGTGCAAAACACTTGCAGGCCCTGTTCTTGTTCAAAACACTGGCAGGCCCTGTTTTTGTGCAATACACTTTCAGACCCTGTTCTTGTGCAAAATAGTTGCAAGCTCTGTTTTTGTTCAAAAGACTTGCAGGCTCTGTTCTTGTGCAAAACACTTGAAGCCATTTTGGTTGTGCAAAACACTCACAATCCCTGTTCCCCTTGAAAACACTTGCAGGCCTTGTTGTGCAAAACACTTGCAGGTCCTGTTCCTCTGGAAAACATTTTCAGGTCCTGTTCTTGTGCAAAACACATGCAAGTTCTGTTTTTGTGTAAAACACTGGCAGGCCCTGTTCTTGTGCAAAACACATGCAAGTTCTATTCTTGTTCAAAACACTTGCAGGTCCTGTCCTTGTACAAAACACTTGCAGGCTCTGTTCTTGTTCAAAACACTTGCAGCCCCTGTTCTTGTGCAAAACACTTGCAGGCCCTGTTCTTCTGCAAAACACTTGAAGCCATTTTGGTTGTGCAAAACACTCACAATCCCTTTTCCCCTTGAAAACACTTGCAGGCCTTGTTGTGCAAAACACTTGCAGGTCCTGTTCCTCTGGAAAACATTTTCAGGTCCTGTTCTTGTGCAAAACACATGCAAGTTCTGTTTTTGTGTAAAACACTGGCAGGCCCTGTTCTTGTGTAAAACACTGGCAGGCCCTGTTCTTGTGCAAAACACATGCAAGTTCTATTCTTGTTCAAAACACTTGCAGGTCCTATTCTTGTTCAAAACACTTTCAGGCCCTGTTGTGAAAAACACTTGGAGGCTCTCTTTTTGTTCAAAACACTTTCAGGCCCTGTTGTGAAAAACACTTTTAGGACATGTTTTTGTGCAATACACTTTCAGACCCTGTTCTTGTGCAAAAAAGTTGCAAGTTCTGTTTTTGTGGAAAACACTGGCAGGCCCTGTTCTTGTGCAAAACACATGCAAGTTCTGTTCTTGTTCAAAACACTTGCAGGTCCTGTCCTTGTACAAAACACTTGCAGGCTCTGTTCTTGTTCAAAACACTTGCAGACCCTGTTCTTGTGCAAAACACTTGAAGGCCCTGTTCTTGTTCAAAACACTTGCAGGCGCTATTCCTCTTGAAAATACTGGCAGGCCGTGTTGTGAAAAACACTTGGAGGCTCTCTTTTTGTTCAAAACACTTTCAGGCCCTGTTGTTGTGAAAAACACTTTTAGGACCTGTTCTTGTGCAATACACTTTCAGACCCTGTTCTTGTGCAAAACACTTGCAGGCTCTGTTCTTGTTCAAAACACTTGCAGGCCCTGTTCTTGTGCAAAACACTTGCAAGTTCTGTTTTTGTGCAAAACACATGCAGCCCCTGTTCTTGTGCAAAACACTTGAAGGCCCTGTTCTTGTTCAAAACACTTGCAGGCGCTATTCCTCTTGAAAATACTGGCAGGCCCTGTTGTGAAAAACACTTGGAGGCTCTCTTTTTGTTCAAAACACTTTCAGGCCCTGTTGTGAAAAACACTTTTAGGACCTGTTTTTGTGCAATACACTTTCAGACCCTGTTCTTGTGCAAAACACTTGCAGGCTCTGTTCTTGTTCAAAACAATTGCAAGTTCTGTTTTTGTGGAAAACACATGCAAGTTCTGTTTTTGTGCAAAACACTGGCAGACCCTGTTCTTGTGTAAAACACTGGCAGGCCCTGTTCTTGTGCAAAACACATGCAAGTTCTGTTCTTGTTCAAAACACTTGCAGGTCCTGTCCTTGTACAAAACACTTGCAGGCCCTGTTCTTGTGCAAAACACTTGAAGGCCCTGTTCTTGTGCAAAACACATGCAAGTTCTGTTCTTGTTCAAAACACTTGCAGGTGCTATTCCTCTTGTGCAAAACACATGCCAGTTCTGTTTTTGTGCAAAACACTCGCAGGCCCTGTTCTCGTGCAAAACACTTGCAGGCCCTGTTCTTGTTCAAAACACTTGAAGGCACTGTTCTTGTGTAAAACACTGGCAGGCCCTGTTCTTTTGCAAAACACTGGCAGGCCCTGTTTTCGTGCAAAACACTTGCAGGCACTGTTCTTGTGCAAAACACATGCAAGTTCTGTTTTTGTGCAAAACACTGGCAGGCCCTGTTCTTGTGTAAAACACTGGCAGGCCCTGTTTTTGGGCAAAACAATTGCAGGTCTTGTTCTTGTGCAAAACGCTTGCAGGCCCTGTTCTTGTACAAAATACTTGCAGGTCCTGTTCTTGTGCAATACACTTGCAGGTCCTGTTCTTGTGCAAAATAGTTGCAAGCTCTGTTCTTGTTCAAAACACTTGCAGGCCCTGTTCTTGTGCAAAACACTTGCAGGTCCTGTTCTTGTGCAATACACTTGCAGGTCCTGTTCTTGTGCAAAATAGTTGCAAGCTCTGTTCTTGTTCAAAACACTTGCAGGCCCTGTTCTTGTGCAAAACACTTGAAGGCCCTGTTCTTGTTCAAAACACTTGCAGGCGCTATTCCTCTTGAAAATACTGGCAGGCCCTGTTGTGAAAAACACTTGGAGGCTCTCTTTTTGTTCAAAACACTTTCAGGCCCTGTTGTGAAAAACACCTTTAGGACCTGTTTTTGTGCAATACACTTTCAGGCCCTGTTATTGTGCAAAACACTTGCAGGCTCTGTTCTTGTGCAAAACACATGCAAGTTCTGTTTTTGTGCAAAACACTGGCAGGCCCTGTTCTTGTGTAAAACACTGGCAGGCCCTGTTCTTGTGCAAAACAATTGCAGGTCTTGTTCTTGTGCAAAACGCTTGCAGGACCTGTTCTTGTGCAAAACACTTGCAGGTCCTGTTCTTGTGCAATACACTTGCAGGCTCTGTTCTTGTTCAAAACACTTGCAGGCCCTGTTCTTGTGCAAAACACTTGCAGGTCCTGTTCTTGTGCAATACACTTGCAGGTCCTGTTCTTGTGCAAAATAGTTGCAAGCTCTGTTCTTGTTCAAAACACTTGCAGGCCCTGTTCTTGTGCAAAACACTTGAAGGCCCTGTTCTTGTTCAAAACACTTGAAGGCCCTGTTCTTGTTCAAAACACTTGCAGGCGCTATTCCTCTTGAAAATACTGGCAGGCCCTGTTGTGAAAAACACTTGGAGGCTCTCTTTTTGTTCAAAACACTTTCAGGCCCTGTTGTGAAAAACACCTTTAGGACCTGTTTTTGTGCAATACACTTTCAGGCCCTGTTATTGTGCAAAACACTTGAAGGCCCTGTTCTTGTGCAAAACACTTGCAGGCGCTATTCCTCTTGTGCAAAACACATGCCAGTTCTGTTTTTGTGCAAAACACTCGCAGGCCCTGTTCTTGTGTAAAACACTGGCAGGCCCTGTTCTTGTGCAAAACACATGCAAGTTCTGTTCTTGTTCAAAACACTTGCAGGTCCTGTCCTTGTACAAAACACTTGCAGGCTCTGTTCTTGTGCAATACACTTTCAGACCCTGTTCTCGTGCAAAACACTTGCAGGCCCTGTTCTTGTTCAAAACACTTGAAGGCCCTGTTCTTGTGCAAAACACATGCAAGTTCTGTTTTTGTGCAAAACACTGGCAGGCCCTGTTCTTGTGTAAAACACTGGCAGGCCCTGTTCTTGGGCAAAACAATTGCAGGTCTTGTTCTTGTGCAAAACGCTTGCAGGCCCTGTTCTTGTACAAAATACTTGCAGGTCCTGTTCTTGTGCAATACACTTGCAGGTCCTGTTCTTGTGCAAAATAGTTGCAAGCTCTGTTCTTGTTCAAAACACTTGCAGGCCCTGTTCTTGTGCAAAACACTTGCAGGTCCTGTTCTTGTGCAATACACTTGCAGGTCCTGTTCTTGTGCAAAATAGTTGCAAGCTCTGTTCTTGTTCAAAACACTTGCAGGCCCTGTTCTTGTGCAAAACACTTGAAGGCCCTGTTCTTGTTCAAAACACTTGCAGGCGCTATTCCTCTTGAAAATACTGGCAGGCCCTGTTGTGAAAAACACTTGGAGGCTCTCTTTTTGTTCAAAACACTTTCAGGCCCTGTTGTGAAAAACACCTTTAGGACCTGTTTTTGTGCAATACACTTTCAGGCCCTGTTATTGTGCAAAACACTTGCAGGCTCTGTTCTTGTGCAAAACACATGCAAGTTCTGTTTTTGTGCAAAACACTGGCAGGCCCTGTTCTTGTGTAAAACACTGGCAGGCCCTGTTCTTGTGCAAAACAATTGCAGGTCTTGTTCTTGTGCAAAACGCTTGCAGGACCTGTTCTTGTGCAAAACACTTGCAGGTCCTGTTCTTGTGCAATACACTTGCAGGCTCTGTTCTTGTTCAAAACACTTGCAGGCCCTGTTCTTGTGCAAAACACTTGCAGGTCCTGTTCTTGTGCAATACACTTGCAGGTCCTGTTCTTGTGCAAAATAGTTGCAAGCTCTGTTCTTGTTCAAAACACTTGCAGGCCCTGTTCTTGTGCAAAACACTTGAAGGCCCTGTTCTTGTTCAAAACACTTGAAGGCCCTGTTCTTGTTCAAAACACTTGCAGGCGCTATTCCTCTTGAAAATACTGGCAGGCCCTGTTGTGAAAAACACTTGGAGGCTCTCTTTTTGTTCAAAACACTTTCAGGCCCTGTTGTGAAAAACACCTTTAGGACCTGTTTTTGTGCAATACACTTTCAGGCCCTGTTATTGTGCAAAACACTTGAAGGCCCTGTTCTTGTGCAAAACACTTGCAGGCGCTATTCCTCTTGTGCAAAACACATGCCAGTTCTGTTTTTGTGCAAAACACTCGCAGGCCCTGTTCTTGTGTAAAACACTGGCAGGCCCTGTTCTTGTGCAAAACACATGCAAGTTCTGTTCTTGTTCAAAACACTTGCAGGTCCTGTCCTTGTACAAAACACTTGCAGGCTCTGTTCTTGTGCAATACACTTTCAGACCCTGTTCTCGTGCAAAACACTTGCAGGCCCTGTTCTTGTTCAAAACACTTGAAGGCCCTGTTCTTGTGCAATACACTTTCAGGCCCTGTTCTTGTGCAAAACACTTGCAGGATCTGTTCTTGTTCAAAACACTTGCAGGCCCTGTTCTTGTGCAAAACACTTGCAAGTTCTGTTTTTGTGCAAAACACATGCAAGTTCTGTTTTTCTGCAAAACACTGGCAGGCCCTGTTCTTGTGTAAAACACTGGCAGGCCCTGTTCTTGTGTAAAACACTGGCAGGCCCTGTTCTTGTGCAAAACACATGCAAGTTCTGTTCTTGTTCAAAACACTTGCAGCCCCTGTTCTTGTGCAAAACACTGGCAGGCCCTGTTCTTGGGCAAAACACTGGCAGGCCCTGTTCTTGTTCAAAACACTGGCAGGCCCTGTTTTTGTGCAATACACTTTCAGACCCTGTTCTTGTGCAAAATAGTTGCAAACTCTGTTTTTGTGCAAAACACTGGCAGACCCTGTTCTTGTGTAAAACACTGGCAGGCCCTGTTCTTGTGCAAAACACTGGCAGGCCCTGTTTTCGTGCAAAACACTTGCAGGCACTGTTCTTGTGCAAAACACATGCAAGTTCTGTTTTTGTGCAAAACACTGGCAGGCCCTGTTCTTGTGTAAAACACTGGCAGGCCCTGTTCTTGTGCAAAACAATTGCAGGTCTTGTTCTTGTGCAAAACGCTTGCAGGCCCTGTTCTTGTGCAAAATACTTGCAGGTGCTGTTCTTGTGCAATACACTTGCAGGTCCTGTTCTTGTGCAAAATAGTTGCAAGCTCTGTTCTTGTTCAAAACACTTGCAGGCCCTGTTCTTGTGCAAAACACTTGAAGGCCCTGTTCTTGTTCAAAACACTTGCAGGCGCTATTCCTCTTGAAAATACTGGCAGGCCCTGTTGTGAAAAACACTTGGAGGCTCTCTTTTTGTTCAAAACACTTTCAGGCCCTGTTTTGAAAAACACCTTTAGGACCTGTTTTTGTGCAATACACTTTCAGGCCCTGTTATTGTGCAAAACACTTGCAGGCTCTGTTCTTGTGCAAAACACATGCAAGTTCTCTTTTTGTGCAAAACACTGGCAGGCCCTGTTCTTGTGTAAAACACTTGCAGGCCCTGTTCTTGTGCAAAACAATTGCAGGTCTTGTTCTTGTGCAAAACGCTTGCAGGCCCTGTTCTTGTGCAAAATACTTGCAGGTCCTGTTCTTGTGCAATACACTTGCAGGTCCTGTTCTTGTGCAAAATAGTTGCAAGCTCTGTTCTTGTTCAAAACACTTGCAGGCCCTGTTCTTGTGCAAAACACTTGAAGGCCCTGTTCTTGTTCAAAACACTTGCAGGCGCTATTCCTCTTGAAAATACTGGCAGGCCCTGTTGTGAAAAACACTTGGAGGCTCTCTTTTTGTTCAAAACACTTTCAGGCCCTGTTGTGAAAAACACCTTTAGGACCTGTTTTTGTGCAATACACTTTCAGGCCCTGTTATTGTGCAAAACACTTGCAGGCTCTGTTCTAGTGCAAAACACATGCAAGTTCTGTTTTTGTGCAAAACACTGGCAGGCCCTGTTCTTGTGTAAAACACTGGCAGGCCCTGTTCTTGTGCAAAACAATTGCAGGTCTTGTTCTTGTGCAAAACGCTTGCAGGCCCTGTTCTTGTGCAAAACACTTGCAGGTCCTGTTCTTGTGCAATACACTTGCAGGCTCTGTTCTTGTTCAAAACACTTGCAGGTCCTGTTCTTGTCCAAAACACTTGCAGGTCCTGTTCTTGTGCAATACACTTGCAGGCCCTGTTCTTGTGTAAAACACTGGCAGGCCCTGTTCTTGTGCAATACACTTGCAGGCTCTGTTCTTGTTCAAAACACTTGCAGGCCCTGTTCTTGTGCAAAACACTTGCAGGTCCTGTTCTTGTGCAATACACTTGCAGGTCCTGTTCTTGTGCAAAATAGTTGCAAGCTCTGTTCTTGTTCAAAACACTTGCAGGCCCTGTTCTTGTGCAAAACACTTGAAGGCCCTGTTCTTGTTCAAAACACTTGAAGGCCCTGTTCTTGTTCAAAACACTTGCAGGCGCTATTCCTCTTGAAAATACTGGCAGGCCCTGTTGTGAAAAACACTTGGAGGCTCTCTTTTTGTTCAAAACACTTTCAGGCCCTGTTGTGAAAAACACTTTTAGGACCTGTTTTTGTGCAATACACTTTCAGACCCTGTTCTTGTTCAAAACACTTGCAGGTCCTGTCCTTGTACAAAACACTTGCAGGCTCTGTTCTTGTTCAAAACACTTGCAGCCCCTGTTCTTGTGCAAAACACTTGCAGGCCCTGTTCTTCTGCAAAACACTTGAAGGCCCTGTTCTTGTTCAAAACACTTTCAGGCCCTGTTGTGAAAAACACTTGGAGGCTCTCTTTTTGTTCAAAACACTTTCAGGCCCTGTTGTGAAAAACACTTTTAGGACCTGTTTTTGTGCAATACACTTTCAGACCCTGTTCTTGTGCAAAAAAGTTGCAAGTTCTGTTTTTGTGGAAAACACTGGCAGGCCCTGTTCTTGTGCAAAACACATGCAAGTTCTGTTCTTGTTCAAAACACTTGCAGGTCCTGTCCTTGTACAAAACACTAGCAGGCTCTGTTCTTGTTCAAAACACTTGCAGACCCTGTTCTTGTGCAAAACACTTGAAGGCCCTGTTCTTGTTCAAAACACTTGCAGGCGCTATTCCTCTTGAAAATACTGGCAGGCCGTATTTTGAAAAACACTTGGAGGCTCTGTTTTTGTTCAAAACACTTTCAGGCCCTGTTGTGAAAAACACTTTTAGGACCTGTTCTTGTGCAATACACTTTCAGACCCTGTTCTTGTGCAAAACACTTGCTTGTCCTGTTCTTGTTCAAAACACTTGCAGGCCCTGTTCTTGTGCAAAACACTTGCAAGTTCTGTTTTTGTGCAAAACACATGCAGCCCCTGTTCTTGTGCAAAACACTTGAAGGCCCTGTTCTTGTTCAAAACACTTGCAGGCGCTATTCCTCTTGAAAATACTGGCAGGCCCTGTTGTGAAAAACACTTGGAGGCTCTCTTTTTGTTCAAAACACTTTCAGGCCCTGTTGTTGTGAAAAACACTTTTAGGACCTGTTCTTGTGCAATACACTTTCAGACCCTGTTGTTGTGCAAAACACTTGCTTGTCCTGTTCTTGTTCAAAACACTTGCAGGCCCTGTTCTTGTGCAAAACACTTGCAAGTTCTGTTTTTGTGCAAAACACTGGCAGACCCTGTTCTTGTGTAAAACACTGGCAGGCCCTGTTCTTGTGCAAAACACATGCAAGTTCTGTTCTTGTTCAAAACACTTGCAGGTCCTGTCCTTGTACAAAACACTTGCAGGCTCTGTTCTTGTTCAAAACACTTGCAGGCCCTGTTCTTGTGCAAAACACTTGAAGGCCCTGTTCTTGTGCAAAACACATGCAAGTTCTGTTCTTGTTCAAAACACTTGCAGGCGCTATTCCTCTTGTGCAAAACACATGCCAGTTCTGTTTTTGTGCAAAACACTCGCAGGCCCTGTTCTTGTGCAAAACACATGCAAGTTCTGTTCTTGTTCAAAACACTTGCAGGTCCTGTCCTTGTACAAAACACTTGCAGGCAATGTTCTTGTGCAATACACTTTCAGACCCTGTTCTCGTGCAAAACACTTGCAGGCCCTGTTCTTGTTCAAAACACTTGAAGGCACTGTTCTTGTGTAAAACACTGGCAGGCCCTGTTCTTTTGCAAAACACTGGCAGGCCCTGTTTTCGTGCAAAACACTTGCAGGCACTGTTCCTCTGGAAAACGTTTGCAGGCCCTGTTCTTGTGCAAAACACTTGCAGGCACTGTTCCTCTGGAAAACATTTGCAGGCCATGTTCTTGTGGAAAACACTTGTAGGTCCTGTTCTTGTGCAAAACACTTGCAGGCCCTGTTCTTGTTCAAAACACTTGAAGGCACTGTTCTTGTGTAAAACACTGGCAGGCCCTGTTCTTGTGCAAAACACTGGCAGGCCCTGTTGTTGTGCAAAACACTTTCAGACCCTGTTCTTGTGCAAAACACTTGCTTGTCCTGTTCTTGTTCAAACCACTTGCAGGCCCTGTTCTTCTATTAAACACTTGCAGGCCCTATTCCTCTTGAAAATACTGGCAGGCCGTGTTGTGAAAAACACTTGGAGGCTCTCTTTTTGTTCAAAACACTTTCAGGCCCTGTTGTTGTGAAAAACACTTTTAGGACCTGTTCTTGTTCAAAACACTTGCAGGCCCTGTTCTTGTGCAAAACACTTGCAAGTTCTGTTTTTGTGCAATACACTTTCAGACCCTGTTCTTGTGCAAAAAAGTTGCAAGCTCTGTTTTTGTGCAAAACACTTGCAGGCTCTGTTCTTGTTCAAAACACTTGCAAGTTCTGTTTTTGTGGAAAACACATGCAAGTTCTGTTCTTGTTCAAAACACTTGCAGGTCCTGTCCTTGTACAAAACACTTGCAGGCTCTGTTCTTGTTCAAAACACTTGCAGGCCCTGTTCTTGTGCAAAACACTTGAAGGCCCTGTTCTTGTTCAAAACACTTGCAGGCGCTATTCCTCTTGAAAATACTGGCAGGCCCTGTTGTGAAAAACACTTGGAGGCTCTCTTTTTGTTCAAAACACTTTCAGGCCCTGTTGTGAAAAACACTTTTAGGACCTGTTTTTGTGCAATACACTTTCAGACCCTGTTCTTGTGCAAAAAAGTTGCAACCTCTGTTTTTGTGCAAAACACTGGCAGACCCTGTTCTTGTGTAAAACACTGGCAGGCCCTGTTCTTGTGCAAAACACTGGCAGACCCTGTTCTTGTGTAAAACACTGGCAGGCCCTGTTCTTGTGCAAAACACTTGCAGGCCCTGTTCTTGTTCAAAACACTGGCAGGCCCTGTTTTTGTGCAATACACTTTCAGACCCTGTTCTTGTGCAAAATAGTTGCAAGCTCTGTTTTTGTTCAAAAGACTTGCAGGCTCTGTTCTTGTGCAAAACACTTGAAGCCATTTTGGTTGTGCAAAACACTCACAATCCCTGTTCCCCTTGAAAACACTTGCAGGCCTTGTTGTGCAAAACACTTGCAGGTCCTGTTCCTCTGGAAAACATTTTCAGGTCCTGTTCTTGTGCAAAACACATGCAAGTTCTGTTTTTGTGTAAAACACTGGCAGGCCCTGTTCTTGTGCAAAACACATGCAAGTTCTATTCTTGTTCAAAACACTTGCAGGTCCTGTCCTTGTACAAAACACTTGCAGGCTCTGTTCTTGTTCAAAACACTTGCAGCCCCTGTTCTTGTGCAAAACACTTGCAGGCCTGTTCTTCTGCAAAACACTTGAAGGCCCTGTTCTTGTTCAAAACACTTTCAGGCCCTGTTGTGAAAAACACTTGGAGGCTCTCTTTTTGTTCAAAACACTTTCAGGCCCTGTTGTGAAAAACACTTTTAGGACCTGTTTTTGTGCAATACACTTTCAGACCCTGTTCTTGTGCAAAAAAGTTGCAAGTTCTGTTTTTGTGGAAAACACTGGCAGGCCCTGTTCTTGTGCAAAACACATGCAAGTTCTGTTCTTGTTCAAAACACTTGCAGGTCCTGTCCTTGTACAAAACACTAGCAGGCTCTGTTCTTGTTCAAAACACTTGCAGACCCTGTTCTTGTGCAAAACACTTGAAGGCCCTGTTCTTGTTCAAAACACTTGCAGGCGCTATTCCTCTTGAAAATACTGGCAGGCCGTATTTTGAAAAACACTTGGAGGCTCTCTTTTTGTTCAAAACACTTTCAGGCCCTGTTGTGAAAAACACTTTTAGGACCTGTTCTTGTGCAATACACTTTCAGACCCTGTTCTTGTGCAAAACACTTGCTTGTCCTGTTCTTGTTCAAAACACTTGCAGGCCCTGTTCTTGTGCAAAACACTTGCAAGTTCTGTTTTTGTGCAAAACACATGCAGCCCCTGTTCTTGTGCAAAACACTTGAAGGCCCTGTTCTTGTTCAAAACACTTGCAGGCGCTATTCCTCTTGAAAATACTGGCAGGCCCTGTTGTGAAAAACACTTGGAGGCTCTCTTTTTGTTCAAAACACTTGCAGCCCCTGTTCTTGTGCAAAACACTTGCAGGCCTGTTCTTCTGCAAAACACTTGAAGGCCCTGTTCTTGTTCAAAACACTTTCAGGCCCTGTTGTGAAAAACACTTGGAGGCTCTCTTTTTGTTCAAAACACTTTCAGGCCCTGTTGTGAAAAACACTTTTAGGACCTGTTTTTGTGCAATACACTTTCAGACCCTGTTCTTGTGCAAAAAAGTTGCAAGTTCTGTTTTTGTGGAAAACACTGGCAGGCCCTGTTCTTGTGCAAAACACATGCAAGTTCTGTTCTTGTTCAAAACACTTGCAGGTCCTGTCCTTGTACAAAACACTAGCAGGCTCTGTTCTTGTTCAAAACACTTGCAGACCCTGTTCTTGTGCAAAACACTTGAAGGCCCTGTTCTTGTTCAAAACACTTGCAGGCGCTATTCCTCTTGAAAATACTGGCAGGCCGTATTTTGAAAAACACTTGGAGGCTCTCTTTTTGTTCAAAACACTTTCAGGCCCTGTTGTGAAAAACACTTTTAGGACCTGTTCTTGTGCAATACACTTTCAGACCCTGTTCTTGTGCAAAACACTTGCTTGTCCTGTTCTTGTTCAAAACACTTGCAGGCCCTGTTCTTGTGCAAAACACTTGCAAGTTCTGTTTTTGTGCAAAACACATGCAGCCCCTGTTCTTGTGCAAAACACTTGAAGGCCCTGTTCTTGTTCAAAACACTTGCAGGCGCTATTCCTCTTGAAAATACTGGCAGGCCCTGTTGTGAAAAACACTTGGAGGCTCTCTTTTTGTTCAAAACACTTGCAGCCCCTGTTCTTGTGCAAAACACTTGCAGGCCTGTTCTTCTGCAAAACACTTGAAGGCCCTGTTCTTGTTCAAAACACTTTCAGGCCCTGTTGTGAAAAACACTTGGAGGCTCTCTTTTTGTTCAAAACACTTTCAGGCCCTGTTGTGAAAAACACTTTTAGGACCTGTTTTTGTGCAATAAACTTTCAGACCCTGTTCTTGTGCAAAAAAGTTGCAAGTTCTGTTTTTGTGGAAAACACTGGCAGGCCCTGTTCTTGTGCAAAACACATGCAAGTTCTGTTCTTGTTCAAAACACTTGCAGGTCCTGTCCTTGTACAAAACACTAGCAGGCTCTGTTCTTGTTCAAAACACTTGCAGGCGCTATTCCTCTTGAAAATACTGGCAGGCCGTATTTTGAAAAACACTTGGAGGCTCTCTTTTTGTTCAAAACACTTTCAGGCCCTGTTGTGAAAAACACTTTTAGGACCTGTTCTTGTGCAATACACTTTCAGACCCTGTTCTTGTGCAAAACACTTGCTTGTCCTGTTCTTGTTCAAAACACTTGCAGGCCCTGTTCTTGTGCAAAACACTTGCAAGTTCTGTTTTTGTGCAAAACACATGCAGCCCCTGTTCTTGTGCAAAACACTTGAAGGCCCTGTTCTTGTTCAAAACACTTGCAGGCGCTATTCCTCTTGAAAATACTGGCAGGCCCTGTTGTGAAAAACACTTGGAGGCTCTCTTTTTGTTCAAAACACTTTCAGGCCCTGTTGTTGTGCAAAACACTTGCTTGTCCTGTTCTTGTTCAAAACACTTGCAGGCCCTGTTCTTGTGCAAAACACTTGCAGGCTCTGTTCTTGTTCAAAACACTTGCAAGTTCTGTTTTTGTGGAAAACACATGCAAGTTCTGTTTTTGTGCAAAACACTGGCAGACCCTGTTCTTGTGTAAAACACTGGCAGGCCCTGTTCTTGTGCAAAACACATGCAAGTTCTGTTCTTGTTCAAAACACTTGCAGGTCCTGTCCTTGTACAAAACACTTGCAGGCTCTGTTCTTGTTCAAAACACTTGCAGGCCCTGTTCTTGTGCAAAACACTTGAAGGCCCTGTTCTTGTGCAAAACACATGCAAGTTCTGTTCTTGTTCAAAACACTTGCAGGCGCTATTCCTCTTGTGCAAAACACATGCCAGTTCTGTTTTTGTGCAAAACACTCGCAGGCCCTGTTCTTGTGCAAAACACATGCAAGTTCTGTTCTTGTTCAAAACACTTGCAGGTCATGTCCTTGTACAAAACACTTGCAGGCAATGTTCTTGTGCAATACACTTTCAGACCCTGTTCTCGTGCAAAACACTTGCAGGCCCTGTTCTTGTTCAAAACACTTGAAGGCACTGTTCTTGTGTAAAACACTGGCAGGCCCTGTTCTTTTGCAAAACACTGGCAGGCCCTGTTTTCGTGCAAAACACTTGCAGGCACTGTTCCTCTGGAAAACGTTTGCAGGCCCTGTTCTTGTGCAAAACACTTGCAGGCACTGTTCCTCTGGAAAACATTTGCAGGCCATGTTCTTGTGGAAAACACTTGTAGGTCCTGTTCTTGTGCAAAACACTTGCAGGCCCTGTACTTGTTCAAAACACTTGAAGGCACTGTTCTTGTGTAAAACACTGGCAGGCCCTGTTCTTGTGCAAAACACTGGCAGGCCCTGTTGTTGTGCAAAATACTTGCAGGACCTGTTCTTGTGCAATACACTTTCAGACCCTGTTCTTGTGCAAAACACTTGCTTGTCCTGTTCTTGTTCAAACCACTTGCAGGCCCTGTTCTTCTATTAAACACTTGCAGGCCCTATTCCTCTTGAAAATACTGGCAGGCCGTGTTGTGAAAAACACTTGGAGGCTCTCTTTTTGTTCAAAACACTTTCAGGCCCTGTTGTTGTGAAAAACACTTTTAGGACCTGTTCTTGTTCAAAACACTTGCAGGCCCTGTTCTTGTGCAAAACACTTGCAAGTTCTGTTTTTGTGGAAAACACATGCCAGTTCTGTTTTTGTGCAATACACTTTCAGACCATGTTCTTGTGCAAAAAAGTTGCAAGCTCTGTTTTTGTGCAAAACACTTGCAGGCTCTGTTCTTGTTCAAAACACTTGCAAGTTCTGTTTTTGTGGAAAACACATGCAAGTTCTGTTCTTGTTCAAAACACTTGCAGGTCCTGTCCTTGTACAAAACACTTGCAGGCTCTGTTCTTGTTCAAAACACTTGCAGGCCCTGTTCTTGTGCAAAACACTTGAAGGCCCTGTTCTTGTTCAAAACACTTGCAGGCGCTATTCCTCTTGAAAATACTGGCAGGCCCTGTTGTGAAAAACACTTGGAGGCTCTCTTTTTGTTCAAAACACTTTCAGGCCCTGTTGTGAAAAACACTTTTAGGACCTGTTTTTGTGCAATACACTTTGAGACCCTGTTCTTGTGCAAAAAAGTTGCAAGCTCTGTTTTTGTGCAAAACACTTGCAGGCTCTGTTCTTGTTCAAAACACTTGCAAGTTCTGTTTTTGTGGAAAACACATGCAAGTTCTGTTTTTGTGCAAAAC
The DNA here is from genome assembly GCA_022577455.1 of Arizona elegans. Lineage (NCBI taxonomy): Eukaryota > Metazoa > Chordata > Lepidosauria > Squamata > Colubridae > Arizona > Arizona elegans. The sequence continues at coordinate 2,614,441 of JAKOOJ010000054.1, forward strand.
ACTGGCAGACCCTGTTCTTGTGTAAAACACTGGCAGGCCCTGTTCTTGTGCAAAACACATGCAAGTTCTGTTCTTGTTCAAAACACTTGCAGGTCCTGTCCTTGTACAAAACACTTGCAGGCTCTGTTCTTGTTCAAAACACTTGCAGGCCCTGTTCTTGTGCAAAACACTTGAAGGCACTGTTCTTGTGTAAAACACTGGCAGGCCCTGTTCTTGTGCAAAACACTGGCAGGTCCTGTTCTTGTGCAAAATAGTTGCAAGCTCTGTTCTTGTTCAAAACACTTGCAGGCCCTGTTCTTGTGCAAAACACTTGAAGGCCCTGTTCTTGTTCAAAACACTTGCAGGCGCTATTCCTCTTGAAAATACTGGCAGGCCGTGTTGTGAAAAACACTTGGAGGCTCTCTTTTTGTTCAAAACACTTTCAGGCCCTGTTGTGAAAAACACTTTTAGGACCTGTTCTTGTGCAATACACTTTCAGACCCTGTTCTTGTGCAAAACACTTGCAGGCCCTGTTCTTGTTCAAAACACTTGAAGGCACTGTTCTTGTGTAAAACACTGGCAGGCCCTGTTCTTTTGCAAAACACTGGCAGGCCCTGTTTTCGTGCAAAACACTTGCAGGCACTGTTCCTCTGGAAAATGTTTGCAGGCCCTGTTCTTGTGCAAAACACTTGCAGGCACTGTTCCTCTGGAAAACATTTGCAGGCCATGTTCTTGTGGAAAACACTTGTAGGTCCTGTTCTTGTGCAAAACACTTGCAGGCCCTGTTCTTGTTCAAAACACTTGAAGGCACTGTTCTTGTGTAAAACACTGGCAGGCCCTGTTCTTGTGCAAAACACTGGCAGGTCCTGTCCTTGTACAAAACACTTGCAGGCTTTGTTCTTGTTCAAAACACTTGAAGGCCCTGTTCTTGTTCAAAACACTTGCAGGCGCTATTCCTCTTGAAAATACTGGCAGGCCGTGTTGTGAAAAACACTTGGAGGCTCTCTTTTTGTTCAAAACACTTTCAGGCCCTGTTGTGAAAAACACTTTTAGGACCTGTTCTTGTGCAATACACTTTCAGACCCTGTTCTTGTGCAAAACACTTGCAGGCCCTGTTCTTGTTCAAAACACTTGAAGGCACTGTTCTTGTGTAAAACACTGGCAGGCCCTGTTCTTTTGCAAAACACTGGCAGGCCCTGTTTTCGTGCAAAACACTTGCAGGCACTGTTCCTCTGGAAAATGTTTGCAGGCCCTGTTCTTGTGCAAAACACTTGCAGGCCCTGTTCTTGTTCAAAACACTTGAAGGCACTGTTCTTGTGTAAAACACTGGCAGGCCCTGTTCTTGTGCAAAACACTGGCAGGTCCTGTCCTTGTACAAAACACTTGCAGCCTTTGTTCTTGTTCAAAACACTTGCAGGCCCTGTTCTTGTGCAAAACACTTGAAGGCCCTGTTCTTGTTCAAAACACTTGCAGGCGCTATTCCTCTTGAAAATACTGGCAGGCCCTGTTGTGAAAAACACTTGGAGGCTCTCTTTTTGTTCAAAACACTTTCAGGCCCTGTTGTGAAAAACACTTTTAGGACCTGTTTTTGTGCAATACACTTTCAGACCCTGTTCTTGTGCAAAAAAGTTGCAAGCTCTGTTTTTGTGCAAAACACTTGCAGGCTCTTTTCTTGTTCAAAACACTTGCAAGTTCTGTTTTTGTGGAAAACACTGGCAGGCCCTGTTCTTGTGCAAAACACCTGCAGGCCCTGTTCTTGTGCAATACACTTTCAGACCCTGTTCTTGTGCAAAACACTTGCAGGCCCTGTTCTTGTGCAATACACTTTCAGACCCTGTTCTTGTGCAAAACACTTGCAGGCCCTGTTCTTGTTCAAAACACTGGCAGGCCCTGTTTTTGTGCAAAACACTTGCAGCCATTTTTCATGTGCAAAACAATTGCAGGCCGTTTTCCTCTTGAAAATACTGGCAGGGATTGTTGTTGTCCAAAATAGTTGCAAGCTCTGATCTTGTTCAAAACACTTGCAGGCCCTGTTTTTGTGCAAAACACATGCAAGTTCTGTTTTTGTGCAAAACACTGGCAGGCCCTGTTCTTGTTCAAAACACTTGCAAGTCCTGTTCTTGTGCAAAATAGTTGCAAGCTCTGTTCTTGTTAAAAACACTTGCAGGCCCTGTTCTTGTGCAAAACACTTGAAGGCCCTGTTCTTGTTCAAAACAATTGCAGGCGCTATTCCTCTTGAAAATACTGGCAGGCCGTGTTGTGAAAAACACTTGGAGGCTCTCTTTTTGTTCAAAACACTTTCAGGCCCTGTTGTGAAAAACACTTTTAGGACCTGTTCTTGTGCAATACACTTTCAGACCCTGTTCTTGTGCAAAACACTTGCAGGCCCTGTTCTTGTTCAAAACACTTGCAGGCCCTGTTCTTGTGCAAAACACTTGCAAGTTCTGTTTTTGTGCAAAACACATGCCAGTTCTGTTTTTGTGCAATACACTTTCAGACCCTGTTCTTGTGCAAAACACTTGCAGGCCCTGTTCTTGTTCAAAACACTTGAAGGCACTGTTCTTGTGTAAAACACTGGCAGGCCCTGTTCTTTTGCAAAACACTGGCAGGCCCTGTTTTCGTGCAAAACACTTGCAGGCACTGTTCCTCTGGAAAATGTTTGCAGGCCCTGTTCTTGTGCAAAACACTTGCAGGCACTGTTCCTCTGGAAAACATTTGCAGGCCATGTTCTTGTGGAAAACACTTGTAGGTCCTGTTCTTGTGCAAAACACTTGCAGGCCCTGTTCTTGTTCAAAACACTTGAAGGCACTGTTCTTGTGGAAAACACTTGAAGGCCCTGTTCTTGTTCAAAACACTTGCAGGCGCTATTCCTCTTGAAAATACTGGCAGGCCCTGTTGTGAAAAACACTTGGAGGCTCTCTTTTTGTTCAAAACACTTTCAGGCCCTGTTGTGAAAAACACTTTTAGGACCTGTTTTTGTGCAATACACTTTCAGACCCTGTTCTTGTGCAAAAAAGTTGCAAGCTCTGTTTTTGTGCAAAACACTTGCAGGCTCTGTTCTTGTTCAAAACACTTGCAACTTCTGTTTTTGTGGAAAACACTGGCAGGCCCTGTTCTTGTGCAAAACACTTGCAGGCCCTGTTCTTGTGCAATACACTGGCAGGCCCTGTTTTTGTGCAAAACACTTGCAGCCATTTTTCATGTTAAAAACAATTGCAGGCCGTTTTCCTCTTGAAAATACTGGCAGGGATTGTTGTTGTCCAAAATAGTTGCAAGCTCTGATCTTGTTCAAAACACTTGCAGGCCCTGTTTTTATGCAAAACACATGCAAGTTCTGTTTTTGTGCAAAACACTGGCAGGCCCTGTTCTTGTGTAAAACACTGGCAGGTCTTGTTCTTGTGCAAAACGCTTGAAGGCCCTGTTCTTGTTCAAAACACTGGCAGGCCCTGTTTTTGTGAAAAACACTTTTAGGACCTGTTCTTGTGCAATACACTTTGAGACCCTGTTCTTCTGCAAAACACTTGCAGGATCTGTTTTTTTGGAAACCACATGCAAGTTCTGTTTTTGTGCAAAACACTGGCAGACCCTGTTCTTGTGTAAAACACTGGCAGGCCCTGTTCTTGTGCAAAACACTTGCAGGACCTGTTCTTGTGCAATACACTTTCAGACCCTGTTCTTGTGCAAAACACTTGCTTGTCCTGTTCTTGTTCAAACCACTTGCAGGCCCTGTTCTTCTATTAAACACTTGCAGGCCCTATTCCTCTTGAAAATACTGGCAGGCCGTGTTGTGAAAAACACTTGGAGGCTCTCTTTTTGTTCAAAACACTTTCAGGCCCTGTTGTTGTGAAAAACACTTTTAGGACCTGTTCTTGTGCAATACACTTTCAGACCCTGTTCTTGTGCAAAACACTTGCAGGATCTGTTCTTGTTCAAAACACTTTCAGGCCCTGTTGTTGTGAAAAACACTTGTAGGTCCTGTTCTTGTGCAAAACACTTGCAGGCCCTGTTCTTTTTCAAAACACTTGAAGGCACTGTTCTTGTGTAAAACACTGGCAGGCCCTGTTCTTGTGCAAAACACTTGCAGGCCCTGTTCTTGTGCAATACACTTTCAGACCCTGTTCTTGTGCAAAACACTTGCAGGCCCTGTTCTTGTTCAAAAGACTGGCAGGTCCTGTTTTTGTGCAAAACACTTGCAGCCATTTTTCATGTGCAAAACAATTGCAGGCCGTTTTCCTCTTGAAAATACTGGCAGGGATTGTTGTTGTCCAAAATAGTTGTAAGCTCTGATCTTGTTCAAAACACTTGCAGGCCCTGTTCTTGTGCAAAAAAGTTGCAAGCTCTGTTTTTGTGCAAAACACTTGCAGGCTCTGTTCTTGTTCAAAACACTTGCAAGTTCTGTTTTTGTGGAAAACACATGCAAGTTCTGTTTTTGTGCAAAACACTGGCAGACCCTGTTCTTGTGTAAAACACTGGCAGGCCCTGTTCTTGTGCAAAACACATGCAAGCTCTGTTCTTGTTCAAAACACTTGCAGGCCCTGTTTTTGTGCAAAACACTGGCAGGCCCTGTTCTTGTTCAAAACACTTGCAGGCCCTGTTCTTGTGCAAAACACTTGAAGGCCCTGTTCTTGTTCAAAACACTTGCAGGCACTATTCCTCTTGAAAATACTGGCAGGCCGTGTTGTGAAAAACACTTGGAGGCTCTCTTTTTGTTCAAAACACTTTCAGGCCCTGTTGTGAAAAACACTTTTAGGACCTGTTCTTGTGCAATACACTTTCAGACCCTGTTCTTGTGCAAAACACTTGCAGGCCCTGTTCTTGTTCAAAACACTTGAAGGCACTGTTCTTGTGTAAAACACTGGCAGGCCCTGTTCTTTTGCAAAACACTGGCAGGCCCTGTTTTCATGCAAAACACTTGCAGGCACTGTTCCTCTGGAAAATGTTTGCAGGCCCTGTTCTTGTGCAAAACACTTACAGGGACTGTTCCTCTGGAAAACATTTGCAGGCCATGTTCTTGTGGAAAACACTTGTAGGTCCTGTTCTTGTGCAAAACACTTGCAGGCCCTGTTCTTGTTCAAAACACTTGAAGGCACTGTTCTTGTGTAAAACACTGGCAGGCCCTGTTCTTGTGCAAAACACTGGCAGGTCCTGTCCTTGTACAAAACACTTGCAGGCTCTGTTCTTGTTCAAAACACTTGCAGGCCCTGTTCTTGTGCAAAACACTTGAAGGCCCTGTTCTTGTTCAAAACACTTGCAGGCGCTATTCCTCTTGAAAATACTGGCAGGCCCTGTTGTGAAAAACACTTGGAGGCTCTCTTTTTGTTCAAAACACTTTCAGGCCCTGTTGTGAAAAACACTTTTAGGACCTGTTTTTGTGCAATACACTTTCAGACCCTGTTCTTGTGCAAAAAAGTTGCAAGCTCTGTTTTTGTGCAAAACACTTGCAGGCTCTTTTCTTGTTCAAAACACTTGCAAGTTCTGTTTTTGTGGAAAACACTGGCAGGCCCTGTTCTTGTGCAAAACACCTGCAGGCCCTGTTCTTGTGCAATACACTTTCAGACCCTGTTCTTGTGCAAAACACTTGCAGGCCCTGTTCTTGTGCAATACACTTTCAGACCCTGTTCTTGTGCAAAACACTTGCAGGCCCTGTTCTTGTTCAAAACACTGGCAGGCCCTCTTTTTGTGCAAAACACTTGCAGCCATTTTTCATGTGCAAAACAATTGCAGGCCGTTTTCCTCTTGAAAATACTGGCAGGGATTGTTGTTGTCCAAAATAGTTGCAAGCTCTGATCTTGTTCAAAACACTTGCAGGCCCTGTTTTTGTGCAAAACACATGCAAGTTCTGTTTTTGTGCAAAACACTGGCAGGCCCTGTTCTTGTTCAAAACACTTGCAAGTCCTGTTCTTGTGCAAAATAGTTGCAAGCTCTGTTCTTGTTAAAAACACTTGCAGGCCCTGTTCTTGTGCAAAACACTTGAAGGCCCTGTTCTTGTTCAAAACAATTGCAGGCGCTATTCCTCTTGAAAATACTGGCAGGCCGTGTTGTGAAAAACACTTGGAGGCTCTCTTTTTGTTCAAAACACTTTCAGGCCCTGTTGTGAAAAACACTTTTAGGACCTGTTCTTGTGCAATACACTTTCAGACCCTGTTCTTGTGCAAAACACTTGCAGGCCCTGTTCTTGTTCAAAACACTTGCAGGCCCTGTTCTTGTGCAAAACACTTGCAAGTTCTGTTTTTGTGCAAAACACATGCCATTCTGTTTTTGTGCAATACACTTTCAGACCCTGTTCTTGTGCAAAACACTTGCAGGCCCTGTTCTTGTTCAAAACACTTGAAGGCACTGTTCTTGTGTAAAACACTGGCAGGCCCTGTTTTCGTGCAAAACACTTGCAGGCACTGTTCCTCTGGAAAATGTTTGCAGGCCCTGTTCTTGTGCAAAACACTTGCAGGCCCTGTTCTTGTGCAAAACACTTGCAGGCCCTGTTCTTGTGTAAAACACTGGCAGGCCCTGTTCTTGTGTAAAACACTGGCAGGCCCTGTTCTTGTGCAAAACACATGCAAGTTTTGTTCTTGTTCAAAACACTTGCAGGTCCTGTCCTTGTACAAAACACTTGAAGGCCCTGTTCTTGTTCAAAACACTTGCAGGCGCTATTCCTCTTGAAAATACTGGCAGGCCCTGTTGTGAAAAACACTTGGAGGCTCTCTTTTTGTTCAAAACACTTTCAGGCCCTGTTGTGAAAAACACTTTTAGGACCTGTTTTTGTGCAATACACTTTCAGACCCTGTTCTTGTGCAAAAAAGTTGCAAGCTCTGTTTTTGTGCAAAACACTTGCAGGCTCTGTTCTTGTTCAAAACACTTGCAACTTCTGTTTTTGTGGAAAACACTGGCAGGCCCTGTTCTTGTCCAAAACACTTGCAGGCCCTGTTCTTGTGCAATACACTTTCAGACCCTGTTCTTGTGCAAAACACTTGCAGGCCCTGTTCTTGTTCAAAACACTGGCAGGCCCTGTTTTTGTGCAAAACACTTGCAGCCATTTTTCATGTTGAAAACAATTGCAGGCCGTTTTCCTCTTGAAAATACTGGCAGGGATTGTTGTTGTCCAAAATAGTTGCAAGCTCTGATCTTGTTCAAAACACTTGCAGGCCCTGTTTTTATGCAAAACACATGCAAGTTCTGTTTTTGTGCAAAACACTGGCAGGCCCTGTTCTTGTGTAAAACACTGGCAGGTCTTGTTCTTGTGCAAAACGCTTGCAGGCCCTGTTCTTGTTCAAAACACTGGCAGGCCCTGTTTTTGTGAAAAACACTTTTAGGACCTGTTCTTGTGCAATACACTTTGAGACCCTGTTCTTGTGCAAAACACTTGCAGGATCTGTTTTTTTGGAAACCACATGCAAGTTCTGTTTTTGTGCAAAACACTGGCAGACCCTGTTCTTGTGTAAAACACTGGCAGGCCCTGTTCTTGTGCAAAACACTTGCAGGCCCTGTTCTTGTGCAATACACTTTCAGACCCTGTTCTTGTGCAAAACACTTGCAGGCCCTGTTCTTGTTCAAAACACTGGCAGGCCCTGTTTTTGTTCAAAACACTTTCAGGCCCTGTTGTGAAAAACACTTTTAGGACCTGTTTTTGTGCAATACACTTTCAGACCCTGTTCTTGTGCAAAAAAGTTACAAGCTCTGTTCTTGTGCAAAACACTTGCAGGCACTGTTCCTCTGGAAAACATTTGCAGGCCATGTTCTTGTGGAAAACACTTGTAGGTCCTGTTCTTGTGCAAAACACTTGCAGGCCCTGTTCTTGTTCAAAACACTTGAAGGCACTGTTCTTGTGTAAAACACTGGCAGGCCCTGTTGTTGTGCAAAACACTTGCAGGACCTGTTCTTGTGCAATACACTTTCAGACCCTGTTCTTGTGCAAAACACTTGCTTGTCCTGTTCTTGTTCAAACCACTTGCAGGCCCTGTTCTTCTATTAAACACTTGCAGGCCCTATTCCTCTTGAAAATACTGGCAGGCCGTGTTGTGAAAAACACTTGGAGGCTCTCTTTTTGTTCAAAACACTTTCAGGCCCTGTTGTTGTGAAAAACACTTTTAGGACCTGTTCTTGTGCAATACACTTTCAGACCCTGTTCTTGTGCAAAACACTTGCAGGATCTGTTCTTGTTCAAAACACTTTCAGGCCCTGTTGTTGTGAAAAACACTTGTAGGTCCTGTTCTTGTGCAAAACACTTGCAGGCCCTGTTCTTTTTCAAAACACTTGAAGGCACTGTTCTTGTGTAAAACACTGGCAGGCCCTGTTCTTGTGCAAAACACTTGCAGGCCCTGTTCTTGTGCAATACACTTTCAGACCCTGTTCTTGTGCAAAACACTTGCAGGCCCTGTTCTTGTTCAAAAGACTGGCAGGTCCTGTTTTTGTGCAAAACACTTGCAGCCATTTCTCACGTGCAAAACAATTGCAGGCCGTTTTCCTCTTGAAAATACTGGCAGGGATTGTTGTTGTCCAAAATAGTTGCAAGCTCTGATCTTGTTCAAAACACTTGCAGGCCCTGTTTTTGTGCAAAACACATGCAAGTTCTGTTCTTGTGCAAAACGCTTGCAGGTCCTGTTCTTGTTCAAAACACTTGCAGGTCCTGTTCTTGTGCAAAATAGTTGCAAGTTCTGTTCTTGTTAAAAACACTTGCAGGCCCTGTTCTTGTGCAAAACACTTGCAGGCCCTGTTCTTGTTCAAAACACTTGAAGGCACTGTTCCTCTGGAAAACATTTGCAGGCCATGTTCTTTTGCAAAACACTGGCAGGCCCTGTTCTTGTGCAAAACAGTTGAAGGCCCTGTTCTTGTTCAAAACACTTGCAGGCGCTATTCCTCTTGAAAATACTGGCAGGCCCTGTTGTGAAAAACACTTGGAGGCTCTCTTTTTGTTCAAAACACTTTCAGGCCCTGTTGTTGTGAAAAACACTTTTAGGACCTGTTCTTGTGCAATACACTTTCAGACCCTGTTCTTGTGCAAAACACTTGCAGGATCTGTTTTTTTGGAAACCACATGCAAGTTCTGTTTTTGTGCAAAACACTGGCAGACCCTGTTCTTGTGTAAAACACTGGCAGGCCCTGTTCTTGTGCAAAACACTTGCAGGCCCTGTTCTTGTGCAATACACTTTCAGACCCTGTTCTTGTGCAAAACACTTGCAGGCCCTGTTCTTGTTCAAAACACTGGCAGGCCCTGTTTTTGTGCAAAACACTTGCTTGTCCTGTTCTTGTTCAAACCACTTGCAGGCCCTGTTCTTCTATTAAACACTTGCAGGCCCTATTCCTCTTGAAAATACTGGCAGGCCGTGTTGTGAAAAACACTTGGAGGCTCTCTTTTTGTTCAAAACACTTTCAGGCCCTGTTGTTGTGAAAAACACTTGTAGGTCCTGTTCTTGTGCAAAACACTTGCAGGCCCTGTTCTTTTTCAAAACACTTGAAGGCACTGTTCTTGTGTAAAACACTGGCAGGCCCTGTTCTTTTGCAAAACACTGGCAGGCCCTGTTTTCGTGCAAAACACTTGCAGGCACTGTTCCTCTGGAAAATGTTTGCAGGCCCTGTTCTTGTGCAAAACACTTGCAGGCACTGTTCCTCTGGAAAACATTTGCAGGCCATGTTCTTGTGGAAAACACTTGTAGGTCCTGTTCTTGTGCAAAACACTTGCAGGCCCTATTCTTGTTCAAAACACTTGAAGGCACTGTTCTTGTGCAAAACACTTGAAGGCCCTGTTCTTGTTCAAAACACTTGCAGGCGCTATTCCTCTTGAAAATACTGGCAGGCCCTGTTGTGAAAAACACTTGGAGGCTCTCTTTTTGTTCAAAACACTTTCAGGCCCTGTTGTGAAAAACACTTTTAGGACCTGTTTTTGTGCAATACACTTTCAGACCCTGTTCTTGTGCAAAAAAGTTGCAAGCTCTGTTTTTGTGCAAAACACTTGCAGGCTCTGTTCTTGTTCAAAACACTTGCAACTTCTGTTTTTGTGGAAAACACTGGCAGGCCCTGTTCTTGTGCAAAACACTTGCAGGCCCTGTTCTTGTGCAATACACTTTCAGACCCTGTTCTTGTGCAAAACACTTGCAGGCCCTGTTCTTGTTCAAAACACTGGCAGGCCCTGTTTTTGTGCAAAACACTTGCAGCCATTTTTCATGTTGAAAACAATTGCAGGCCGTTTTCCTCTTGAAAATACTGGCAGGGATTGTTGTTGTCCAAAATAGTTGCAAGCTCTGATCTTGTTCAAAACACTTGCAGGCCCTGTTTTTATGCAAAACACATGCAAGTTCTGTTTTTGTGCAAAACACTGGCAGGCCCTGTTCTTGTGTAAAACACTGGCAGGTCTTGTTCTTGTGCAAAACGCTTGCAGGCCCTGTTCTTGTTCAAAACACTGGCAGGCCCTGTTTTTGTGAAAAACACTTTTAGGACCTGTTCTTGTGCAATACACTTTGAGACCCTGTTCTTGTGCAAAACACTTGAAGGCCCTGTTCTTGTTCAAAACACTTGCAGGCGCTATTCCTCTTGAAAATACTGGCAGGCCCTGTTGTGAAAAACACTTGGAGGCTCTCTTTTTGTTCAAAACACTTTCAGGCCCTGTTGTTGTGAAAAACACTTTTAGGACCTGTTCTTGTGCAATACACTTTCAGACCCTGTTCTTGTGCAAAACACTTGCAGGATCTGTTTTTTTGGAAACCACATGCAAGTTCTGTTTTTGTGCAAAACACTGGCAGACCCTGTTCTTGTGTAAAACACTGGCAGGCCCTGTTCTTGTGCAAAACACTTGCAGGCCCTGTTCTTGTGCAATACACTTTCAGACCCTGTTCTTGTGCAAAACACTTGCAGGCCCTGTTCTTGTTCAAAACACTGGCAGGCCCTGTTTTTGTGCAAAACACTTGCTTGTCCTGTTCTTGTTCAAACCACTTGCAGGCCCTGTTCTTCTATTAAACACTTGCAGGCCCTATTCCTCTTGAAAATACTGGCAGGCCGTGTTGTGAAAAACACTTGGAGGCTCTCTTTTTGTTCAAAACACTTTCAGGCCCTGTTGTTGTGAAAAACACTTGTAGGTCCTGTTCTTGTGCAAAACACTTGCAGGCCCTGTTCTTTTTCAAAACACTTGAAGGCACTGTTCTTGTGTAAAACACTGGCAGGCCCTGTTCTTTTGCAAAACACTGGCAGGCCCTGTTTTCGTGCAAAACACTTGCAGGCACTGTTCCTCTGGAAAATGTTTGCAGGCCCTGTTCTTGTGCAAAACACTTGCAGGCACTGTTCCTCTGGAAAACATTTGCAGGCCATGTTCTTGTGGAAAACACTTGTAGGTCCTGTTCTTGTGCAAAACACTTGCAGGCCCTGTTCTTGTTCAAAACACTTGAAGGCACTGTTCTTGTGCAAAACACTTGAAGGCCCTGTTCTTGTTCAAAACACTTGCAGGCGCTATTCCTCTTGAAAATACTGGCAGGCCCTGTTGTGAAAAACACTTGGAGGCTCTCTTTTTGTTCAAAACACTTTCAGGCCCTGTTGTGAAAAACACTTTTAGGACCTGTTTTTGTGCAATACACTTTCAGACCCTGTTCTTGTGCAAAAAAGTTGCAAGCTCTGTTTTTGTGCAAAACACTTGCAGGCTCTGTTCTTGTTCAAAACACTTGCAACTTCTGTTTTTGTGGAAAACACTGGCAGGCCCTGTTCTTGTGCAAAACACTTGCAGGCCCTGTTCTTGTGCAATACACTTTCAGACCCTGTTCTTGTGCAAAACACTTGCAGGCCCTGTTCTTGTTCAAAACACTGGCAGGCCCTGTTTTTGTGCAAAACACTTGCAGCCATTTTTCATGTTGAAAACAATTGCAGGCCGTTTTCCTCTTGAAAATACTGGCAGGGATTGTTGTTGTCCAAAATAGTTGCAAGCTCTGATCTTGTTCAAAACACTTGCAGGCCCTGTTTTTATGCAAAACACATGCAAGTTCTGTTTTTGTGCAAAACACTGGCAGGCCCTGTTCTTGTGTAAAACACTGGCAGGTCTTGTTCTTGTGCAAAACGCTTGCAGGCCCTGTTCTTGTTCAAAACACTGGCAGGCCCTGTTTTTGTGAAAAACACTTTTAGGACCTGTTCTTGTGCAATACACTTTGAGACCCTGTTCTTGTGCAAAACACTTGAAGGCCCTGTTCTTGTTCAAAACACTTGCAGGCGCTATTCCTCTTGAAAATACTGGCAGGCCCTGTTGTGAAAAACACTTGGAGGCTCTCTTTTTGTTCAAAACACTTTCAGGCCCTGTTGTTGTGAAAAACACTTTTAGGACCTGTTCTTGTGCAATACACTTTCAGACCCTGTTCTTGTGCAAAACACTTGCAGGATCTGTTTTTTTGGAAACCACATGCAAGTTCTGTTTTTGTGCAAAACACTGGCAGACCCTGTTCTTGTGTAAAACACTGGCAGGCCCTGTTCTTGTGCAAAACACTTGCAGGCCCTGTTCTTGTGCAATACACTTTCAGACCCTGTTCTTGTGCAAAACACTTGCAGGCCCTGTTCTTGTTCAAAACACTGGCAGGCCCTGTTTTTGTGCAAAACACTTGCTTGTCCTGTTCTTGTTCAAACCACTTGCAGGCCCTGTTCTTCTATTAAACACTTGCAGGCCCTATTCCTCTTGAAAATACTGGCAGGCCGTGTTGTGAAAAACACTTGGAGGCTCTCTTTTTGTTCAAAACACTTTCAGGCCCTGTTGTTGTGAAAAACACTTGTAGGTCCTGTTCTTGTGCAAAACACTTGCAGGCCCTGTTCTTTTTCAAAACACTTGAAGGCACTGTTCTTGTGTAAAACACTGGCAGGCCCTGTTCTTTTGCAAAACACTGGCAGGCCCTGTTTTCGTGCAAAACACTTGCAGGCACTGTTCCTCTGGAAAATGTTTGCAGGCCCTGTTCTTGTGCAAAACACTTGCAGGCACTGTTCCTCTGGAAAACATTTGCAGGCCATGTTCTTGTGGAAAACACTTGTAGGTCCTGTTCTTGTGCAAAACACTTGCAGGCCCTGTTCTTGTTCAAAACACTTGAAGGCACTGTTCTTGTGCAAAACACTTGAAGGCCCTGTTCTTGTTCAAAACACTTGCAGGCGCTATTCCTCTTGAAAATACTGGCAGGCCCTGTTGTGAAAAACACTTGGAGGCTCTCTTTTTGTTCAAAACACTTTCAGGCCCTGTTGTGAAAAACACTTTTAGGACCTGTTTTTGTGCAATACACTTTCAGACCCTGTTCTTGTGCAAAAAAGTTGCAAGCTCTGTTTTTGTGCAAAACACTTGCAGGCTCTGTTCTTGTTCAAAACACTTGCAACTTCTGTTTTTGTGGAAAACACTGGCAGGCCCTGTTTTTGTGCAAAACACTTGCAGCCATTTTTCATGTTGAAAACAATTGCAGGCCGTTTTCCTCTTGAAAATACTGGCAGGGATTGTTGTTGTCCAAAATAGTTGCAAGCTCTGATCTTGTTCAAAACACTTGCAGGCCCTGTTTTTATGCAAAACACATGCAAGTTCTGTTTTTGTGCAAAACACTGGCAGGCCCTGTTCTTGTGTAAAACACTGGCAGGTCTTGTTCTTGTGCAAAACGCTTGCAGGCCCTGTTCTTGTTCAAAACACTGGCAGGCCCTGTTTTTGTGAAAAACACTTTTAGGACCTGTTCTTGTGCAATACACTTTGAGACCCTGTTCTTGTGCAAAACACTTGAAGGCCCTGTTCTTGTTCAAAACACTTGCAGGCGCTATTCCTCTTGAAAATACTGGCAGGCCCTGTTGTGAAAAACACTTGGAGGCTCTCTTTTTGTTCAAAACACTTTCAGGCCCTGTTGTTGTGAAAAACACTTTTAGGACCTGTTCTTGTGCAATACACTTTCAGACCCTGTTCTTGTGCAAAACACTTGCAGGATCTGTTTTTTTGGAAACCACATGCAAGTTCTGTTTTTGTGCAAAACACTGGCAGACCCTGTTCTTGTGTAAAACACTGGCAGGCCCTGTTCTTGTGCAAAACACTTGCAGGCCCTGTTCTTGTGCAATACACTTTCAGACCCTGTTCTTGTGCAAAACACTTGCAGGCCCTGTTCTTGTTCAAAACACTGGCAGGCCCTGTTTTTGTGCAAAACACTTGCTTGTCCTGTTCTTGTTCAAACCACTTGCAGGCCCTGTTCTTCTATTAAACACTTGCAGGCCCTATTCCTCTTGAAAATACTGGCAGGCCGTGTTGTGAAAAACACTTGGAGGCTCTCTTTTTGTTCAAAACACTTTCAGGCCCTGTTGTTGTGAAAAACACTTGTAGGTCCTGTTCTTGTGCAAAACACTTGCAGGCCCTGTTCTTTTTCAAAACACTTGAAGGCACTGTTCTTGTGTAAAACACTGGCAGGCCCTGTTCTTTTGCAAAACACTGGCAGGCCCTGTTTTCGTGCAAAACACTTGCAGGCACTGTTCCTCTGGAAAATGTTTGCAGGCCCTGTTCTTGTGCAAAACACTTGCAGGCACTGTTCCTCTGGAAAACATTTGCAGGCCATGTTCTTGTGGAAAACACTTGTAGGTCCTGTTCTTGTGCAAAACACTTGCAGGCCCTGTTCTTGTTCAAAACACTTGAAGGCACTGTTCTTGTGCAAAACACTTGAAGGCCCTGTTCTTGTTCAAAACACTTGCAGGCGCTATTCCTCTTGAAAATACTGGCAGGCCCTGTTGTGAAAAACACTTGGAGGCTCTCTTTTTGTTCAAAACACTTTCAGGCCCTGTTGTGAAAAACACTTTTAGGACCTGTTTTTGTGCAATACACTTTCAGACCCTGTTCTTGTGCAAAAAAGTTGCAAGCTCTGTTTTTGTGCAAAACACTTGCAGGCTCTGTTCTTGTTCAAAACACTTGCAACTTCTGTTTTTGTGGAAAACACTGGCAGGCCCTGTTCTTGTGCAAAACACTTGCAGGCCCTGTTCTTGTGCAATACACTTTCAGACCCTGTTCTTGTGCAAAACACTTGCAGGCCCTGTTCTTGTTCAAAACACTGGCAGGCCCTGTTTTTGTGCAAAACACTTGCAGCCATTTTTCATGTTGAAAACAATTGCAGGCCGTTTTCCTCTTGAAAATACTGGCAGGGATTGTTGTTGTCCAAAATAGTTGCAAGCTCTGATCTTGTTCAAAACACTTGCAGGCCCTGTTTTTATGCAAAACACATGCAAGTTCTGTTTTTGTGCAAAACACTGGCAGGCCCTGTTCTTGTGCAAAACACTTGCAGGCCCTGTTCTTGTGCAATACACTTTCAGACCCTGTTCTTGTGCAAAACACTTGAAGGCCCTGTTCTTGTTCAAAACACTTGCAGGCGCTATTCCTCTTGAAAATACTGGCAGGCCCTGTTGTGAAAAACACTTGGAGGCTCTCTTTTTGTTCAAAACACTTTCAGGCCCTGTTGTTGTGAAAAACACTTTTAGGACCTGTTCTTGTGCAATACACTTTCAGACCCTGTTCTTGTGCAAAACACTTGCAGGATCTGTTTTTTTGGAAACCACATGCAAGTTCTGTTTTTGTGCAAAACACTGGCAGACCCTGTTCTTGTGTAAAACACTGGCAGGCCCTGTTCTTGTGCAAAACACTTGCAGGCCCTGTTCTTGTGCAATACACTTTCAGACCCTGTTCTTGTGCAAAACACTTGCAGGCCCTGTTCTTGTTCAAAACACTGGCAGGCCCTGTTTTTGTGCAAAACACTTGCTTGTCCTGTTCTTGTTCAAACCACTTGCAGGCCCTGTTCTTCTATTAAACACTTGCAGGCCCTATTCCTCTTGAAAATACTGGCAGGCCGTGTTGTGAAAAACACTTGGAGGCTCTCTTTTTGTTCAAAACACTTTCAGGCCCTGTTGTTGTGAAAAACACTTGTAGGTCCTGTTCTTGTGCAAAACACTTGCAGGCCCTGTTCTTTTTCAAAACACTTGAAGGCACTGTTCTTGTGTAAAACACTGGCAGGCCCTGTTCTTTTGCAAAACACTGGCAGGCCCTGTTTTCGTGCAAAACACTTGCAGGCACTGTTCCTCTGGAAAATGTTTGCAGGCCCTGTTCTTGTGCAAAACACTTGCAGGCACTGTTCCTCTGGAAAACATTTGCAGGCCATGTTCTTGTGGAAAACACTTGTAGGTCCTGTTCTTGTGCAAAACACTTGCAGGCCCTGTTCTTGTTCAAAACACTTGAAGGCACTGTTCTTGTGCAAAACACTTGAAGGCCCTGTTCTTGTTCAAAACACTTGCAGGCGCTATTCCTCTTGAAAATACTGGCAGGCCCTGTTGTGAAAAACACTTGGAGGCTCTCTTTTTGTTCAAAACACTTTCAGGCCCTGTTGTGAAAAACACTTTTAGGACCTGTTTTTGTGCAATACACTTTCAGACCCTGTTCTTGTGCAAAAAAGTTGCAAGCTCTGTTTTTGTGCAAAACACTTGCAGGCTCTGTTCTTGTTCAAAACACTTGCAACTTCTGTTTTTGTGGAAAACACTGGCAGGCCCTGTTCTTGTGCAAAACACTTGCAGGCCCTGTTCTTGTGCAATACACTTTCAGACCCTGTTCTTGTGCAAAACACTTGCAGGCCCTGTTCTTGTTCAAAACACTGGCAGGCCCTGTTTTTGTGCAAAACACTTGCAGCCATTTTTCATGTTGAAAACAATTGCAGGCCGTTTTCCTCTTGAAAATACTGGCAGGGATTGTTGTTGTCCAAAATAGTTGCAAGCTCTGATCTTGTTCAAAACACTTGCAGGCCCTGTTTTTATGCAAAACACATGCAAGTTCTGTTTTTGTGCAAAACACTGGCAGGCCCTGTTCTTGTGTAAAACACTGGCAGGTCTTGTTCTTGTGCAAAACGCTTGCAGGCCCTGTTCTTGTTCAAAACACTGGCAGGCCCTGTTTTTGTGAAAAACACTTTTAGGACCTGTTCTTGTGCAATACACTTTGAGACCCTGTTCTTGTGCAAAACACTTGCAGGATCTGTTTTTTTGGAAACCACATGCAAGTTCTGTTTTTGTGCAAAACACTGGCAGACCCTGTTCTTTTTCAAAACACTTGAAGGCACTGTTCTTGTGTAAAACACTGGCAGGCCCTGTTCTTTTGCAAAACACTGGCAGGCCCTGTTTTCGTGCAAAACACTTGCAGGCACTGTTCCTCTGGAAAATGTTTGCAGGCCCTGTTCTTGTGCAAAACACTTGCAGGCACTGTTCCTCTGGAAAACATTTGCAGGCCATGTTCTTGTGGAAAACACTTGTAGGTCCTGTTCTTGTGCAAAACACTTGCAGGCCCTGTTCTTGTTCAAAACACTTGAAGGCACTGTTCTTGTGCAAAACACTTTAAGGCCCTGTTCTTGTTCAAAACACTTGCAGGCGCTATTCCTCTTGAAAATACTGGCAGGCCCTGTTGTGAAAAACACTTGGAGGCTCTCTTTTTGTTCAAAACACTTTCAGGCCCTGTTGTGAAAAACACTTTTAGGACCTGTTTTTGTGCAATACACTTTCAGACCCTGTTCTTGTGCAAAAAAGTTGCAAGCTCTGTTTTTGTGCAAAACACTTGCAGGCTCTGTTCTTGTTCAAAACACTTGCAACTTCTGTTTTTGTGGAAAACACTGGCAGGCCCTGTTCTTGTGCAAAACACTTGCAGGCCCTGTTCTTGTGCAATACACTTTCAGACCCTGTTCTTGTGCAAAACACTTGCAGGCCCTGTTCTTGTTCAAAACACTGGCAGGCCCTGTTTTTGTGCAAAACACATGCAAGTTCTGTTTTTGTGCAAAACACTGGCAGGCCCTGTTCTTGTGTAAAACACTGGCAGGTCTTGTTCTTGTGCAAAACGCTTGCAGGCCCTGTTCTTGTTCAAAACACTGGCAGGCCCTGTTTTTGTGAAAAACACTTTTAGGACCTGTTCTTGTGCAATACACTTTGAGACCCTGTTCTTGTGCAAAACACTTGCAGGATCTGTTTTTTTGGAAACCACATGCAAGTTCTGTTTTTGTGCAAAACACTGGCAGACCCTGTTCTTGTGTAAAACACTGGCAGGCCCTGTTCTTGTGCAAAACACTTGCAGGCCCTGTTCTTGTGCAATACACTTTCAGACCCTGTTCTTGTGCAAAACACTTGCAGGCCCTGTTCTTGTTCAAAACACTGGCAGGCCCTGTTTTTGTTCAAAACACTTTCAGGCCCTGTTGTGAAAAACACTATTAGGACCTGTTTTTGTGCAATACACTTTCAGACCCTGTTCTTGTGCAAAAAAGTTACAAGCTCTGTTCTTGTGCAAAACACTTGCAGGCACTGTTCCTCTGGAAAACATTTGCAGGCCATGTTCTTGTGGAAAACACTTGTAGGTCCTGTTCTTGTGCAAAACACTTGCAGGCCCTGTTCTTGTTCAAAACACTTGAAGGCACTGTTCTTGTGTAAAACACTGGCAGGCCCTGTTGTTGTGCAAAACACTTGCAGGACCTGTTCTTGTGCAATACACTTTCAGACCCTGTTGTTGTGCAAAACACTTGCTTGTCCTGTTCTTGTTCAAACCACTTGCAGGCCCTGTTCTTCTATTAAACACTTGCAGGCCCTATTCCTCTTGAAAATACTGGCAGGCCGTGTTGTGAAAAACACTTGGAGGCTCTCTTTTTGTTCAAAACACTTTCAGGCCCTGTTGTTGTGAAAAACACTTTTAGGACCTGTTCTTGTGCAATACACTTTCAGACCCTGTTCTTGTGCAAAACACTTGCAGGATCTGTTTTTTTGGAAACCACATGCAAGTTCTGTTTTTGTGCAAAACACTGGCAGACCCTGTTCTTGTGTAAAACACTGGCAGGCCCTGTTCTTGTGCAAAACACTTGCAGGCCCTGTTCTTGTGCAATACACTTTCAGACCCTGTTCTTGTGCAAAACACTTGCAGGCCCTGTTCTTGTTCAAAACACTGGCAGGCCCTGTTTTTGTGCAAAACACTTGCTTGTCCTGTTCTTGTTCAAACCACTTGCAGGCCCTGTTCTTCTATTAAACACTTGCAGGCCCTATTCCTCTTGAAAATACTGGCAGGCCGTGTTGTGAAAAACACTTGGAGGCTCTCTTTTTGTTCAAAACACTTTCAGGCCCTGTTGTTGTGAAAAACACTTGTAGGTCCTGTTCTTGTGCAAAACACTTGCAGGCCCTGTTCTTTTTCAAAACACTTGAAGGCACTGTTCTTGTGTAAAACTCTGGCAGGCCCTGTTGTTGTGCAAAACACTTGCAGGACCTGTTCTTGTGCAATACACTTTCAGACCCTGTTCTTCTGCAAAAACGTTGCAAGCTCTGTTTTTTTGGAAACCACATGCAAGTTCTGTTTTTGTGCAAAACACTTGGAGGCCCTGTTCTTGTTCAAAACACTGGCAGGCCCTGTTCTTGTGCAAAACACTTGAAGGCCCTGTTCTTGTTCAAAACACTTTCAGGCCCTGTTGTGAAAAACACTTGGAGGCTCTCTTTTTGTTCAAAACACTTTCAGGCCCTGTTGTGAAAAACACTTTTAGGACCTGTTTTTGTGCAATACACTTTCAGACCCTGTTCTTGTGCAAAAAAGTTGCAAGCTCTGTTTTTGTGCAAAACACTTGCAGGCTCTGTTCTTGTTCAAAACACTTGCAAGTTCTGTTTTTGTGGAAAACACTGGCAGACCCTGTTCTTGTGTAAAACACTGGCAGGCCCTGTTCTTGTGCAAAACACTGGGAGGCCCTGTTGTTGTGCAAAACACTTGCAGGACCTGTTCTTGTGCAATACACTTTCAGACCCTGTTCTTGTGCAAAACACTTGCAGGATCTGTTCTTGTTCAAAACACTTGCAGGCCCTGTTCTTGTGCAAAACACTTGCAAGTTCTGTTTTTGTGCAAAACACATGCAGCCCCTGTTCTTGTGCAAAACACTTGAAGGCCCTGTTCTTGTTCAAAACACTTGCAGGCCCTATTCCTCTTGAAAATACTGGTAGGCCCTGTTGTGAAAAACACTTGGAGGCTCTCTTTTTGTTCAAAACACTTTCAGGCCCTGTTGTGAAAAACACTTGCAAGCTCTGTTTTTGTGCAAAACACTGGCAGGCCCTGTTGTTGTGCAAAACACTTGCAGGCCCTGTTCTTGTTCAAAACACTGGCAGGCCCTGTTTTTGTGCAATACACTTTCAGACCCTGTTCTTGTGCAAAATAGTTGCAAGCTCTGTTTTTGTTCAAAAGACTTGCAGGCTCTGTTCTTGTGCAAAACACTTGAAGCCATTTTGGTTGTGCAAAACACTCACAATCCCTGTTCCCCTTGAAAACACTTGCAGGCCTTGTTGTGCAAAACACTTGCAGGTCCTGTTCTTGTGCAAAACACTTGCAGGCACTGTTCCTCTGGAAAACATTTTCAGGCCATGTTCTTGTGGAAAACACTTGTAGGTCCTGTTCTTGTGCAAAACACTTGCAGGCCCTGTTCTTGTTCAAAACACTTGAAGGCACTGTTCTTGTGTAAAACACTGGCAGGCCCTGTTGTTGTGCAAAACACTTCCAGGACCTGTTCTTGTGCAATACACTTTCAGACCCTGTTCTTGTGCAAAACACTTGCAGGATCTGTTCTTGTTCAAAACACTGGCAGGCTCTGTTCTCGTG